>CM032883.1:32739167-33339167 GCA_019176425.1 Megalops atlanticus | reverse complement strand
AATACTGTTACTACTGAACACTAAAATACTTTCACGTGATGATAAAGTAAAATAAAAATCTAGATGTATTCTCTATTGTTTTATATTGAATTTAGTTATAAACATTGGTATGCCATTAGTAGTAATATCATATTGCTGTCACTGGGGAGGCCCTGAGACATCACTAACCCATATTGTGAGAAGCAGTCTTTGTTAATTATTGTTAATTGTTAATAGTTATTGTTAATTACCTTAATTAGCAACCTCTATCTAATCCATCCATTGTGCATGGAAGTTTTGTTTTTGGGCATGTGTTGGTGTTGTGTCAGAATGGTAGAGTGGTAATCGGGTTTATTTTGTTGCACTTGCATGACACGATCATCTGCTGGATGTCAGAAATGTAAATGTAGCATTAAATGTACATAGCTTGTACATCGCTCTGGGTAAGAGCATCTGCTTAGTGAAAAAAAATGTAAATATTGAATGAACTCCTCATTTCTACATTTATTTAACCCTTATTGCCGCCTGGGATTAATTGCCCTAAAATGTAATGGTTTTAGTGTTTTGCTGTTGTTAATTCTCTGCCTCCCATTTGATCAGGAGTGGAAGAGCTTTACTGCAGAGCTGTTTGAAGTGATGAAGCAGCAGCTTGCGGAGAGCTACGTAAAAGTGTTCTCTGATCTTTCAGAGGCGGAGAAGGCTCTGCTTGTGGAGAGAGCAGCTAAAGCCGGTCACAGGGGTAAGAACAAACGCATGGTGACCGCATGGGTTTAGGATAGCAAAGTAGAGCTGGGTTATTTTAAACTTTGCTTCAGTTTTTTTTTTGTCTTTAACTGGAAGGATACTATTTTCCCTCAGAAGAAGGGTGCTTTTGAAAGTGAGAGATCAAGGATGCTTCAGTGTAACTGGTAACAACCAAGACATTAACAGTTCTTCATTAGCTAATATCATGCAAAAGGTAAACAGTTTTGGTTGAAGCCACCGACAAACATGAAAGATAGACAAATCACGCTGTTTACCGATACTGTACCATTTTAGCTACCAACAGCCCTAGGCATTATTAGACATAGAAATAGCTAGCCAACCAGCTAAACTAAACATCTGGTTAGCAGGCTAAATGCATGTTTAGCTGCTGGAAAGTTCCATCTATTTGTCTATGTGTTTTACAGGTATCACACAGGAATGACTCATAAATTTTTACTGCTGTATCTTGTTAGCAAAAACCAAAGACTCAAGTTTTATGTAGCTATGAGGAAGAAAGACTGCTTCTCTGCTGTAGATGTTGGTTGGAGGAATTACCCTATAAGGAAATACAGTTAACCAGTTAGCTAGTTAAATTCACAGACAGTAGCGAAATGGCTTGCTAGTTTATATTTCCCTGTCATCTTAGGCTGTATGTATTGCCCTTTCCTAATTTCAAAGTCACAAAATCACAATAACCAGCTCTAGTTAGATGTAATGCTCCTTTAGTTAGTTATAAAGGCTATGTACAGCATCCCTTACATTTATTAATGAACTATTGTAGGTATATTTTTCTTTTTGAGAGGTTATAAGTGAATGTTTTAATGCATTCCCCCCTTTATTCAACCATGCGTTTGGAACTGTCAGTTGTACATTAGCCCTGTTTCAGTGTGACAGGCTGTGGGCTTGTGGTCACTGTCAGCAGATGACACGGCAGGCGTCTGACCCTTGCCTGACAACCTCTCTGACAGAGACACTGCCTCTCTAAGTGTGAAAGTTTGCAGTTTCAGAGTTGTTTGCCTTTACCATTTAAGTTTTCTCTCATACTACCGTAATTTTAACATTTTAGAAGCCTTGAATGTGTTGGTCAAGAAAGCAGCTTCCAGACTAGTTCCATGTCGCCGCACACCAGACCTTTCATTTTTTTCTGTGAGGCCAAGCTCACCAAATATCAACAATGACAGGAGAATGTTGTGTGTGATGTGTATGTTTCCCAGCTACCAAAGGCCTCAGGGAATGTGTTGGTCTCTCTTCCAGGAAGCTCCTACATGGAGGTTGTTGCCCACATCAGTTCTGTCCTGGAGGACGTCTTGAGTGCTCACGTGGCCAAAGAAATGAACGAGAGACACGCAGTCTCACCGAAGACACGCCTTTTCCAGAGTCATATCCGAGATGGAATGGCATGTTGGGTTTTGCATGAAAGAGAGTTGTCTGATAAGTCCTTTTAATGAAAATAATATGACAGTAATATGATATCCCCTGAATATAAAACTTAATATAAAGTATATTGTCAACCTATCAATTGTAATTTTCCTAAAATATCAGTCATAACATAAATCAAGGATTTGTTTGCAGAGTTAGTCATTGCTTATCTCATGAGGTTGCAGGCATTTCTCAGACAAATTGGAAATGAAATGGGAGAGGGACTGTTAATGGAAAAGTCTTTGTTTTTTGGAGATGAATTCTGCTCAGAGTAGACTGTGCAAGTCATCTTCTGTCTTTCTAACATTACATTACATTATTTTCATTTAGCAGATGCACTTTGACATTACATTGATTGACTTACATCAGTTACAGTTTTATATGATACGCATTTATCTGGCTGGATATTTACTGAGGCAGTTCTGGATTAAGTACCTTGCCCAAGGGTACAGCAGCAGTGCCCCAGCAGGGAATTGGACCTGCAACCTTTCGGTTTACAAGCTCTGTCCCTTGTCACTACGGCACAATGCCGCCCATCAAGGACTGCATTTTGTGCTCCATTGCTGTGGCCTTTAGTTTTCAAAGAAAACCTCACACCGCAGGAGCAACAGTGAGGTACAAACAACACTATGAAATATGATCTGCCCCCCCTCCCATTTTAGCTCAGAGCATCTGTTTCCTCTTCAGGTTGTAGGATGCAAAAAAGGTCATTTTTATCATTATTTCCCGTAGCTCAGTCTTTTGCATAAGTGGCCAGACATGAAGAGCAAGCTCAACATTCTTTTCAACCATCCATTGCCAATGGAAATCAGGGAGGTGGCGTGGAAACTGTGTCTCTCCAATACCAAAGGTTGTTTTTAAAAAGATGTCAAAAAGATCTAAACCTGTCCTGTGTGATATTAGTAGAGAGAGGGCACAGTAATAGATACAGAGTGACTTATGAATTTTAACTGGCCTTTTCAGCTCGCATGGATTACCTAACGGCTGTGTCTATGAACAAGGCCAAGTCCAGAAGGGACATGGATATTTGCCTGCAGTGTGATTCCCTTCTGTCCAGAGAATCTACTCTCCGCATCCTCAGCAACAATGAATGTAGGTGCCAGTATGGATATAATGATAATTGCTTGCTGCTGTACAGACCTGACAATTGGTTGTAATCTGGTACTCATTATTGCCATTAATAATCAAGCACAGAGCAACTTACATTGCATTACATTATTGTCATTTAGCAGATGCTCTTATCCTGAGCGACTTACATAGGTTACACTTTTTACATGCCATGTATTTATATAGCCGGATGTTTACTGAGGCAATTCTGGGTTAAGTACCTTGCCCAAGGGTGTAACGGCAGTGTCCCACAGGGGAATTGAACCAGCAAATTTTCGTTTACAAGCCCTGCTCCTCACCTCTATGATACACTGCCAGGCCATATGTTACATAATGATTACATACTGGCCTCTTACACGGGGGCTCCAAAATAGCTCAGTGGTTCACTTTGAGCGTGTGCTGAGCTCTCTGGCATGGGTTCGATTCCAGTCGTGTCATCAGTGACAATGTCTGATAACCCACAGTGGTGGAACTGCCAGGGATGGGGGTGGGTGTGTCGCAAAGGGGTGCCCATTTTGCCCCTGTCAGGCACCATGTGACCCATCAGGCACCTGCAGGGTGAAGCCAGTCTTCCTCCAACTTTAGCTCACTGTAGTGCACAGGGTGGCTTGCAGTGTGTGAGTGTATGAGGTATGTGAACTATCATGATGGGCTTTGTGTTCTGTGATCTAGTAACTTTGATGTATGGAAGTATGCTTGGCTTCCCTGAATAGTGTTATTCACACTCACTAGTCTGGGAGTGTTGTTAGCCGGGTCTGACTCTGTTGCTCATTCAACTTGAATGGATACATTTATATTCTTTTGTGGTGGAAGTCACTCTGGATAAGAGCGTCTGTTTAATTAATGTAATGTAATGAGAGTGTTCGATGACTGGATTCACCGACCACCAGCTCTCCTGCATGAATACAGTGCAGCATAACGGATCCAATTGGCGATTCCAGAAACAGGGCTGCATAAAGGAGAAAAACCATAAATGAATAAGCAAATAATGAGCTCATGCAGAGAGACTTACATACCTTACATGTTTACACATCATCCACTTACACAGTTGGATATAAGAATTTTTGGGAGGTGTCACACAAGTCTCCACACTTACCTGCCTGTGTCTGCAACCACATTTGGTGTTCTGAAAGTGCAGGTGTTTTCACTTCTTAAATGAAACATTGACAATTGTTCTCATTCTGCAGAGCTGTGTAGACATTCAAAATGGCATGCACTTCCTGTGGTTAGCTGTTTGTTCAGAGACGATACTCCCTGTAGGTGTATTGTTGGTGCCTACCACCACATCTCTGTCACACACACATGCACGCACACACACACACACACACACGCACACACACACACACAATAGACACAATGTACATTCACATCTATCGATTTGTTTATTTATATAGTGGCTGTTAAACTGCTGAAAAAGGTCCTCTCCTACTACCACCGAATTCAGCGCCTTAAGACCACACTTCCCGAACCAGACTGCTTGCTGCTGGTGCCACTGGTCCAGGTGGCAGTAGCCGGGTCAACTCCCAGCACCTCTGTGGACTCAGTGTCCACTCAGCTGGTGGAGCAGTACCTCTCCTTCAAGACCTCATGGTCTGTTGTGAGTAACTCACACATGTCTGGGGAGGGTGTTCCATGGGTGTGATAGACTTCAGTAGGCCCTGGCTCACATGTACTGGTTTGGCATAGAGTCCTTTATAGGATGTTATTTAATGCTACATGAAATGTAGCCGAGTATGTGTGGGTCCATTTAAAACCACTTGACAGTAATTTGCTACATTCATAACTTTTTGTATATACATAGCTGCTTGTTAAGATGTTTGTGTTAATGTGCTTGATGAAACACTCTCTCATGCAGATTAATATTTATTGACAGTTTTTTTTCCCATCTGTAAATATAAAGGCTCAAATATCATCTATCTCAACATGAATGACAAATATCACATCATAGCTGATATTTCTTAATTACGTATTCCATTTAGATTTGTGACAGATTCAGCTGTACAAAAGTATTTTGCATTGAGAGGCAAACTTGGTATAGACAGTACACTAGGCCATCGTGTGACTCCCACCAGTGTGCATATGCGCTGTTATCTTCTCTCACAGACGCCCACTGGAACCGAAAGTGACATTTTTGCAGAAGTTGCTTTGATGCTCGACCAAAAAGACAGAGAACTAACACAAGCGATCCAGCGGCTACACTCACCAGGGGGTTGTACAATGATATATAATTGACTATACTTCGACTCACATTTTCCAATGAAATAGGAACCATGTCATTTTGGGGTCTTTAGTCACGCCTAAAATGTGTGTGCATATTTTACTTTCTCTCTTAGCTGGTGGAATGTAGGTCAAATCAAGAGCAATGCAGGGACACTCATTTCTGACACCCCTTGTTTAATTGAGCAACAAACAAATGTCATCTGCGTTTTCAAACAAATAGCATGTAAGTGTAGTTCAGCTATTTTCATGTTGATCCCAGGTAAACCCTGTTTTCAACAGCTTGCTAAACTAAGTTTGTTACACCGGCCTAGGAAGGTCAAAATCATCATTTGATTATTACGTTTATTTGCTTGGGGGATGTGCTTATACAGAACACATTTGAGAAGACCCATTTATACTGCTGGATATTTTACTGAAGTAATTCAGGTTAAGCACTTTGCTTAAGGGCACAGCTTCAGTGCATTAGCTGAGAATCAAACTGGGTTTCAAGACCTCTTTGTTGTTGATGTAACAGCCAGGTGCTGTATCTCTTATGCGCTATACAGGTAGTCAGCTCCAAGAGTCCCTGCTCAGAGGTGTGAAGGAGATCCTGGAGCCGGTTGTTGAAGTCTTTTTTGTTGGTAAGGGGATAAAAACACACAGCCAAGCAGAAAAGCCGTAGTTGCTCTGCTTCTGGGTATCAAAACACAATGCTAAAATAGCCATAAGAAGGTTTTTTTTTTCGTTATTTTGATAATTAATCCAAAATAATACTAAAAGATGGGCTGGCTTGAAAATCAAATATCAACTTGTAGGGTTTTTTTATTTCCTGCCTTATGAGGAAATTACAAACTAGACAGTTTCCTGTTTCATTTCAGTGATGCTAGACTTGGTTAAAACCACAAAACAAGTGTTAACTGCTGTCTGGAAATCGAACTTTGGAAAAAAAAAAAAAAGAAAAATGAAATGAGCAACTTTGGTATTTATTAATTAAAAAGAACAAGAGTAAAGCCATGCTTTTCTAGCAAGTGTGAGAAAGAAGGACATTTTTCATCCATAATATCTGACTTACTTTTTCATGTGCACTTGTGGGTGTATGTAGGTGTGTACCATGCCAGCTTACCTGCATACCCATGCAGAACACAAATGAAGAAGGAGGGAAAATCTCTGCATGTTCACTAAAAACTCCCTTTCACTTTCCACTTTGCTAATTTAGTATCTTGACAGCAGCCTGGAATTTATCAGTGGGAAATGTTGCACATGTGAAAACGTGTATTTTCACCCAAATTCATACACTGCTCCTTTCTAGGGTATCTGAACATGCCTGCCTTGCTGTATGTTTGGGATCAGTACATCATCGGACTGGATAACCCCTTGTACAACTGTCTGCCTGCTTTCTGCTTTGCCTTCCTCCTGCTCCTGAGAGATCACTTTCACCGCTGTGACACGGTGAGTTGTGTCGCATGCCTATGTGTGTGTTTGCAGCGAACGAATGATAATAACACATATTTAGCTGCATATTTCTGGGTAGCAATAAGGAGGGCACAAACTAAAAATGAAGTAAGGGAACATTTTAATGTGCTCAGACATGCTATATTTTTGACCAGTGAGGGAAAATGAAAAGGTATTTATTGATTTTCAATGAGGAAAAAAGTCAGGGTGAGAAATGGGATTTGATACCTACCAAGCATACATAAATCACCCAAGTAAAGACTGCATATTGCTGTGCACACAGTGTCCACCTATCCCCTTCCATAGTGCTCATTCTCATGTACTTACTGACTTCCAGAAAACATGGCATATCGAATACTGCACATACACACAAACACACACACACACACAGATATATAGATATCTAACTGAAAGGTAAGCTGATCCTTTAACTAATTGTTGGCAGAGCTCTGATCTAACCAAGGTGGCAGGATATCACGGCCCTACCTTATCAGTGCCCCAGTTACAAAGCGTCATCAGCAAGTATTTCTATGAAGATCTTTTCAGTAGATTAACCCGAGACAAGGTAGAAAGTCTTCCCGTCCTGGATCCAACTCAAGGTCAGTTTCTCTATATTTTAAATGTGTCTGGTTAGTTTTGCTCAGTTTTACTAGTTTACTAGTGCTAAGAAGTCATCTGAACAAATACAAGACTTATAATGATATATATTGGAGAAAACATCATTTAATGTATCTGCAAATTCTTTATTAGTGGATTTTAAATGCACTTAGTAGACATAACTATTTGCCATATTGAATATATTTCATAAATCAATTGATTCACTAATACTTTTTGTTGAGCATTCATTTTTGAGAGCATCATTGCACTGAAGTTCACTGTTTATAAGGTTCTTTTTAAATATAATATTCTGAACATTACTTGACCATTTTAAAACTTAGTGTACGCTTCCGTTCATATATTTATTCTTATTTTGCTAGCTTTCTTCCCTCCATGGACTCATCTGTCAGCCAGCAAGCTACCAATGAGAACAAAGCCTCAAGACAGGCGACAAGCCAGGTAATACACAAATCTCAGTATCCATCACCTCCAGCAGCACTGGGTGTAGCCCTGGTTATAGATTGTCATCATCAATAACGTACTTTGCTGTCCCCTACTGGCAGAAATTGTAAGCGCACCCTGGTGCTGAGACTGGATTTTCTTTGCTAATCTTGAATATGAGAATATTTCTGGACTGTTATTCTGCTTAATGTCTCTCCAGGGAAGTTCGGGAAGCCCAAAGGGCTGCTGACACTGAGAGAAAGATACAAGAAGCACAGCGCCAAAAGCTCACGGAAGAGGAAGAAATGAAGTTAATAAACAATCCCTGTTACAAATGATAGCATAACACTGCTATGTGTGACAATCCAACGCTGGATTATGTCATAACTCATCACAACATAACTTTTCACTAATAACGTAATAAATCCAAATAACACTGTAATAACTGAAAATTGAGTAATGTATTGCATTATCCAGTGAGTAACACATTTTTATTGGATGATATAATAATTCTGATGAAGTAATAACTCCCCTAAAAGTACTCCCACTTTAAATGTTATTAACCTGTCTTTTTAAATTATAAGAATCTGGAATTCTGTTTCACAAGAAAATTTTGGAAGCCTGAGATTGTGTTTTCTCTAGTTATAAAATAGTAAAAATGGTGAAACACCACCAACCTCTTAAAGTGCTTGTATGTTATTAAATTACGTTTTGGAAGAGTTATTATGATGAGTTATTAGTTTATTTGCTGGCTGTTACATTCTTAGTTACAACACTGCTCTTAATAGGTCAGTGCATCACCAGTATGTCTCCTTAAGTTAATTTCCTCAACTTAAACAATGAGATCGAATCAGATGCCCTTAGTATTTACATCAAATCCTTCCATTTGGTTTTCTTATTGTTTTCCATGATTGCTTGTCATAAAAATGTGTTTGAAGGAGAGAGAAGGCAAGACTGCAGAGAGAACTTGAGGAGACAAAACTGTTCAGCAGAGAACAGAGGTCTCACCTGGAGGAGCAACTGGCTCAGGTATCAGTCCCCAATGGGAAAACACACAGGCCTCTGTAACCAGAGATTATTCATTCTAGCACCCAAGGTGACAATAAATTGTACTGTCTGAAATGCGAGCTCTGTTGGAATTTCCTGCCTAGAGCAACTCGTAATTTTGCCTTTTGGTAATACTCATGTTCCAGGAGCGACAGCATCACTATGAACTTCAGAAGGCAGCTGAGGAACAAATTGGCCACCTTCAGGCAGAAATCAGAAAGATCCAGGAGCATAAACTGGTAAACTACACAAATCTCCCCAACTACCATTACCATGCAATTTTATTTTCCCAGCAAGGCTAATTGAACAGACAACTTGGAGTAAGGAAATACTTCATCTTAAGAAAAGACTAAATTTGAAATTTTGTTGTTGCAGCTCATTGCTGACACAGACACAGAAGGAAGGTAATGCATCCTTTTGTCATTCAGTAGTATTGGCTGCAAGGAATATGAGTACTCAGATATAAGCTGTAGCTAATACTGTTAAATGCCAGGATTTAACCTGGGTAATGATGTTGGTAATTTTTCTCCCTAAGCTTTGGTACACCACCTCCATCAACTGAATCCCAGACAGGTTTTGAGGACAATAACCCCCTACCTGCTACACAAGACAGAACTTCACCACCAGGTAGGACATGACATGTGGAGTTAATTGAAGCCTGCACAAATCAACAGTCTGGTACATTTGTAATAACACAGTGGTATCACCCCTTTTGCCTTTTACTGAAGCTGATGAACCTCAGCGGATGGACTTCGTTTCAGTTGGCAGAACTGTAGAGGGTGTTGCTGCAGACCTTCTTCATCATCTGATGCAAACAGCTGGTGCAAGTAAGAATGTTCTGTATGATTTACTGGGCTCAAGATGTGGGCCACCACCCACATCCCCCCAACACGTTTCTTAATGAAATTTTATCAGATTTAAAACAGCACTTTCCAATCAAACAAGCTGATCTGGCAGAGCTAAGCATGTACTGGGGTCTGTTATGCACAAATCATCACCCAATTTGGTCAAAAGATCTGGTTTAGTTCACCACATTAAGAAACAATGGGGTTTTCCAATGATGAAAACTTTAGACTTTAATTATTAAAGACTATGGTCTTTAGACTATTTTATGTAGAAAATGTAATGTCTTGCAGACTGTGTAATAAACATTGTAAAACTATATCCTCTCTGTTCTAGTCATATATGGGCAAGATGCAGACAAAGGTGCAACACACACATACCAAGCCCCATCTTCAGAGAAGCTGTAATGAAGGCAGGTAAAAAAAACACTTCACCCTTTGGATTGTTCATGAAGAATATTCTTGGAACTTCTGTGACTGTGTATAAATGCATGTTTTAATAAAATTACCTTCAGTGATGTGCTTGGAAGATACTTCAAATGGTGCGAACACCAATATAAGAACGGAAGCCGTAAACCCAGAGGGACCAAAGACCCATTAGAGATCAGCTGCTCAGTCAATTATCTCTTGATCAAGAAACCTTATTATTTGTAACAAGACCACTGCATTATGTAACAACATTGTCTTTGTAAGCTGTTAACAAAGTGTAATAGGAAGGGGAAGCTTACACCACTAACTCAGATACACATCTGTATTTTAATAAATGAACTTTATTAACAATTTGCTTGACTGTGACCCTTTGAACACAAGAACACTTCAATAGTTTAATTTTATATGCATATTCTCAATACATAAACTTAAGTTAAAAAAAAAGACAAGAACCCAAAACCATGCAACTTATGCAACTGCTCATTAAGGGTTAATTGGTGAAAGTTACATTCCTCCTCTGAGACGCAACACCAAGTGGAGAGTGGACTCCTTCTGGATGTTGTAGTCGGACAGGGTGCGGCCATCTTCCAGCTGCTTGCCAGCAAAGATCAGCCTCTGCTGGTCAGGGGGAATGCCTTCTTTGTCCTGGATCTTGGCCTTGACGGCCATCTTCTCAATGGTGTCTGGATCTGGGCTCCACCTCCAGGGTGATGGTCTTGCCAGTCAGGGTCTTCACGAAAATCTGCATGCCACCTCTCAGACGCAACACCAGGTGGAGAGTGGACTCCTTCTGGATGTTGTAGTCGGACAAGGTGCGGCCATCTTCCAGCTGCTTGCCAGCAAAGATCAGCCTCTGCTGGTCAGGGGGAATGCCTTCTTTGTCCTGGATCTTGGCCTTGACGTTCTCAATGGTGTCGCTGGGCTCCACCTCCAGGGTGATGGTCTTGCCAGTCAGGGTCTTCACGAAAATCTGCATGCCACCTCTCAGACGCAACACCAGGTGGAGAGTGGACTCCTTCTGGATGTTGTAGTCGGACAGGGTGCGGCCATCTTCCAGCTGCTTGCCAGCAAAGATCAGCCTCTGCTGGTCAGGGGGAATGCCTTCTTTGTCCTGGATCTTGGCCTTGACGTTCTCAATGGTGTCGCTGGGCTCCACCTCCAGGGTGATGGTCTTGCCAGTCAGGGTCTTCACCAGGTGGAGAGTGGACTCCTTCTGACATGCCATCTTCCAGCTGCTTGCCAGCAAAGATCAGCCTCTGCTGGTGGAATGCCTTCTTTGTCCTGGATCTTCCTTCTCCAGGGTGATGTTGTCAGAAAATCTGCATGACAGGCAACACCAGCAACACCAGGTGGGAGTGGCCATCTTCCAGCTGCTTGCCAGCAAAGGCCATCTTCTGCCTGCCAGCAAAGATCAGCCTCTGCTGGTCAGGGGGAATGCCTTCTTTGTCCTGGATCTTGGCCTTGACGTTCTCAATGGTGTCGCTGGGCTCCACCTCCAGGGTGATGGTCTTGCCAGTCAGGGTCTTCACGAAAATCTGCATCTTGCAATCTGTGGAAATGGAGAAAAGCAATTCATATTAAGAAACACTCTGTTCAGAGTTTCCATTCCTCTACCTCAAATCTGAAACTGTCATGTTAGCAGCACATAAAACAGGAACTCATGATTGTAGGCTAGTAAGAATACCCATTTTCCTTGTACATTGATAATAGTGCTACATGCAGTAATTACATAACGGCATATGCATAAGGGTCATGTAAGAAAGCCACATTGTGCGCTGCTCCATTATGGGGCTAAATGTCAACAGTACTTACTGTTTAGTTTTGGAATGTAATCACAAGATAAGAATACTGATGAGAATGAATTCCAAGAGGTGGGCAGAATGATATTAAACTATTGGGCACATGATTACTGTAGTGATGCCATGAAAAATAACTCAATACAGTATGGCAATAATGGCATGTCCACTATGTTAAGCATGACCTGAACCTCATTCTGTGATGATGAGTATCATCATGTTGACACTAAACAGATGGTATCATAGCATGACCTCAATCTAATGCTTTCTTGATGGATGTCTCAGGCAATTACAAATATACATATGTAAACATACACATCCTCCAACTGCAGTACAGGACAATTAATTCACATAATTAAGCTCAGATCATCCATAATAACGGATGTTAAAATAATACCAGTCATTTGCTACCATACATCTGGGTTGCCGGCTTAACTTGTTATCAGTCCCTCTAAGTTTTACATAGGAAAACGAAACCATCGTGACCTAAATGTTCAGTGAAAAGCTGTTGTCCAACTGTTTCTGAATAAACACACAATAAAAACAGCCTGTTAATCAGGTCAATTTAAAAAGAAAGCCAATTGAGATGGAATTTTGCTCATTCTGGAAAGCAATACAAAAAGCCCCCACTACAAAATGCGAAACTGCAAAAAAAAAAAAAAAAATCCGGACAAGTCACCTTCACGATGCGTTTCTGTTTCATTCACAATATCAGTAACAGCAACATCTGATTGCATACTCATTCCAAACTAGCATTTACATTACACTAAAATTTACAGGACGGAATATTTAAAACCACAAGAAAGGCAAAACACTTCTAGATGTGCGTCATAGAATTTTGACAGTAACTTACATGTTAAAATGTAAAGAAATGCGGGGATAGGTACCCATGGCAAAAATGTACAAAACACGATAAATTAGATGTAACGTTCACACTCACAACGATGCAACAATAAGCTTTCACGTATCTCGCTTGACGTCAACATCTCTCCTTAAAGCTACACCTCACTGTGCTCATTAATGTATGGCGTCCCCACTGCGGCTTTGTGAAGGATTTTTTAGGACTAGAGCCAACGCCATCTTGCGTCAATACGTTACAGGCTTTCTTCAGACCCGCAATGACTCAGCGTTAAACGAACCGCCCGCAATATTGGCAACGATTACCGTAAAACAGTAACTACTCCAGGTAATCTCAATGGACCCTAAAATCAACGTCGTATTCTCAAATGTTACCTACAGTTACATAGCGGGGCTATCTAATGTTAGGTGACAACGGTACCGTTATTTCTTCGAACAGCCAACGGTCAATTTTTTTCTCTTGTTACTGTATTGTTTCAATCCTAGGCTGTGTTAGCCCACGTCAGCGACAACTAAACTTACATTTCTTGAATGATATTTGCCTCATATTTAATATAACCTGTATTACATCTCTAAAAAAGGCGCTGTAGGCTAACTAGCTGGGTAATTGTGAAATAATAAATAATACTGAACGTTAGCCATCTGTGCTAGCTATCCACAGTCACCCGCTCCCACCAAAAGCCACAGATCACAAAGCTAACTGCAGCTAAATAGCAAAGGAATAAGCCGTTTTTCAGTATGAGATAACATGAGAAAATAAAATAAAATGACTTACCACTTCTAAAGATTTTCGTTAATCGACTTTTCTTGTCTTTCTGTTTCTCTTTTTCTCCGTGCTCCTTGTCCGTGAATTCTGCGCATCGGTTTGCTCAGTTTCTATTTATGCAAACGAACACTGGTGACGTTTACATTACATCATGTCAAAAGAACCTTCCGCGAGTAAAATAGTCCCACTTTTTAAATGTGGGTCACTTACGTTACATTTCGTTTCATTACATTGTTTCATTTTTAGATGTGTAATATAGTATCAAGTTACACATTGATTAACATTGTCAAACGGTTGGGTGATTGATATTTTACTGAAAAAGAACAAAACGCGAAAAAGAACAGTCCAGAATAAACAGGAAAGACTCCTCAGACGGCCCATTCAGATTGGGTAATTTGGCCGTTTGTTTGGATTGGGTGGAGTGAGAATGTTTCTCGCAGTTCGACGAAGTTTCGTAACAAGAAATCTAGAAAGAACTGGGGTGTCTGCTGTAATTTTGAATATTATATACATCCAATCCATTAATAGTCCACAGTGCCTAGTAATTATTATTGTTAGTTAGTCTATCAGTTTAACTTTTGGCTCACCTGATTATGCCTAGCATTTTACTAAAAATATTGTTACTGACCACAAAATATGTTTCTGGATCTTAAGTTTCGGTATTGTGGTTAAAAAATAAAACAAGGACTCAGTTTGCCATCACC
This sequence comes from Megalops atlanticus, assembly GCA_019176425.1. NCBI lineage: Eukaryota > Metazoa > Chordata > Actinopteri > Elopiformes > Megalopidae > Megalops > Megalops atlanticus. Next base: position 33,324,787 of record CM032883.1, on the reverse strand, counting down.
AACAGAATTATGGTGTTCACATTAGGAGTGTTTTCAAGCACCGAAACATGATACAGGTAGTTTTGTTTCACAATAAGGCCAGGTTGTAGGTTGGTAGAGAGAAAGTCACTTTGTAACATGTAACTTAGTGAGTTTAATGTCAGATGGGAATGCTGCTTTCTGCGTAAGCATTCAAAACACCTTAAAACCCAATGACAGAGGTGTTTTCATAAATGGGCTTCCATGTATCATGCCTACAATAGGAGGTCAGAGCTGAGAAAATAAAAGCATTGTCACATAGTGACCTAGTCACTTACACACCCACATTTCTTTGCACTGTCCTCATTCCAATGAATAAAGCTGTGTTTCTAAGCCCCATTTGGATTTAGTTATATAATTTTACATGGAAAATGATGTCTGTTGATTTCATTCAGCTCGGGTTTGTGCCTTGAAGTCTGTGTTGCACTGTATTTCTCAAAAATGAGGCTTGAGGTGTTTTAGGTCTTGCGTTTTCCTGAGTAACTGAACGTCATGTTTTACATCTTATTAAATGGCCAACAGAGAGTCCTCTGGCTAAAGAGTTCAGTTGAATTGTTTGGAACTTTTTAACTAATACGTTTAGAATGTGGGTCAACAGTTTTGTGGTCTTGTTTGTTGTATTTTATAAGGGTCAGTTGTTCCTCATTACTGGAATGTGACCCCAGGGATGAGGTACTGTAATAGAGACAACAAAATGTCAAAGCTAATAACTATGAAGATATAAACTAGATTCACATTCAAATTGTTTGTAATTAATTTAATGAGTCCACTTTCCTCTTTGACATTACGTGTACAGTCTTTTACTTTAACGTAAAAGCTAAATTTCCACATTTGTACATGTTCAGCAGCTAATAACAAAGTGGCTAACAAGTCAAGCTAGAAGTGTTTTATTTACCATTAACTGGATTATAAAAACATATACTATATTCATTTTATGAAAGGGTTCTTGTTTTAACCATCAGTAAACAGGCAGGCTATACAGTTGTTGATAGTGCTGCGCTACTGCACTTCTGTGTTGTTTTGAATGTGAAAGTTCTGGGGCATGTCACAGCATGTCTCTGAAGGAGTCTTCTAAATGACTGTGTGGAGAAAGTAGTGCCGGTTACAACACATGTATTATGTATCTACATGTTTAAATAGGTTGGGATTAAGCGTAATGTAAAAGGAAATTGGTTGGCACAGGTGCGTGACATAACACAAACCTGGACACCGTCATGACCCCATTAAATCTGCAAGAGAACAACAAGATACTGTAAGTGCCAAATTCTGAAAACACCCACTGAGAAGGTCGGGTTTGGGGGTTAACCAAAGGATTTGTTTAGGGTAGATGTACATAGAACATTGTTGTCTTTGAGATTTGTTGGCACTACACCAGGGATTTGAACCTGAGCCCATTTGGACATATGTGACATTGAAGAGTTTCAAATGTAACCCTTTGAAAAGTATGAACAGAAAGAGATGGAAAAATTAACATGAAAATTGTATCAATGTAGTAATAATATTACATTTTTAGTTATTATTTAGTCACAGTGAAATTAAGGTGATTGTGTACTCAGACTGGAAATGGTGAACTGGACTCTTGTTAAACTATACAGTATCTCAATATTAGAAATAGGAACAGACCCAAAACACTTTAAAAGACTGGTGTGATGGAAAGCACTAGTTTGCATCACTATGTCAAAAATTAATCTCGTAGATTCTACACTTTCCAGATCAACACTAAACTAGATCAATACATAACTTATCCTATACTGTACTGAATATAAAGTGAACACAAATGAACTAAGCAGCAGATGGCGCTGTAATTATTCCTTTAACTTTTCATCTTAATGTGATGAAGTATTGAAACTCCTCTAGGCCCCGTGATGAAATATTTTTTCAATGGTAGAAAGTAGGCCTTTGAAAGAATTGCAGAAATAATTTCACTTAATAACACTCTGATTTCTTAACTGTAAGGAATTTGTGAGAAAATTAAATTTTCTCTGGGAATTACCTTTGTTTGCAGTTTCTCTGTGAGTTATTATGAAAATCTATATGAAGAATAATCTTAAGGTTGTAAAGGGTTTCACAATTCACTTTGAATAAGAAAGTAATATATAATTTATAATGGTAAGTAATATTGGACATTGAATTAAAGACTTTTAAGGGTGGAAACAAACGTTTGTTTACATCTTTTGTCCAGCTAGTCATACAGCCAAATCTCAGTCCTTGTTTAATCAGTAGTGCATCTGAATATCTGTGTTTGTGTGTGTGCGCATATTATGAAGATGACTGTCTCTGAGTGTGAGGTTTGTGCCACATATATACATGCGGCACTCATAATCATATTATAGACCTCAGTTCTCAAGCTTTTATGTAACACAACCATAAAAAACAGAACAATTCACCATTGGTTTTATAATTTATAAGCATGCTTAAACATGAACAGGCTTCAAAGTTGAAGACATTTTACAGCTCTGATATTGGGGAACAATGGCCAAAGTGTATTGATCCCAACATGTTTTTATGATTAACTAGCACATGTGTAGACTCCAAGCGGAGTGGTGCAAAACGAGCAAGCTTTTTATAGATAAAACGAAATTCGGTTAGTCTCGGTGCTCCTGGGAATCTCTTCAGTGAATCCCTGGCTGGAGTCAATGGAGGGGCGGGCTGAAGAGGATGGAAATGGATCCTGTTTGTGGAAAGTGTCCATGTTCAAAAGCCATAAATAACCGCATGCTTGCATATGGTCTTGCCAGCTGAAATTAGTTTCTAAAATATAAAATATCTGTTTTTCTGGTGCTTAGTCCAAGTGGGAGAGAGGTTACCATTTTAGACTTCCAAAAAGGGGGTGGAAATGAAAAAAAAAAAAACTGAAAGAGCAGATGGCTGAAAGCTTCCATGAAAACCTAAAAGCTGAAGTTGCCGGAGAACTGGAGTGGACTTTTCATTCAAGTGAAGAACAGAATAGGGATGCTTTACAAATTAAAATCATAGAATTAGTATGTAAAAAAAAAAAATCATTACAGTCATTTCACAGACACAGCTATGCAAAAGTCAGCCTGAAGGAAATGACACCCAGGCAATCAAGCAAGACAGAAAAAAAAAAAATAGACCCAGTCCTCCAAAACATACCCTTCATTCCACTTCAGATTGTCTTGTGATTTATTTAAGAGGCTTTGGTGCCTCTTAAACTTTACAGCAAATCTGTACTACTACAGCAACGACAACAGCAATTACTACTACTACTACTACTACTAATAATAATAATAATAATAAGTATTTGTTTAGTGCTTTTCATCCCGAGTGCATGACACATTTTCCAACAAAACGTAATGTATAGATTTAAAAACCACAGTATATTACAATCAGCGTATAATATACAGTATGCTTATACAGATGTATAAAAAGCAAATTTTAAAAATCCCACTAAAAGTAAAAAAGGGAATAAAAAATCCCATTAAAATATAAACACACTGAAAGCAATACATGCAGAAAAATTAAGCAGGAATAATAAATGCAATTATACAGTAAAGGCATGAGAAGAACTAGAAGCTGCAAGCAGTTTGAAAGGGGCCATGTACTATAAAGAATTTAATTCCACTCCATGTAATCTTTGGCTGCCATATTTGGTCACACACAATTGCCTCTAGGTCTGTAAAATATTAACACATTTCATAGCTGTAGCTCAAACAGTATATATTTCAAAGCAATCTGAAAAGGCTAGAATTTAATAGTCTCAGGGCCATTTTGTTGAAGGTGAGAGTTTGGGGAGGCTTGAAGAAATTTATTCAAACAATAAACAAAGATGCTTGCTTATTAATGCTCAGATGAGTCCTGGAAATGGTACATGAGAAGAGGGTGTATATGGGTATATGGGTATACCACAGCTGACACTGGTAAGACTAACTGTTGTAATGTTATTAGAATATTTGCATGGCTCCTTAATCCATTCCATCAAACGTCAGGACCTATAGAAAATTGTTTCTGGAGATGCACGAAACAGGTACAAACAGTGGAAGCAGTGTTTTTTCATGGACTGGGTAGACACAGAGTGAACAAGACACGTTTTCACAGAACGTGCTCCTTTGGCTCTTGTGGTTTTGTCTGGCAGAACATTGAAAAAGAGGCCCGTAAGAGCAACCGTTCCAAAACAATGAAAACAATGAGTGAAAGAGAGAGTTACAGAGAGACAGCAAAAGAGAGAGAGAGAGAGACAGAGAAACAGAAGGAGACAGAAAACAATAATGCATTGCACAGGCTGCCAGTTATAAAAGCTGCAGGATAGTGGTTAAATTCACATGGGCCTTGGCAGGCCACTGTGTAATCTCACATGCAGTGTGCGCCAACTTTTCAAGAACCACAAGAACGTCCAAGTGTGGCCACTGAGGATGTCCAATCAAAGGCCCTCTTGTCTGTTTTTCCTTACACTTTGTGCCTGAATAAATAACTGGCAAATGCATGCTCTATGGAAAAAATCAGTATTAAAGTCAAAATTCATTCCGCTACCAATAACACTTCTTTGTATTAATTATTTTACATTTTACACACAAGAAAGATCCATAAAGTTGTATTGGATAAAGGTATGCAGGCAAAAAAACAGCTTTCACTGATGATAAGGATAATTACAAATGCTTTTAGATAAGAGGAAGTACAACAATAAATCTTAAAACTCAACATAGTCTTGTCTCTGGAATCCCCCTTTTACTATTTATTGGGCGAAGTCATTTAAAAAGACCTCCCTGCTAGGACGTGAAACAGAAACAGAAAACTTTGCCATTAACCGCTTAAATCATATCATTAAGGCATTTAATACATGACATCAGTGTGAGAAAAATGCTGGCTCTGTCCCCCTCAAAATGCGTTCGTTGTTAATAACCACCTAGAAGAAGAACCTCAGTGAAGGACAATATTTAAAACATAATTTGAATATACATCTTTTTCTTTCGGAAAGATGAAGAACTTACTTGTGTCCTTACAGGGTGGAAGAGTATAGGGAACACAAAAGTAAATTTATACAGAACCACAGAAATCAGCCACAGCAAAATTCTTTGAAAAAAAGTTATCAGAAAGTTACCCACCTTTTGCACTGATGCACAACAGGAGACTGTACCACTGTTGTGTAAATATTGCGTGGCATACCTCAAAAAAAGAATATTTTGCCTCAGACCCAGTGTATTCATGCTTGGACCTGTGTATGCAAAACCATCATTATAAATTTGTCATAATTCAATTGGAAGTTGTTGGACCAGTTCTAGGACCACACCACCTCAAGGCAGACAGTTCATTCATTATAAGCTGCTATACATGAGGATTACTTGTTGTTGTCACTCCTGACCTGCACCCTGATATCAGAAAAAAAGGCAAGTGAAAGTAGGACATTGTGAGATCTGTGTGCAGCTTGAACACATTTGTAAGTTTTTCTGTTTCATTTGCTGTGTTTCACTCTGATTGACCTTTAAGTCACCCCTAGCTGCTTATTGACTTCTTACTGCATACATGTGCATGTATTTTGTAACACCAATCATGAAAACCCTGACACGTTATTAGAGGGGTACAGAGAAACATGTATGGACATGACTGTACAGAAAACATAGCTAGCTTGCTGCCATGTTTTCATTACTTTTTTGTGGTTAAATTTATATCACTGATATTCTGCAGAAACAGATGCAGCACTGAGCATTCTTCATACCCCCCTTCAGACCCCTGCAGACACATCTCTGATGAGAATCAGATCACCATTTGAAAATGTTCTGAGCTTGAGTATTTGTTCTTAAACATTAATCAAAGTATTATTCAAAACATGTACAATGTAAGCAATATAAGTCACTCTGAGTAAGAAAATTAACACCAGTGTTCAAAAACGTTGCCATTGAATCTTTCCTTTGCAACAGGGCATGATAATTTTATTACTTCACATACCAGACTAACTCAGCCCACATATCTGATTGTGCAACCGAATGTATGTGCTGGTCTCGTCACTGAAACCAAATCTGATCTGATAACACTGGAATGCCACCCCTCTTTCAGATCATAGATCATACTATATTTCGCTCACTTCTTTGCCAATACACACAAAATGTACAATTACAGTTTTTTTATGACAATAGTTTTTGTACAGTCTGCCACAATACATTCAGGCATTCTATATTGCTGTTTCTTATGGCATTTTTAAATCAGCTTATAGTGTACATAATCAACATATTTTCCAGAGCTGATACAGAGATGCATAAAAATCAATACCTTTAATAACTCAAATCATAACTTAACAGATCTGCTGAAAATGGAGAACCTATATATGTTTGTATCTGGGAATGATGCTGCCAAAACAGGAAATTATGAATTCTACATAATCAGTACCTTTCAGGTAAAGAAAAATATTCTTCAGGAAAGGGGAAATTATAAATTAATTAATTAAATTAATTAATTACAGTTGTAACAGGTCCCAGTATATATTTATTATACCTAGAGCCCCCATCTAACACTTTAAAGTGCACTTTAAATGTACTGTATGCTATCAAAAGAAAGGCACGGTCTTTACAAAGACAGTTCTTTATGTTCCTTTTATGCAATGATTTTACCTAGAATTGTTTGTTGATAATTGCTATGGAATTTTTTTTGTCATTTTTTACTTAGATCACATTTTTACTTCGCTATGGAAAATAATATACCTATAGCGTCACTGCCTGACGGCCACCATCTCATTAATATATATATTTTTTTCGTTTCTAATGTCCAAATAACATATTTTCCAACCATGGAACGTTATTCTTAAATCATGAAACACCCGGTTGTATTTTGCTTGCGCACCCACGTTTTTTGACTACTTTAGCCGGGAGTTAACAATCTCGTATTAACCATCATCACTGGTATGGGAAGCATTTATTGTTACACCGTTATGTCCTATTTGATGTATAAAATAAAATGCCCGTGTGCGTGCCCTTTTTTTCATCGGTTTAACCCAGTACTTTCAAACATTTCGGTTTTGAACAATTAAAACGACACGATATCTTTCTAAAAAGTGCCAAGAAACGACTGAATTAGTAATTGAACTGGTCGTAAAACCATACACAATTTTCTGCAATGACCTACACAACGGACAGTAACGCTGCGGCTCATGTTGCAGCTAGGGACTCGAACAGGAGTAGTCATTTACACACATATTCCTGGTTAATTGTAACAATGAAACAAGCCTGGAACTAGTCTGATTGTAGGTAGATTTATATTTAGCTAGATAGGTGTACTAAAATGAGGTAAGTGTCTATTTTCTGTCTTTGCCATGAATAAGGAATACACTGTAGCAAAAACAGCCCGCTGCAAACGTTGACACTGCCGGGGCTGAGCAAGATGGCGGTGGGGTTGTGCATAGCTGCTCTAGCTAACGTTTAGCTGGGAAACAGAAAGAGAAATATCAGAGACAAGAAATCTGGCTATAACGCGCTGCATAACATAATTGATAACTGCATAACATAGTGCGATATCGTAATGTTATGGGGCGAGGCACACATATTTTGATTCATCTCCGGACCGGATTAGGGAAGAATGCCAAAAGTTTTCTCTGCTGTTTGGCAGCACATGAAAGTGCTGGGCATAGTCTTTAGTGATGGATGCTTTTTTCACTACCCTTGATGATGCCATTTAGATAGTTAAGAAGAGTTTTAGCCCATATTTTCTGTCTACATTGCTGATGAAAAATGAAAATATGCCAGACAGTTGGCGGGTACTGAAAAAAGTATCGCTAGCTAGCTATTCCAGTGCTGGATTAATTTTGGTCGTTCACTAAAACGTAGAATCTTGCTAACCAGTTAGTTAGTTGCATTGGCAGTTAACCAGTTGGTTTAAATCAGATAGAATGACTGTTGGGCATCATTTTGCTGTAGATGGACGTAATTGGTCTAGCTATATGTCACCTTGTATACCTTGTATAACTTGTATAACTTCCAGACCAGACGACTGAATTTCAGTTACTAGCCTAGTTGTCAGTAATTGATCAAATTTCATCTGGGTAACATGTAGAGATGAGAATACAGATGGTGTGAATCTGACTAAAAACACAAGTTAGAGATCAAATACAGCGATTTTAAAACTAGTTAACATTTCACTTAGCACGGTATGTACTGCAGAAAAAAGTAATCGGCATTTGCTGTAAGTTGCTGTTCGGTTTTACACTACTCACTATGCATTGTGGGAATGTCTCACAGAAATGGTTACCAATTATACCTAGTGGAGGTGCGTGGGTGCAGATCTATAGTGGCAATATTAGGAAGCCCTCAGCTAACTAGACTAGCACTGTTGTTTGTCATTCGTGTTTTGGTTAGTTCGGAGATATTCTTTAAAAATTAACCTTCTCACTTTGACTTGTAGTTTGTAGTGATTTGACACCAGTGAGTGTTTGTCGCATGAACAGTTTGAGTGTCTCTTGAGTGTTTTTTTTACTCCTTGCCATTTGGTAAAATCACTGAGGAGTGTGAATTAACCCCAGAAAGAATGAGAATCAGGCTCTCACCCCTGTTTATGGGATCTATAGAATATCAATAAACATGAACATGAACAAATAAATGACAGACATATTATACAACTTTTGACAAGTAAAAAATATCATGAAAAAAAGTCGTGGAAGGAGCAGTAGCTTGCAACAACAAGCAAAATAATCATCCAGAGAGCAAAAATGTCTCTTTGTAAAGAGAAGAATTATGTGGAACATGAATGTCAGGGCTTCCTTTGTCTGGCATACACCTACAACCCAGCAGACATACAGCTGTGTATTACAACAGGAATTAGACAGTGCTTGCAGATGTTGTGTCTAGCTGGAATGCTCCATCCCTTTGGTCTGCCCAGTTAGTTTGCAGGTGCATTGCTTCACTATAGAAAGGTCTGAACCTTTGAAAGATACCATAATTAGGCTCAGTTGTAGTGCAGTCACAAATGTGGTTTCTCCACTGTCATAAAACTGGTTGATACTTCTCGCTCATTCTCTGCCTCCATGCCTGGCATGTCTTGTCACATGGCTGGCACCACTTGAGCTGTGTCCTCATATGTGAACATGAGTATAGCTACCTCTGTGGGTTTGGCTTTGATGGAAACTGAACCCTGATCCCCTCTGTATTGCCCCATATTGCCAAACAGCGTGGACTTCTGCCAGGGGCAGTTATTTGTCACTTTGAACATCGGTCCTTGAAACATCACCCATACGCTCTGGTATGATTGTTTGCTACTTAATTTTACATGACATGGTAGGTATAATCGGACAGTCATTGTACAGCATACGATGCGTAGCCATAAGCATACGCAGCAGGATTTAATGATTCGGTTGAAATTTCACAATGATCATGTCACAAGACATTCTCACAAGACATATGTCTTGATTGAAGACCACATAATACCACTGTAAGGTGTTCAGCTCAAACAGCACCTCCTCACATTATGATAAATAAAAATGAGGTGTGTGTGTGACCGCATTTAGAGACACGTAACCAAACACTTTCACAGTGACCAAAACGTGCTCGCCCCCAAACAAACAATTTCACAAGCAGCTGGCTAGCTATTTTAGAGTACATGTTGCTAAACACTTTTTTTGCCCCTGATAGATTACAGTTTCTAAAATTAGCGCATGTTGTGCAAGTCTTCTGTCTGGTTCATTGACTGCTTGTCACCAGTTCACAGGAGTGTGTATACTCAGGGGACCCCTTCTGTGTTTCAGTGCCGTGTTGTTTACGTCTTACATTTTCTAGAATGGCAGGCCTACATTCAGTTGTAAATTTTGCTTTGAGTAAAAGTATGCCAGTGTAGCACATTATTATAGCGGCAGTGTAGCATAGTGGTAAGGAGCAGGGCTTGTAACCAAAAAGTTGCTGGTTTGATTCCCCACTGGGGCACTGCTGCTGTACCCCTGGGCAAGGTACTTAACCTGGAATTGCCTCAGTAAATATCCCATCTGTATAAATGGGTAACAGTTGTAATGAGTAAATAAACAGCAAGTGATTAATGGGTAAAAAAAAGGGTAAAAATTGTAACCTGTATAAGTCGGTCTGGATAAGAGCATCTGCTAAATGACAATAACGTGATGTAATGTAATTACGTGACAGTAGCCTTTTCTGTCAGGAACATTCAAATATATGAATTGCTGTAACACAACCCCCAGCCCTCCAGATTGTGTGAAAATACAGGATGGCTGTTAATTCCACTCCTCCCCCTATACCGCCACAGATGTCAGGAAAGCCGTAACAGCTTGGCACCACACAGGGTGACTTGTATATCTGGGCGTGATGGTCCCACCACACCCTTTCTCAAAGAGAGCGGCGCAGTCCAGAATAAACATTACCCTGAGGTTGTCGGCCTGCACTGATTGAAGCAGCCGTTTGCCCGGGTGCTGCACTTTTCGCTGAAGATGAAGTGTACAAAATATTTGTGCACAGAAATATATGAAAGTTTATTCTTGTTTGTGTTAAATCATTCCAGGTGCAAACGTTATGGCTGAAAACATAGATGTGAGATGGTAAAATCAGCTACATTACTACGGTTAGCTCATGTATCACCCCAAATTGTTTCACTTTGCAACTTTGTTATGCTCCAGAGTTTTCCGAAGTTTGAAGTTTGCTAGTTTGTAACTTTGTTATCTTGTATGAGAGTTCTATGTAATAAACATCTTGTTATTGACAACTGGATGCATTGATGTGGCAGTGTAGCATAGTGGTAAGGAGCAAGGCCCATAACCAAAAGGTTGCAGGTTCCATTCCCCGCTGGGACACTGCTGCTGTACCCTTGGGTACGGAACTTCACCCAGAATTGCTTCAGTAGATATCCAGGTGTATAAATGGATAACATGTAAAAAGTAAGTCGCTCAGGATAAGGACGTCTGCTAAATGACAATAATGTAATGTAATGCAGTGTAATAATGTGTTGGCGTTGGTGGTAAACATGGCCTCCCATGTCTCTCTCCTCCACAGGTGGTTTGTGTCTCGCTTGGTGTTCTTGCAGTAGCCTTTGACCCTTGCACTGTAACCACCCTCCCGGTCCCTTACCCATGCCAGCATGTCAGGCTCTGGGTTTCCAGCCAGCCACGGGGCCTTCAGCAGCGAGCAGAGCTGCTACCCGCCTCACTCGGTCCAGTACACTTTCACCACAGCGCGCCACCATCAGGTAAATCTGTGCAACTGCGCCCCCCAAGGGTAGGCCACTCCCCATTCGCTCCGGGGTGCCTTTCATCTTTCGTGTTTTACTCTTGCTGCTAGAGAGCACGGCGTCTTTTTATATTTCTCTCTTTGTGGTACGAGGCACCAGGGATCCGCCAGTGGAAATCCTGTATTTATATGGCGGGCGTCTCGGGACTGGAATGTGTGGGAGATCGGCCGAACTTTCTTGGCAGGGGCCTAAACGGGATTAGATCATCAGGACGAGGACGGTCATGGAGCCAGCATTGTTGATGGATGTGATTTTCATATGTAGGTCAGCTGTGGGCTTGCTGAGAAGACACAAGCCGAGGCAAAAACTTCACTTGGGCTTTTTGTCTTTTAAAATGTTTTGTTTTAATAAATCCTAGCACAGAGGCTAGTCAGTGCAGTTTTTCTTTGCTGATTAATTCATAGGGTATGTTTGTGAACTGCGACTGTCTTGCCATCAACAATCAATTATCCTCAATCTGGATGCCTTTAGCTAATGCTAACATTTTTGCTGGCCACCCTTTTGTTTCCTTTGGTTGTTTTGATACCATTTGTCAAACGTTCTGTCAGAGATGTGGCGTTTTACACATGTCAGAACTTTAGCAGAGACACTGAGAGGGGATGTAACAGAATGGGTTGTGTGGACGGTCTTTTATTTTTGAGGAGGGGGTGAATAATACCGCCCTCCCCCGACGGAACAGTGTGCAGCTCCTCTGCTCTCTGCGTGTAGCGCACACGCACTCTCCTGGCAGAGCCGTCCTGGCGTGGGCCGGGTTTTACCTGGTGTTTGTGCTCTTGCTGCTGACAGTGCCGGTAGGCCTCCTTCCTTCCTGACTCCGCTGCTTTGTGCACCGCAGGAGTTTGCGGTCCCAGACTACCGCTCACACCTGCAGGAGGTCAGCTCCCCCTCCCAGCTCCACCTCCAGCAGCAGCAGCAGCGCCGGCGGCCCTCCCTGCTCTCAGAGTTCCACCCGGGGGCAGAGAGGTACCCTCCACACCCCCCCCCCCTTCCCTCCACAGTACACTCCTCATACAGGGCGGTTTCTTTTTCTTAAAAAAAAAAAAAAAATCATCAGATCAGGGACTGGACATTTAGGGAGGAGCTAGCCTTTATAGCTGCGTATGAATGCTAACTGAATGCTGGATATATAGCCAGAAATACAGTTCGGTAAATCTGTGCACTTAGATCACATTTAAAATACTGTTTACTCCTTGGTCAGGGCGCTCTAGATGCAGCTACTGTTTTAATGGTTTTTGATGTATAACAAGCACCAGTTAAACATAATTGTTATTTTAGGCACTGGAAAAATAACTTTATGTTATTATTTGCAAAGGGATAAAGATTTGGTGAGCAAGACTGCTCACGGCTACAGATTTAAGCATTTACCAGCACAATATTTTATTTCTTGGTACTGAAAAGTACAGTCAGACAGCCATATATAGTCATATTAATCAAACTAAACACTGCACCGGCTATATTACATGCAGTGATATGCGTGGGGGGGGGGAGAGTGTGTACAGGGGTAGGAGAGCATTGGAGAGCGTGTGGGAGTGTGTGCGGAAGCATGTGGGAGCGTGTGCGGGGGTGGGAGAGCGTGTGGGAGTGTGCAGAAGCGTGCGGGAGTGTGTGTTATAGGGCTGCACGATATAGCCGTCGTGATATATCGCATAGCTATTTTCAGCGCAATAACAGCTACCCCCGCTATGTGGCATTAGGTTTCTTCCCCCATGTTTTTCAGTGGCAGCTGGTGAGCTGGAAACAGGGGAAGCGGAAACACTACCTTTAAATCTGTTGTTACTTTCAGCCTGTTCCCCTTTATCCTCCTTGATTAAAAATAAAACAAATAATTCACAGAATAATCGGCACCAATTGCGTAAATAGAGTAAATGATTATGCTCATGAAACAGCGCAGATTGTTTGTAGTTTGTGTGCTTGCGAAAGCTACAACATGAGATTGTTTAATGAACAAGTATGGCATTTATCGATTTAAATTACGTTAAATGCTCTTGACACATCACAGCTTTTGTGAGGTCTGTGTTCTATATGTTATTGTTCATTGCACTCAACCTAACCTAAAAGTTTAATTTAAATCAATTGAACTAAATTTAGCTCGGTTTTGTAAATTGAATTTTGTAACACAAGAAAGCTATAATGTGAAACATTTAAGAGAAAGCTTTGGGATTACTTGCCACTTAATTGTTCAAATTGCCATCCTTGTTAATGTGGGAGCGTGTGTGTGGGTGTGAGAGCATGTGGGGGGTGGGGGGTGTGTGTGAGAGTGTGTGGGGATGGGAGAGTGTGTGGGAGAGTGTGTGGGGATGGGAGAGTGTGTGGGAGAGTGTGTGGGGGTGGGAGAGCATGTGGGGAGTGTGTGTGGGGGTGGGAGAGCGTGTTTGGGGGTGGGAGAGCGTGTGTGAGAGCGTGTGGGGGTTGGAGCGTGTGTGGGGGTGGGAGAGTGTGTGTGGGGGTGGGGAGAGTGTGTGGGGGTGGGAGACCGTGTGTGAGAGTGTGTGGGGATGGGAGAGTGTGTGGGAGAGTGTGTGGGGGTGGGAGAGCGTGTGTGAGAGTGTGTGGGGATGGGAGAGTGTGTGTGGGGGTGGGAGAGCGTGTGGGGGTGGGGGAGCGTGTGGGGGTGGGGGGGTGGGAGGCGTGGGAGAGCGTGTGTGGGTGGGGGTGGGTGGGGGTGGGGGGGGTGGGAGAGCGTGTGTGGGGGTGGGAGAGCGTGGGGGCGTGTGTGTGGGGGTGGGAGAGCGTGTGTGGGGGTGGGAGAGTGTGTGTGGGGGGTGGGAGAGTGTGGGGGTGGGAGAGCGTGGGTGGGGGGTGGGAGAGCGTGTGGGGGGTGGGAGAGTGTGTGGGCGTGTGTGTGGGGGTGGGAGAGTGTGTGGGGGTGGGAGCGTGTGTGGGGGTGGGAGAGTGTGTGTGGGGGTGAGAGAGCGTGCGTTAGCTCTGTTTTACGCGGTGATGCGGCGCGGTGTTCACGCGGCCGTGCCCTGTACCGCCAGGCCCCCTGAGAGGAGGCAGGACTTCGAGCAGCACTTCCGCGCGGCGTCCGCCCAGCCCGAGCACGAGACCCTGGAGCCCAAGCGGCCGCGCTTCGAGGCCGTTCCCGAGGCCAGCTTCCCCTGCGCCCCAGCGTCGGGGATTGTCCTGGCCGTCCCCCACGCCATGCAGGACAGCGTGGGGGGCGCACCCGAGGTCAAGAAGGTGAGAGAGGCGTCCAGAGTTTCAGTCCCACCAGTCCCTAAGGCACACAGCGTTATTCTTTCATGATTTTGATCATTGCTGCAGTGAAGGGCTAACAGTTTTGAAGCAAATGTGTCGCAAGGCTGTACAGTCTTACAGTGATGACTTTCAAATACAGGATTGAAAATGACTGATTTACCTTGAGCCAGACACTGGGTACTAACCAGAGATCTGGTGTAATAATTAGATTACATGATGCATTAAGGTGTAAAATACCACCCATTGTAAATATTTTGTAACTGTAGTTATAGTTTAAAAGGAGTCGCTCCTCCCTGTTGCAGGAGAGCCAGTTTGGGGTGAAGGCGGAGGTCTTCCCGGCGGGAGTCCAGCATGTAGGCGTTGAGCAGGATGGCTCTCCCTCCAAGCTGTCCAAGGAGGAACTGATCCAAAGCATGGATCGCGTGGACCGTGAGATCGCCAAGGTGGAGCAGCAGATCTTCAAGCTCAAGAAGAAGCAGGTAGCCGTCGTGTTCTGTTCTGTTCTGTGGTAGTCTTTGCTGTGCTGTGGTGTTCTGGGCTGTTTTGTGCTGGCCTGTGCTCGCCTGTGCTTGTTTGTGATGCTCTGTGCTGTGTTGTTTCTGTATTCTTCTGTGTTGCTCTGTGCTGGCCTGTGATATTCTCCGTTAATCTGTGCCGTTTCTTTGCTATGACTGAGATCTCCCCAAACAAAAGAGCCGTCACACTCATTCATTTGCAGCTTCATACCGATGCTATTTATACTGTTTCTATATATATTTCATTGTATATTCTATTTATAATACATTACATTATTGCCATTTAGCAGATGCTCTCATCCAGAGGGATGTACATAGGTTACGGTTTTTACATGCTATCCATTTATACAGCTGGATATTTACTTGGGTAATTCTGGATCAAGTACCTTGCCCAAGGGTACAGCAGCTGTACCCTGGCAGTGAATCGAGCCATCAACCTTCTGGTTCCGAGCCCTGCTCCTTCACCACTATGCCATGCTCATACATAACTGTATCCGATACCAAGACAAGTAGGTCATTTGTTACGGTGCGGATAGGTCAGGAAGGAGCAAAATGTATCAGCTGTGAGTTTGTCAGTGAAATTAATCACTTGCTGTTGTGTGATTTAGTAAATTTCCCACTGGAATACATCACTCAATACTGCTAAAATGGTTAGCTTTTTATTTTATAAAAGTGTACAAGGTCTTTCCGTATGATGTCAGCTAAACCGTTCATCTCTGAAACCATCCCAAATGAAGAAATGAATGCTTGTCAAAGGCTGCTACAGTGGGAGGTGGTTGGGCGTGTTTTCATATTCATCTTTGTGGATCTACTTTGCCATTGTTTGACAAATGTAAAATCTAATATTACTAGATGTTCTTTTGCTGTGAACCCTTTTATCATCTGCCATTGAACTTAATGTAGCAGTTTCACAAAGTAAGCATTTAGGACAGTCCTTGACAGTTTTATCGTCTACTGTCTAAACTCACAAAATCTTTAAAATGACAAATTTAATCCTCCTTATTTACTGCTAACTATGAATTAGTTAGAGATTCGGAGGAATGGGTCTGACAGATGTGGAGAAGTTCTTGTTCTTATTCACATAAGCATCCACTTTCAAAAGTAAGTCAATATAATTTCCTGAAATTTCTTTTTCAGTGATGATCAATCTTCTTGTGAAGAAAAAAACTACTGTGTGCAAAAGAAAATATTTCCACGTTTTCTCAAACTTCCTCTGCTTGACAAATGATACCGAACGTACAGGAAAAGGCTGCCTCCAAGCACACGTCTAGACGTTTGTGTGTGTGCGTGCATTCATCCAAGTCTGCGTGTGTGCATGTTTGCAATTCTGCGTGTTTGTGTGTGTGCGTGCGTGTGTGCATTGCATGTGTGCAAGTCTTTGTGTGTTTGCATGTGTGTATGTGCGTGCATGTTTGTGTATGTGTGTGCGCACATGTGTGTGAATGCCAGTGAATATATGAAGAAGACATGTTTTAGGGGGAGGCCTGCTTGGTGCGGTTATTTTACAGTGACTATTGTGATGCACTTGGGTGACGACCACTGAGCATGTCATATCCTCAAGAGTTAACTTGGCACAACCGATGAGGTGATTTAACCTGTTGGATGTTAAAATCGAGCATGAAAACCACAGGAAGGAAAGACTGTGTTCTGCTTATCAAGAGAAGAATGCTTCTGTGCCAGTCGGTGTTGCTGTGCGGCCAGGAGCCTAGGTGCCATCGGTATAATTAATCAATGCCTAAAAACTGTAACCCCTCCTGCATCTCTCTTAAGAAAGGTACATATTCATAAACAATAATGATTCTTTTCATACTCTGTATGAAGAAAAAAGGAAATGACTGGTTAGTTCTGTTTGAATACTCTGGACTATGTGGGTAAGCAAATGGCCTTGAGCTTAATTTATTAACAGTTTTTGGCTTGGTGGTTTTGTCTGGCTGTTTCTTCCTGTTGCTGGGGCAGTTGTGTCTCTCTCATGTGGGCCTGCGGAGGGTGTGTAAAATTGAATATTGACATGTTTCTCGCCGGCCATTTTCTTCCTTTTCTCAGCAACAACTGGAGGACGAAGCGGCGAAACCAGTGGAGCCGGAGAGGCCGGCGACCCCCCCTCCCGTGGAGCACAAACACCGCAGTATCGTCCAAATCATCTACGACGAGAACAGGGTGGGTGACGGGGCGGTGCCCCTCCGTGCCAGGCCACGCCCGTCGGCTCGCCCGCTCGCCCCGCCGCCCGCTCCCAGGGGAGTTCTCGCTGCATCGGACGGTGTTCGGCCAGCTTGGTTTCGGTCTACAGTGAAAATATCGTGATCGGTGTCAGTTTTTGTTATTCAGAAAGCAATCATGCAAAAAAAGTGTCAAGTTGCCTTGAAATCAAACGACAGGAAGCGTGCCTCTCCCTCACAGGGAACAATGGCTGTTGCATCAGTGGGGCTGCTGATGTTTTTGATGTTCTGCAGAGGGCATGTGCGCAGTCCCAGTCACTGTGGAGCCTTGTGTGAGAGTGTGTGTGTGTGTGTGTGTGTGTGTGTGTGCGCAAGTCTGTGTGTGTGTGTGTGTGTGTGTGCAAGTCTGTGTGTGTGTGTGTGTGTGTGTGTGTGTGTGTGTGTGCGCAAGTCTGTGTGTGTGTGTGTGTGTGTGTGTGTGTGTGTGCGCAAGTCTGTGTGTGTGTGCGTGCACGCGCGTATGCTCGCTTGCGTACATGTGTGTGCATGTGTGCGTGCAATCATGCAAGCCTGTGTGCGTGTGCATACATAGAAGTGGGCATGTGTGTGTGCATACATGGAAGTGTGCGTGTGTGCGTGTGTGTGTGTGTGTGTGTGTGTGCATGTGGATGCCAGTGAATGTATGAGGAAGATACTTTGAGTGTGTGTGTTTGTCTACAAAATGTGAACCTGTAAATGTGAGTGCTATTGGGTTAAAAAGATAGGGACTTTTGTATGTGTGTGTGTGCGTGCGTGTGTTCGTGTGTGAAACTGGCCACCACTTTTGTTTGTCTTACTTACGCTGTCCTGTGAGGACATGTAGGAG
Source organism: Megalops atlanticus (assembly GCA_019176425.1). Lineage (NCBI taxonomy): Eukaryota > Metazoa > Chordata > Actinopteri > Elopiformes > Megalopidae > Megalops > Megalops atlanticus. The sequence continues at coordinate 33,306,872 of CM032883.1, read as the reverse complement.
GTTTGAGGCAAATGTCATGTTCATTAATTGAAGCTACAGATGGCTGGGTTCTCTTAACAGAGAGAGAGCGAGAGAGGGAGGGAGGGAGGCAGCACTCAGGGGTTACTGCAGTTCAGCCGTCTCTGTTCTGTGCGCTGCTGGAAGTCACCCAGCTACAGCTTCCTGCTTCCTGCACAAGTAACTCTTAACCCCTTCAGCAGGAAAACTCCATCTCACAGGGGCCTGCTATCACTGGTGCCCTGTGTCAGCTGTTGCTATAGCACTGGGTTTTATCCTTTTTCGTAATTTTTAATGTATGTGGTAAATTGGTGTGTTACTGCTGTTTTACGTATGATGACTAAAGGCATTGCATATGGGCTTTATTTTTTTTTAAAAAGCAGCTTTGTTTTATGCACATTCTCTCTACCTGTGTCTATGTGGTGTATGAAAATGTCTTCACTGTGCTTTAGGTACAGATAAGCAAAAAGGACATTTGGAGCGAGAGTGGTTTCTGTTACATTATACATTAATTGTTCAGCTTTTTTATGTAGACACGATTTTAGTTCTGCAGTTAAAGCTTATGAGTATATTTTTTTCCTCAATTACGCTGCATAGTTTTTGTTCAGTGGAGTGCAACATCACAATTTAATAGTTATTATTACTATTATTTTCAAGCAAAAGAGTTGAAGTAGAGAGATTCCCATCGGTTGAAAAGGGGCAAAGTGATCTGAGAGGGGAAGCTGTGCAACATTGGGCAGTGTCAGCCGCACAGATTTTGGCACAAGCTGAACGCCAAGACATCGCCGTGCTGCGACATCCAAGGTGTATTACATTATCGAAAATTACCTGCCTGTGGGAAGCCGGCGTGGAGTTCTGAAAAGCAGCGTGTTCTTCTCCGGGTTTGAAGTTCAGCCGCCGTCCCCCCCTGCCTTTCGCCATTAGCAGCGTGTGCAGCTTGTAGCCTCTCATTACCTGCCCCAAAGCCTCAGGCTTCTGCTCGGCCAGTGTACCCTGCATGCAGGGCTCGAGAAAGAGCCACTTTATTTCCAGGTCAGCTGCCTCGGGAGACGTTTTTTTTGCCTGGAAAGGTTGGACAATTTGTTCCAGAGATCGTGTTTGAGAGAGAGAGAGAAAAAGAATCTGTCTCTTTGCTGAAAATATACCAGAATCTATGTGGCACGTAAAAATGCTTTTTTTTTCTTCTTCTTCTTTTCAGTTTTTTGGGGAGTGAGTAGGGCGGGACTGCTAAATTAAAACGTTTGCAAATCTGGCGAGAAGATTTAAAGGCTGAAAGACGTTGGATGGAGCCACACTGTATATTCGTCAGTTTGATGTATGAACAAAAAAAAAACAGCTGAATAGTCAGTCCTGTTTTAGTTAAAATTTTTTCAAAGATGAACTGGTTGCAAAAATTTGTAGCTGTGATGATATTTTTAATATCTGTAATTGCTGCAGTTAAAAATGTCAAATTAAACACATGAGGATGAACGTAGGCATGTTGCTACATTTCCATAGTTTTCTTCATCTTATGTCTTCCTTCACAGAAAAAAGCCGAAGAAGCGCACAAAATACTGGAGGGACTCGGGCCACGTGTGGAACTGGTAAGTGTTTGGGTGGGGCTGAACTTTTGATACTATCACCTGATGCATCTGCTATAAATGAGTCATCTGCCAGGTTGTGATAGTTTGCCTAACTGGCTAACCGACTGGTGATTTATACTGTCGGTGATTTATGCTGATGCTTGTATTTCTATGCCTGTATTTTTACTGAAAATAATGTCTGCTTCCTCTCCTTCAGCCACTTTATAATCAACCATCGGATACGAAGGTTTATCATGACAACATAAAGATGTGAGTTTTTTTTTTTTTACCCCTTTGGGACTATTTATTTTGTATTTCCTCTTGTTTAACCTCAAAACATCGCGTTTCAGTGGTAAAGAATTGGTTAGAATTACAGTATTAATATTGATACCATGGAGAAATTAAGACTTTATTTTTCAGTGAAATTATGAATGTGTTAATTTAATTAATACCCACTCTCTCATTCTTAAACAGTTGTGTGGTTCTTCCTGCAAGCAGGCAGCTGTGCACACATTGTGCCGTACTGTGGAATTTGGGCGTGTAACGTTCCCTGGGGATGTGTGCTCCTTTCATTCATATGATTAGTATTATTAGTCAGCTGAGCACGGCAGGTGCAAGGCAATCTACTGTCATGGTCATTATTATTATTCTTGCATTACTTTTGAGAAAAGTCCCGGACTTCTGCCCCATTTGTTTGAATGTTATTCTGGTATTGCTCGTTTGATGTTTGAGGGTACTACCAGTACCAATAAATCTACTGTTGATTATGTTTGTCCCTATTGTTTGGCTTTTTTATATTGCTGGAGAGAAAAAGCTGTACCAGCATATTCATTTTGACAGATATGAGAGCTGTCAGTCAATTGGAAAGCATTTGATGGACCTAGTGAGATGGGATGTTCTGAGAATGATCTCTGTGAGTGTGTAATCTGTGTGGTGATTACATGTAAGGCCACCAAAAGAGACTGACTGAACTGTAATGCTTGTATTGATTTCCTGTGACGAACTGTCTTTATCTTCAACCTGACGCTGTAGATCAGTTTAGACATCGCACTTTTTTAGCCATGCAGTTTCTCCCCCTGTAAGTAGAGTGGAATAAACAGTTTTAAGGGAAGGACAAGCGTTTGTCACTTGTCGGTTTCGCGAGCTGAATCCCATTGCTTCCGTCCTCCTCTCTTCTTCATGGAGAGAGAATCGTGTTCGTTTTCCTGGTTTCAAACGAACGTGAGCCTGAGAGAGTTCCTGTGCTTCCACAGTGTGATCTGCAATCTGACCCCTGCGGTAATCCATCAGAAAGTAAGTGCATGTTAAGCCCCCAGCTCTTGGTGCCGTTCCAGTGAGAATCAAGGTATTCCTACCATTCGGAGTCAGCAGCTGCCAAATTGCGTTTGGGCCGAACCCCTAAGCCGCTCTCTGGCCCGCTGTCACGTTCATGCATAAAGTATTTGCAGCGACTCTCTTCTGCGTCTCACTCACAGTTTTGGACGTGTGCCTGCTTTTTGCCTGTGGGGTTTTGTGTCAGTTAGTGTCGTGTCTTGGTTTCATGCCATTGTCTCAGGTGCCGATACAGGGAGCGTGAGTCGCAGCGGGTGTGTGCGTCAGTTCAGTCCCCTCTGCGGCCAGATTTTTAGGTGCTGCTGGGGCTGGCTTTCTGTGCCTGTGGCGTAGGGGGGGCTTGTGTGTGGTTGCCAGATCTGCATTTGTTGCCTTGGTTTTTGAGTCACGGTTTGAGACTTTAGTCCCATCTGTGAGGATTTAAGTGACACTGGGCTGTCTTTAGCAGCTTTCTCGCTTTTCCAGAGAGAAGTTTTTGTTTAGCTTCGTGGCTTTCGAGTCTTTTCTGAAAGTGGCCTGGAAAGTGGCCAGTGTCTCAGCGATGTTTCTGTCTGAGCCTCCATGAGTCATCTGTGTCTTGTGAAGTACTTGACGTACAAGTATACCGATTGGATGATATCCTAGCCAATAGCTGGGCCAGTACCCTAACGGTCTCTTCAGTGAGACCAAGTTTAAAAAAAACAAAAAAACAAAATTGCAAGCAGACCAGTGTTTCTTGCTGAATTTCTTGGAAAGTCTTAACATCCTCCCTCAAAGATTCTCTCAACCTCAGATTAAAAAGCATGGCAATGAGGCAGTCAGTTACATGCAGCATCTCCTATTTCTGGCCCATTATTACATTAAAATTTGTATTATTGCATTACATTATTTCATAGTGAAAATTTGACTGTTTAGTGTTGGTATATTATAATACAGTATCCACAGATTTTACCATTTACAAGACTCCCTAGAATGTATATCCCTCAAATGGCATCTTCTGTGTTGTAAAGTTCAGTTTAGTGATTAAATAAATGCGTTTAGCAAGATCTGTTGAACCGTTATCTGCATTCTTTTCAATTATTGCATGAAAAACATTTTTAAAAATATATATTTTTTTTATTTTTATCTCAGTAATCAGGTGATGAGAAAGAAACTCATTCTGTTCTTCAAGAGGAGGAATCATGCTCGGAAACAGAGGGTAAGGGTGTCCTGAATTCAGCATGCTAATAACATTCAGGGATCACACAGGGAGGTGACACCAAGTCACAACGCACAATGTGAGGCTCCTAGACTGTCACTGCAGTTATTGATTGGACAGAATTTGAATCTGCTCTTTTTTGAATCTGCCAAAACAATGTAGAAGTTCCTTTGCGGATACGTCAGTCTGTCTCTTTGTGGATATGTCAGTCTGGCATTTGTGGACATGAGGTGTAAACCTGAGTAAGCAAGTTAAATAAAGGGTTTTGTCACATCCGCTGAGGGGTGTCTGCTGTATGAGCTTATCCTACACTTTAGCCTAGCATATTACTGTTCACATCACTTATAATATCAAAAGGCTGTGCAAGTATATGGGCAATATTAGGTTTGTACATTTGTCAGGTAGCTGTAATTAAGCTTCATATTAAGTATTTTTAATATGTAAATATATTATTAATTTTAGATCGCCATTTACTTCAATTTGTAGATTTGCAATGCATATATGTGTTTGTGTTCTGAACATAAGCAGCCAGCTGTCCCATGAAAAGACTACTGTATGTTATCTCTGTGAATTTTAATTGTGTATGCATTGTTTTATAGTTGATGGAATCCCTGCTCTTTATTTATTGAGGAAATCATCAAATAAAACCACGATACCAGCACCCAAGGACTCGGTGTATTTTATTTTAAATTTACCTGGAGAAAATGGGGCTAAAAAAAACATCAGATCCCTTTGGATTCAGTAAGCTTTGAATAATGCATCATTACTGCTGATACATCATTAGCTGACAAACCTCAGGGCTCAAAAAAAAAGGTTTTTGTTTTGAATCAGGAATGACCAGTGTAGCCATGGTTCCAAGCTTACAAAAGTAGTAGATAGCAACTTATTGGTATCTTAAAAAGAAAGAAAATAAGCTGTTAAGGTGAGAATTAAATTAAAACAGAATAGTGAGGCAGAGAACTGCTGTGCTTGCTGCATGAGCCCATGCCTGATATGGTGCAGGGCGGGCGTTAGTCGAGCGTTAATCGGGCGGGCAGGTGGGCAATCGAAGGCGACGAGGGTGACGTGTAAGGGCGCTGTGCGGCCGTAGATCCTTCTGGAATGTCCCGCGCGCGGCGTGCAGTAACGCTGTTGTGGGGACCCGTGTGACCCAGGAGCAGAAGATCTGCCGGCGCTACGACCAGCTGATGGAGGCCTGGGAGAAGAAGGTGGAGCGGCTGGAGAGCAACCCGCGGCGCCGCGCCAAGGAGACCCGCATGCGCGAGTACTACGAGAGGCAGTTCCCCGAGATCCGCAAGCAGCGCGAACAGCAGGAGCGCTTCCAGAGGTGAGGGGGGGTCCCCGGGGCGAGGGGGGGGTCACTGGGGCGGGGGGGTCACAGGATGCCGAGATGCTCAAGGGGGGGGGTGACTTCCAGAATGAGGGGTAGCGTGCCACAGCACAGCCCCTGTACTGCCTGCTATCACCCTCTCTGAAAAACGATCTGCGCCTCTGTATGGACTCATGCGTCCGCCTCAGCTTCAGGCTTTGGCTGCTCTGAGGTGGGCGTGGCGGAGGGCGGTGCTTTTTGCTATTCTACTCCCCAGCGTCACTCGGGGCCAGTCGGTTTCAGCTCACAGTCAGGTGAATCGGCAGCGAAAGGGTTGACGTCAGTGCTGAGCGGCTGTGGGTTGCTCACGCGGTCGGCCGAAAGCCTCTGTTTTGCAGTGACATTGATGTAAAAAGCTGGGCTGTGCAGTACGCATCACGTGCGAAGAGAGCGTGACTGGGGCGGGGCATTACACATGACATCACATTGGCAGGCAGGAGTCAGGGATGGGTGTTTGAGGAAATCTTTGCAGAGTTCACCAAATTACTTTACCTTTTAACTGAGCCAATGCAACTCCCATTTCAGCCTGCTGACTTCTCTGAAGGCAGTCCATTGCACAAGTACTGTATGAGTGTCAGTCTTGGTTCAGCTGATTTGTTTACAGCTGTGAAAGAGGGTGTGAGTGTTATAGCAGATAAGTGAATAAAAAAAATGAGTCATTATGGCTGTAAGCTATGGCAGCTGCTTAAGTGAGCGATTGCCTTGGCTTCCCAAAGCAGAACTGCAGGTGAGGATCTGTTTTGGGTGCAGCAGACTGGAGGGTCAGCTGGTGGTTATCCAGCAGTATCTGCCTCCAGTGAGAGGATTTGGAGGTTCCCGTAGTCTTGCTCAACACACAGTCGTATCTGAACGTGATTATGAAAAGTTGTGTCATTGTTTACCTAACTTTTTAAAATTTCACAATATTCTCAGCTTGCATGTGTGGTGACTTCATGTTACAGGAGCTAGTCACTTGGGAGTGAGAGCAGTTCACAGTGTCAGTATCCATTTGAGTAGGGCTGTTTATTCTATTCTTTTATTCTTTATTTTTTAAAGATTAAGATTAAAGATGTTTTCCAACAGGGTGAAAAGTCTGTTTAAATTTAAATGTTGTGTCTGCATGTTCTTTAGAAGCCCTCTCAGTAATAATACTACTCTGATTGAATAGACGAGACCTCAGCTTTTAACCCTTTGATTTTTTTAAAAGCGTCAACAACATACGCATATTATCAGTTCCTTCTTCCTCATGCCGTGAGACTGTACTGTTTAGAGCAAAGCAGAAGGAGAGGAAAGCTCCAAATATGAAGAGCAGAAAAAAAAGAATAACCTGACTGACCGGTTGTTAACATGCACTAACCTGACTCCGCCGTGGAAGCTGCAGCCGTTACAGCGGGATTTTCGCCCTGCAGAGGTGATGCAAGGCCGCGGCCGTGCAATCATTCTATCTGTCACCCGGCCTGGCCTTACTTGCCCGGGAGCTTGTTATGAGTGCGGCAGCAGCACGTAGCGTTAGCCCCTCAGCGTGGAGTTAGCGCTCAGATGCTGTTGTGGCGGTCGATGTCCTGCCTAAGATATACCCAGTGCGTGTTCCGGCAGCGGAGCCCCCTGTGTGTGTTCCTCACGTCAGTATTTCACTGCTGCCACGCTGGGGTATTAATGCTGTGACAAAGTGCATCGAGTGTAATCGGAGACAAGGAACTAATGTGAGCATCACAGTTGCCAAGTTAGCTTTAGAAAGGGCAGATCAAGTCAGGTTGAAAATTAAATCACGAAAGAAAGCTATGCTTATTTTGCACTCTTAGGCAGAGACAAATGAAGAGGGAGAGACTCTTTGTCTTGTGGGCAAATGAAAGGTCTTTTGAAAGCGGTAGCTCTAATTTGGAGGGCTGCGTTTTAAGGAAGGCAGCCCTGTAAGGTAATCGCTGGGGTTCGCTCTCAGATTGCCGGGATTCATCCTGGAATTCCCCACAGGTGAGTGATTTTGTGTCACGGTGTTTGTCTTTCGCGCCTGTGTTCCAGGGTCGGCCAACGAGGCAGTGGCCTCCCTGCAACCATCGCACGGAGTGAGCACGAGATTTCCGAAATCATCGACGGGCTGTCGGAGCAAGAGGTGAGAGCATGAGCGCGGATTTTTCCCCAGCAGAAGGCATTGAGATGAGCAGGGAAGGAGTAACGATGTGAAATGTGTTTGTCTAATGGATCGGATAGCTTAGTCTGCCCAGTTACCCTGTAGCCCCCCTGTGAGAGGTCCTTGTGGTTTCTTTAGATCACTCGGGCAGCAGTGTAGCATGGAGGTAAGGACCAGTACTCATAACCGAAAGGTTAGTGGTTTGATTCCCCACTGGGGTGCTGCTGTTGTACCCTGGGGCAAGGTACTTAAGGTTCTACTCAATAAATATCCAGCTGTATAAATGGGTAACATGTAAAAAATGTAACCTATGTAAAGTCACACCTGGATAAGAGAGTCTGCTAAATGGCAATAATAATAATAACTGTAGAACCTGGGTGGGGCCTTTTTCTTATGGGCCAGTGTGGTGATCCATCCTCTTACTGAGAGGCAGGCAGGGGGAGAGGCCTGGAATACATAGCCTATCAATATTATTTATGATTATTGTTTCATATGTACTTACATGCATGTCTGTCTCCATCAGAACATCGAGAAGCAGATGCGCCAGCTGTCCGTCATCCCCCCAATGATGTATGATGCGGAGCAGAGGCGGGTCAGGTTCATCAACATGAACGGCCTGATGGACGACCCCATGGGCGTCTACAAGGCCCGGCAGTTCGTCAACGTCTGGAGCGAGCAGGAGAAGGAGATCTTCAAGGAGAAGTGAGTGCGTCCCTAACAACAGCGAGGATCAAGTAAAAGCCAGCTGCTTCATTTAAAAAAAGATTTTACCCTGATGTAATGAGTAATGGTCTAGTGACTGATGTATGGTAATATACTTGGCTTCCCTTGTCTAGTCAGGTTGCACAAGTTGACTTGCGGTAGGGCTTGAATGGAGTTATGCTCACACTCACTGGTCTGGGAGTGTTGTTAGCCTGGTCTGACACTGTTGCTCATTCAACTTGAATGGATACACTTCTGTTCTTTTGTGCTGGAAGTTGCTTTGGATATTGTGTCTGCTAAATGAGTGTAACATAGTGTAATGCTAATTGTTTATATGTGGGTAGACTACATCATGAGAATTACTAATAATTACAAGTGTAAAAGAAATAAGGAATTACACACCAGCACGTGTCACTCAAGCTACAAACACTTTTTTCCTGTGGAAAAGTTCACTGTGCACTTGTGGAGCTGTAAAGGCTTGCTTCATTTGTGCCAAGCTGTTACCAGATGAAGTGCAGAGATGGTGATAGGCATGGAGTCATTCGCAGCTGCAGAAATGCACTTGGAGTAAAGACTGTTCCATTGTGCCACTCTCGTTTTAATTACCCTGGTCAGTGTTATTACTGAGAGCGTGATTATTATTATGGAGAGTACAGCTCATCTGTTTTTGCAATGAAGTGTTTGGTTGAGGCAGGGCTTAGAGCTTGGTTACACTCTGTCCTTTTGCAGGAAGCCAAAAGAGCAATAGAGGACTGTTACAGAGGTATCAGCACCCAGTTTCACCAAAATATTTATACCATGTCATAAAAAAATTTTTCATTGGATTTTTGTCTCCTGAAAAAACATTCCCACAAGCGTCATTAGAAATGTTAAAAAACAGCAGCAGCAGAAAGACGTTTCTGTGTGAGAGGAGACAGCACAGTATGGAAAAGCATTTAGCTGGCCACTGCATTGTTTACAAGCCTGTGGAGAATTCTGTCGGACGCTGGGACGCGTAAAAGGATGTTGGTGCTTAGCGTTGGTTCCCTCTTTCCTGTCTCCTACGCGGACTCTGGGTCTGTGGGAGCCCCTTCCATGTCTCTTAAATAAATTTCTTTTTCTTTTATTTGCAGGTTCATACAGCATCCAAAAAACTTTGGCCTTATCGCGTCATACTTGGAGAGAAAGGTGAGCAGACTCAGGTAATTGAGTCGTGAATTGGTTCTGTAGCCTTTTGTTGGACCAAGTGGTTATTGTTGAGGCTTTTTACTGAAATTTTGTTAGGTCAAATTTTGTAAGAGAGGGAAAGGAGCAGGACAAATGGGTTGTTATGTTGGTGTAACATTTGTTAATAGGGTGGCAGGGTTGCATAGCGGCAACAAACAAGACTCGTAACCGAAAGGTTGCCAGTTCGATTCCCTGTTGGGGAACTGTTATTGTACCCTTGGGCAAGGTACTTAAACCAGAATTGCCTCAGTTAATATCCCGCTGTATAAATAGGTAACATGTAGAACAATTGCAACCTATGTAAGTTGCTCTGTATAAGAACGTCTGCTAAATGTAATGTAATGTTAACAAGCTCCCTTGGGTATGAGAGATCAAAGGACATAGAGGGCTGTGAAGTCAGTCCATTGTTTCTAATCAGAGTAAATAAACATCTCCCTCTTCCGCTCTCTCAGTGCGTCGCTGACTGTGTTCTGTATTACTACCTGACGAAGAAGAACGAGAACTACAAGACTCTGGTGAGGCGCAACTTCGGCAGGCGCCGGGGACGGAACCAGGTGAGTGGCAGTCACCTTTGGCCGGGAGAGAGGCAGGTACCTTCTGCGGCAGAATGTTCGTGCGCCGAATCGTCTGTCGGAGATCCAGAGGGCATTGGTGCTGCTGCAGGCTGTTGCTATGGCAGCCGTGAGAAATCCAGAGATAGCTCATCAAATCGAGTCTCTCGTGAGGGTCTCTCAGTGAGGGAGAGGATTCCCTTTGTCTCAGTAAAATCACTGAGAGTATTACTCTGAAGCACAGCTCATGCATAGAATAGGTCAGGGCCTTAACCCTTCTTGAAGCAGAACTGGTTGATGATCGACTCATTGCTGCTCAGGTTTTTCACTCTGAATTGGTCATGCTTGTTTGTGGACTCCTGCCCTAGTGAATAAACTGGTAGCATTTGCGGAGAGTGTTTGACTGGACAGGGATTGTCAGCTGTCTGTGTGGAGAAATGAATAAATGAATAAATGACTCAGTTAATATATGCATATTGGCTTTTTTGTAATAATTTGTCTTAATTTGTTGCTAAGAGGACTTGGCCTAACTAGGTTTCTTCACATGTGAAGGGGTGCTTTCTGTGTGATGCCATGAAGCTCTATCCTCAATGAAGGAACAAGGCCTGCATCATTTTGGGAGAACCTGTGTGTATTCATTGCAGAATATTGCAGTACTCTTGGGTGCCCACTAGTGTTTGATGCAGTCTGTACACACTAGTATTTTTGGTAGAGTGAAACCACAACTGTCTTTGCCTGAGGCATTGCAAAGTGCAACAGAGAAATGCCAGGCCTGGCAAAATGCATGATGTAAAGAGGGAGGTCTCCTGCATGTAAGTAACTTGTGCTGAGTTTGATTTACTGAAAACCTAACACAAGCCAGCAGTGTAGTCTCTGGAATCCATTTTATCTTCTCTCTGTTCAGAGATTTGTATGGATTATATAAATGTAACTGTTTTGATGAAAAACAACACTCGTTTGAACTGCCAGCTCCTGAGATGCATGTGACCTGAATGTGTTTGTCCTTAATGTACGGAATAGTAACCCATCTACTCTGTTCAAACAGCGAAACCCTTCTGTTTCAAATCGTGTGCCAAAGCCCTCTGGATCTGATCAGTTTCAGGGCTGAAAGGACACTGCCCACATGGGCAGGATGACTGTTCAGTGCCTTTGATACTGCTGTTCGCCACAGTCTTGCACAGTTTAAGGACTAATTTGCCTGGTTCAAGGACTAATTTGCACATGTTTCAACCAATTTTAAATAATGTTGCTGTACAGTTTTATTGTAGGTGGCATATTTTTCTTATCATGTTGCTTTTTTAAGTGCTTGGCTCCTTCAGCCAATACTGTGAGGGCAGGTGTGGTGAAATGTTGTATTGTCATTCTTAATCCTCAGTGTATTTATGCATTTTTGCAAACAGTAACCGAATCCCTGAAGAAGTTTAACATTAACTTCTGAACAAAATGAGCGAAGGTGAAGAGAAGGTGAAGGTTTTTTTAGCCTCAATGAAAGAGCATTGTGATGGAAAACAGACCATCATATTTTTGCATGGCTGTAATGGATGTTTGGCTGCCTGGAGTGATATGTAAATTGTTGAAGTTTATTTGTGTGCAGTGTCTCTATTGTCCTGCTCCTTGGGACCTCACTGTCTCCCAGCCTTCTGTCACTCTTCTGTCTTTTGGCCGAGTTATCAGATAACAAAGTGTATGTTTGAATTTGTGCAGTGTCTGTCTCCCTCTGGACTTAAGAGCTCCTTTTTGTGATTTGCACAGACTGTTAGCAGTGTTCCTGAGACATAATGAATTTTTACCTTGAACAGGAAGTTTTCAAGTCCCTTGCTCGGTCTGCTTTTCTTGTAAGGATGCATCTCCTTAATGCCTGTATGCGTCTGTCTGCAATCACAGTGAGTCATTACAGGAAAAAGCAGGCCCTCTCATAGTCTCCAAGACCTCTTATTGGTCAGGTTTGTAAGCTCTGTAAGTATCAGAGGATGATACAACACAATTCCAAAGCAACAAGCCTAGATGTGTTGACAGAGAGCTTATTCTGTCAGCCTTTATTGGTCACACGGAGTGCGGCTCTCATGCAATCACTTTTCCATCTCAGCGTTTGGTATATGATGCTGCATATCATTTTCATGTCTCCTGCAGTTCTAGGTAAACCACACGGTCATTAAAGCAGTGGCTTATTAAAGGTGCACACCTGCACGCAGAACGGTCACGCCCAAAGCAACCATTCTTAATGCCATAGGAACCCCTCATATATTGATGATGTGCAGCTAATTTAACCACAGACAGATTCCTGCTTCAGGAGAATCAGCAACATGCATTTAGGCAGAAACACGCTGGCGATTTCTGACAATGCCGTGGATTGACAGAAATTATTGCTTAACAGATTTGTTGGCTCTGTGCCAATGAAGCAGAGGGTCTTTTGCAAAATTTGGTCTTGGAGGGATTTGCCTTAATTCAAAAAGGAACTGGTGAGGTGAATGGGTGGGGCAACCGTGCAGATTGGCTATGGAAACTTAACCTTTGCACTCTTACTAATCCATCAGCTCTATATGGTACACAGTGAATTTTTGAGTCTTGCAATGTTGAGTCCAGGGTAAATGCTTGTTTGTGCAAAAATTCATCAGAGGCTGTAATGAGCATGATTAAAGGCTGTCTGCCGAGATCTGACAAAGAGAAAAAACAGATGCAAAACATAAAATGACCAGATTCTACTAGTCAGAATGGGCTGCCAGCTTCTGGCTTTGAAGTCTTACTTCAAAGCCGTGTTGCTGCAGTCTGGGACGGTTTTCGTGCTTACACCACTCTGTGTGAAGAGACCTGTCCTCAGCGTTTCGGTGCCTCTTCCCAAAGCTGAAGGTCATGTCTCCGGCTATGATATAGCCTGAACAATCCCTCCCATTGCACCCATGAAGTGCTGATGAGAAATGCAAGGGGAATGAACCTGAAGGTTTTGGCTCTGACTGGGATGGGGTGGGGCGGGGCATGGTGGGCGGGGTCTTGCAAACACCCTATCAGATGTTATTTTTTGTGTCTGATGCTGTGATCACGCCCTCCTCAAGACAGGTACACTTGAACAGCGGTTCCCTCCTGCTCTAGTGGTGGGCTCTGGGAAAATGGAATCCTCTGTCCTTCTGTGTACTTAAAAAAACCTGGCGGCTTCATTTCTTAGAAAGAAAAAAAAAAAACCTGTTCTCATTTACCCACTTGACCCAGCTTTTGTAAGATGCCCAGCAGATACTATCTGACATCAAAGTGAGAGTACGACCGGCTGAAGCCACAGGGATTTTCTGCTGTATTGTAAATGTGAAATAAAATGAGATTTGTACCACACCAGGTAGTACCCAGAGTCCCCATGGGTGCCTGCCGCCGCTTCTGCTGCTGGACTGGGTGATTTCTAATCATCTGCTCGGCACTGAGAAGTGGAGGTGACAAAAATGGGACAATAAATGGGATGTCTAAATTTATCCTACCCCAAAAAAAGTAAAACATCTCCCTCTGACCTGGAATTAGGATATTGTAATTTAGCAATGCAGTGGAATGCGGTGAATTCTGTGGCACTAGAGTGTTAAAATGTTCGACAAATGAAGGGTTTGTCATTTAACACAGACGAGTTGCCTGTACGTCCGTTGTGTTTTTAAAGATATCTGTCAATACACAATGGAAGTAGAAGTGTATTTAAACACAGTTTGACCCTGTATTCAGTTTTTACGCCTTACATTGTACACAAATGTAAAAAACAAAATTGCTGAACAATTTAGTGGAACAATTTTTTTTGAAATGCCAAACTCTGGAAAGTGAAAAGAACACACATAGCACCTCCCTACTTGTCCGGAGTGCTGCTCCGTTATGACATTTAGCTTTCCAAAAAGACGGCAGACTGATCTTTGTTTGCTGGAATTCTCAAGAGGCTTGTGGAGTTAGTGGGCTGTGCTTTTAAAGAGAGAGAGAGAGAGAGCGCGAGAGAGAAAGAGAGAGCGAGAAAGAGGGAGAGATTGAGAAAGCGTGAGAGAGAGAGAGAGAGACAGACCAAAGAGAAAGCAAGCAGAACGTGCATTGGCAGGAAAAAGATGGACATTCTGTTCTGGCCGCCTGGATTAGTGGTATTTCTTTTTTTTTCCTCCCCAGAGCTACAGCACACCCCCCCTTGTTTATGACTGGGTGGTACGACCCGTTGATCTGACAAGGCCAAAAAACTTGCTGTGCTGCTGTGAATGCCAATCAAAAGGAGCGCCCGAGGGGGGATTACCTTGAGTGACCCTTGATAGATTAAAGTGTGCATGAGAGATGGGCGATTCTTTGGGCAGCTTTAGCGACAGGATGACACCGTTTCCTGGAATACCCGCGGAGCTGGGACAGGCGGCTCGTCTTTGCAACTCTGCGATGGTGGTTCTCTTTCCCTCGGAGCTGCGACTCAGGTTCAGACCTGACACCCGGATAGTTTTGGGGGTGTTCAGCTAAAAAAAAAAAAACAACAACAAAAAAGTGCTTTTAGACCTACAGATGAGCTTGCAGGTACGTTGCTGACCGATAATGGCTGGCAGTCTGCGTATTTTTTTTTTGTTGTTGTTTTGTTTTAATCTGTGTGTCTGAGTGACTGTCTCTCACCCTCCCTCCCCCCCCTGCTTTCTGACTCTCTTGTTTCTGAGGCAGCCGAAAAAACCAGCCGAAGGGGTTGCAGTATTGCAGAGCTACCGTCAGCTTTGCCTCTGCCTGTGCAGACCTCCGGTTTGGTCGTGACTCGTACACGGGGAGTTTAAATTTAAACACAGGAAAAGCAGGCGAGCCGTGCCGCTTGTGCAGCCATTGTGTTCGGTTCTGCGCCTGTCCCACTGAGCTGAAGTTCACACCACCAGCTTTTGTCGAATTTCCCTCGCCCCCCTTTTCGCTGTGTGTTTTCCCTTATTCTGGCTTTTCATTTCTGTTCTTGTAGCGCATACGAGCTGGAGTCTTTTCTGTGAGATGACAGTGTGATATCACTGGTAGTCCAGGTGCGTGCAAACTGTAGCTGTTAAAATAGTGACATCCTTGCCAAGATGGGTTGCCATTTTAGTTCGAATGAGCAAGCAGAACTGATCGCTGAATATATTTTAATCTCCCTCTTTGTACTGTAAAATAAAGATGGTGTTGCTGTTTTCGGAGATGCAGATATTGTGCAGTGTACAGTCAGTAGCAAACAATACGTGGTCACTTTTTTCATCTCGGAGTACATCATGTCCAGCCATCACCAAAATTGATTAAAAAATTATTTTCGTATTGAAAAACACTTGCCTTTATCCAGCCAAACTTAAGGAGAGATGTTGAAAAGCTCTGCTTTTGCTTGGAAACATGCTCTGTGTACCTGTTATGTTGTGGCAGGGTACTCCGCTTGACAACAAAGTGATTTATTTTTGTTGCTGACTGTAAGTTTGTTTGTTCAAATCCAGCTCCAATCATTTCTTCACTTATAAAAATACTTATCGTACTATTGTCTTCTGGGTATTGGCAATTATTTGTCATATTGTCTTGCTTGTGATTGTGGAATGGATTTTGAAATATACCGGATAGATGGGCCACAACATTTTAGAGAAACTAGAAGATTTCACATGGTGCTGTTTGCCTTACAGTTCATTAGATACGCATCTTTAAAAGAAAGCAGCCAGTGGAGAAATTTCCATTGCCCACCGAGCAATAGCATAATGTTGTAGTGATTATTCCTGCCTGGCAGGGTGATGTTGGTATCAGGAGCTTTACCGCTGTGGCCATGTCGGGGCACTGTGGAGCTGGAGAACAGGACTGGGTTGCCAACTCCAGCAAGAAGCTCTTGTGTCAAAAAAAATCTGTGCCAAAAAAATCCCTTCTTGCCACACTGGTGTTATGAGTGGGATGTGCCCACTCCGGTCAGGGGTATTGTACAAGAATGCAGTCAAAGGTGTGAGGGCGGTGTAGCTATCATACCTATTACACAGGGTGACGTCACTGTTAAGAGCCTTGGAAAAAAAAATAAATAAATAAAAATAAAAAACACCCTGCCCAGCACAGAACTGTTAAGACAAAGCAATTAAAATATCTGTCAAGCTTTGTTAATTTTCTCATTTCACAGTATAAAAAATAATTAAAATAAGTAAATTGCTCATTGCTACCCTGCTATGCCTTTGTGTTTGATATCAAGCTCAAATCGTTCCGTGCGCTCCATCTGCTTTATGGCTGAGAATAAGAGAATGGCTCACCATGCTGAGATGTAAAAGATTGAAATAATATACGGCTATTACAGCTACTGGATGAGCACTGGGTTTTCTTTGAGTGGCCATTATAATCCATTTTAGCCACTACACTTACTTGGATGCATTAAGATATACTTACTGTGAACTTGAGCAATATTGATAAAAGTAGGAGCCTGAGTCAGACCACTAACATCAGGCAGGCTCTGAGATGCTGAGAGGAAATCCGTATTCACCGCTAATATAATTTTCGGTGAGTGTTTTTAATTATTGTAAATACTTTGTTAGTAGGTTGTGAAATATGCTCTGTACCCCTGACTTTTTCAGGCTGTTATTCTGGTATTGGTTTTGGTAGGTTTATAGATTTAGAGGTTTTTTTTGAATATAGAAATTTGGCAAATGTAGGCTAACATGGCTAAAATATGAGTAACTGTTTATTAGTCAGCATATAGTGGGGTGATTATTTTATAACTTTTCTCTGGTGGCATGGATTCTTAGGATGTAATAGTGATTCAGACAGCACATTATTAGGTAAATCAGTGTCTGTCAGCACATTCAGCAATACTTTTGGCCTTATCCTGTGTCTCAGCCAGACCTTTTCTGTAGAAGTGCATTTTTTGTTTAGAAGTGATATTTTTGACCAAATATCCTGACATATTTTGACTAAATTAATGTCCATGACTAAAATATGTCTGCAACAGTGAGTTTCAGTTCACTACAACTGATATGTTTGCATGACCAAATCTTAGAAAATTTAGCCAACTACATGACAGTGTTTGTGCAAATGAAAACATGGTGGCAAAATGAATGCTTCAGCATGATTTGAGTGATACACTCCATAGGGATGGAGAGATGTAGCTAATTGTTCTGGACTGTATGAGGGTTGGACAGCATGAAATATGTCATGAGGCTATGAAAGAATTTTAAATGATTGCATGGGTAGTTAATAAAACAAATGTGTTTTTCAATATGGATACAAGCTATACTAAAGATGAAGAACAATACAATATATTGCAGTTTAAAATGAGTAAATTAGTAAATGTTATTGCAGTAAAATTAGTCTTTTATGATGCTTGCTAGCTTGCTCCGGTGGCTAGGTTTGCAAGAGTTGCACCATTTAGAGCAAATGGTTCATTGTGCTCAAACCAGCGAACCTTTCGTAATTGGCACGGACGGTTCTCTGAGCCGGAGGGCTTCGCTGTTACCATCAATACAATAAACCAGAATAATTCTCCATTAAAAAAAATGTCTGCCCTACTGCCCAGTCTTGAGCTCAAGCGTTGGCTTTGCCGTTATTCGATAATGACTGGGAGACCACAGCAGCGGAACATAATTGTCTGTGTTCTACGGGGAAAGGCTAGGCTATGTCAGCCCGTGTCCCCTCGCTGCACTGCTCGATAGCGCCCTCTAGTGACTAGACAGGTGTTTATGAGTTGCTCTGATGACATCACTGGGGGGTTGAGCCTATCCTTCATTCGCCATTGGCTCTGTGGCGCACATTTTGACCTGTAATGAAATAGCTGTTGGCTGCATGCAAGCGTGTGTTGGAAGATTGCCTTCGTCCTCCTTCACTGCTTCTGTGTGAGTGCAGGGGAAACAGTGCTGAGCTGAGCTTAATGTGTAACAATCAGTGATTCCAAAGTCAGGGTGAGAAAGAGGGCAAAAAGTGTTAAAATGTCATCTGTTTGTTAAATGTTTGCTTTTGTACATTTCTGTACAGTCAGCTTAACTCTGTAAATGCTTTGCAGCTTGTAGGCACGATAAAATCAGAATAATTTATTGTCCTGCGAAGTGATCTTCACTGGAGAGTAAGTGCTCTCTGTGCAGTTGTTACCAAACTGAAACAAAGTTCACCATATGTTTATTCTGCTGGTGGCCCAGTGACTCAGAGAGAAAAAGTGACTCCGCAAACCATCCAGACCCCAAGGCTCATGTGAACTTGTGTAAACCTCCTCAAAACCACAGAACTGCAGTGTTCTGCAGGGATCTCTCTGCATCTGTTGGGAATGTGAGAGCAGCTCAGCTGGATCTTGAGCAAAGCTGATATTTCCTCATATTCGCAAAACCAGATCCGGCTGCTGCTAGTTCCTCTGGAGGTTTGCTTTGCCTTGATGCACATTGTGGAAGGTGACTGTGGTTAGGAAGTTCTACATCAATAAAGCTTTATTTTCAAGGTGCCCTTTTGTGTGGGCAAACCCAGACGAGGTCTTCTATGACCTCATAGTCAGACTGGCTTTGTGGGATAGTGGTGGTGGGAGGGGCCTTGTCTCTCTACCTTTCCCTTTCCCTCTCTCTATCCCTCCCTCTGTCTCAGAGAGAGGGATTTTGCATTCCTCAGCCCATCTGGGAACAGCATGGGTTGTTTGACTTGGTGCTAACCCGGGCCTAACCCTTGCAGTAAGTGTTCTGCAGACTGCTTTGATGATGATATATATCTCTTCTGATGAAATTAGTCTCCTCGTCTCTGTCTCATCCTCCCTTGTTTGGTTCAAAAGCAGTAAGCGATGGGGAGAGCTCCCTACTGCTTCTGTCTGAGGAGCTGTTGAGATTTCATCTTTGGCTGACCGCACCCTCCTGTACCTTACTCCGGAACTGCTCTATACAGGGATAAAAACAAACAGAGGACCAGGACTGATCTCAGGTGTTTAGATGATCAATAAAATACCGGGTGCTTTTCGGGGTGCATCTGAAGGGTACACCACGCATGAATTCCATTCACTGAGTGCTTTCGGCCCGGACCCCTTGATGTTTTTCCATTATGTAGCAGGAAAAAAACATATTTTGTTTTGAACTTGACGAACTTGAGGTCTGTTTTTGTCTGTGTCTGACATTTTTAGTGTGCAACATTATGAGAGGAAGTCACTTATTTTACTTTTAATGTCAAATTCTCACAGGTTTTATCATTTTCACAGTGATGGTTTTGTTGGAACAATATGCAAATGTCAAGATAATTGGAAAAATATCCTCAGTAGCCTTTCAGAATTTCAGTATTATCACTGAAATTAGACAAAGTTCTTATTATTTCAAAGTTTTTTTTAAACTGGTTTTAGTATCAGTTTCGCTGTAGTATAATGATTAAGACAGCTTTTGTAGACATAGGACTTAATTATTGATACTATTGTTGGAATCACAATCAAGATTATTATCATTTATGTGAGGATGTCTTGAAAACAAGCTCTTATTTTGCAGATATTATTTACAGATATTTACCGCCAGATGTTGGCTTCCCCAGCCAATGTGAAAGAGCCGATATTAATGGGAAATAAATGTGTGTTTTTAGCAGCAGATATCACGTCCTGCACTAGAGGATAAGTCAGAGGACAAAACAGAAGAGGAGAAAACAGAGAGAAAGGAGGAAGACGAAAAGGAAGAGGAGGAAAAAGATGAGAAGGAGGAATCAAAGTGAGTTTGAATTCTCTCTTAATCGCGGTGCTTGGTCTGTCGGAAATATAGAGCCAGAGACTCTTTTTGTCACCGTGATGTTTCTGTGAGACCTTCTGTTCCTGTTCTGTACTAAGAATTTCTGCAGAGGAAATCTGTCGCACGTGTGTGCAGACACGGCTGCGAAACAGGCCGTTTTAATGTCTTTTCCCTTTCTGTGCTTTTTGTGTATCTATGCATGTGCAACAATGCTTTTTCTGCACACTCCCCACACAGACCCTGTTCCATCTGCAATAACTGTGCTCTGCTGTTTAGGCCATTGACCAGTGGCTCTTGAAGTTTTTTGGCAAAGGTACACCTAGGCACTTATTTCTTGGCGTTGCACCTAGTTAAGCCATCGTAGACCCTGATCACACTTTTCCATTCCTGTAAATCATCTTAAAAGCTGTAACAAATCTCTCTCTGTTCACAGCACCCCCTTAAAAAAATAGATTTGTTATAAGTTGTTATTGGAGAAAATTAATAGCCTAATTTGTAGATTTTGTTTCAGACAATACCTTTATCACCATGCTACTTTTTTTTTTTTAAAAAGCCTCTCAAAAGTAATTAATGAGGGGGAACTGGGTGTTCTCCCAGAGGAATTTGTTGGATTTGATGTCCCCCTTTTCTCGGTACAGTCTGTGAAGGGCAGACATGACAATAAACAAATGAACGAGTCTTCGGACCGACGGTCCGTACAATGAGAACGGTCTGAGAGGCTGAAACGGAGGCCTCTGGCCGCCACTCATGGTCATTATTCCCCCTTTCCCCCACCCTGACTCTCCGTGTGCAAGGGACGCTGGCAAAGACAAGGACAAGGGTGACGGGGAGGACGAGGACGGGAAGGAGCAGGGCGCCACGCGAGGCAGGAAGACGGCCAACAGCCAGGGCCGGCGCAAGGGCCGCATCACGCGCTCCATGGCCAACGAGGCCGCGGCGGCCGCCGAGGAGGCCACGCCTCCCCCTCTGCCTCCACCTGAGCCAGGTGAGAGCAGAGCTTCCCTTTCCGGGTCAGCGTAGCGCACTCGTATGTACGTAAATGGAAATGTAAGTGCCAGAATGACACAGCATGCGCAGGTGAGGTGAGAAACTCTGTGAATTCCTGGAGTGCACGTTGCTGAAGTGATTAGGATAGATTGCATGTGTCCGAATGTTAAACACGGTCATACTTTAATAAGAGAGTTGTTCTCAGGACAGGATTGTTTGTCTGAAATCGGAGTACGTTTCAGTGTTTTCTTATTGTAGCATTCCTGGGACTCATAAAAGATGTTATTCCTTCATGGAAACAAAATCTGAGTACGCAAACTGTTTACTAAAAAAAATTAATAAAAAAAAAATATTTAGAAAATGTGGTCTTTGGGCGTGAAGCTGACATTTTAGCTTGTGCATTGATTTTTCCGTTCAGGTTTTGGTTCTCTGTTATGGCACTTTTCAGTGGTTTAAATTGCGGTCAGGGTGAGATTTCTCTCATTCTGAGATGGACAGCTACTTGGCAGCCCACTACAGTACACTGCATTGCATTTGCTTATTCAGAGAAACTTACACAGTTTACATTTTTCCTCATTATACATTTATGCAGCTTGATATTCACTGAGGCGATTTGGGTTAAGTACTTCATCCAAGGGTTCTGTAGCAGTAACATTCTACCTTATCACCTCTGCCCCATACCACTACACTACACCACAATTCAGTGGTGGCCATGTTGAGAAGATCCCCATCTCCTGACCAACCTCAGGTCTGGCCTCCTCTGTTTGTATAAGTTTGTATTTGAGCAAATGGTTTAAACGTTCTGCTTCTATGGGTGGCAGTGTAGCATAGTGGTTTAGGAACAGGACTCATGACAAAAAGGTTGCCAGTTCGATTCCCTGCTGGGTCACTGCTGTTGTACCCTCGGGAAAGGTACTTAACCCACAATCCCCTCAGTAAATATCCAGCTATGTAAGTGGATAACATTGAATGCGTGTAAGTTGCTCTGGATAAGCGTGTCTGCTAAATGCCAATAGTGTAATGTAATGTTTCTGTTTGGCTGTGACCTGGATGAGGTGATCCTGTTGCTGTTCTTCCAGAGCCTGCCCAGGCTGCCAAGCAAGAGCCAGTTGCTAAGACTGTCCGGGACCAGGCCAAGCCCTCTCCGGTAGCCATGGACTCGCAGGCACACAGAGGTAGGCTGTCTTTCACCCTTAACATTGCCGGCAGTTCATTGGCTCCTTGACACAATAAGATCAGTTGCCATAGGCTGTCAAGGATGAAAAAAAATCAGAAAATTACATGTGCTTCTTTTTGGAGGTCAGAGTGTGTTTGGTTCAAATCGTCAACTTGTTAAGTGGTCCGGCGATTATTAGTTGTCCATCAGTGACTTAATGGGTGGTGTGGATGTTCACTCATGTGCTTTAAATCATTAACATGTGCCGCTCATCTCATTTAAGTGTGGTTTACATGTGCCATATATCTCTTCCCTCTAGGGTCAGTTGTCAAGAAATGACTCACATAAATGACATATGTGGAGCATATCATTTCTCTCATATATCCATCACCTTTTGCAGGGGTTCTGGGAATAGCTTTCCATTTTGTTCCCATTCTGTCTCACATTTGAGAGGGTTTTTTATTGAAATGGTCCACTTCAAAGTGCTTTGTGACATACTGATTGTAAAGGCCATCATACTTTGTAGAAGTTGATTGAGTTATTCATTAATTAATTCATTAATAAATGAAAAGAATAGGGATTCCTGTGTGATAGTGGTATTTCATCATTGTCAGTGCTGGACAGTACAGAATAAAGGCTTGTTCCTTGGTCTCACCCAGTGTCACCCTGTGGTACTTAAGGCTGAGGGCATTATGGGTAAAGCTGATGAAGTTCAGTATCACAGTATGGATTAGTCACAACAGTGAAAGATTACATTGGGTCAGGCCCTTAGCACTGTGTTAGCGCTATGGTTGGAATTTGTAGGTTGAGCAGAATAAGTATGAAAAGGGTATATGAAAAAGTTAATTGAATTCTATATTATAATACACTATTGCCATTTATAAGGCACTTTTATCCAGTGAATTTTATCACAATTTTTTCCATTTAGACAGTTGGATATTTACTGAGGCAATTGTGGGTTAAGTACCTTGTCCAAGCAATACCCCCAGGAGGGAATCAAACCAGTAACCTTTCGGTTACGAGCCCTGCTCCTTTACCGCTATGCTCCAGTGCTTCCTGGTGCAGTATAAATTTCCCTGATACATCAAGTCCAAATCTGAGAATAATTAAAGAGCTGTTGGGGGGAGACGCATCTTCTCTTCCCCTTTTCGATACAGCAGATACTGTGCCTCTCTTCTCAGCCTGAGACAGCCTTACTTATTATTTATTCATGCGCTCTTTGATTCGGCGCACACCCGCGCCGAAGTCAGTGTGTTACTGTGTGTCAGTGTGGCAGCCCGCTTTCTGCCTCACACCCCCCTCCCTCCCAGCTGCGGGTGAGCTGACTCATTGTCCGTGCAGAGGAGCTGGAATCGCATGCTGTTTTTTGGGGGGCTGTGTGCTGAGTAGCAGCCCGTGACCGGCCGCGGTGGGCGCATCATGGGTAACAGCTGTTTCGGATCACGGGGAGAGCTGGAAGGCACGCCCAAACGTTTTTTTTTTTTTTTTTAGGAGAGGTCCATATTTTTGTGATGACTAACTTGCTCACATAAGAAGCATTTTAATTGGGATGAGTTTACTGATTTCTCCCTCTTTTTTTGAGTGTCTGAGCTCTGTGACGGCTGTGTGCTGGAACTGGCTGGGTCTGTGTGGGCCCAGATGTGTCAGTCCAACAAAGTGAAACTACATTATCAATAAAGGTTGTTCTGCTGCATGCGACCAGACTTTCAACAGTAAATTCAAAAAGTAGAAAGCTTATGACACAACACAACATGTAGGCCTAACTTTTAAATTTTTGAATTTATTCCACAAACACGGTCAGCAAAGTTTCATAGCCTTATTGTTGTCATCTTATTCAGCCTTCTTCATGGCCGCATTGGTTGGCCTTGTTCAGTGCTTGTAAGGGAGACCTCTTTGGAGAACCAGTTTGTTGTTGGAAGTGTTGTCTGTGGGCCAGTGGGGGGGCATTTTTCCTTATGAGCCAAGTAGAAAGGCAGTCCCTGAGCGTAGTGATGGGGACACTGTGTCGTAAGATGTGCAGTCCGTTGAATGAAAAGTTAAAACCAATATTATGGATGCCTGTGGTTAATAAAGGTCCTGAGATACTTCATAAAAGGGATATGAGCTGTAATATCCTGGCCATATTCACCTCTGGATCTTTCTGTCTGGTGATGTAATCGTTACAGGGTTTAATAAGCTGAAGTGGAAATCGCTTTCATGGCCACTGGTGTGAGGTGAGGGTTCTGATGCAAGGTAGCTGCAGTGCAGCACTCAGATGCATATTATCTATTGCTTGCAGAACAGGTTAACCCGCTATATAAAGTGCTCTGAGATACTTGACGGGAGAGCACTATCATATTGCATTATAGTCATTTTCCACCTTGAAGTCATTTAGTCAAATAGTCATTTTATTGTGTTACTATCAGCCTTTTAAAGTTATAGGAGTAGCATATTAAGATGACGAAAAATTACCTCTCAGGTTTTATTATGGAAGAAATGTGTGAAAGAGGAAAATGGGTCCCGGAAGTGGCGAAAATGTAGTTTTCTGCAACTTCTGAAACTGTGTCAAGGAAGCAAGGGTTTGCTTGTTTGTGCAGTTGAGGTTCAAACAGACGAACACGCAGACACTGAACATGTGTTCTGTCCCCTGACAAGGTACGTCTTAATTTAATCATTTAATTGCCATCCCCGCTGTGTCCCTATCCAGGGATTACTGGAAGACTGTGTCAAGCTCAATCTCTCTGACAGTGCAGTGAAAGGGCAGTGGTCATCAGATCGACCACCCTTAAAGGAAAGTATTGTTTAGCTAACCATCTGTCTGACCTCATGTGGTCGGGTCTTTAAGGGATTTTGTAAGTGAAGCTAAAGGGTTTTATTTCAGGTTAACTGGTCAGCAGTCGGAGAGATAACACGAGTAGATGCCATTTTAATGACTTTAAATTGGTAAACTATGTCAGTGTTGTTTTTAACCTCAAAATATACCAGTGCCACATTAATTTGTCCGGATGAAGATCAGTCTGGTGTTAATTGCTTTCCTTAGTTGCAACATTGTTTAAGATATATTTGTGTGTGTGTGTGTGTGTATGCACGTGTGGGCGTGTGTAAGTACGTGTATATATATATATAGATGCTTGTATGTGGCACAGCATTTTTGAACATCATGTCCAAAAAATCCAGCTTTGCTGAAAGAGGCAAAAAAACATGAATATGGATATAAAATATTTAGGGTCATCTGGGACTGCACTCCTCCGCTGTTTGCAAAGTTGTGAAAGTAATCTCTGAGACGCAGAGGCCCGTGGGCAGGGACCTCCTGTGTGCCGTTTCTGCCTGCCTGTAGGCTGGTGCAGTAAGGCACGGCCTCACAGTGGTGCATGGACGGATTCTGGATGCATGGTAAGGGGACAGCAGTACCAGCTTTCTCTTCATTTTTACCCAAGCGCTGCGCTGTTGTGGGATACGGGGGCATGCTCTCAGAGATGCAATCTCTGTTTCCTGTTTGGATGTTGTTCGTCGTTTGGGAAAGCGCACATGCCCGGGGCGTGAACGTGTCTGCGGGGCTGTGACCCGGCTCGTGAGGTAGCGGCAGTGTCACGAGAGGGTTCGTTCAGAGCGGGGCTGTGTCCACAGGCGGGGGCGGCGGAGCGGCGGACGCGTCGCTCAACTCCCAAATCTGCAGCCCGGTCAGCTGACCCCCCAACCCCCCCCCGCCTGCCTGACAGAGGGGCCAGCCCTGAATCCCTGAATGTAAACAGATTATCCAGATTAGGAGGCAGGCAAAGGAGGGCACCCGAGGTCTCCTCTCTGTCTGATGGGATTGTCCCTGTGATTTCAGGTGGCGTGGAGGCTGCGGAGACGTCTCGCTGGACAGAGGACGAGATGGAGGTGGCCAAACAAGGTAGGCTGCTTTTTTCCCCATCTTCTTTCTCCCTCACAGACACACACACACACACACACACGGGCGCAGACATACACACACACACACACACACACACACACACACACACACACACACACACACACGCACACACACACACACACACACACACACACACACGGCGCGACACACACACACACACACACACACACACACAACGCACAGGACATGCTCCTGGTTTCAGTCTAAATGAGATGAGACAGGGTATGCAGAGTCTACGCTGTCAGGGTAATATGAGGCTTCAGTGAAAGGGGGCTAGATGTGAAAGATTTATTTTAGTAGGTCAGTGTGAAGAACAGTTGTAGGGCAGTAGACATAGACCTCCAGGCTGTAGGGTATTTGTATATGAAACAGGGTCATTTGGATGTCTAATTGATTGCATGATTTATAATTGTGTGAGTATCTTTTGAGCGGATCTCAGGGGGCAGTCACATACAGGTTTTTGGGAAGAAGATCATTTTGGAATTGAAAGCATCATATTATAACCTGAAGGGTGCAGTGCTTTTAAAATGTAAGTACAGTATATTGTATTTTTTTAAAAGAATGTGAGGTGGTATATCCAAGTAAATACTGGGGTTACATTATGATGAAATATTTTGAAAAGTCAAGCAATGGAATTCAGAGTGTCAGGGGTGCTTTGTCATTTTTAGATGGTATTTTTATTTGGTATTGTTTGGGATTCCAGATTTGTTTCTTGTGAAGCTGCAACATTACGGAAGATTCTGTATAATCTTTGTTGTACGGAACTGAAAGCCACTTGTGCAGAGACAACTGGAGTTTGGCTCTTTTGTAGGTTGTGAGAGCTGTGCTGTTATTGATTTAGCTTTGGTCAGTGCTAATGAACTGGCCAGCTTACACACAGGATAATGGATAACAAAACATAGCTGTATTGTTACAGTAAGGCTGGTGCAATATAAAGGAAAGGTTGCAAAACTATTATGTGTTAGCTCAGTGGCAACCTAGCTTTTTGATATTGATTTACAGAGAACCTCGATAAAGACCATTAAAGGTATTAATTGCACATGCAGCTTCTGTTTCTTTGACTGTGGAAGTGTAAAATGAAAGTTGCTCATTCAACTAAGGTTCATTTAACATTTTTTTAAACATTTTAATATATAAATATATGATATGTATAGATATGTTAGGGATTTTGTTTTCAGGGGGCTGTGATGAGGAAAAGAGGGGATGGAGCAGTGAAGTTTTCTTTTTTAAAAAAAATACGCTTCAATCTAAAGCAATGCACTAATGTGCGATATGAGAGGAACTGGAAAACAACTGGTAAAATATGTGATGATGATTAATGATCGAATGTGAAATCCATGCATTGCTCAGGAAGCTGATGTCTGGAAGAGGGACAAATCAACGGGGCCCGCTTTAAAGATGTGAATACTCTGGCCTGTGCTGCCTGCTTTCAGTTTCTCAGATAGTTTCCATATCTCTTCAGACTCCTCACAGCCACAGTAATTAATATGCTGTTGCAAAGGCAGGAGGATGCAGCGGTGAGTTTGTGTCACGTTCTTAATCATGCTTAACCTCCCGGAGATCTGGACACCTCTCCTTTTTAAACACATTTATCGGGTTGCTTAATCCCGATCTTAAACGCTAAGTTCCCCCGGCGACCGTGGGGTAGGGTTCGAACGCTGGCGGTCAAGGTCAGGCCCGGTCAGGCCACAGGAGCCTGCCGGGGAGAGATGAGTGTGAAGGAGACGGTGAAACGATCTGGTCTGTGTTTCGTGGCGGGACAGGGGGTCAGAGAGGGGTGAGCGTCTCCCCCTGCCTGTTTATGATTGATGTGACAGCAGCGGTCTGGATGCATGCACTCTAGACTGGAGGTTTGGAGGACCCAAGCTCAAGCCTCACACATTGAGTGAGCGTAACTTTTAAAATAGCCTGAGACCATCGCATAAATGCTGGCAGCTGTGGCATTAAGTCAATATCAAAGAGGGGCTGAAGCAGAAAAAATCGTCCCAGAGCCAGGCTGACATGCTCGGTCTGTACCATGGCAAGCTAATTAAGAGGGTGACAGAACATATAGGCAATAAGCATTCCATAGCTGGTCACTGTAGTATAGTCCTTGATTCAATGACCGATGCATACATATGTACCTACATAAATACAGAGCATGCGTATGTACCTGCTTACAAATAGACATAAACATGCACACCTACTAATGTACCTACTATGACTAATGAGTCTGATTTGAATTTGGCAAAACTGAACCGAGTGAAGGTGTTTTGATGAGTGTTACGTACAAAGAAAGCATCCAGTCACTGGCCTTTCGTGCTTATAGATCAACCTTTGCTGTCCTTTAATTCAGGGTTTTCATGGCCAGGTAATCACGGCTGTCTCTTTGCAGTCTGTGACGTTTAAGGTTTTGCGCTGGGGGGGTGTAAAGCTTTTATGTGCGTTATCTGTGCCTCCCCCCATCAGATGAACCCACTGTTCACTCCATTAATTAAGGATTAATCGAGGCCAGTTAATGACACCTACCGGGTTCCCTCCTGGCCTCAGATCCATCTGTGCAGGCTGAACGGCCAGTTGGCCCGTTCACCTGAGCTCACCTTGCACCCCCCCCAACCCCCTCCCTGTGGCTGTTATTGCAGGGTTAGCGGAGCACGGGCGCAACTGGTCAGCCATCGCCAAGATGGTGGGCACCAAGAGTGAGGCCCAGTGCAAGAACTTCTACTTCAACTACAAGAGGCGGCACAACCTGGACAACCTGCTCCAGAAGTACAAACAGGTACCCCTTGGCGGTGCTCCACCTGTACGACCCCTTAACTCGGGGGAGGCAGAGCTCCATCCCCTTTTTAAACCTGCAGCGTAGCTAATTCATGGATGTGTTCTCCTGCTTCTGGTAGTTGGGTAAATCTACAGGGTTTCTGTTGGGTTGTAGCTTTAAAAAGGACAAAATTGTCATACTATTATTATTCATATTATTATAATTATTATTGTTATTAGTAGTAGTATTATTAGTATTATTATTATTGTCCTGCTCATCCATTGCCCTAGCTGGGAGCTTTAAAAAGCTACAAGTGCATTGTAACTTTAAAAAGGGCATAGTTGTGAAACTATTATCATTATATATAACTTTATTATTCATTATTTTGTAATTTTTTGTTTTTTATAATATTATTTATACACTTATCAAGGGTAACTTAAACAACTTCAGTCTTTTCACACAGCTGGATGCTCAAAGAAGCAATTCAAGCAATACAAATACCTGGGATTAATGGCAGTGCCAAAGCTTAGAGCCACACCTGCAAGCTGAGGCTTATGGGCCAATGCTGCTACACCACAGTACATCCCACCTTGCAGAAGATTACAGCCGAACAACATATGTTTGCCTGAGTGACTCTGAATAAAGTTCTTCTGAGGTGGAGTTTATAGCGTACTGTGGTTGCAGCGTTTCGCTGTAATTCTGTGGGTGTAGAGTGACGGATGTGTCTGCGTGTGTGGTCCCTGCAGGATGCTCGGCGTTCGGGCGGTGACAGGGATGTGACTCAGAGCGAGGGCGTGACCTCCGCTGCGTCGGTCGCCGGCGACGATGAGAACGAGGGCTCCAACGAGGAGGAGAACCCGGGGGACAGCGAAGGTCAGAGGTCGCTCAGCCGCAGACCAGATGACAGTCAGGCAAAACTCACACGGCTACACACGCAACACACAGATAATTCCCACATAAATAACAGTCGTAACACAAAGACAAGCAACCCCACCCAAACCACACACACAGACTGGCAACCCCCACATAAACGACACACACAACACACAGGCAACCTAGAAACATGCATACACATTCAATGTAGAAGCAACATGCAAGTAAGAAGTCCTCACACAAACAACACACACATACAGGCAGTTCCTGTACAAACACAGAAAGCTCAAAAATCTCACAGAAATGAAATAAATCATGAGCTGTTCCCTTCCAAAAGTTGCTTTGAACAGGTGAGCTTCCACTCACACTAGACATGTATATGCTTGTCACTGCAGTTTGTACGGGTTCTCATTAAACACTGAGCCCTTCTCCACTTGTCATAAGTGTGGCTTTCTTTCCATATAAACATGATTTGCCATGATATAACCTAGTTGTGAAGGCTTTCTTTGACTCGCTAAACTCGGCCCTTGTGTCTGGAGCAAGTCATCTTGGAGTACTTACAAGTACCTTTGAGGCTTTGTGCCTTTGAATCTTGTTGGCAGCATTCTGACTCAGACAGGATATCCTGTCAAAATTAGTAGTGTGATCAGAGGTTCCTGGGATGTGGCGATAAGTTAGTATTTCCTCTGGGGTCTTGCCAGGGGGTGGAATAACTCGAGTCTGTGCTGGGTTACCGGGCTGGCTGTGGTTGTGTCTGGTCACAGCTTCAAAGCGAGCTTTCTTTCTTTTCTCCGTTTTTTTTTCCCCTTCCCCATCCATGCCTCAAGGCAACTCAGATGTTCCTCTGAGCCACTAACTTCCAGTGTGTTGGCCGCCTTCCTCACATGAACAAGGAACACACTGAATACAGAAGAGCACCATGAATAGTTGTAATCTGGCCTCTGGGGCCATTGTTTCCTTCTGCTTTCCTATTGGGTGCATCAGGTCAGCTGATCTGTGTGTCTGAGTACATTGTGTCCAGTAATTTGGCTTCTTTGGAACAGCTTGGTCGGCTTGATACGGTGACATCTTCCTGGTATGGTTTTTTGGCGTCCTTGGTGCTCTGTGCTAACTCACTTTGAGATTTGTTTGATGGTTCTCCGAAAAACATAAACCTGGGGGTAGGGGTTTGTTGGATGTACAAAGCAGTTATCAAACACTGCTAGAAGAGTTATCATCTTGCTGTAGCTTAGTTCTGTCAATGACTTTCATTTAGTTTTTAGACAATGCCTATTGTGTTTTTTACCCAATCTTATTAGAACAGTAAGATTGGGTAATGATTTTTTTTTCTGTGAAATGACCCCAGAATGCCTTTATGCTCATTTTACCGCAGTAAGAACAGCTGTTTGGAGGAATCTTTGCCTGCAGCACTTTTCTATGAAACGTTGGATGAACCACTCAAATCCTGGACCACTCATTGGCTCACTGGGGCCAGTGTCTCTGCAGGAGAGCCAATCAGAGTGTCCGTTGTGCTCTGTACCCCGCAGGTGTGGAGAACAGCTCGGACACAGAGAGCGCCCCCTCCCCGTCTCAGCGCCCTGGCACAGAGGCCCCGTCAGAGCACGCCAGCAGCGGCCCAGGGGGGCCCAAACAGCAGGAGGCGGGGCACACGGGGGCGAGCGTGAAGGAAGAGGGGAGCCCCTACAGAGACGAGCCAGCCCCTCTCTCCTCCTCCTGCAGAGACCAGGGTCAGACCGAAGTGGAGCCGGCGGGCGGGGCAGAGGCGGGCGGCGACGTGGAGGGTAGAGGAGAGCCCGGCGGGCGGGTGAAGGACAAGGCGGGCGCGGGGTCCGGGCTATCCCGCAGGGAGCTGCCCCGCGACTCCCACTCAGACCACGACTCTAGCGCCACCTGCAGTGCGGACGAGGATGTGGACATGGAGCCAGAGCGGCAGAAGTGAGTGGTGTGGAGCCGGGAGGCTGGTATCCCCTTTAGGACTCTGCTAGAGAGATATGCAGTGCTTGTTGCAGTATTGTCTTTATGTAAGGGTGAATAAGGTGGTCTAAAATAAAAACCTTGTGTGATTTTAACAATATAATATGCAGCATCTAAAGCTCTGAACCATTCTGAAAACCTGAGGTTATGCAGTGAGTGGCAGGGTTTTCAGAACAAAAGCACTTGTCTGTAAATTAACTGGTCAGTATTAGCAGTGTAAGTTTTGGGGTGATTCCCGAACTGAGCCTTGAATCAAGAGTAAATGTCAGTACAGTACAAAGTCTGTTTTAAAAAAAATTTTGAAAAAAAGTAATATGACAATTTAGAGGAAAGGTTATTCAAAGTCTTTCAAAAGACTCTGGGGCCCTTCCCTCTCCTTTAAAAGGCGCTCCAACTCCAGGAATAAGCCCTAGCTCTGAAACTGCCGGAGCAAACCTGTGCCAAGATGTTAGTGGAAATAAAGAGCCAGCTCTTTAGAGACATGCAAGGGGTAAATGTGAGGGCAGAGGCTGGATGACAGCTTGGGCGGGGGGGGGTTCGGGAGGGGGGTGGGAGGGGGAGTGCCAAAAGTCAGGAGTGCTTTGGACGGGGCGCAGGATTACCTGACATGCCCTCACCCTCTGTCCTCCCTCCCGCAGTGTCTGGATCCTGGAAAGTGCACGCTCTCCCCTTTAAATTTGCTGCTGTTGTGTGTGTGTCTTTTTTTTTTTTGGTGCGCATTGTGCCTTTTTTCAGGATGTTCTCTGTGGACAGGCCGTCCCTGCTGAACTCTCCTGGCGCGGCGCTGATGTCTCCGGGCAAACAGGGCCGCGTGAACTCGCAGTATCTCCATCAGAGAGCCGCCACCATCCCCCGTGGTGAGTGAGTGCTCCTGTCGGCTCTGTCCCCCACCCCCCACCCCCTTTTAAAACGGGGAGCGGTAACAACGCCGCGTGCGTTTTTTTAATGTGGATCAGCCACCTTGTGAGGTTATAGCGTGCTGCTGAATAAACTAATCGCTAATAGGGTTAGGTCATGCTTGCTTTTATAAGAAAGCCTGCTAGGCTAATTCTGTACCTCTGCAGTGATCTCTGCTGGTTTCGGTGTTACTGTACCTGAAATAAACTCATCGCTGTCATCGTTGTGAATCAGCAGCAGTGTACATAACTGATGGGCACGCACCTGTGAAACAGACCTAAACAAATACGGAGCAACTGCTACTGCTTTCAGCAGCAGAGCCTGATGCTTTGAGAGGGATTGCTTGTATGGGCAGCAGTGTGGCGTAGTGGGGAGGAGCAGAGCTTCTAACTGAAAGGTTGCTGGTGTGATTTCCCCACGGGGGCACTGCTGCTGTACCCTGGGGCAAGGTACCCGGAATTGCCTCAGCGAAATATTCAGCTGTGTAAAAGGATAAAATTGTAAGTCGCTGTGGATAAGAGCATCTGAATGACAATAATGTCAAGTAACGTGTACTGAGGAGAAATCTGGACGTAGGTGTGCTGCCTTATGTTTCGCCAAACACCGTGTTCAGTCAGACCTGATCAGACTTCTTTGAACATGTGAGGCTCGGTACCGCTTGATATGAATACAGACTGCAGGTGACTGTCGGTTTGCGCGGAGCCGGACCGTAACTGGGGTTTGTGTTCCCTCAGGCCTCTGGGCCCCTCGGCCCCGGCGGCGTACCCCTGGGAGTCCCGCTCAGCGGCTACGCCATGTTCCAGCAGCAGATCAAAGCCGCGCATGAGTCCGCTCACCAGGAGGACCAGGGGGACCCCGAGAGACGGCCGCCCACCTGCCCCCGCATCGTGACCAAGAGCCCCACTGTCCTGGACAGAGAAGGTAGGAGAGCGACCCCCCCATTAACACCCCCCCCACCCCTGTTCCCGCCCCTGTGTCGACCACATTGTGCTCCACACCATGCACACGCAGCTAAAAGCGGAACAAGCTGGGTGGAACCGAAACGCTTCCTTTTATTGGGATCAGAGTAACGGAGCCCGACTTCCTCAGTTCTCACCATGAAAGGGCCCGTTTTTTTTTTTTTTTTTTTAAGGACATTTTGTAAGTGCTGCATTCTGAGGTCTTTTTTTAGAAGCTGCCTCCCAGGCCTCAGTATTATCTTCTTAAATTCAGTGGGAACTGTGCGGCTGGCTCTTGCCTCAGCTGATGTATAATTAACATACCTCCCTGAAGAGAGGAGACAACCCCATGATCCTCTCTGGCTTTGTTTTGGGAGACATTCCGTGATTCCCTCTCTCTGGCGTTTTTGGTTTTCGTCCATTTTCATTCTCTCCATCGGTCGCTTTGTCTTGGCGTTTTTCGGGGGGGCGGGGGGCCAGGGGGTGACTTTGCAGAGATATTTTGCTCTTGTTTCCGTGACTTCAGAATATCACTTGACTGGGCATCGCACAGCCATGTCTCCCCCCCCAGGCAGCCTCTGCCATTTATATTGGCCAGGCGAGAGGGAAGAGCTTTCAAAATCTCACCACCGGTACAGCGTTGTTCTGTCCAAATACGAGCCGGAAGAACAAGCGAATGTTTCCAGGCTTCGGCTGCGCTCCTCTGCAATGAGGTGAAGTCCTTTGAGTCGGCATGCCTCAGACTCAGGGCGAGTCCGACAGAGTGAAAAGGGAGTGGGAAAGATGGTCTGCCGTAG
This sequence comes from Megalops atlanticus, assembly GCA_019176425.1. Lineage (NCBI taxonomy): Eukaryota > Metazoa > Chordata > Actinopteri > Elopiformes > Megalopidae > Megalops > Megalops atlanticus. The sequence goes on along the minus strand of CM032883.1, from coordinate 33,273,007 downwards.
CGGCGTGCACCAGGGCTCATAACCCAAAGATCGCTGGTGCTGTTCCCAGGCAGGATTCTCCTGTTGTGCCCTGGAGGTCTAACCTGAGCTGTTCCAGCAAATAACCAGCTGTATAAATGGATGATCTGTAAGCTGTACAAGTCACTCTGGCTACCGGCATCTGCCAAGTCGATTTTACATGTAAATGCAGAGGTAGAAAAAAGACGGCCGCAATGTGCACACCCCTCGGGATAAACGCATTAAAGATACATGTTCAGCTAAAACAGTCCTTTGTTTGCATGCCGTTGTTCATGTGAATAAAAGATATTTTCAGACCTTAGAAACTAGCACATGTCCAAAACAATATTCGTGAGTGGAGTTTTTATTCTTAAAATTAAATATCGGTTGGAGGTTGCAGGAATGCGTTGTGGTGTTTTTTTTTTTTTTTTCCAGAAATATTTTAGAGAAGGGTTATTGATGTGTTGCCTGGGGATAGTGACCTCAGAGTGTCAGGACACTGTGTGCTCTGTGAAGCAGAAAGAGATTTATAAGTGAACCTTTTAAGGCAAAGCTTTGTGGACGAAGCAAGGAGAAACGAAGCAGCCGCGTGCCTTTAATGTCTGTTACCCTTGAAAAAAGCGCGGCCTCCGTCCCTGTCCCGCTGAAAAGACACGCTAAAAGGTCACAGACCTCCATCCCAGGACCAGCGTGTGTCCTTTGGCTGCAGGGAACATCCTGCGTCCTGGCTTGCTATAAGGGGGCCTTTGCTTTTATGGTGGAGCAGAAGGTCAAGGCTCCCAGTAGCACAGGCAGGCCTGGCCCCCTGTTCAGGGTACCCCCATAGGAACTCTGCAATGGTTAATACCCTGAAGCCAGGGCCCCCAAGTGTGGCTTACCACCAGGTAACATCCTCCCCCATGATGTCTCCGTCAGTCAGTTGTCCCCCAAACACCAAGTGCTTTTAACACACCTTTTATTGTTCAGGGTTGTTCTGATTGGTTATGTGTGTGTATGTTGTAGTGTCGTCTGCTGACCTGTGGTTATGATTGGTTCCTGGGGTATTTTGTGGCTTTCTGTAATGTTTAATAGGAAGCTGCTATAATCTGCCTCTCAGTGACTTCTGACTACAATGCATTCTATTCAGGGCTGGCTGTGACTTTCTGATCCTGCATATTAATCTTGAACATTAATAGAACAAAATAGCAGTATGTAATACTACTAATATAGTCTGTTCCTGCTGGTGTCCATCTTCTGTACTCTGAGTTCAGAGTCTGCAGTTCTGTGAAATCCCCTCAGAAACAGGCATTTTGTGTCTGCCAGAACCAGTTGCCAAAGCAAAACAGAGGTTGTGGGTTTATTTTTTACATCTCGCTTCGGCGAATTATCACTTGGAGCATTAAAAGCTCTCTGTAAATGATTGATCTGTGCTTTGTGATTGATTTGGTCTTTTTTCCTCTGCAGCTGTCTTTAATAGGTGTCAATTGTCAGTTAGTTTTCCTGCCAGCTAGTGTTTGTATCCTGGCTGTTTTGAAACTGTGGGGTACTGTGCATGTGTGAATTCTGTTACCATACCTATGGCATGCTTATGTGTGTTTTTTATGTTTTTGGAATGACAGCTCTCAGTTTTTGTAACTTGTGGAGTTTGGCCAGTAACCAGCTAACAGTTACAGGTTAGAAGACTGAAGCATAAACTCATAAATGGACTTACAGGAACTACTAGCCATTTGTTTGGCTCTTCCTCAGATGCATTTGTTGGTCATTAATGGTTGTTACTGCCAGATTGTTGAAGGTATTTCCCATTCGCCTACAGGAAGGAACTCTCAGACGATGTGCCTGTTAATCCACACTTCCGGTCACCCCAAGAATAAATGTACCCAAACACATTTAAATCTCATAACTTTTCAAAGCCGGTACTTCAGAGGAAGTGAGCTTATTGCATTGGATCAGTGTGTTCCTACATGCACTCTCTTTACTTTTGATTACATACACGTACCTAACAATGTCTTTATTTTTAGCTGGGGTAGAACATTTTTTGTATGTTCTTTTTCATTAGCTGTAGCAGTTGTTTCAGCAGAACAAAACACCATTCTGGCACACTGTTATGTAGATGAGTTTCTTTTTAAAGGATCACCCACGTGGAAAGTCTTCATATAGTATAATCAGAGCCCTAATAGCTTAGTGTAACCACATGCACTTTTCATGTGAATATCAGAAGCGTGATGCTGTTGCTGTTCAGATCCTATTTCCTAGGTATTTATTCGGTATAACCAAACTTAAAATGAATTAAGTCAGCCCTTCAATTTTCGTTGAATTTCCTTCTTCGTGCTTGCATGTCGAGTGAGTTCGTTTCATTACCGACCTGCACATGGAGACATAAAGGAAGAGTGCCACAGTCAGTGTTCGCAGAATTCAGTCCAGCCTCTCGCAGGCAAAATAATCGACCTCATGTGGGTTATCGTGTTCTTCCAGGGCACCCCTCAGTGATGTGCTCTAGTTGCAACGGGGGCAACCGAGGTAAAGTACCTTGCTCAAGGGTATTATAGCGATGAACCATCTGGCACTCGAGTCTGTGACCCCCGGGTCCCGGGATTCTAACCGCCGCTCCACAATGCCTCACTGCAGGGAGTGCAGGCTGGGTTCAGCCAGGGTACCTCTCTGCCGCTCCACTGACTCCATTTGAAGTTTTCAATATTTTACAGCGCTCTCTGTAGATGCAAGCTTGACTGGAGTCAACTCCTCATCTTTGTTAGATTTTTGTGGGGGGGTGAACGGGGGTGACTGGCAAGCTAGCTGCCGCCTCACGTATAGTCTAGCTCTCCTGAGCCGCTCTCTGGAATTGCTGGCAGGCGGTGGATGTACACTGGCGGTGGATACACACACACACACACACACACACACATATACATATACATATATATACATACATATAACATTGCGGTTGTATTTGTATTGTCTAGGAATGAATCGTAGGCAGATTTACTGGCTGTAAGAAATATTCCTTTTTTGTGAGATGCACCCTGAAATGTAAGTGGAATAATTTCATAGTGGACGTCGTGCTTGTGCATTTTGAGCAGCCGGTGCGCTCGATCGTCTTGCATGGTCATTCGCTTACTTTTATGTATTTTGACACTGTTGTTTTTTTTTTTTAACGACCTGTTATTTTCTCGCTCTCTCTCTCTCTCCCCTACACACCCCCCCCCGCAGTCCTGCAGCCGGTACCTAATCAGGGGGCGCAGATCCTCCCCGACGGGGGTTGGGCGGCCCTCCCCAGGCACGGCCGGCCCGCCAACATTCCGTCTCCGCCCCCGCTCATTCCATCCTCCAAACCCCGACAAGCCGTCCTTCCTCCACGGAGGATCCATCTCCCAGGTGAGGGCAGAGGAGGCCGTCTCATACCCCCCTGACACGCCGACTCGTCGAAATGCGGCTTACGTACCGCCGTTCACACAGATTCAGCTCCACTGTGTATTGCTTAGGTCGCAGACACTCACTGAACGCTGTGGACATTCAGCCAAACAGCACACATTCCAGTGCACAGATAGTGAGTGCATATTTCACAGAGGGATGGATGCGTTCACTCCCTACAGCCTGGTACACTTACTCTCAGTTTGTTTCAGTAAAATGATAGCAAATAACCAAATGAAAGCCACCTGGCTAACCTACTGTTCACACCATAATTCCAGTGGGGGAAATATAATTAGTCATGGTACAAACATAGGCTACTTTTTAAAACAGAAAAATGGTTGAGCCTTTCCTTAAAGGACAAAAGGCAGAGGCTTCCTCCCTAACAATTTTTTGCAAAGTCAGACATTGATTTTAGGTCTGCACATGTATGAATGCATCCAAGATCTAGGATATATGAATGATAGTATATAAAATAGGATTTTCTTAGAAGATTGAGTTCAATGTCACATTTTTAAAAACTATTTATCATGCCCCGTAGGTTTACACATGACATAAACCCTGTTATTGTCCCATAGAGGGGCACTTATCCAATTTTCAGCTGTAAAACTGCAGTGCACAGTAGATAGTCAGCTAACCCAACTGATACATAATAGTCACATAACTTCACCAAGGTCTTTACAATAGGTATTTACAATATAGTGACATTGTTTAGATTACCTAATAAATTAGCTGGCTACCTCACAACTGTTCAGTGATTACAGAAAACCTGACTTACTACGTATATATTTCACTGTCCAATTGGTGGAAGACTGCAATAAGCAATATGCAACAATGCATTGTAACAATTAATTAGAGTGTTTTCACAGTGATCCTTTATGTGTAAAAACTGGTGGTTGATATGATACAGCAGAACTTGACATGCAATTTTTACTCTCCCAGTCCTGTAGGAAAACAGTAGGCCTAATAGTGTCCTTTGCTAATTAATGGCTTTGAAATTAGTCCAGACATTGACGTTAAAGGAGTTACCTAATTCCATGTGGTCAAAGTAAGCATTTCTTAACCCTAGTAACATTTTGTTCTTGGCACCCTGTCATGAGGGTTGAGACCATTTGGCAGGGTTTTGGAGTCGGCAGCGACCTTTCCCTCAGTTTTTTTTTTTCTTATTTTAGCGGCTGAGGGGGGTTGTGTGTTCTTGCCATTTCAGGGAACTCCTGGCACGTACCTACCGTCCCACAGCCAGGTCGTATACGGTCACGAACCGGCGAAGAGCGCGGCGGGGTCCATATCTCTGGGGTTGCCGAGGCTGCAGGACCCGGGAAAGCCAGGTGAGGAGTGTTGGGGGGTTCTGGGGACGTTCACTCCGACTCCTGCAACAGCGGCTGCGTTCTGGGGCCGGAGCCAGGTTCATTTAGCCCCTCTTAACAATTTAGGGGCATTAGGTTGTTGCTTTGAAACTGCGGCATCACCCCTGCGGTAATGATTTCAGACAAATCCCATTACGTCATCCTTCACTTCCTGTTGCTGCTACTGCGCTGAGGGCTTTAGGTGTGAGCTGGGTGTGGGGCCAAGCAGAAAGGGGCTTTTTTTGGTCCTCGGAATGCTCTGTAAACTGGAAGGTCTGGTTCTGTGTATCTGTGCTTCCTCGTCCTTCACATGGTCTTTGATGGTGGCTGTCTCTGTCTGCTTTCTCCGCCCACAGTGTCATACGTTAAGCAGGAGGAGTCCTCACCCAGGGGTCAGAGTTCACACGCAGAGGGGTTCCTCCCTCGAGTGCAGTGCGAGGGGATCGGCAGGGGTAAGTTCCCGATTTCATTATTTATCTTGTATGCTTAATAGACACCCTTTTCCAGGTAGATGTCCACCCTACTGTTTTTTTGGGTTATGTATTATACATTTACATTGCTGGATATTTGCTGAGGGTTAAGCACCACCTTTGGGTTATAGGCCCCTCTCACTGGCACACCACGCCGGGTCCTCTGTCTGCCACAGACTCTTATATCCACACAGTCTTCTGCTCACATGAATCCATACCATATGTACACTTTATACTGGACTGCATGTTAGTGTGTGTGTGTGTGTGTGTGCGTGCGCGTGCGTGTGCGCGTGTGCATGTGTGCATGTGTGCAGAATTTCTCAGAGTACATCCATATCTGCAGAATTTCTTGCTTGTATATTTGAAATACAGGCAGACATTAAAACCTCCTTGCAATTCCCAGCAAGTTCCATGCAAATAGACAGGTAGCATTCAGCAATGTCTGTTCAGTAATATGCATTTGATAATATACAATCAATCACAGTAAGTCAGACAGCAGCCATTAGTGCTCCTTGGGAACATGAAGATTCGGTGCCTTTGAGGCCGAGACTGAAGTGGTGCCTGAATGAGTGCCAGGTAGAGGTGAGAGACCGGGGGGGGGTGAGGGAGAGGAGGAAGGGATGAGGAAGGACCGTTCCCTGGCATGTATGTATCCCGCTGAAAGCCTCTCACACCTGCCAGCCCTGCCCCGCCAGCCCCCCCACCCCAGCTCTCGCCTGCTCCATTTGCGCATACCTGTGGCCGAACGTGGCGGGCTGGCTGGTGAAAGCGCTAAAGGACCGGAGCTCGGAGCGGCCACTCTCCTGCATTCACACCTCCGCACGGAAATGAGCTCAGCTCCCCTCGACTTTGGGACGCGTGATTCTGCCGCTTTTCTAGCCCGCTGGCACCTGGTTCGATAAAACCGGAGCTGTCGGGACCTATTATCCTCTCCAGGGCACTTAGCAGGGCCTAACTCCGGGGTTAGAGTGGTGTTTTATGTGGTGCTTGTGTGCTGCGTACCTATTGTCTCTCCACACCTCTTTATTCCTGTAATAGAGGGTGATGCATTAAAAGCAGAGGGAAGCTGTTGTGGAAACCTGTCAGTTTGTGGAGGAGGTGAATTTTACATTGGGCTGTTTAAACGGAGCACTGCAGTCTGACGTCTCTTCATCCAGATGTCTGACTCCACCTTGCGTGTCCTTTGTGTGTTTTATGTGAGCAGTGTGGTGTAGTGGTAAGGAGAAGGGCTTGTTACCAAAAGGCTGCTGGTTTGATTCCCTGCGGGGGCGCTGCTGCTGTACCCTTAGGCAAGGTACTTAACCCACAACTGCCTCAGTAAATATCCAGCTGTATAAATGGATAAAATTGTAACTTGTGAAAGTTGCTCTGGATAACAGCATCTGCAAAATGACATGTAATGTAATGTGGGCTGCCTGTGTGTTCTCTGCATGTTTTCCTCATGTCCTCTGTACGTTTCGCTTTCCCTGTGTGTGGCAGGAAGCCCCATGCCCGGCGTCCAGGAAGGGGGCATCATGCTGGGCGTGTCAGCCAAAGCGCCCGCCGAAGCCACGCCCTTTCGAGGAGGCTCCATTACGCAGGTACACGGCTTCCACAGAGAGCGGGTCCGACGTCCACTCAAACCGAAAGGAGAACGCACACGCTTTCGTAATTCAACACAAGCGCTGCGGAATAGGACTTAATAACAGAATGTAACAGAACAGGAAAAAAACTAGAAGTATAGCTACACAACAGTGCAGTTAGCTCATACGGAAAATAAAATCCAAACAACATATCAGCCATGGAGATCTTCTTCAGGTTTGAGTCCCACATGCACTGATAAAGCTGGGGTTTTGATAATGTAGACTAAGAGTGAAACAACAGTAATACCAAAAACCTGAAACACAAAAAGTACATACGTCACTAAATTCTTTTTTTTCCATCCTGTTTCAATCAACCCCTAATCTTCAGCCTTCGTCTGAGTCAGTCAGAGACAGTGTTGGAGTGAGTGAGAACAGCAGTGCGTGCGTTGGTACTGACTGCGGTCTCGTTTTTGGGTTTCCCCTGGGGGGGGCGTGTGCAGGGTACGCCAGCCCTGTCCCAGTCCAGCATCGCTGCAGAGGTCCTGCTGAAAGGAACCATCACTAAGCTGACTGCCGAGGACCTGAGCAACCCAGACAGGGCCAGGGGCGAGGCCCTGTCCAAAGCGCACGTCATCTACGAGGGCAAGAGCGGACACATCCTCTCTTACGACTGTGAGCGCCGGCACTGTACCACATGGGCACCACTCTTTTATTTTGTAGTGTGTTTTTCTAGTGTCGTCTGCATTAATGGGCTCCACTAAGGGAAATATTTTCATCTGACCTGGTTATGTTTTATAAGGACCGGATCATCAAACAGGGATGTAGACCTCAGTATGCACTGTATTTGGTGGCTGTGTTAAAATGTGTTGATGTGACTAAAGGTTTGTCTCAATCCCATTCCTCCAAAGCCATCAAGAATCCCCGGGAGGGCACGAGAAGCCCCCGGATGGGTGACCTGAAGCGCACCCACGACATGATGGAGGCGTCGATGAGAGGCCCACCTGCAAGGGAGTCTGCCCTTTACGAAGGTACCTCACCTGCCAGGTGTTTCAGAGCTGGTGATGTACTCCCGGTGAAGATTCCCAGGGTTGGAAGGTTGTCTGTGGTATTTGCGTTACTGTATCCCTTGAGAACATTAGAGCAGCCAAAGAGTAGAGTAGGCGTGTCTGTTTCCTATTTTCTCTTTGTGTTTCAGTCCTGTGCCTACCACATCCTTAAGGATATCCCTGTTGTTATTGATTGTGTTGGTTTTGAAACTTTCTCATGAAAGAGTGCCTGAGTTTGGTGTGAAAGAACATTCATAACTACCCAAAAATGTCTCATTAAAAGACAGCCAAGCAAGTCTGGGTCTTGAAAACAAGCTTAAAAAAAAAAAAAAACAAATCTTGATTTGTTAACAAATGTAAAACAATATTCATGTCACGGCGAAATGAAAATATAAAGGCTTCCTCAAACCATTATTGATAAATTAAGAGTGTAGACTTGTTGTTGTACATAAATATTAGGAATTAGAAATAGGTAGTTATCAAGATACTTAGGAATAAACACACGGTCAGTGATGGCCTGGCACCACTCAGCCAATGGAGAGAGAATATGCTGGCAAGTGTGGAACATCTTATGAGCCCAGTGTCAAAATAAGAACGTGAGTTCCCAAGATTTACATAATAGATATTAATATTTATGCACACAAACATGTGTGACCCAGACACAAAGGATCTGTGTGTTTGAATGGAGTATTATCATTTCATCACGTTATGTTTTTGCTTTGTTGATCCTCTTATCCAGGGTGAAGTGCGTACAGTAGTAGCCATTTTAATATGATCCTTTTACAGAGATGGATATTTAAAGTGATTCAGGTGAAGGGGTAATACAGAGATGCTCCATTTGAGGACATGAACCTGCAGCACTTTGGTTAGAAGCTCAGTTCTCTAACCAGTTTCCTGCACAGACTTGTGACTTTGTCATCTTTATTGATTGGGGCAGTCTGTCCATCTGCTCCTTTTCCCTCAAAACAGCTTGACACAGGGCCAACCATCTCTTATGGGCATTTAACAGATGAACCGCAAGCTTGACGTTCATTTCAGGTTCACTGGAAATGGAGCCAAGGTGTAATGGAGAGTTAAAATGATGAGAAGGGTTTCATCTCACACGCAAGGCTTGTGCCGAGTAGCGGCTCTTACCAGGCTGTTTGAAAGCTATACAGTTGCCTTGTTGGATCATTTGCCCAGCCCAGAATGTTCCTGGGGTTTCTTCATCAGGGGGTAGCACTAGGTGGCCTTGATTTTGGCTGTGGTAAATGCTAGCAGCGGAAGAAGCAGTGTAGCATAGTGGGGCAGCAGTGTAGCATAGTGGTAAGGAGCACGACTTGTAACTGAAAGGTTGCCAGTTCGATTCCCTGCTGGGGCACTGCTGTTGTACCCTTGGGCAAGGTACTTAGCCCAGAGTTGCCAGCTGTGTAAATTGATAGCATGTACAAAACCCAGAATTGCCTCAGTAAATATCCAGCTGTATAAATGGGTAACGTGAAAAAGTTGTAACCTATGTAGGTTGCTCTGGATAAGAGTGTCTGCTAAGTGCCGGTAATGTTAATGTTATGGAACGGCTCAGCGCTGCTCTCTTTGTCGTAGGTTTGATAAGCCGTACTCTGCCCAGAGAGGGCCCCCATTCCGAGACCAAGGACAGGATGCTGCTCTCGGGATCCATCATGCAAGGTGCGTGTGCTCTGACCGTCCCTCGTTCCCATGGACACAGTGTGTACCCTGTGGGGGTTCAGTCAGTCGGTGTCTTAACACAGCAGTGCAGAGGTCATTTCAAGCCACTGATCACAGCTGTTCTGACAGTGTGTCTCAGATGAGCGCTCATGTGCCTTCTTTAACTTTATTGACGTCATGCCATCGGGTGTTCAGTCCAAGTTAAGTGTTGCAAAAGGTCTGTAGAAACCAAGCCCAGCCTCTGTGATTCTGCACTGGGATTTGTGCCTATATTTGAGGAACGGTTTGGAGGAGCAACATGTTTTTTTTCTTCACATAATATTTTGTGAATTTTAGCAACTGCTGCACTGTAGAAGTGTTATAAAAATGCTTAAATTCGTTGCTTAAAATTAGAGACAAAGCACATCGCAGATTGTCTGATAATCTGACTTTGCCAGAGGATGAAGTGATCATTAACAGGCCTATCAAATATTTCCATGTCCCGTCCAGGGACTCCCAGAGGCTCGGCCGAAGCATTGGAGGAGGGGCACAGGTACAGCAAGCACATGAAAAGGGACAGCCCCCCGGTGCGCCCCTACGAGGCGGGCCTCACCCAGGGCAAGCCCTACGAAGGCCTCAACACCATCAAGGAGATGGGCCGCTCCATCCACGAGATCCCCCGGCAGGACCTGTGTGTGCAGAACAGCCGCAAAACCCCCGAGCTGACGCCGGGCGCCCGCGCTGCCCTGGAGGGCTCCATCTCCCAGGTAGGGGGCTGCAACACCATGCCCTTCTGCTGCTCTCCTCTTGACTTTTATTATGAAAGGGTTCTCACCCTTCACCCCTCATTCCTTCATTCACACCACCCAAGCTAATGAGAACAAAGTTGCTGAAATGGAATATGATATGCCCCAGCTATCTTTTTCTTTTTGCAGTTGGGGACTTTATTTGGCGCTGTCTGGCAGGCTTTTGGGCTTTTAATGACCTAATTGTTGTTCATGAATCAAACCAAGAGGCCAAATTATAGCTGGTGATGGTGGTGCCGCCTTTCCCACATCACCACATGAGAGTGGAATGGCCTGGATTTTAGAGGCACGCTGTGCTGTATTTGACTGTTTTTCTGCACGTTTGATTTCCTACCTGCAGTGCTCCTTCATAGCATCAGTATATCTTACTGGCTTTAATGTGGTAATATGACAGGGATTCTGTGACAGAGAACCTGTGATACACAGCCTGTGTTCTAAAGGATAAGATTTAGAGGTGCAGGTAATGACAGGACGTGTGTAGGAAATAATCTCGACATCTGTTGTTTTATAATGATTCAAGTCAGGTCTAAAGTTAGTCAAGCAATTTATTCTTATTTAACCCCTCTCTTTATTCTTATCTAACCCCATTTGAAGGACTAGGTTACTGGAGAGTGAACATATATTAACACGCTGCTCTATATTAATTCAATTCAATTCAATTTTATTTGTATAGCGCTTTTTACAACACAAGTTGTCACAAAACAGCTTTACATTGTTCCCAGGCCTGAGACCCCCTTAACACTGAATATGCAGTTTCCAGTTTGTGGTTTTGTGGCCCTGTGTTGTTGCCGTACGCTGAGTGTCGACCGATCAGCAGGGCACGCCGCTGAAGTACGACGGCGGCGGCGGCGGGAGCCAGTTGGCCATCAAGCACAACGTGAAGTCGCTGATCTCCTCCAGCCCCGGCAAGCTGCAGCACGGCGCCCCCCAGCTGGAGGCCAGGGAGGCGGGGAAGGGCCCCGAGCGCGGGCGCCACGCCTCGGTGGTGAACTCCGCCGCCTCCGTCCTGCGCTCCGCCGCCCATCTGGAGGCCGGCAAACCGCAGCTCAGCCCCGGCGCGTCTACGAGGACGGCGGCGCCCGCAGGACCCCGGTCAACTACAGCACCAGCGCCGCGTCCCGGGGGTCGCCCCTGCTGGCCCACGCACAAGAGGGTACGCCCTGCTTTCAGTTCATGCTGCTATTCACACCATTCGCATTTAGCGGACGCTCTCATCCAGAGAGACTTACATCAGTTACAGGTTTTTACAATGTTATCCATTTATATAGCTGGATATTTACTGAGGCGATTGTGGGTTAAGTACCTTGCTCAGGGGTACAGCAGCAGTGCTCCCATTTGGAATCAAACCGGCAACCTTTCGGTTACGAGTCCTGCTCCTTGACCACTATGCTACACTGCCGCCCCATAAGTTAAGTTAATTGTGAAACCTCTTGTGAAATAACATGCAACAACCATATAAGGGCAATAAGCCCACTTAATGCAATTTTGTAATATTTTATTTTATTGTTGCAGTGCTCTTACATGTATGAATACCTGGTATCTGCATCTTTTATTTTTTATTGTTTTATGTTGTGTGCATGTTTTCCCACGTGCTTGACTGTTGCTAAAGCAATTTCCTTTTTGGATTAATAAAGTACTGTTACCTCATCCCTTATTTTCAACATTATACTTCAATATTGTTTTTGTGTCATATGCGGGAAGGTATTGACTAATGCCCAGGGGTGGCAGTGTGGCATAGTGGTAAGGAGCAGGGCCTATAACCGAAAGGTTGCTGGTTCAGTTCCCCACTTGGGCACTGCTGCTGTACCTCTGGGCAAGGCACTTAACCCACAATTGCTTTAGTAAATATCCAGCAGTATAAATGGATAATATGTAAAACAGTAACATATGTAAGTAAGTACCGATAAGAGCCTAACTAAGTATAAGAATATAAGTATAAGGCTGAGTATAACCTAAGTAAGGATAAGAGTATTTGCTAAATGGCAGTAATACAATGTAATGCACAGGTCATTTAACCAGTTCAGTTGCTGTTGTAAAACTGTAATGCATGCAGTTTAAGTGATACCCGGGTGTCTGTCTCTTCTCCGCTGAAAGGGAGTGGGACCTCCGGGAAGGCGGTCAGTCACGAGAGGAAGAGCGCCCCGTCGCAGCGGGACGGTGTTCCCACCCGCTCTCCCGTCCTGGGGGGTGACCCCCTGGCCTCTCACGGCTCCTTCGACCCCCACCATCGCGTCATGGTCCCGGGAGAGGTGTACCGCGCCCACCACCCCCACCTGGATCCTGCTGTCGCCTTCCATCGTGCCCTGGACCCAGGTACCCCCCTCCCCCGCCCGTCCCCACCTCCTCACCGCTGAGCCTCGGGGAGGCAGCAAGACTGATGAAGGCCTCTTAAGCCTCTACAATTATGGCATTAAAAATACCTCAATTTTAGTGATATTTAATGAAAATGTTGCTCAAGTGAAACTTTATATTGCCCAAGTCTGCATTGGTAACATTGGAATTCATAGGGCTGAATAATATGGGCAGTAGTGTAGCATAGTGGTAAGGAGCAGGGCTTGTAACTGAAAGGTTGCTGGTTCAGTTTCCAGCTGCAGCACTGCTGCTGTACGCTTAGGCAAGGGCTGCCTTAGTAAATATCCAGCTGTATAAATGGATAACATGTAAAAAGTGTAACCTATGTAAGTCGCTTTTGATGAGAGCATCTGCTGAATGACAGTAATGGAATTTAAATGTACCTCACACATTCTGCTTTGCATGTGTCGGCATGGAGGAAAAAGTGTCTGTGTCTCTGAACCTCTTCTGTTTTGCATTTTCGTTCCTCCAGCGGCCTACCTGTTCCAGAGACAGCCTTCCCCCACTGGCTACCACAACACCTATCAGCTGTATGCCATGGAGAACACCCGCCAGACCATCTTCAATGATTACATCACCTCCCAGCAGATGCAGGTGATCCCTCGGCCTGATGGACTGTCGCCACGGGAACAGCAGCTTGCTATGGCCTACCCTCCAGGCTCCAGAGGTACTGCGCTGGGATCATGCCCTAATCCCTCCCAGAGCGCATGTAGGACCTAGACTGTGTGCTTATGAGTTACAGCACTGGTTTACACTCCCTTTTACTGGTTACACAGTGGCAAAGTCAATGTAGCTCTTACGTAAAGATTATTTTGGGGTGTATTAATGTAGAGTGTTGGAGATCCCAATGTTGGAGATCCCAACAGCAACAACAGTAATACTGCTGTTAATAGTAATACGTCTGCTTGTTGTAATATTTTTTGTCGGATTCATTTTAATTACTATGTATTTTCACCTTTACACATTTTAAACTTGCTTTTGGAGTTGATGATTGGTTTTAATAGAGTGGAGTTTTTCAGTTGAAAGGTTTTGCATCCTCTGGTGTAAAGTGTAGGCTGCCTTTTCCAGAAGCCCAGAAGCAAACGACCCTGAAGCAAACTTCCCTGAATGGGAATAACAGCTTTCTCCAACGTTTCTTTCATTACATTCATTTCTTCAATTACGCATTTGGTGGATTTGAACTGGCATCACTAATCTTCTTATTGACTGCTTAATTAGTCTTAGATCTAAAAAAAAAAAAAAAGTATAATTTCAGGGATGTTTTCAAATCGGTGCGCTTTGGGTATTCACTCTGGCCCTTTGCTTCTGTCTGAAAAGGGATTATAGATCTAGCCCAGATGCCTCCCGCTCTCCTGTTGGCTCACCCTGGTGTAGCAGGTACCCCCCCTATGGACCACATCACTTACATCCCCGGAGCTCAGGCCCCTTTCCTCCCTAGGGCTTTCAAGCCAGCTTCCATATCTCCAGGTGAGGATCCCAGCCCTGCAACCGGCAGCACAATAACGACAGGCCAGGATGAAGGGATGAGTCCCCCCCGAGATTACTGAACCCTAGTAAACCTGTACACTGGTCTGGAAGTCACCTCTGAGAGGGTGTCTGCTTAGTGCACTGAGTGCCTTGTTTTGCCAGATTGGCCACAAGAGGTTCCTGCTGAAACACTTGCAGGTCTGTCCCAGTGTGCAACACCGGGGTGGTGTTAAAATGTGTTATGGTGTAACAGTTTTTTTTTTTTGTAATAGGAAAACAAAATCTCATTCCAAGATTCATTTATCCTAAGAATACTTAGAATTCATGTGAAGTGTTTTTTTGTCATCTCAAACAATTTTAGTTAACAGGGATATTTGTTTTTTAAAGAAAATCTCATCAAAATAGGATATGTTTCTGTCAAGAAAACTTGTCACTAAACTAAAGCCATCAAGTCACATCTTTTGAGTGATGAAGGCGATGTGCCAAACTATTTGAATCTTTTGTCAAATTAAGCATTGAGTATAGATCTTTTTTGAATGAATTTTTATGGGCCATGCACCTCTGTTTTTAGCCTAAAGGGACAATCAACATCCCTTGTATTCTTAGGAGATAAACGATCTTGTAATGAGAAGCGTGCAGAATGTTATTTGCAGCACTTCATGGGCAGTCTGCAGGCCCGTGACTCAGCGTTTCCTGTGCTATTTGTGTCTTCCAGGCCACCCTGCCCACCTGACTGCACCTGCGGCCAGCGCGGAGCGGGAGAGGGAGAGGGAGCGAGAGAGGGAACGAGACCAAGAACACAGGGAGAGGGAGAGGGAGAGAGAGAGGGAGCAGAGAGAGAGGGAGAGAGAGCGAGAGAGGGACCGGGCGGCTGGCGAATATATGCGAGGGGGTAAGTTCGACAGGAAGAGGTTCCTTCTCAGCATCACACAGCCAGTAATGTTTGCGCAACACAGCTAAGATGTGTTGCTGCCTTATTCTTCAAGCCAAAAGCCTGCTGTAACTGTCAACCTCCTCAGGTGTCTGAAATAGCTGTGAGTGAGAATATAGCAGGTGTCTTGCCTCATTGGTCACAGGGGAATTTTTTTAACATGTGATATAATACTCAGAAACAGTCAGTTGATGCAGTCAGAAGTAACTTTCAGTACATTGTGTCATTTCTTTGGAAAGAAGCTTTGCCTGTTGTTTTTGTGGAGACATGTTACCAGCTCATTTTCCAAGTTTACTCTGAAGACACTTGAAATTATCAGAAAGCAGAAATGTATTATAATTAAAACAAAAAAAACTGATCAATAAAATGACTGACATATAGAAACCAAGTTTACCAGTGCCACAGCAGCGAATTAGCTGGTAATGCAAAATTATTAAAGCAGTGTAGCTACTACCTGTAATATACTTCAGTGCAAATTGGCAGGCCAAAGGGACAGTACATTCCAATAAATTTAACCAGTGTGTTGTGCCATAGTAGGGAATCCCAGGGACACTGCTGTTGTTACGTCAAGGTGCTTAACCTGAACTGTGTCAGTAAATCTCCAACTGTACAGAATTACAAAATTATAATTGTAATTTATACAATTGTTAGTCACTCTGAGGTGTCTGCTACAAAAAACTAAAAAACAGTTTAAATGTCATGCCCCAAAATAGTAGAGTCCATCTTGTGTGTTATTTAGTAATTCAGCCACATAAAGCCTCTTGTTCCTCCTAAGCATATCATCTGATTAAAATTGTGTTTGTTGTTTCCCAGGCCCTGAGCAGCCAGGCAGGCCTGGTAGCCGTGGTTACCTGCGCTCGCCCCCGCCCTCTGTGAGGTCCCAGGATGGCGTGGTGCAGCAGAGGCCCAGTATATTCCAGAACACCAACAGCAAAAGCGTCATCACCCCGCTGCTGTGAGTGCCAGAGCGGCCTGCTGGACCTGGCTGCGATCAGAAATCAAACGTCCTGCTCTTACTTTGCTCATGACGTTATTTTTACTGTTTATTTCATTGCACCCTGGTTTGGGGTTGGAGGAAAAAAGCATGCCAGCTGGAGAATTTACTGTGATTTTCACAGACATAAGTATGTTTCTGTAGTGCATATCCACTGGCCTTGGTAATCATAGTGTAGCATAGGTTGTGTAGGTTGCTGGTTCAGCACTGCTGCTGTACCCTCAGGTACTTAATCCACAGTTGCCTCTGTAAATCTCCAGCTGTATAAATGGATAAAATTGTAACCTATGTAAGTCGCTCTGGATAAGAGCGTCTGCTAAAGGCCAATAATGTAATGTAATGCCATGGTTTATTCCCAGTGCAGTTGTTATCTCCAGGTGGTAGATTTGATAGGATCATGTCGCCTGCTAATGAGGGTAGTGTGCAGTCTATGGAGACTTTGGTACCAGCGACGCCCGTCTCTCACCTGTCCTCATGTGCCTGGTTTTCTCCTGCCAGGCAAATGCCGCCGGCGGTGTCTCCCCACGCCGGCGGCCGCCGCAGCACCGCCGCTGACGCTCTGGCCGCGCTGGTGGACGCCGCCGCCGCGGCGCCCCAGATGGACGTGGCCAAGGAGGGCAAGCACGAGTCGGGTCGCCCGGAGGACCCGTCGCCCCGGCGACAGGCCCCGCCCGCCGAGCAGCTGTTCCAGAGGCAGGAGGCGGAGCCCCAGTCTTCCTACGGCAAGCCCCGCCCCGACGGCCCGGCCCACGGGGAGGGCGGCAAGGAGAGGGTCACGCCCACCAAAGCCCGCATCGAGGAGGAGCTGCGGACCCGCGGCAAGACCACCATCACCGCCGCCAACTTCATCGACGTCATCATCACCCGCCAGATCGCCTCAGACAAGGAGTCCCGCGAAAGGAGCTTCCAGACCTCGGACTCTGCTGGAAGCTGTGAGTTCCAGGTCCCATTCCTTCCTCCATAGTAGTGCGCTCTCACCTTTAGAGCTCAGAGTGTTGTCTTCTTACAGTGACGTGAAGACTGTACTTCAAACATTACCAACAGTATAATGGGCAAACACTGCCATGAGCTTCAGTGTTCAAAGGGGTTTTAGCCCTAGAATATTGGAAATCCTGTGGGATATCCATCACAAGCTTTGGTCATAGAAGATATGCTGTACTCAGTGTGGCTGTGCAAGTGTCAGTTGTATTCCTGATCCTGTGGTTGTGCCAGTGTGTGATTACGTGAGGAGATTAACCCACCTGGTGGTGCTGTTCCCTGTGCCGCCCAGTTTCTTCCAGTCGTTACGAAGCGCCCAGAAGCAACGCCATCGAGGTGATCAGCCCTGCCAGCTCCCCAGGACAGACACAGGACAGGCAGGAGGGCCCGCTCCCCCAGGACAGACCTGCCCAGACTGCAGGTAGGGACAGTCACACCTGGAGAACACATGTAGACTCACTGCTCTCCGGGCTGCTGTGTATAAGACAGGTGGAAAGATCTGGGTGTAGAAAGTGGAAGTACTCCCAGTATTTGTTCCACTTGGTCTAGTAACTCCTCAGCCAGAACAGGGACCAGTTAGTGAAATCAGCAGGTTCATTGCACAGGTGGAATAAATACAACAAAGCCCTTCTATTTTTGAGGTCTGTAGTTTTCCACCTGATTTATATTGAACTGTCCCTCACCATTAGTGGATATGTGATTTGTGGTTATGAGTTTTTGCATAGGGCAGCACTCCCAATTCTGGATACATTATGACATAAATATGTATGGCATGGGAAGCAGTGTGGTGTAGCATTAAGGACCTGGGCTTGTAACACAGAGGTTGCCAGTTCGATTCAAATATGTGTCAGGGTGGTTGGTTGGAGGTTGCACAATTCTTAACCCAAATTGCCTTAGTAAATGTCCAGCTGTATGAATGGATAACATGTAATAATTGTAGGCTCTATAAATAACTCCACATAAGAGCATTTGTCTTGCAAATGTAATGTAAAATGTACAGTATTATTCTTTGGCTTCTATTATTATTACTAAAATATACATGTGAATCACTTGCTTATGATATTATTGCATTATCATACCGTTGGAGCAGACTTCAGTCAGGCAGATTAATGCCTCACCGATGTATTAATAAAATAAAGCAAGTTTAATTGGAAGGGTCACTTGTCTTTTACTAAGCCCTCTTGGTGGAGAGCAAAGGCACGAACGCTTGACCTCATTTGTTTTAAGGGATAATATGGGCTCACCATCAAATGCCGGAGCTTTAGCGCCAGCTTATCACGATTGATTCATACTGAATTAGTTGTAATGCCATTAAGCATACGCAGGAGCGATCTGAACCGTGCGGCTCTCTGCAAAGCGGGGTCGGGGGGGGCGGACGGAGACAACCCGAACCCGGGGTCGGCCCCGCCGCCCAGAACAAACACCTTCTGTCAGCGGCGGATACGAAGCGGCCGTCCCGCCGTCTGGGTTCGGCAGAGGGTTTTAGTAACGGCACGTCTTGCGTCCGTCTCCGGCAGGCACCGCGCGCGCTTTCCAGTTCGGCCTCTACCGCCACCCGCCGGAGGCCCCCCCCAGCATCCTCCCCCCTCCCAGCCCGACGGCGGCCCCCAGAACCCCAAGACCCACCGCATGATGACCCTGGCGGACCACATCTCGGTAAGCCCAGACTGCAGGGATGCGAAGCGTACGGTACCAGTCAAACGTTTGGACGCACCTGATTGAGTGCATGTTTCTCATTATTGCAAAGACATTATCATAAGACGTTATCATAAGATCTGAGGCTTATGCTTGAATACTTGAAATTTGTTTCTTAGACAAATATAAATAGTGAAGTTGATGCTTGTGTATGA
Organism: Megalops atlanticus; assembly: GCA_019176425.1. Lineage (NCBI taxonomy): Eukaryota > Metazoa > Chordata > Actinopteri > Elopiformes > Megalopidae > Megalops > Megalops atlanticus. Next base: position 33,254,180 of record CM032883.1, on the reverse strand, counting down.
ATTTCTTTCCAAAATGAAAATTTTCATTTTAAAAAATATTTTTTGGCTAATTTGAAGAATCTAAAATATGATAGCCTTGATTTGTTGAATGGAATTTTGGTGCCCCCACTGGGGCACTGCTGCTGTACCCTCGGGCAAGGTACTTAATCCACAGTTGCCTCAGTAAATATCCAGCTGTATAAATGGGTAACATTGTAGAATAAGTAAATAAACTGTAACTGATCTAAGTCGCTCTGGATAAGAGCATCTGCTAAATGCCAATAATGTAATGTAATGAACAACGGGATGTGTTGTGATGTGATGTAATGAGTTTGCCTGTCGCTTGGCTACAGCATATCATCGTCCAGGACTTCGCCCGAAACAAGGAGCAGACCTCCCAGGCGTCCCCCGGGGGCGCTCCTGCCTCTGCCTCCCCGTTCCTCAGCTCCGCCCCCTCTGCCCCTGTCCCCGGCCCCATCCAGGGCAAACCGCACAGCCGCTACAGCCCGGAGGCCAAGGGCCTGCCGGCGCACCAGCAGAGGCCTTCCAGCAGGGTGTCCCCGGAGAACGCCTCCGACCGGCTCCGAAGCAGGTACCTCACGCCCACCCTCGTGCAGAGAGGGGGGGTGAATGTGCAGTGATCAGAATGAGCAGCAGGTGTGAGTTGTGGTTGTGCTGTACCCTCCTGTTTGCGGCTGAGCGAATACCTGCCAGGTGTGTTTGGTGGGGAGTGTGTGATGATAAGGCCCAAACGGCAGCTTCCTCACACATGTGTTCACTATCCAAACGCACCATTTCCACACTCATTTATACATTCACCCCGGATGTATGCTGCACTTACGGTTTTTGGTGTGTAGTGATTGCCCATAATTACCTGCTGTCAGGTCAGTAATTGTGAATTGGTGTATCTCTGTGGACGGGACCCTGGTTTTACTGTTTAAGCAGTCTGTTTCTGTCAGGGAGAGAGGTGAGAGGTTGAGGTCAGAGAGCTTTGTTCATGTTCGCTCCTGTAGCATTTTTGCTTTGCACTGTCTGAACTGTTGCATTTTAGTGGAGACGGTTTGCCTGACTCGCATTTACTTTATGTTGGTGTATGCATATTTTTCCCTCATTGGATCACTGCATGTGAGTAAACCTTGCACTTTCTGCACTGGTTTTTGTTGTCCTGCACTTCCTTTTCCAATGAGCGATGGGCTGAGAGACCTCCCTCTGTGTCCCACAGGCCCGGCAAGTCTCCGGAACAGGCGGGCGTGGCAGCGGAGAGCTACGAGCCTATCTCACCCCCACGGGGCTACCCCTGCACGGAGACACAGGGGGCGCCCCCCCAGCAGCCCCAGAAACGAGAGGAGGAACAGGTGGAACAGAGGTACGCTGCCAGGAAGGGACAGACCTTACTGTCACAGCTTCATACTTAAGAGAAGCAGAGGTACACTGCCAGGAAGGGACAGACCTTACTGTCACAGCTTCATACTTAAGAGAAGCAGAGGTACACTGCCAGGAAGGGACAGACCTTACTGTCACAGCTTCATACTTAAGAGAAGCAGAGGTACACTGCCAGGAAGGGACAGATGTTACTGTCACAGCTTCATACTTAAGAGAAGCAGAGGTACGCTGCCAGGAAGGGACAGACCTTACTGTCACAGCTTCATACTTAAGAGAAGCAGAGGTACGCTGCCAGGAAGGGACAGACCTTACTGTCACAGCTTCATACTTAAGAGAAGCAGAGGTACGCTGCCAGGAAGGGACAGACCTTACTGTCACAGCTTCATACTTAAGAGAAGCAGAGGTACGCTGCCAGGAAGGGACAGACCTTACTGTCACAGCTTCATACTTAAGAGAAGCAGAGGTACACTGCCAGGAAGGGACAGATGTTACTGTCAAAGCTTTGCATTTAAGAACAGGCCCCTGAAAGGAGTTGGGTAGGATCTGAGTGTGTTACAAAGGGGTGACATACTGCGAGCTCAACTCAACCCTCCCTCTTCTGTGGTTCCAGGAATGATTCCCGCTCTCCGGGGAGCGTAAGCTACTTGCCTTCCTTCTTCACGAAGCTTGAGAACACCTCCCCGATGGTGAAATCCAAGAAGCAGGAGATATTTCGGAAGTTGAACTCTGCGGGTGGCGGAGAAACTGACGTTGGTAAGCGCGCCTCCTCTCACCCCTGTCCACACTGCCACCTTCAGTACAGGCTTTCAGTATGGGTTCTCCCCGTAAGCTTGTGGCTGAAGCTTACAGGCATTAGTGGAAAAACTAACCAACAGCATGGGGAATTTGCACCAAGGCACCAAGACCTGATGCAAACGTCTCCACAGAATGGGTGAGGAGTGTCTGTGAAGCTCGAGTTGCGGTTCACCTTGAACACTAACCACTTTCCTTTCGTATGCCCTCAATGTGGAAATCAGGCCGCTGAATGCAGCCTCTTTCCTGAAATACAATCCTCCCTCTGTGGCTGTTGGTGTATTGAATCCTGTCACAATGGGGCAGTTTAATTTGCCTTAAAGAGAATGATTCAAGGTGAAATTCTGCTCTTTAAACTCTACCTGGCAGCAGGCAAAACAAAATTTTGTTGATTCAGTATTGAATCCACATTTATATGAGCTGTTTTGGAAGATACATTTTTAAATTGGGGGCAGTGTAGATGTCTTAAGGAAACTTTTTGGAAATGTATTACTGTAGGAGTGGGGTGACTTCTGATTTTGTGGACATACTGCATACAATATTCCCACAAATAATAAAATAATAAAAATACCACAATAATAGATTTCTCATATAGGTAGTATTTCTTCATTTACACTGTACTTTAAGCATCATTTATGTGTGTGTGTGTTCGTACCATCTTAAAAAGTACTCATGTGGATTAGCCTATGTCCTCTTATTTGTAATTATTGCCCGTCAGCAGTTTCAGACACTTACTCATTGTAGTGAATGAGGAAAACCACACAATTTGCTGCCGGCATGAACATGGCTTTTTAAGATTAGTACAGAATTTAGCTGTATATTAATAATATTAGATACTCCAGCAGTTGCATGTATTAATGTTTGTAATTTTATATTTTTTCCCCCAGCAAGTGCACAACCTGGCACTGAAATCTTCAACCTGCCTGCAGTGACCAGTTCAAGTGAGTTTTTTTGTTTATAAAAACAAGACACTTTACCAAGAATCATACCACTGTGGTAAAAACAGATGAAACTCTTTGTTCTTTCATGTCTCAAATCTTTCCTCAAACCCTGAATCAGAGTTCTCAAAGTGTCTGTATCATGAGATCGATACCTACGAAAAGGCCAAGTGGCTTTCACTTTTAAGCAAGCACTGTGAACCAGCCGAAAGATGGTGGCTTGATTTCGACCCTATCAGAGCAAACACTGGTTGGGTTAATCACCCGAAACTCTGCTCACTGTCTCTCCCTCTCCCCTGCATCGCCCCCTCAGACAGCGTCAGCGCCAGGAACCACCTGAGCGAACACGCCAGCAACCTGGGTCTGGAGGACATTATCCGCAAAGCGCTGATGGGAAGCTCGGAGGAGCGGCAGGAGGAGGCGCAGAGCAATGGCTCCCAGCCCAGCGGCGGAGCTCCGCCCAGCGAGGGCCGGCAGGAGGCCAGCCCGTCCCCGGGGACAGGTCAGCACCTCCTCTCCTGCACCTCCACTCCTGCACCTCCACTGCTGCACCACCACCCTGCACCTCCACTCCTGCGCCTACACCCCTGCACCCCCCCCCCCCGCACCTCCATCCGTGCACCTACACCCCTGCACCTCCCCCCCGCACCTCCACCCCTGCACCTCCATGACACTCACATGCACACAATTCAACTTGCGTAAAAATATACTCACCCACCTGCACAACACACTCAATCACCTATACAACACACCCAGCTGCACAACATAGACGCTCACCTAGTTACACAACACATTCAGCCATGTGAATATATATACGTTTCTCTTTAGTCAGACTTAACATTCTCCCACCTACACATTCACCCACACATTGCAATTTATGCACACACACAACACTGTCCCACCTACACACAAATATGTGCACGTATTTACACCCACACAACACTTACCAAACACTTACCCACCTACACACATACACACACACACACACACACACACACGTGCACAGCAGTGCATGCACATATTGACTCACACACACCACACATGCTCTTGCATTTCTGTTTTTTTGCATCCACAATAAACCTACTAAAATGTGAAGGAGTGAGAGGGATGTATTAACAGGAGCCAGAGAAACGAATTAAGCACAAGAATGAAATTGTCTGCAGGGTGTTTTAAGATCACTCACTACAGCTGCGTGGTTGAGCATGATTTTGCCTCTTTTAAAATGCACCACTAGATGGCGCTTTTGTGTCCCCTAGATTTATTGTGGCTTTCATTTTCTTATCAATGTGGTTTTCCTGACTCTCAAGACAATTCTCAACAACAACAGACAGGATATAGATGCTGTCAACAACCTTTCTGATTTTCAGATTCGATTATGGTTTTTGAGTATGTGTTGAGTTACATGTAAGTGTATTTAGCAGTTTTTATTATCATTAAAAAAAGAACATCTACACAATACACATGATCATTTTATATGCACCGTGCAGAGTCAGACATGAATAGCTTGTGAAAGATGCTTACTTCATCTTCATTTTAAAGGCCTGATTGCTGGGTTATTCCTTTCCCAGCTTAATCATGGAAATATCATTTATATGTATTTGCATGTTCTACTACGTCCAAATTTGTCATATTATATCATGCTGCTTTGAGATATATGACTAATTCAGCTTATAAAACCTGTCATCTCATACAGTTGTTGTACGAGGTGGTTGGTTGTATATCTTTTCCTGTGCGTAGGTTGTAGCATTGACCTACAAGGCCAGTTGACTGTACTTTAAGATATGGAGTGAACTAAAGCGGCAGAGAAGAGCTTCTTTTATTGCGGTCCCTGGTGTTGGATGTGAGCTGCAGTCTCTAACTCGAGTCCCTCATCTCATTGGCTGATTTGAAACGGAAGTTAACTGACATTCTCTTTGTAAGCTGCTCTTGCTTTAGGCCATATTTTTTGTCATTTTACATATGTGACATATATGCTAAAGCATGTTTTGTTTCCAGTTTGTTGTGCTATAATACCCATGTTTTGTGCTCGTTATTTGTATTATTCTTGTGCTGTACATGCTTTTGACTTTGCTGCCTCTAGGCCAGGTCTCCCTTGAAAAAGAGATTCGTTATTTTAATAGGACCTTCCTGGTAAAATAAAGGTTAAATAAAAGTGAAAACAGCATAGCTAGCCAGCCCTGGTGCATGTGTGGTTTGACCCAAAGCATTATTCTGATTTGGACAGCGGTACATGACAAACCCACAGAACTGTGTCCCACTTTCACAGTGTGCTGAAAGCACCTCTGACGCCTCTGACTGCTTTGACCTCCAACAGGGCCGCCGGCCGGCAAGCAGAGGCCTGCGGGTAAAGCCGGCAGCAGGAAGTCCGAGTCCCCCAGCCAGGGGCCCGGCTCTCTGGGCGCAGAGAGGCCCTCCTCCGGGTCTTCGGTGCAGTCGGAGGGGGAGTACCAGCGGAAGGGGCCGGCAGGGTGGGCCTGGGAGGACAGATCCTCCTCCGCGGGTAGGCCAGCGTTCGGCACGTACCCTGCTGCGGCTGAAACTTTTCCCATTACTGTATAGCACTCACAGAATAATCTGAAAATAAAGACAGGTTGTCCAGCTGCATGGCCAGAACAACTCATGGTTGGCATGATTATAATGTATTTATTTACATATATTTATACACAGACACACACGCATGCACGCACGCACGCTCACACACACACACACACACACACACACACACACACGCATGCACACACACACACACACACACACACACACACACACACACACACACACACACACACACACACACACACACACACAGATATATATTTATAGAGAGAGAGACAGAGGCAGAGATAGATATATGTATAGTATGTATAGTTTTTAGGCCTTTTCTAATCCCATCCATTCATAAGTGTGGCCTTCGTTCTCTTTGTGATGTGTCTTATAGCCGATGAATGGGCCTCCTCTTCCCCTCCCCCTCCAGGCTCGGCGCAGTTCTCCTACAACCCGCTGACCATGCGCATGCTGAACAGCACCCCTCCCGCCCCCGCGGCCTGCACCCCCGGCGGCCCCCAGGCCCCGGCCCGCGTGTGGGAGCGGGAGCCCCTGCTGTCGGAGCAGTACGAGACCCTGTCGGACAGCGACAGCTGAGCGAGTGCGCCCCCTGTCTGTCGCCGCAGGCGCAGCGTCACCTGGGCGAGGCTTCGCCCGTGTTCCGCACTGTGTGTGTGGCGCCCCCTGGTGGCCATCGGCAGTAGTGGGCCTGAGGAGGACTATGGTACAGTGCGGCACGCAGAACCTTCAGGGTCGACTCCTCGACTCCTACAGAAGCTTTAACACGCGGTCTGTCTATTATAAGGCAGCGTTAAGACTTAGAGAAATCCTGTAATATAAAATAAAAAAAAGATTTTTTTTTTATTCAAGTTACATTTGTAAAGACAAAAAACCCCAGTGTCTTTAAATCATCGAATGTAAATAGAAAGATAACCTTTTTTCTATGTTTTTCTTCTTGCTCTTATTTGTGTTTATATGTTGCTTTGGGAGTACATCCTGTTTTCAGAGGAACAGGAGAGGTGTCGGTAAATTTCCGAGCTTTGCCAAGGCGAGGGTATTCTGCTGAGAGCCGAGCTTAGACACACCTCCCTCTCAGAGGCTTCGTAGTTATTATCAGATTCACTAAAGTATCAGCGACATTTCAGCACGCGTCAGGAATCCGACAGCAGCACTGCAGTGGTGCAGGGCTTATTCAGTATTGTGTTTTTTTTCTCGTTCCTGTTTTCAGTCTTCTCTTTCATTGTTTTTTGGGGGAGCCCCAATATTCCAAACACTGGTATCACATCCTTTTGTAGATGAACAAAGAAATAAGCTTCATAATGTTTTTTTTTTTTTTTTTGAATGTCATTATTTTAAGTTATTGTCATCAGATTGTGTATTGTGGTCAAGCCCAAATGTGATCTTCGTGGAAATCAATCCAGTTTTTTTTTTTTTTTTTTTTCTTCTGCAAAGCCGGCCGCAGGTATTGCCAGGTCAGAACAGAAGCTCTGGGAGGTCTGGATGGAGGGCATCCTCCAGTTTTTTAAGTGTTGCTGAGTGACACCGCTCCTTGAGAGAATGCTGTTGTGTCTTCAAGCGTTTCCTGCTGAGATCGGTCTGTGTGGGTTGGCTGGGAAAAAGCAGCTTTTACTTGTTCTGTCAAATGAAAATGCCCCTTTGGTTTTTTTTTATTACTGTGGAAGATTTCCGAGAGGGGCTCATGAGACCACTTCACCATTCTTACGCCTTTGTCATTGCAGTTTGTTTTAACAACAACGACAAAAAAAAATCATTGCACATTTTTAAATATATAAGCTCGAACAGAAGCACACTTGTGGCTTTGATCTTGTTTAACTTTCATATCCTTTCTGCTTCCTAATCCTGCTTTCTTATTTTAGCATCATGAGGAATGACTGTTTGTGTAAATGGAGCTGCAACTTTGCTGTCGTGGCTGTAAAACACTCACTTTTATTACTGCTCTTATACCAGAATTCAGCTGGAGTTTTAAATATATTTGGCATCAGCTGAATCGCAGTACACATTGGATTGTTATGGTGTTCAAAGCTGATTAACTTAATGAGTTTTCTCAAAAACTGTTTAACAGTGTTTAAAACGCTGGTTACAGTGTTTATTTTGCCAAGTAGCGAATATCTACCATATACTGAAAATTCACTTGATTTTTTCCATTTTACTTTTAATTTGAAACTCCTAGAGTGGATGTTCTGATCTGCATCCCTTTTTTGATGGGATGTCAAGTGTTTACAAGAATAAAAATTGAAGAAAATGTCAGTACATTGAATCAGCCCTCTGTTTTACGATGACTATATCTTTTTCTCTGTTTCATCTGAGACTTGAAAACCTGTGCATCCACAGTGTTGAAATGCTTATATTGCACAATGTCTTTTTAGTAGTCTATCACAAGCATCCAAACCAGTCAATAAAGTGGATTAGTTCTCCAACTCTCTGAAGCATCCTGTCCTTGTGTTTGATTTTTTTTACATAAATTGGAACTGTGTAGCACAAGAATGGATATTGCCATTTTCTGAAGTTAGTAATGCTGCCAAGGAAGGCATTGACCTACAGCTTATTCTATGTAATAGAGTGTGTGTGTGTGTGTGTGTGTGTGTATGTGTGTGGGGCGGGGGGTGGGCGTTGAGACTCAGTGACTCATTCCTTTGTTGTCTTTGTTGAGGCTTACCTGCAGAATGTGGCTTTGGAATGCCCCACATGTCACCGTGACGACAGGCCTCCAGTAGGGCTTCTTGGGCCTTGTTCTTGTTTTGTGCTTGTCATCTTCGTACCAGCATGCAGGGCCTCTTGTGAAAATGCAGGCGTTGCAACAGGAAGCTGTTGTGGTCATTTAGAAGTAATGCATCTTGCATCCGGCCGGGTTGCTGTGTGCCCTCAGGTGATTTTTTTTCCAATTTTTTTTCCTCCTCAAAGGCGTGAGCATGAGCCAAGGAGACAAGAGAACCACATGCTGCAAAGAGAAAAGAAACCACGTGCTGAATTAGAAAACCCTGCAGACACAGTGGAGCAATGTGCTTCTGCAGACAGCGGCACTGAGGGGTATCTCAGCTGTCATCCTTTCACAACGGACTGTACAATATTGTTTGCTTATATATACACACTGTGTAAATGAATTTTTTTTAATGCAAAACTCTGAGAAAGGAGGTTGAGGTGCTAGAAACCCATATAAAAATTATATACTTAGAATATATATTTTAAAGAATAATTTTTTTTTTGCTCAATCAGTATGTTGAACATATGTAAATTATTCCTGTTTTGTTATATTGGAATATATTTCTGCTTATGCATTAATATTTTTTAATGTATTTTCAATATATCCTTGGGCTGATCATCGTGTTTATTAATACATTACAGTATATTTCATTTCGTTGATAAATTGGGGCCAAGAATGATTCACACCTCCCCTGTGAAGACTAAAGAACCGCTCGAAGAGATTAATTTCAGAAAGTGATAAGTGACATGTTCATACCCAGTTGCTATGTTTGGCATTCTCCTCCCACTCTTGTCTCTGGGCTTGTATGATGGTGTAGAAACTTGACTGATGTTTTCAGCCAAAGCACATGCTCTTCCTTCAAACAGGACAGAGCAGAGTGAGAGAGAGCCTTCAGACATACTAAAAAGAGAATATACTGTACACTGCTCTCAGCACAGATTACAATGGGGGAATGAGTCATAAACATGGAGTCTGGTGTCTTGTCTTGTTCGAATGTGCCTCTGTTGTTTTCAGGGCATGCCGTATACGAAGACCTGCACATTTATTATGAACGGAAAGTGCTGTGTGCTCTCAGGAAATGACCGCCTGAGTTGCATTTCCCCCACCTTCCAATACCACGATAAAGCGTGCTTGCAGCAGTCCGAGACCTTCTGTTGCTTGTCTAAGGTGCTGTGTTTCAGCACCAGTACAATTTTTGTCACTGACCTGTAGAGTCACCGAGAAGGAATGTTTCTGGATATCACACAGCGTTGGACACTGTCAGTAATGTTTTATTTTGGCCTGGTGTCTTCACAGGGTAAGTGATAGTGATTTTTTTTTTACCTTTTTAGGAAGTAAATGCAGATTGAACTTTTAGTGGTTTCAGACCAAGGCAAATAAAACCAGGCTATGCTTATTATGCTGAACCTTTTCACCATCAGGAACAAGACAAATCTAAACACAAATAAAATGTTTTGTGTTTTTATGAACTCCAGAGCTACTGAGATGTTTTGAGGTGTGTTAATAGTCTATACAAATTCGTTAGATATTCTGAGGAAATGTTTGTTCAGAAAAACTGCATTTAATTTTGTTGTTCAGACAGACTGTACTGGAAATATACAAAGAAAAGATGAAATGATTTGATGCAAAACTGGCATTTAGTTTCAGTACAAAATGCATCAGTTCCATTTACATTGAAAAATGTAAAATACAATTTCAAATTCAGATCCATTGTGAGAATATCCACAATGATCCATAATCATACATACATACATAATCCAATTCAAAATCCAAATGTCTGAATTTCAGCTCAGTTCAAATTCCATTGCTTAAAGATTCCTGTAATTCCAATTTCATATCCCACTTCATGAGATTTGAAACGGATTTACACATTGAATGTCAATGTACCTTGGAACTGACCCCCAACACTGGTGGTGCGATTTCCCATGTTCAAAAACAGTAATTTAGGGATAGAATTTGCTTGTCATTGCAAAGCCCTCATTCTGGCACTGGTTGCTTTAGGACGGAGTCCCTGTGAAAGCAGGTGTTCGGAGCCTGTGCGTCTCACCACTCAGCTAGACTCGGAGGTCCTTCTGCCGTGCGAATTCCGGGCCAAACTGCCTGTCCAGGCCCAGCGTGGTAATAATGTGACAGTGTCGTGGAAATGGACTCCAACCCAAGTCAAAGTGAAGCAAAGCGGAGATCTGAAAGACCTAGTGCGGATCAGACAGTCGGGCCTGGTCTATTTCAGTGATCCCAGGAATGGCCGAGTGAAGGTGTTCCCCACCCTGTCCGGTGTGGGAAACTTCTCCATCCTCATCGACCGTCTCCAGGATTCTGACCTGGGCAGATACTGCTGTGAGATACCGCCCAACGAGGCAACATGCAGCATGGTGGTGATCAGCCACAGCTCAGGTACCTGCACTGACCGTTACATCACATTACTGAAGTGCGTTAACATGTTTACATTACATTACATTACATTCGTTTAGCAGACGCTCTTATCCAGAGCGACTTCCGGCACAACAGAACATAAGTGTGTTTCTCTGCTGTTGTCACCCGATGGTGGAATGAACTTCCGCACTTCATCCGTTCTGCTGAGTCCCTCTCTGTCTTCAAGAAACATCTGAAGGCACAGCGCTTCTGCTCTCATCTGAGCACCCGAAACGTTACCATCTATAGGAATTTCTCATGTCTCAAAACTGTTTCCCTATTAAAAGAATTTAATCAAATGGTTTGATGCACTCGTTATCTCTACCAGCTAGCTTGTACCTTGTCTGGCCAACCGCTGAAACCTGGTCATGCAGCGCTTCTAATATTGTTGACTCCTTATGGTTCTTTGCTTGTGTTTTACTCTGCCTCACTTGTAGTCACTCTGGATAAAAGTGTCTGCTAAATGAATAAATGTAAATGTAATTGTATCCATTCAAGTTGAATGAGCAACAGTGTCAGACCAGGCTAACAACACTCCCAGACCAGTGAGTGTGAGTATAACGCTGTTCAAGCCTTACCCTAAGCTAACTTGTGCAAACTGACTAGACCAAGGGAAACCAAGTATATTACCATACACCAGTCACTAGATCACAGAATCCAAAACGCATCGCAATACTACGTGTAGCTTCATACCTGTAAAGAGGGCTAATCTATTCTAGGCATAGAAGTTATTGTGAAGATCACTTCTATGGACCATACAGAGAGAACGATTTCACTTATTTTCCTAGCAAGCAAGGTGAAAAAGGATTCATGGTGAATGTGTTTGCCGCATGTGAAATGTGATCTTAATTGCCTCCAATGTTCCTGGGAAGTGTGCACATGTGAAAAGCAAAGTAAGCTGTAGTCCTACTTCCTGTCCCCAAAAGGACAAACTTCCTGTCACACTGAGGTTATGTAAGATGGTAATTAGCTGCCTCTTTGTGTTAACAATCATATGACCAGACAGTCTTTCGTAATGGTTCTTCTCAGCATGCAATATGTTCTTTCCGCTGTAAATGGTCAAATACGCAGTTGATAGGTTTGTGGTTATAGTGTTAAACTGACACTGACTTTTCTACTTGTCTAGGTGCTGAGAACAAAGTGGGGACATTCATGTTGGGCAACTGGTACTTTTTTGTTGCTGGTGGAGCTTTATTCTTTTTCCTTCTCATCCCGTGTGTCTGCTGTGTAAAGTTCCAAAGTGAGAACCTGGATAAATACACTGCTCCTCTTCACATTCGATACAGATTCAGATCTTAACACAAATGGCAGCCTCCATTCTGTAAGGCCAATCCAAGTTATTGGCTGAAAAGTTCTCATTTTCTCTTTTTCGTTAGTCATTTTTAAAAAAAATTTTTTTAGATAAATCCAGAATAATTCAGTAGTTCTCTTCTTTTATTCTCTTATTTATCTGAACACGAACTCAGATACAGAAACACTTAGTTTACCTTTGGTGATCATTTCATGCACACATATCTAATCCAAGCTGCTAATGTCTGGAGATTCCCACATAGTCCTGCCTGTAGTGTAGCTGCATGGCCTCTCACTCCATTTATAAGGATTCATTGATTCTATAAGGATCTGATTCATGTAGTTAATATAATTCAGTGACTAACAATGCTACATTCCTACTTACTGCACAGAATGCAGAACCACAAGATGTAGACATTTATTCCAATAACTGTAAAATAATCAGGAGTATTCATATTTAAAAAGAACAACATTTTACATGTATGAAGGGAGTGGGGTATAGATACAACACAGTCACATGGTAGTTACAATCCAATATCAATAAACAAACATATAATCCTATACTATCTTTTAAGATGCTGTATTATAAAGTAATATATAATTCAAAATTACGTGTAAAATGTATGATAATTTTATCACTGAATTATCTTTTTAATTAATATTTGTTTGGCATGCACAATGAAACCGTTTTTATTGACAGTTTAACCTGTGAAGTGATTAAACTGAAATTCTGTTTATTACCATTTTAGGAAGAGAAATGAATGAAACTCCAGATTACATCAACACCAGAACACTCGATGAAGGTGAAATCTCTACATTCCCCTCAATTTATGATCTAAAAAATGTTTATCCAAATTGCCGAACAGTGCACAAGCTGTAACTTTGGCATCCATTACGAGTGTTGAGAATACACTCAACAAAGTTAGAAATGACCACACACTTTGATGGTCTGTGTCTTTTTCTTTTTCTTTTTGAGAAAATCCCCTCAGAGGTTTTGAGAAAATCCTTATGCTACTCATAAATGTGTAGCAACTGGTCCTCCAGGTTGAGGGTTTTGCATAGAGTTAACAACCATATCATAGAAAAAGTAACTGTTACGACTCTACCCTACCAGCTACTGAATGACAAAACAGAAACGTTGGTTTAAATCGACGAATCACTGATAACACATAATAGTTCCACCGACTTTGCAGCTCATGAAGCTACGGTCTCCCATCACAGGTTTTGTGACATTTGATGTTATTTGATAGTTAAACAGTGTGTTTCTGTGGATTCTCAGTGAGGCCCCCGGAAAGCACAGAGAGAGAAGAGAAGGATGCAAGACCAAGCGAGGAGGAGGAGGGAGGTACAGTCACAACGTCCGCACCTGCTTGCTGCTGTTCTAACACTTCCTGAAGTGCACTGTTACTAAGTAGTGTAGCAGTATTGGGTGGCAGTGTAGTATAATGGGTAAGGAGCATGGCTTGAAAAGCAAAGGTTGCTGGTTTGATTCCCTGCTGGGGCACTGCTGTTGTACCTTCAGGCAAGGTACTTAACCCACAATTGCCTCAGTAAATATCCAGCTTTCTAACTGGATAACATTTCCAAAAGCTTTAAACTATATAAGTCACTCTGGATAAGAACATCTGCTAAATGATGATGATAATAATAATAATGTAAGCATGTAACAGCATGCAGAGCTTATTTAGAATGCTTATATTGAGAGTTGAGACCGCATATGTGAGGCATCGCTTTATTTAGTACTTCATAGTCAGTCTGGTAAAATGAACAGCACTTCTCTGTTGGCTGTGTGCTTCTCATTGCTTGTGCCATGTAAAGTATAGCCCATGGTCAGACTGAAGTTATTTTTTTCTCTCAATGCAGGGCACAGTGGTGATGAGATTGTTTATGGTAAGTTCAGCTTTTAGTGTTCATGTGTAATTACACAGGGGTTTTTCGTGCTGTTAGTCACAAGCTTTTCCTGTCTGAATACCATATGTTATGTCCCCATGTTTCGGGGAAATTTCCTTTTGTTTTATCTTTACCAATCTGCTGTACTTATATGGTCTAAGGATGTTTATCTCTTTTACTGTTTATATTTGCTTTTAATACTGTATTGGTCTTCTTATTTGAATCATTCTGATTTTTCAGAAAATGATCTACATGATCCAAACAATGCGCCTCCTGTCCAAATTGCACCCGCCAGCCAGTTAGGTAAGATATTGCATGTCAGATTTAAATCAGATGTACTGCAATGCTGTTGCATTACTCATGCAATATAATGTAATTTTAGCTTCTCAGACATTCATACTGTTTTTATTGAGCAGGCCATAGTATGAATGATGATGAAATAAGATTTCTTTAATAATAATTCAAATGATAATATAAAATATTAATTTCATATCACCTCAGGTTTTTAATTTGGAGTGCCCAAACTTACTTTTTTTTTTCAGAAATCACCAGCCGTAGCAACAGACAGCAGCCGAACACTAGAAGACCATACTATGGTAAGGCATATGTAAAACCCTTTGACTTTGCCTCCACTTTGTCAAGCTGTGCTGCTGTGTCTTAAAGCCTGCTGTTATGTCTTTCAGCCAATCAGGCAGAGATCAACAAACAGGCCGAGGCTGCGAGGAAGAGGCATAACCAAAGTAAGTCTGGGCTTTGTACTGCCCCGTTATTTGACTGCAGACTTGTCTGATGATGTAGGGTGTCCAAGCTGCCAGTCCCATTTCATTAGCTTGATTTTAAAGCCTCAGTGGTGTGCAGCCATACTACCCTATAGCCCTCCCCTGCCAAAGAGCTGAAGGGAAATGGTGCTGGGGTGGTCAGTACTGGGACAGGAGAAGGTTGCTGGCAGAAGTTATATTGATGAGACACTAGGGGGCAGTGTTTCATATGGAATAAGCAAAAAACAAGAATCTGCCTGTTCAAGGACGGGGACACTGGACTTTAGGAGGTGCCATCTGTCAGTTGAGGTAAAACAGGTGTAGTTATTTAAAATCCCGTGGCACACAGTCGGCAAAGTTCTTTGGTGTCCTAGCCTAATTCTCAATCTGGCCATCTAATCATTCCCCACCTCAAATGGCAAAAATAATGCTTTGCTCCTCAACTGATGTTTGGGGTTCCTGGTGCAATATGGCCACTGTGCAGCATGGAGGTGGGTATTCAGCATTGACGGTTCATATAGTGACTTAAAAGCTGTGAGTTTACTCCAGTCTCTCTCCCTTTCATTTTCATTACAGGGAGCTTTTGGAAGAGGAAACCCAAAGAGCAGAGTAGGTCATTTTCCTCATGAAATAACCAAGATAAGTATATGACTTTCAAAAACACAATGATTACAGAAATAGTATGAGTAAATGTTACAAAAAATATTTCAGAAAGTATCTTAAAAACAACAACTTTAAAAGAATTCCTCACTTCCTCTGTCTTGGACTAATATGTTGCATGAATATGGACTGGCACAGTATGTTAGGATTTGTGTTTTGTTTGCATTTTGATGGTGCTCTATTTGTGTGCTTTATTTTTCAATCAGGACTTCAGTATGAAAACCCAATATATGCCAACAGCGCTGAACAACTGGATCAGCTCTAGGAGATGGACACAAAAATGTTTTTATTGTATTTTATGTGAGATCTCAGATCTTATTTAATAAGTCATAAAGGAGATATCTGAAAAAAGGATTCTGTGTTCTGGAATGTTACTATTTCAATTTTACTGGTTAGTAGTATGGACACATCCAAAACACCAGTGTTTTCAGTGTGTTCATTTGTCATTACACAGGCAATCTACTGAATGATCATAACTCGCCTACTGCATTAGACTGTGAGAAAGTCCAGTACTCTCTGGGTGAGAGGAAACAGTGCCCCATTGGCTAAATGCTGTACTGTGTGGTTTTGAATTAATGCACTGGCAGGTTGGGAGTGTCTTAAATTTGATCTGGGATACTGACCTTTTCACACACTTCTCTATATAATACTATTCAATGTTCCTCACTGATTAGGTTCAGGCATGGTAAGGACCATGCCACAAACCTCATTTTGTTACAATATGGTACTCCTCTTGGCTCTCAGTTTACGATGATGCATTGAATGTACCTTTAAGTGATATTTTATAAATGATAAAATAGAACATGGAGCTATATAAGAATAACTTAATGTTGGTACTGTGAGGGACCTGACGACTGAAGAGGTTTTTTGCTTTACTAAAGACTATTTGGAGCATCAGAAAGTGTATAAATGCTCATTTTTTCCTCACTGTATGTGAACATATTCTTCCATTTTGGTGACAAAATAACCGTAAAAGGAAAGCATGACATGTAAGTGTTTTTACATGTTTCAAACATATATGAGTGTCTTCAGTTCTGGCTTCTGTTGGTGGTCAGTAATAGTGAAAAATGTCTTTGATATTTATAGCAGTGAATGGGCTAGAAAGTTTAATTTAAATCAGTCACTATCTTTCAGCCTCCTCTAGGGGGCAGTGGCAAGGCATTGTTCAATTTTTAAGTATGATTTCTTCCCAGTGTTGTTGCATAATTGTAACAGAAGAGGGCAATTCTGTACAATAATTCTGAGTATACTGTATATCTAAGGGAATAAAATATAATATTACTATATTTGCTACATAAGCTTTACATAGTCTATGCTACAAACATGTTATATTAGTGGAAAGATAATGTGATACACAGTAATACATTACAAGGCATTAATGCATTACTGTACTGTTAATGTACTGTATCTCACCTTCTACAAACCTGCAGTCAGTATCAGACATATATTTTTTGCATATTTACTTGTAATTGAATCAGTCTGTGCCATTGACTACATGGTAGGTCCATCTAAACACTTTTCCTGGATTTTAAAGGTAACACAGAGAATTAAAAAATAAGGAAGGAATACCAGGAAACAATATTGTATGAATATTCTCCCTACATTTCACAAAGTTAACATAAAAGGAAGAGCACTAAAGAGAAAATGTACATTTGCATTTTAAGTTTCCTTCATTTGATTTGATTTCATCTTATTTTGATGTTGTTCCTTCTACAAAGCACTGCATGAACACAAGTTAAAAAAAGGCTGAAAAGTAGCTTTATTTCCTTCCTCTTGAGAATTAAATTTTAATAAGATATAGTTTGCTTTATTTGATTCCATCAGGATAAGAATGAAAAATGAGCTCTGTGTATGCTGTAAGTCTGAGCAGACTGAATTCATCTATTGTTCATGAGCCCATTAAAACCAGGAGCCAATATTGCCTCTGGTGAGTGAACCTATAACTACACATTTACCTCTGTAGGCACAGACATCTTTAGATGGGTTATGCCTGGCACAGCAAAACCAATGTTTATTGTTCAGGACTGGCAAATAAGGCATGTCACTTTTTTCTGTGTCAGTCAAATAGATGTTAGTTATAATATAACATGTAATTACAGCTAGGCATTTTTCAGAAAAGCACCAGCACTACCTTTTAATTTTACCCTTAACAGCAAAATGTTCCATTTAACTAAGGATAAAGCAGGTGTTGGCTCTGGAATCTGGAATAATCCTAATGCCTCTACATGTTATCAGCTAGTCAATTTAGGAGGTCAAAATGCCAAAAGTAGTGCAGTTACCCTGATGAAAGCACACGTATTCAGTGAAATATTTTCAAAATTCCATAACAAAGCAAAAAATGGTTTCAATACCTAATACGTACAGAAATATATTTGAATATGAATGACAGTATAAAGATGCAGATAAAGTATATGTGTAAGCACAGTGCCAACAGCGTGTTTACTGAGACACAGTGTTCAGTAAGGCCTATCTCCCCAAGGAAACACTTCCTAAACACTGTGGCTGATGTGGGTGTAGTCAGAGTTTAAATGACAGATGCTGACAGGGGTGAAGGAGGGGAGCCATCGCCCCCTCTTATCACAGTTGATGTCTGGAGGGAGGAGGGGATAGGGCGGGGGGTGTGGCAGCACAGGCCTAAAAAAAGCAACACAGTGCTGGACACACAGCTGGAGAGCTTCATAAACGGAAAACTGCAGGCTTTTTATTCTCAGAAACATGATTTAACACTGGAAGTGTTCATAAGCTTGCTGCAACATTATTGTCATTTAGCAGACACTCTGATCCAGAGTGACTTGCATCAGTTACATATTTTATCCATTTATACAGCTGGATATTTATTGAGGGAACTGTGGGTTAAGTACCTTGCCCAACGGTACAACAGCAGTGTCCCGGCAGGGAATTAACATATCATGGTCCAAAATGTCACTTTTTGG
The DNA here is from genome assembly GCA_019176425.1 of Megalops atlanticus. Taxonomy (NCBI): domain Eukaryota; kingdom Metazoa; phylum Chordata; class Actinopteri; order Elopiformes; family Megalopidae; genus Megalops; species Megalops atlanticus. The sequence continues at coordinate 33,235,879 of CM032883.1, read as the reverse complement.
GGAAGGGTATATTTTTAAAAATCCCAAATCTAATAAGCATCTATGTCAAATGAAACCTGTTGATAAAAGAATATTGTGGTTACTATCCCCCTTTGGAATTTGCCTAGCTGTGTCAAATGCAAACAGCAAAAATATATACTAAATCAAAGTCTGCAAGGGCAGTTTTCTCTGTGCTTCACTCCCATACATATGCTACACTCTAAGTCATTTTCTGGAGCAGTAGCAGTACTGTAGAACTGTGTCACTGTGTCTTTTTTTTCTAAGTGGAGGAATGCTCAGGACTGACTCAAAGCCAAAAAAGACAAAATCTTTCTTTTTTAGTGACTATCCTTGACGAGTGGTAATTTCATTTAATTATGTTTTCTCCCTGTTTCAGTGTTGCCTGGACAAGTTACCTAACAAGTGTTCTCTTTGTTCAGTATCTATGCAACAACACAACAAATACAAATACAATACACCAAAGCATTTTAAAAAGCACACTATGGTGCAAAGGAACAGACAGTCATCTTAAAGTAAAGTTGGTTTTGCTCATCCATGACATTATTTAATTTACCTAGTAATTACAGGAAATGCATCATACATTACACTTATTGTACAGTAAAGTCCTTTACTGTACTGTCTCGATAAGGTTGTCTTTCTGTTCCAGTGGATGTCGTCATTTGTAGTTTGGAATGTTAACTCCACATAAGTCTATTAAGTAAAAACAAACATTTGTCTGCACATCAATTGCTTTGTCCGGAAGTGGTTATCTCTTGTCAAGTTTACACTGGTGTGAGGTACACACAATTGTAGTGTCGTTTTCTCAATAAAGTGGTTTAGTGGTGATTGTAAAAGTGTTTCAATTCTGATGTGGAAAACGGGTGTGAGGGGGTGACCTCCTCTCCCAAATTCTGGCTACAACAGGTGCATTTTGGAGATATCTTTGAGCCATTTCAGATATGTGCATATGTAGTATGCATAATGAGTATGACCTATTGAATTTAATATGCTTCCCACCAGTTTAAAATAAAAACTGAATTTGTTTCATAATACATAATAATATTGAGGTATTGTAAGCCCGTTTTACTAATTTGATCAGTCAAAGTTGTGGTTGATCCAAACCCTCACAGGTCAACACAGAAGTGTTGGAATTACAAATTCACTTACATTTGCTGGTAGTGTAAGATATGTCCACATATGTCCTTCCCATGACATGATGAAAATAATAATTCTTCCTTTTTCACTGTTTGTGACTGTGGTATTTTGTGGCATGGAGCTCAATTAAGATCCAGTCATGGGTGACACAAAGAATAATAATGTACATTGGCACATCAGGTATTAGCTGCCACTTTCCACAGGCATTCTGTCCTATGTCTGGTTTAGTGCAATAGTCTTTAAGTCCATTGTTTAAATAAAAAAAAAATTCAAGGTTATCCCGCCAGGAATGTGGTTTCACTTCACAGTACCGTGTATATCCAGTTGGAACACAACAACTATAACACAGAACACCTGCAGCATCAAATACACTGTATACGCTTAGGGTTCATGGAAAAATAACCTAAAAAAGGAAAAATCCACAAAAACAGTAAGGCCAACCCTTCAGAAAGTACACTGGAGGCATCACACTCACAACACATAATTTAAATTGCGCATCACACCTCATTGTTCTAGAAGTTTTTCTCAAGCGGGCTGGCATTCAAAAACAAGGTAACTGAAATAAAATAATATAAAGACTGGAGCAGAGGTCCACTGGACCCTACAGTATGGGTTCTACTGTGGTGGTGGAGGTGGCCGGGTCCTTGCTGTGTGAGCTGCCGCTGGAGCTAAAGTCCCGCTCGTCCGCCGAGCATAGGAGACGCCTGTAGAGGATCCGCCGGAAGGTGATCCTGAAGTCCTGGATGCGGTAGGCGTAGATGATGGGGTTGACCACCGAGTTGGCATGGGACAGGACGATGGCCAGGTACATGACGGAGGGCGGCTTGTGCAGCCGGCCGTAGAAGAGCGTCAGACAGTTGAGCACGTGCACGGGCAGCCAGCAGAGGGCGAACAGGCCCACGATGATGGAGAGCGACTTGGCGGCGCGGATCTCACGCTGCAGCAGGCTGTGGGACCCACCCCCGGCCCCGCCGCCACCGTCCAGATGCTTCTGCTTGATGCGGTGCAGCTGCTGGCGCGCCACGGCGAAGATCTTGGCGTAGATGACCAGCATGATGAGCAGCGGCGGCAGCACGCAGCCGAAGAAGTTGACGTAGACCATGTAGTGCATGTCCACCACGCTCTCGAAGTAGCACTGCAGCTGGCAGCTCGCGTTCCGCGCACCACTCTCGTTTCCATGGACGCAGTGCGCCGACTGCTTCTCGTTCCACCCCAGGAAGGGGATGAGGCCGATGGCAAGGGACAGGATCCACAGGAGGGCGATGATCTCCCGGGCTCGCCTGCCCGTCACTATCTCCTTGTACCTGGCGAGACGAGGGGGAAGCAGATTTGAGACTGGATGACCTTGTTCTGTCCAAACACCTCAAGAACGTAGCAGTGGCCAGATATGACAAAGCTCCTTACTCAAGAGATTTTCAGGGCGATGTCATTTAAGCCTCTGCACGGGTTTGTGTTTTTTTGTTTTTAACTGATAAGAAAAGCTCTTTAAAGAGGCTTCTGGGCTTTTCTCAGTAGCCAGTGACAGGGCTAAACAGATTAATCCTGTCTTGATAACAGCATATTGGCATGTCTCTGGCTGATTCCTGATCTCATGATCCCATTTATATCCCTGCTGTTTTTTTTTTCCTGTTTCCACCTGGGTCAAAACCTTGAAATGCCCAAGAAGCATCAGTGGAATCACTGGCACTCTATATTGTGGCATGGCAAGAAAGATGAACAGATCTTAGAAAAGGGACACTATCCCTAGCCAGTGATATGTAAATTAACTGACCTATTACAGGGTTACAATATGGATTGTAGTTTGTGAACCTCGTATGAGAGGTTGAATTAAAGTCAAATATCTTATTGCATGTTACACAAATATCATTCAGAAGACTTTTGGTTTAAATATCTTTGTAAAATGTCATCATCATGCACAATGAAATCTTATCACATACATAAACTGATGTCAGATAATACGCTTTCCTGCATTGCTGTATGTGCATGCTCAACTTATTATTCTGGGTTTTTAGGAAAGATGAATAATTTATGCTCTGTTTTGTTGTGTACATTGCTTTTGACATGCAAAATTGAGGACCAATGTTTTATGTTGAATTAATTATGAGCATGGTGATTTAATGCAACCGTATCCGCACAACCATAGAAGGTATTGTGTGCAGACCTGCACGTTTAGTTTCAAAAAGCCGTACAGGTCTCCTGCACAATGCAGCCTTTTTTGTCACCAGTGTAAAGCGGCAGACACCCTAGAAAACAAATGCATATGGACCATAAAAAGGAAAGCCAAATTCACTCAGGCATAGTCACCAAGACTGCTCCTTTTAGGCTACTGACTCCCTTTGGCATGTTAAGTAGCTGAGCACTCAAAATGAAGGTCACTGAAAGTGCTGAGCAGAATTTTTGCAAGTTTAAGTGTAAAAAATGCACAGCATAGTTTGTTCAGATGCCTCCCCCTTTAGCCACTAAGATGGCTTCTGTGTTGCTAGCGCGGTGACACAAACCTGCAGATTTTTCATGTGCAACATTGGAAGACAACTACCACTTCTCACCAGCCCCTCCTCCATCCTCCAAAAACTGCTCCAGGCCTCTCACACCTGGACCACATTCAGAGTCCACATCTCTTTTAAAACACTGGAACTGGTGTATAGTGCCGTACCTTCTCCAAACCTTTCACAACCCTCCAATCAAAAGTATATCAATAGTGATATACTCTGTTCTCTTTCCCCACAACTGCCCACACTGCCCCAACTGACAGAAAGGGGTCACTCTCTTTCATCTCGTCTCTGGCCTCTCAGTGGATAAATGGGCTACCCATTATCTGCAGTGGAGAACTACCCATCTTCAATGGCTTCTACAGGACTCTTTACCTTTAAGCTGTGCCTGGGTTCCTCTTAAAACAGATCTGCCCTGAAGAGATAAAATTTGACTGAGACACCTGACAATGGCACCACTGACAGTCTATATATTGACCAGATATACAGCTCAGCCTCCCTTAGTTTAAGTTCTGCCTCTACAACTATTAAAGCTGTAAGGATTCTGATTTGCTGATCCATCATGAACATTCTTGAAGGGGCGTGGTATAAAAGAGAAAGTCCATTGCTTGCATAGCAACACAGACAAGCACTGCAACCTTCCGTTACCAACCAGAGCCTCCTAGATGAGGGATGGAAGGTTTGTAGGTGCTGAATATCTTATGGAAATATAGAATATCTCTGCTAGGACCACACTGGGCTGATGACAGCTTATTTGTGCTGTAAGATCTGTGATTACTTAAATTTTAATTATATAAATTAAGTCAGTAACTGAATGCCATTGTAACTGTGCTCACACGTAAGTTCACACTTTCTTTTGTACTATGCACCTCCATGTGAGAATATTCTGTTAATCACTCTGGATAAAGGCACCTGGAGAATGAATCAATCCCAATATAAGATGCAGAATCCAAATCCTGTAATCAAGATATTTGTATCAAGATATCCATTAATAATTCAACTGTTTGCTGAAAGAATGCTCAGAATGATTTGCCCACTGGATGTAACTGTTGAACATCAGAGAACTATTCAGAGACAGAAAACCACATGCTATGCTTTATTTCTAACCTTTCATGCTTTAACCATACATGTTAGAAATTTACAGACCAAAAATTTGGAATTTGAGTTAGGGTACTGGGGAGGACTGTTAAACCACTCATTCACCTTTGAAAAATAAGTTCCCATGAATATAAATCAATGTCACTAAATGCTTTCCCATGATGTGAAGACTCCCCACACACCTCTGATGGTTATGTAATCAGCAGGGTTAAAGTGGCGGTTCATGTTAACTGCACATTGTAAGATTGGCAAGGACAAACTGCACATTTTTGCTGTAAAACTGTTCCTGCATATTTTTAAAAATAATCCTTGTTTTGGACATATATATAGGTTCTTATTTACATCATAAAAAACTTGCCCTGTATTTTATCAGAAACTCTTCACCCTAAATGCAGGCCCAAATAAATAAACACAAGAAACCCCTGGAGAGAATCCCTTTTGTAATGCGTTTTTCATGAGAAATAAATTGGTCATTGGCAGGGCTCCATCACATTTTGGGATAGCTGGTGCACATACATAAATTTTCTCCCGTTGAGATAACCACTGAGGTGAACTGTTGTGTGCTATTCTGGTCTTCCTTTAAGAGAGAAGGTGATAATACAATCATGTCGCGTGTTGTATTATAGCTCTTATTTCCCAACATAATTGAGAGCTTAAATGCGTTTTTATGGTATATTATTATTATTATTATTATTATTATTATTATTATTATTATTATTATTCAAGTCTTCTACCATCCTCGTGTTCAAGCACTCCCAATTTACATGCTTGAGTTAGACTTACAGACCGAATGAAATCATGAGTCTATCAACAAGAGCAACACTGTTCCCAATTTGTCTATTTGGGCAAATTCAAATTTGCAGCTGAGCGCGTTCAAGGAAAAACTTTGAATGTGCATAAATATGTAACCTAGTAATGGGTTCAAGTGAAAACACTCAGCCGTGGGGAAAAAGAACACGAAAAAATACACTCACCTGAGGGGAATATTTACGGCCAAGTACCTGTCAACGGCTACTGCAAGGAGGCTAAATATTGAGCTCTGGGTCAGCACCAGAACAAAACAGGCTAGGAAAAGGCAACCGTAGAAGTCCGACTTGATACCAATGCTGATGGTGATGGCAAACGGGATGGCTAAACAGCCGACCAGTATATCAGCCACTGCCAAGGACACCAAAAAATAGTTCGTGGCGTTTTTCAGAGTAGCATTGGTGGCAACAGCCAAGCACACCAACACATTGCCGGCGATGGACAGAACGGCAATAATCAGTTCAATGATAATGTAGAAAGTATTCATTTCCGATAAGTACATACCGGAGAAGAATATTTAGGTAAAATATTACAACTACATTAAGAAATATTTTGTCTCGCAAGTAATGGGTATAGTCCTTTTGAAGGAACGTTCAGTGGAAATTCCTGACAGTCAGTTCAAATTTATTTTATACAATCCATAAGTGCATAGAACGTACTTCATCCAGCAGGGACACAGTCATCTGAAAAGCAATAAAAAGACAATGTTAATACAGGGGTGATCGATCGATTACACTGACAAAAGTATACATTTATAAAATGAAAGTATACAACACTGTTGTCCAAGAGCCCACACTATCTTAACCTCCTTCTCTTTGTTGTGTAGAAAAATATCGACAGATGTTAAAGTCGCTGTACAGTGTAGCAGGCAGCAGTAACTTGAGATTCAAAAAAAAAAAAAGATTTTGCATGTATAAGTTGCTGTTTACCTTGTCCAAAATGCACGACCCTAATAAGTACTTCTATCCACGTGCAGTGTTTCCTCTTTAAAAAAGACCATCCACGCCATGCACTGCGTGCACTGCAGCTACCAGAGGTTTAATCTCGCAGATGGCTTGCAGCACATGGCTTTTCAACCAGCGTCACGAAAAAAAGTTAATCTACAATATAACCACGCCCAACACTGTGCGTGCCTTGGTGTGTAAGTTCATACTGTATTTACGGGTCCCAACCAGTAGCCGAAAAATATGTCTGCGAAACACCCCCTGTAATGTTGTCTTAGAAATGACCCGTACCGAATTATTGGTGAAGTGAGCGACTTCACCAAGGAATGCACAAGTACTGGCGTTTGTAACTGTTATACGTACACACATACACGGTTTCAATGTGCAAAGCTTTAGGCAGTTTCAAAAAGGAGAGAACATATGTTTTTTTCCTTAACCTTCTTAATTCAGAGTTACTATATATATATTTTATATCAAACATATGGATCGCAATTCTTAAACTTCACAATTTGAACTCATTTTGGATTTTATTTTATTGCATTTTTATTATTTCTATACCCCACAGAGTAACCTAACCTGGGAATTTTCCAGAAAGGGGGGTCATGAGTTCCAGAAACCCAGCTGTGCCCCAGTCATCATTTCAGCAGAGTTTCCCACTGTTTTCTTTACATTCCCTTGGGGCTTCTATTAGAGGGGAATTTGGAGGGGCAATGGGGCACCAGTTGAAAAAGAAAAAGACCTGGAGGACTAGCACAGAATTCCTCTACTAATAATGGGCTCCGTGGCCACACACACACACACACACACACACACACACACACACACACACACACACACACACACACACATGCACACAGTTTAAGGCAGCCTCATGCTCTCCTATAAAGCAGAAGTGGAGAAAAAGAAAAAAAAATTACTAGGTGTGAAATCTTGTTTATTGTCTTTGGATATCTCTATTATCCAACACTCTAAGAATGTCCAAGATACTAAAACATATGGCTTGGTATTATCTGAATTGCTGGCCCGCTGGCACAGTAGGCAGGACTGCTTCGGTCACAGTTCCAAGGGTCAACTGCTATTCCAGTCTGTGAGGAATTTGCACGTTCTTCCCGCATCTGTGTGGGTTTTCTCTGGGTTCTCGTATTTCCTGCCATGTTCTCTGAAGGGTAATTGTGCACACACAGAAAGGGTGAAAGTGTATGTGTGTGTGTGGGTGTGTGTGTCCTGCAATGCACTGATGTCCCATGTACTGTCCCATACAGGGTATGGACACGCTTACATTCTATTGTACTGGAAGTCACTCTGGATAAGAAAGCTAAATGAATGTAATGTAATGTCCTGCTTAAAGCCTATAATTGCTAGGCTGGGCTGTAGCTTTGAAATCCTTCTACAGGATAATATGGTTGTTGCCCAGGGATGGATGTTATCAGTTAACAAGTTAATAAATAAGCTAATCAAATTTCCCAAGGGAGACGCATTGGTAAATGAAGGACAGCTGGTAGTCAGACATTTATTTTTTATTATTTATTACAATATTTGTGCAACAGCCTTGACTGTGCAGTTGTAATGCTGCCTTTAGGTACAGCATTGAAAGTCTTGGTGAATTATTTGCAAATAATTGGCACACAAAGTTGTATCCCGTTCAGGAGAATACAAACGCAACCTTTACGAGGGGAGGGGTCTGAGAAAAGAATGGAGGGTGAATCTGACTTTTAAAAGGCAGTGGAAAAGTTTGCTTTGATGTGAATGCACCTGTGCATTTGTAATACTGGAGATGTAGAGCTCACTGCATGATGCTGTCAGTCTGGCTGTATCAGGGTGTATTCTCTGAACCATTTTCTCCACAGACTTACAAAGAAAAGGTAATTGCATTTTTATCTTTCAAAGTGTTTTTTTGCACTGTTGTGCTCTTATGCCTATGTGTGTTCATTGACAAATATCTTATTTGAAGTTTGTCTCTAGATAATTGATACCCCCAAAAAAAAAAAAAAAAAAAGTAATGCGTAACAGTCAGCTGTTTCTGATGTTTGTTAAACAGGATGGAATTGCAAATTTCTGGTTTAAAATACTATTGTGCCCATGTACAGACTTCAACAACCCATGTGGACAAGATTATTTATAAGTACAGTCTGCACCCAAACAGTGATCTCAGGTCAGCAGCAGTCTGCCCACTGATGAGCAGGGTGCAGATGTCAGATCAGTCCTTGTTACCTCATTGGATACCATCTCAAGCTGTTTGTATGGCTTAGTACATAAACACAGAGACTCCGCTGGGAAGCGAGTCTCGTTGCCAATGGGAACGAGATTCTGAGCAAGGAGCTGGGCTTTTCAAAAGCTTCATCAACATTCCATCCTCTAATGTCTCTTGAGTTTTTCTTCTGTAATAAGCTTAATAGGTATATAAAATATTTATGGACACTCTGGTAACATTTAAGGATTATTTCTCATGGTAAAAAATCTGTGGGCAGTTTGCTCTGTTTCATGGGCTTTTTTGGTTGTTTGTTTTATTCATACCAGAAGCAAGCTTTTTTGGTAAAACTTGTTTTACCTTCTAGCCCTATCCCCATCCTTCCTGTGCTTTTTCAAGCTTAAAAGTACACAGATAGAACATGTCTTGAAATTCTCTCTGCAAGAACGCCCATCTGTTGACCTCAGAGGGGAGCGTAAATTTATTTGCTTGTTGCACAACCATTTAGAAAAGAGAGGCAGACACAAGCATGCACACACAAACACACACACACGCACACACACACGCACTTTGCTGCTCTTGTAAATTCAGAAAATGTACTTCCCCATCCATGAGGCCTTCTCAGCCTTTGGAGCTCAGAGGACTTCTCAGATGTACTTCCTTAGCATATGAATATGACACAATCATTGACAAATGTTTCCTACACCGTTATAACTTAGTGTGCATGTGTAACTGTTTTAAAGGGCCCTGTATTACAATTTCATTTTATGTTCTTGCCATAACTAAGCTTGTTTCCCATCCGTTTCACCTCCCTCAGTTTCTGTGCATGACCAGGTGTGTCCAGATAGGCATTGGGTAATTGGTTACTTAATTGATTGGCCACACCTCCTACCTGAGAGTAGCAGGTGATATAAATGTCTCGAGGTTGTGTGCAAAAGGAAAGGAGTGAGAGAAGAACACAGGGAGTTTGAAGGTTTTCACACTTTTTTAAACCAATGTAGTCCTTGCTTAAACTGATTTTTATCCCTTTTACTAGCATCTGTTTTAACCTGTTGTATTCATTTATTAAAAAAAAAAACTTTTTGTATATCTTCAGTCCTGTTTTTAAAGCAAACGTGTCAGCCAGTTTCATCACAAATGGGTATGTCCCATATTGATATGCAGAGCTTGTTTTGTAGTTTCTCTCTCTCTCTATCATATATATTATATATATATATATATATACATATATTATATAATGAGAGAGGGAGAGAAACTGATCAGCACCTGTGTTTGTCTGTAGCCACTTGCGTCAAGAAGTGAAAGGTGTCATTGGTGTCACCCCTAAAGCTTTGCTTTGTAAATACTGCTTATGTCCAAAACAATCCTAGTCAGGACTGCTTCAGTAACAATCTCACTGTGCTGATAATACAGAACATTGCCACTGTCACAGTCATACCATTTTTTTTGGAATGCTCGGGGTGATGAATTAGATATTCTCAGAGCCAGTTATTAACCTCTTTCCATCTGGTACTGTGTTCTGACCAAGTGTGTAAGAAGCCCCTATGTAAGATTTGTGGTGGGGGCTTGTGAGCTTGTGATGAGGTTAAAAAAAACACTTTATACTGCTTATTGTGCAAGACTTGTTTTTTGGTTGTTTTATAAGTGTATCAAATATAAATATGGATCTCCGACCCACAGCAGTGGGGGTAAAATTACCTCCTTGTTTCAAAGCGTTGATGTAGTAACCCATACTCACATTTCGTGGGGTTTTGATGCCATTATCTTTAACCTATGTTGCTTTCTGTTCTGCTGTTTCAAGCAGTTACTATTGTGAGTTGTTCTGATAATATACATACTCACATTTATTCATTCGGCAGATTCATTTATTCAGAGCAATTTACAAAGTAGTGAAGAGAAGTGGATGTGAGAAGGCCACATGAATAGCATGACACACAGGAAAATCACTCATGACATCTGACCAGAGGTGCTGATGCCTCACGCAGTGCTACCTTAATCAGTGCCATGCTGAGATTACAGACTGTGTTACAGTAATCACAATGTAAATAGCTGAAGTGTTAATGTATAATTCAGTACTATAATACTCCCTAAAGAGCTGTGAAAAACCACAAATTGCATGCTACAACAATTAGTTGTACTGCTAGTAGGCACTGCTATTTGGATGCAATGGAAATACTTGTGAATAGTCTGGGAATGCGGTTTGCCCATTAAAGGTACATGACTGTGTTTACAGGTCTGTCTTCCAGTGTGCAAACATAGCTTTCTATTCAAATTATTTAAATTCAGAACAAGGGCATTATGCTGACTTTCTTTTCAAATTGGGTAAAGATGTGCCTGTACAGATATTGGTACATTTGTGGGTATATTTATGCAGCAACAATTTGAATCCCTTCTGAGAAGTGTAATCTGTACAAACTGTGAGTGTCACATGCTTGGAAAAGCTCAGAACAATGTGTGTGGAGTAATGGGGCTTAAATGCTACTATACTATAGGGCTATACTACGCCCTTCTCAGAGAGGGCACTGATGGACTGTACTCCTATTCTATAACTTGTCATACATGTAACCAACAGAATACAGTGAAGTATTGCAATAGAGACAGGAGACGAGAGCTGTGACCCAAATGCTCTTTATTGGAAAGATCAATGTGTTAACTGTCTCACCCTCAGTCTGGGAACAGCAATGCAATGCAAGCAAGTTAAATTGCTTATAATGGAGTTGCTTATGCATAAATCACACACTCATGTACTTTTGGAGTATGAAAATCAAGCAAGCAATTTTCCTAAAAGTTATAGAAAATGTGAATATTAAACAGGTATTGAATATCAAGCTTTACAGGATGAGCAAAAAAGGTGGAGCTGTGGAATGATATTGAAGGCAAAATCGGAATGCAAAGCCAAAATACGTATTATTAAAAATATTAAAAAATTAAGTGCCGAGAGCAAGAGTGTTAATCTTTCTATAAGTAAGTGCCACTGCAAACGACGGATACAAGAGGAAAGAAATGGCAATTTGGCTTGAGTAACTATTAGTGACTCTTGTCCTAAAGTTATGGTATGTGCTTTATAACATTGTAGTGCAAAATCTGTGCCCAGTGGGCAGCACTATGTGGCTGGAATGAGTCCTGAGGTCGTGAGACTGAGTATGATTCTATGATTTCAAAACTCGTGTGTGTGTGTGTGTGTGTGTGTGTCATCCCCAACTTCCCTGATTCTGTAATAGTCCATTTGTAATGTGAGCCAGTTTGCAAGGTTAACTCGAAAATCCCTTGGTAGAAATTTGCAAGAAGTGCACCCTGCCTTCTACCACTAACTCATGATTGCCTGTGCGTAGGAACAATGTATCAGGTTTTATTTCCTTCTGTGCATCCCAATGTATTTAGATTTTTTTTCAGCATTTTTTAGTAGTCATGCCATGTTCTTATATGAACACAAAGAAGAGATGCAGATATACAGCTATGTGAACTTCTATCGCAACCCAAAGGTTTGAGATAGAAGTTCACATAGCTGATTATCTGCATCTGTTTAAGGGAGGAGAATATTCTGTAGTCACTGTGTGTCACAGAGAAAACTGACACAGAGTGAGAGTGACATCAATGCAATAAAGATAAGCACATCAAATTCTGAAGAGACAACCAGTCACCCCAAGCGGGATATGGCAGCTAACTGGAGCCCAGTGATAAGGACATGATCTTCAACCTTACTACCAGGACACAGGTTGCGTTAAGGTCTGAACTGTGTCACATCTGCACGTATTCACCGACCCATCAATCATCTGAACAGAGCCTGCTGTCCGAACCAATCCACATACTTTTAAGATCTGTGCATCTGCAAACGCAGGCCATACCAAGACAGACCATAGTTGCACCCATTCTCATACATTAATGACAATCCTCTTTCCGCATTACGTCTGTTCTCACTTATTTCCCTTACGCTTTTGGCTCCCTTCTTGAGAGCTGGCTTTTGATGAATTTTAGAATCTAGAAAACATTGTCTGTTAGCTTATCTCTGCCAACAGTTGCATAAGTCAGTCTAATTAGGCTTGCAACAAGAGCATTATTCTTGCCATGCATGCAATGCCCTCATGCACCCCAGCCTGAAGGTGCTTTACAGCTTCTGCTGACAATGGAGTTACAGCTGCTTTGCTTGCCGCCCATGGCCTGCTGCCAGCCAGCCACGATTGTGCTAGTCATTTCCTTGTGGTTTTTTGGGTGGGAGGCTAAGCTTAAATGTCACACTGTTGATATACATAATTTTTTCCCCTGAATTCACAAGCTCTCCTGGCTAAAAGGTTACTGTTGTTGTACTATAGTTATGGTACATCACTGTCATTTGGCTGATGCTCTTATCCTTAGTGACTTACATAGACTACAACTTAACATACTGTGCATTCATACAGCTGGATATTTACTCAGGCAAATTTGTGTTAAGTACCTTGCCCAAGTGTACAACAGCAGTGCCCCAGCTGGGAATCAATCCAGCAACATCTCAGTTACAATCCCTGTGCCTTACCACTGTGCTACACTGCCACCCTGTTTTGGTGGGGGATATTTTCACCCCCTGCTTTGATGGGAGAGTCTGACAGATCTGAATTATTTCTGCAGACAGAGCTGTAAGAGTGATTTGTCTCCCTTTGTGGATGGATGGTGGAAGGGGACAGGGGGACAGGGACACAGATGTTGGGAAGCAGTGTCTCCTCAGGAGCCAGTGGAACACAGTGCCTTGGAGGTGCTCTGCTGTGGAAGTGCCGTCTCTGTGGTTTTAAATTCAGTTCGGTTACCTCCTGAACTCTCTTTAATGTAAACATGTCAGAGAGATGGCAATCTCAGTGAGTAACCACATGCAAAATCTTCATTTACATTGAGGAGCAACTTTGGTGACTTTATATTTAAAAGGGTTGTCACTGTCATTTTTGTGTAAAAAGGCCTTTAACCACATACGTTTTCAGAAAGCATGTACTGTATCAAATATGTTTTTTAATTCATTATCATCATTCAACCCCTTTCCCAAAGCCATGTGTGCAATATCATGGCACATAAGACAATAAAATATATCATTTCTGTTTGATATTATACCAAATACAAGAAATAATTACTGTGATGAAACGTATACATTAAAATCAAACCGACTCAAACAGGTTAGCAATTTGCTCTTAAACTGTGTCAGCTTGTAGAGAATAAAGTGAAGAGTAATCTTAGCAGTGCCACTGCTGTATGTTTTGGTATTTGTCTAAGCAACCTTATATTCTTTAAAGTAAATTCCTTGCTTTACTGACCAGCTTGGCAACTGTTCATACAGAAGAAACAAGTTGTATGAGTTAATAGTATGAGTTAATTTTGGGATAATCTCTCTTTCTACATCTTTCTTATGTTGCAATATGGTGGCAGGAAAGGTTACGAAAGAGAATGAGGCAAATTATATACACTGTGTTTGACTAAGTTGGTCGGAAACTCCTGTACACTCTTCACTCAAGCATATTTTATGCGGGTTTTCCATATTAGTCACAATTCATATTTGGAAAAGGGATATGGTCTTCACTGTAGGTACATTTTCACGTAATAGCACTTTGCTTTTCATGGTGAAGTTTTGTTCGGCTTTGTCTCCGCTAAGCTGCCCCGGTCTTGGTTGAGTCCTACAGTTATCCCTGTGCTGCTGCACATGCAGGTCTATCTGTGTATGATGCTGACAGCGTGTTCATTGCGCAGTGTGTTTGTAATGCGCACGAGCTGCCTGGTGTTGCGCAGTTCTGGAAGGTGGGGCCAACTTCCAGCTCCTTGGCTTCACACCGGCGGTCCCGGTCAGCCCTCTGTTATTTCCTGTGTCTCCATCTTCCCTCAATTCTGCTGCCAAAGGCAACGTTGGGAACGGGGAATCTAAGCCAGATACAGCCTCCTCCGGGGCACAGCTGGAATGGCCTGGGATGACCCAACAGCCCGTATTTCTTGTGATTTGTCTCAGAATCTGTCTCGGAGGGAGTCTCCGTCACTTGTCCATCTTTCCCCATAGGCCCATCACATTCGAGTAATCATGGCCGAGCTCACTGCTGGTCAGCAAAGGTTGTTTATTTGGAGGTTTCATGGCTGCTTATTTGAAGACCTCTCAATAATTATTGGCATGGCAACTGGATGTAATGGATCCCTGTCGAATAAAACAGAAAACCTTTGGAGATAAAAGAAGCTCCTGGCTCTAGGGTCCGTCACTTGAGCTCTCATGAGCTTTGGAAAATAGTTTTAAAGTGCTAGAAAATTGTTTTTGTCTTCATCAGTGTAAAGGAGGCTTAAAGCATTCTGTAGCTACTTTGTTATACATATCCTACATTTGCTGACAACTAAGGAAGACAAGGGCATTCAAGGGAATCTATGTGGTGGATTCTCGTATTGCTCAGAGAGATGCACATCTTAGTGCTGATAGAGAATGACATTTGAAACTAATATGCATTGCAGAACACATGGCAGTTGTCTGCAATGGTAACGTGGATTACGTTATTGCAACACATTAGAGACGTGAACTCAGTTTCATACTCTCAGGGGTTGAGAAAACCTCGCCCTCTCCTGGGTGTGGTAATTCTCCGCAACCTTTCAATCCAAAACACAGCGTAACTACATGGATTAGAAGAAACGTTTTTAGTCCACAGATTTGAGTTGAAAAATCTCTTTGAATGTTAATGCACTGCCACTGCTGTGAGGCATTGTCCATCAACTGAAGGTTCAAATGAAGATTTTGGAGGAGAATTTACAGACCATCCTGACACAATTAACCAAACTTGTAAAAACTAGTCCCATTCATGACTATAAAAATTCTGCTTAACACTTCCTTTCCACATCAGCTGTTCCTCTACCTAATCACCCCCTTTCTTTCTTCTCTCCTTTCTTTTCCCTGCTTATTATAGGTGCCAGGTGCAATCCCTTCATCAGACTCTAAGCCAAAAAAGTAATCACTAAATCAAACACAACCTTCATGCCTTTATTGTATGGAAATGTATATCGACTAAACAGTACAATATTTAGAATGTATGTGAATTGCACTAGTGGATAATTTAGTGTAGCAGAAGCCTAAAAAACAATTATTTTCAACTATAGACCTGTATCTCACCTTGAGCATAACAGAAACAATGAATAAATTTTAGGTGGAGCTTGAGAGATCTTTTCTGAACAGGAATTTTGTTTCTGACCACACAGAGCACCAAACTGAAATATTAACACTGCTTTGCACATTTTACTTTGTTTCGAAATATAGCTCAGGTTCAGTTTAGGAAGTTAACATTGCAATGCATCTTTTTAAATTTTTTCTGCTGTGTGATTGTGTCTTATACAAGCTCATGTGTTACACTGAATAAAAAAATGTTCTAGCTATTGAGGGAGCACTGCAAAGGTCACCTTCCCAAGCCAGCTATAAAAAAAAATTAACCACATATAATTTATAATGTCACTTCTTCCAGTATGCTGATACTAATATATTTTCAGAAGCATATTTAGCAAATGCATAGCGGCTAACTGTGGTCATTAGCGTCAGGGGACAACACTGCATTAATGTGCTTAATCAGATTGATGTATAGTGCAATTCAGTCCAAGCTGAGACAGCAATACAAGGAGCAAGAACGATATAGGGGCAAAATACAATATACCAATACACAATTTTATTAGTCAAATAAAAATGACTGCGTTGATATGTATGTTCTGTCAGAACTATTGAGATGGCTATGAGCACAAACCTGAAAGGAAAACACATATTTATTTCTAAATATGGGGCGGCAGTGTAGCATAGTGGGTAAGGACCAGGACTCGTGACCGAAAGGTACTTAACCAACAATTGCCTCTGTAAATATCCAGCTGTATAAATGGATAACATTGTAAAAAAAAGTGTAACCCGCTCTAGATAAGAGCACTTGCTAAATGCCAATAATGTCATGTAATGTAATTAAGCACCTGAAAGAACAAAGGCCACTTCAGCATCCAGTCACTACTTTAACAAACAACTTTGGCAGGTTCCAAATAGAGATAGCACAATTGCACAATCCATTCTCCTCTACTGGCATTTATCACAAGCAAATTATCAGCCAGAAACATCATCCTCAGAGTGGGAGAGAAAAATCCCACATCTCTGCTGATGTGTGGGAACTCAGGGAAAGAGTGGGACCAGGGAAAGCTCGAGTCAACCCCAGGCCACCAGCAGGGAGATGTTGGAAGATCCTCGGAATAAAGGATTGTTTTTCATAATTGAAAATGTCAACAACTCTCCATTGTTGTCCTTTTTGATTTGTTGAGGACAAAAGGCTGCATCCACCCATCCCCCCACCATGCCAAAATAGAAATTATGATTGGAATTTCTCCCATTTCACATACAGTATAGTTCACTGGGGGGGAACCAAGACTGAAATAAAAAGGAATAATAAAGGAGTGATAATTACTTAATGATTTACCATTATAAGCAGTCACAGCTTGAAATACAAGACAGTGGTCAGGCTCCTTTGAGAATGTGATAAAATGTTCCCAATGTTCCTGAAAACCTCCATAGCTGGCAAAGTTGCAGTTGGCAAAACTCAACTGCATGGGTTAGGGGGACCCTCTCATAAAAGTGCTGTCTGTTTGATAATTAAGCACGCAATAGTAAAAGCTTGAATTGACTAATAAGAGACAATGAATTGGGAAATAATTCACAGTACCTGTCAAATATGTTTGGACAAGCCTACTTTGTTTTTGTTTTTCCTATTTTCTACATTTTAGAATAATTGTAAAGACATCAAAACTATGAAATAACACAAATGGGATTGTGAAGTGACCAAAAAGTGTTAAACAAATCAGATGCTTATATTCTAGGTTCTTCATAGTAGCAAAAAAATATTTTTTAGATTTCTTTTCCAATTTTTTGGAAAGGATTTCAAACTTAGGCATCCACTTCACTACTTATATTTGTCTAAGAAACAAATTTCAAGCATTTAAGTGTAAGCCTTTAGATCAAAATGCATTTGAATGCAGGTTTCCCATTATCCTAATCAGGTATGTCCAAACTTTTGACTGGTACTGTATGTTAGCAAAAATTAAAAGAAGAATACGAACGTTATTCATCTCGATATGCCACTGAATATGTCCTTACCACAGCCTCACTTATTGTTCTTATGATGGATTTGTTTCCGCCCGCAACGCTGCACTCTCTTCATCCAATGCAGTCACACAGAGATGACCATGACACAAGAAAGGGTCAAGGGGTACAGGGACTTGCATCACTTCCTGTGGTCACAGCACGCTTTTCGAGGGCCTGTGCGTTTCTTTTAATAACATAAATCCAGCCGTGAGTCACATTTAAGAGGAACACAATGACGTTCTCTCCATTCTACCAGGGGATACGGAGTTGCCCTACCCTTTTACCAATGAAACATCTGGTCTGTCTCATATCTGGAGCACTAGTGCAGCACACATACTGTATTGCAGTGTAAATATATCAAATGCTCCAGCCTATCGTTCCCATCAAGATTACAATGACCGCAAGTCCAAGCATTTCCAGCAAATGGACACTGCTCTTATGGAAACTTCCCAGCACTCTGATAATGATAACAAAACCTCACGTTCGCACGACTCGTATATCATGCAATCATGCGTATACACACACCCCTCCGGCCTTTTGGTCACCCCCCCCCATACACACACCCATGTGATGACGGCAGAAAGATAGATAGTGTACGCATTTTTCCCAGAGCAGGACCTGAACCCCGTAACACAAGAAAAAGAACAAGCCGGACTCCAAGAATTTTCAAAGGCAATTACAGATCTTTGGATCGAAATCAAATCTTTCATTCATTACAAAATGAAATTTAATAATAATAACAATAATGTTATAAGAGCAGAGAAAGAAACATGCACACCCAAATTTGAAAATGGGAAATGGCGAGTCAAATAATATTACTGTACTCATGCTTTGAAGTTGCTCCCAGTTGTTAGTGATCACTTATTACGTGGAACAACAAACATACAAAGCTTAAAAGTTTCCTTTGTCAGGCTGCCAAAGACTATAATGGTGGAAATGGTTTTTTTTTTTGGTTCTGTGCAATAAATACCCACACATTTTGTAAGGCAACTTTAACATACAGGTGAAGCTTTCCAAGTTTGTCACAGTATGTTTCTGTGTGCGTATGTGTCATCTTGCACACTAAGTATTACTCAGAAGCAACTAAAAACCAACCAGTCATGCAGTCTTTCACTGTGAACAACTTTTTTTTTTTTTTTTTGTAAAAGCATTAGCTGTGTACACGTCCGTATTAATCCTGTCCAGAATCAATACACCGCAAGACCAGTGTAGTGTAAACCTCAGGGATCATTATGAACATATACAAGGTTTCTCAGTGATCCCATAGTCAGGGATCTGCATGAAAGCAACTTTCTGATCACGCATCTGCAAAGGCCTCACATGACCTGGGATACCAGGCTTTGCAACTGCCAGGTTCACCTCTTATTATAGCCGACGGGGGTAAGGCGGCATGCTTGTCTGCGGTGCAGTGCGAAGACATGCATAATGTATGCGCTCAGGATATTGCACATTGTAACTCATCTCAGTGTGCAGGGGTTATGTGAACAGGAAGAACTCCAATCCCTGTGGTCCTTACGACAATATATCACATTCTGAATCACACTGGAGGGTAAAAATATTGTATATGATAAACAAGCAGCTGCCAGTCTGCGTTACTTATGAGATGTTTCAAAGGACGTATGCTGTCTGTCATGCATCATTAATAAAATATATGTTGTATTTTCTATGACTTTATGACACTGTGTGCTATTTCTGCAACCAAACTCTTAGAATGACGTCAACGGCCTTGCTATGTAAAAGAAACATTTTGGCGCTGAAGTTTTGCCGAAGGATTGTCAGCACATTGACACTACAGGTTTCTTTTTTTAAACTAACTTTCTCCTTTGTAAGCCTGGGGGATTGGGGGTGTTTTGGGATATTAGCCTTGCTTTTAATCCGGCCACAGGTGGTTGGATTTGTGACCATCCGTGTGAGTATCCCCTGGTCTCATTGACTTGATACTCGCATTTATACTGAAGTGTTGCTAGGTGGTGATAAACAATTCATCACTGCGTTATGAAATCTTTACTCTGGATGCAATATGGAATGGTACCACTTGAGAGCACTAGAACCTCATTTAGATCAGAGGCCAGGTTACTCGGGATTACAAAATCACTGTCCGTGGATCTGTGAATGTCACTGAATTGAATCACTGAATGTTCCTGTGGTCCAGGTTTCATTGTAATATCATAGGTGATTATTTTTCCCTTGTGTCAGACTGAGTATAGATCCATTTGATGCATAGATTTCAGTAATACGCTCACACTTAAAAAACATATACTCAAACAGAAGAGATCTGAGACAAAGAGATGTATGTAGGTATGAAAAATGTCTCAATCTGTCCAACACTGTGAGCCACCTGTCCATGTTGATGTGACACACCAAACATGGGGTAGGAAAAAGAGCATGAAGTTATTTTTTTCTGGGAGAATGAGCATACGTTATATCTGGGATGAGGATAGTTTTGGTGCACTCAGTTTTATGGATGTGAATAATTATTTTAAAGTACTCTATAATAGAAGGTGTCCTAATGTGCCTAATTTAATGCGACATTTCTTTCCTCACAAAATTTTCCAAAAAGTTAGGCACTTTAAAGTTTTAGGAACATTTAATTGCTCTCCACCGAAACTCCCTGCAAAGCTGTCCAAATCACCAGCAAGCTCTTTTAGCGTGGAAATTGTTTTGTTTTCATCACAATTTCTCTCCACATACAGCTTTAATTTGGAAAAAAAATAGTTCATAACCATAAGATTCCAGAATTGGCATGAGCACAACATTAACTTTGTTTGTTACCTCTTTGGTGATACAGGAACTCTTTATAGCTATGAACCTTTCATAACAAAATACAGCTTCCTCCTTATGCACAGTTTCCTGCCTTAATCACAGCCATTCCTACTGGCTTAGCTCGGTTAATGAGGTGTCATGTCATGTTGAGTCAGGGGAACACAGAAACTACAGTCCAAAGTTTTCATTGGAAACATAGATATGTAGTGCAATAATAAACATAATGAAGGCTTTTCCACATAAGAAAGAGGATCTCCCTAAGGGGCAAATTTTACTAGAATTCAACACTGTCAGATATCGACCGGAGCCAAGTATGGTCATTACCCTATAAATTCTGTATGCCCAATAAAACAAAATAAATTCATTTTAATGTTTTACGCAACATTAAACCTTCTAATGTCCTTGTTTCTAAATTCATGGAGACTGAGAACAAATGTGCTTTTGTGATAATGACTCACAATCTCTTATTCATTCATGCTTTGCAGTTTTAGTCATCAGCTATGGAATGATTTGTTTTTGAATTTCTCACACCATAGAAATTATAGCATCACTCTTTAGAACAAAGCATTTGAATTTATTATCAACTTAATGGTTTTAATTGAAATTAAAAAATTATATACATAAAAGTACATTCCTGTCCCTAAAATGCTTTTTTTAGGTTTTGCTGAAATCTAATTATTTAATGGAGTCTCTTAACATAAAACTCAATTAGTCTGTTGTCTGTCATACTTTATGATTTTTTAAAAAATATATACTTTAATGATACTGATATTTTAGTTTATTCATGTGTTGTGATGTTTGTCTGTTTATTTGCCTCCATACGTGCATTTTACTTTTCGTTGCAATCATCCTCATTTTCAAATAGCTCATTACCCATTAAGCAACCTTTTACCATATCTTGCTAGCCATACGGTAGCTAGCTTGCTATGCTCTTCAAATTTAAATTAATATATAGTGGTTTATGTGCTGTCTAGTTTATGAAACCATTGGGTGGCTAAGTAACCTAGATATTTACCTAAATAGACGAATAGTTAATTCTTTACAGTTACTAATTCTGTCGAACGTAACTAGACGGCTAGCTACGTGGCTAACTACATGCCATTCTGCAGAAAGTGTCGAAGATAGATAGATTGCTTGGTTATCAGGGGTGTTATTGTTTAATTTCACAAAGAAACTAAATCATAATTTGTTTGCTTTTCTCACTAGTGGAGGTAGTTGCTAGGAACGCTACATCCGTCGCTACGGACCCTACGTCACACTGTAACTGGCTTCTTTTCGAGAATCCTTGGAATTGTGTTCCGGTCAATCTTTATGATGAAATAAAGGTCGCGCATAATAAAGCCGCAGGTAAGTAAGTATAAGTAAGTAAAAGTAAGTGTAGCCTTACAGTTCAATCAAATCAGTTCTGTACATCAAATGCTTTTAGTTTCTCGAAAAATAATCGGAAGTACTACAATAAAATGCCTTGTGGTAACTGGTGGTGTTTCGGTAAGGTATGTCCACTTTTTCTTCTTTTCAACGTTAAGCGGAGGGCACACTTTTCAGGATCAGAGGTTATCGATGTATTATAAATGGCTTTGACAAGATATTATCTTCTTTAAATGCAGAAATGAATCATAACACAGTCCTCTAAATTTGTGAAACCTGCTTTAAAAATATATCATAGGTCAAGTGGTTGATAAATTAGTGAATAAACTATCATTTATTTTATTTGATAACATGATTGATCAGACCTCTAGAGAGTAGAGAAAATGTTTAATAAACAAATTTCATATTTATATTGCCATCGACCTTCCACGGCAAGCGAAACCGATATTATTGCTGAAACAGTAGCAGCCACTACTGCTGACCTCAGTGATCATGGTTATTTTGTCGATGGACCAGTACTGTAACAGTATTGGTTGAAATTAGTCCTAAATTTTTTTATTGAATCTTCCACCACTTGCATTAGGACGGACCATGGCCACTAGGTGGCAGTGTTTAGCTGAAACTAAGAACAAGCACTCCATACTGCCTTGAACCACCTTTGACAGGATGTGTAAGCAGTGTTCTCACACCATTACTGCCCTTGCTGACAGTAGCTGCTCCTGTTCCTAATGTCTCTGTGTGTTCCTCATGAAACAGCCGAAACTCATTGGTGATGAAGATGGTCCTCCTGAGGACAAGAGGAAGAAGGAGAAGCGCCACGGAAAGAGCCCTGGGGCTAGACTCAGGCGGTGGTGGTCAAGACTTCGTGACAAGTCCTCGGTGAAGGACAGGTAGCCACTTCACTTCTTCACCAGAGCTCACACGCCTCACTCACTCTGCCCACGAAACTGATCCCAGTCTACTCAAGGATTCAAACTGTCTCTTTGACTATGAAAGGGAGTTATCCAGTGTTGCCAGACATTTAAAGCATGAACATATCAGATTAGCCCTTCCCCATTATCTTCCCTCTCCTTCTTCCGCAGTGAAAAAGGGCTGTTTTTTGACACTTTCTTGCAGGACTCCCACTCCCTGCACTCCTACTCCCAGTGATGAGGAACAGCAGGCCCGAGATAATCTGGCCTCCGGAGACACCAGCCCTGTCTCAGACAGCGGGGAACTGACCTCGTCTGCCAGGAAGCCCAGACCTACGAAGAACAGTCAGTGTTTGGCCCCACTCCTCACGCTTTCTCTCTCTCAAGCCCTCTCTCTACCTCTCACCATTTCTCTCTCTCTTTCAGCCTCTCTCTCTTGCCATCTTTTCTTTTTTTCACCGTTTCTCTCCCCCTTCCTTCCCATCTCTGTCTCCCATTCAAATTCAAATTCAAATAAGCTTAGCATGACCATACAGGTATACAGAACTCTCAAAGCCAAATATAAATATACATGCTAAACTGTTAAACGTCTACAAATATAAACAAATGAATGCATATGCACATACATGCAGCCTCTCCTTCTCTGTGTATTTTATGGTGTGTGGTCTCATGGGTGAATGTACAGTAGTTCTTGCTTTGTGGCTTGCTCTGTGAGTAACCTTTCTTTCCTGCTCCATCACTCTCCCCTCTCAGGTCTGTGTTGGAGGAAGAGCTCCATGACAGCTCTCCGAAGAAACGGCAGGGCCTCAGCATGAGGGCCTTACTCCGAGGGGGCGAGGGGGACCGGGGCAGCCGAGAGAGGAGAAAGAGCCAGCAACTGGTGTTCCTGGGGTAGGTGTGTGTGTGTGTGTGTGTGTGTGAGTGAGAGAGTGAGTGTGTCCATGTGCATTTGTGGGTGTGTATGTACATATCTTGTGGGATGGAAACAATTTTTCTCTTTCAACGTATGCCTATAAATTGTTTATGAGTTTGCATTTGAAGCATGACAAACTTGGCATTTCCTGCTCCCCGGGTGCTCCGGTATCCCATTCTTTGTTTGTACTACTGTAAATGTATTACTGTGGTCTCATAGTGGACTGGACTTTTTTATAAAAACAACACGAATGGAAGATAGAGTTCAGATGCAGCCGTGGCTCTGTGTGGAACAGGACTGCAACCCATTTTCTGTCTTGACCTCTCACCTCACAGGTTGCCCAACCTGGGGCAGACCTGCTACATAAACGCCACGCTCCAGTGCCTCTTCAGCCTCCAGCCATTGTGCCAGGACATCCTCGGGCAGGAGGCGTACTGGAGGACCGCCCCCACTGCTCACCTGCTCAGGTACTGAGGGACAGAGCCACACCCCTGCAGACTCCTGACCGCTCTGACTTCAGAGTGACAAAGTTTAGGGTTTAATACCTGGCTCAACAGGAGCAACAGTGTCCCTCTCACGATCCTTGGACAGTACCTATGGGTCCTGTTTATGCTAATTTTGGCTCTAAATTAAGCTAATGTAACTGGGTTTGACTGGGCTTTTATTTGAATAGTTGAATGAATACTTGAACATGAATTTGACTTACTTCGTTGCTGCAATTCCATTGCAAATTAAACATGTTGTTGATGTGTGTAAAAATGTAAATATGTAGACATGTTTTTAATATTTTTGTGAATCTGAGTGTCCAACAGTTTGGTAATACAGTTGATATTCAGAATTATTTCATTCAGTCAGTCGTTTAAGCAAGGAAACATCTGCTTAATCTTAATTTATACGTGAAAACCCCTCACATTTACCTTAAACTGTACGGGCTGAGGTTCTCTTTTGTTAAACAGACTGTACAAGCTGAAGGCTGAGCACTGAGTGGAGCTGACCTCCTCTCTCTGTCCCTCCGCAGGTCCTTTGCAGACCTACTTACAGCCAGGAGCAGCAGCAGTATGAATGAGAAGAAGGCGTTGATTAGGACACTCAAGAGCACTGTGTCCAGTTACGCCCCAGAGTTCAGGGGAGATGGGCAGAATGTAAGAGCAAAGGTCTTTTGTATCAACGTATACTGTCCAATATGGTGCTCTGAACGATCAGACTTGCAGAGCTGGTCTATAAACAGCCTGTTGGAGTCTTATAAACACAGCAGCTTGTATCATTAGATGGCCAGTTATGTCTGAATTTGAAAACAGGTCGATCTTGACCAGTATCGTTCTCGCAACCATGACTGTTGCTTAATGAGGCTTTTAATGAGAACCCATCAGGACATTTCACTGCTTCATTAACATGTGTGTTTAAGACGGTGTCTTCCCTTGTCAGAGAAATGCAGCAGCTTATACACTTCTGTTTTTTTGTGCTGGAAGTCAGTCTGGATAAGAGCATCTGCTAAACGAATGTGATGTAATGCTTAGCTGAGCCCCCTCTTGCCCTCCAGGACGCCCATGAGTTTTTCAGTTACTACCTGTCCCAGCTGAAGGACCTGGAGGTGGAGCTGCGGGCACTTCATGGGTCTGACGAGTACACCTGCCCCGCGGCGAAAAATCTCGGCTTTGATCTGCTGTGCACACGGACCTGTAGCGGGTGAGTCTTACCGACACACCTGTATAAGATGTTACATTATTGTTCAAACAAATGCAGTACCGACATGCGGTTAACACAGGTATGTTTGTATTACTGACACAGCTGTAATACACACTTCATTTCTGACACACCAGTGTAACTGACAAACATATCACAGAAAATTCTGTATTTCAGACACACCTGTATTAAGGACATGTTGGTACCGCTGAATGCCTTTATGACCGGCAAATCAGTATCATAGACATGTACATATTACTGACACATATATGGCACATAAAAATGGCAAGATCTACACTTTATGAATGAAATTACTTTTGTAGCTTTACTTTGGTAATAAGTTGCTTTTGTTTCTATCTTTCTGTCATAGTTGTGGAAACCAGGTACTGAGGAGAGAGACGTTCAATCATCTCTCCCTGGATATCATTCCCGAGGGCTCCATCCAGGACTCACTGAGCCACTACTTCAAGGTCAGTATCTGAGACATGATTCCACACTGGTGCCACCAATGACGTTAATGCTAGAGACCCTAGCGATGACCCACCAGCACTGATAACCTAATTATCCACTCATATTGAAAGTAACATTGACCTCATTATCCACTTACTTTGACACTGGCACCTGCCTCACTAATTATCCACTGACACTAAATCTGATAATGATTCATTGACAATAATACCATACCCTAACAACTGCACTGACCATAGACTGACTACTGATTAGATCCTTGTGCACCAACTGATCTGGGGTGAGTTTACATTTACATTACATTTGTTCATTTGGCAGACACTTTTATCCAAAGTGAGGCAGAGTACATCACAAGCAAAGTTTAAAGTGTAAAAGTGTAACACTGAGAGTGGCCATGGGGCTGATGGTCCTTTTGCACTGACTGATCTGGGGAGAGTTTAAAATGTAAAACTAAATGTAAAACAATTTCTGCATGATTGTGACACTGAGATATAGCGCCATAGGGCTGTCTCTGATGCTGACACCCATGGCAGCTCTGAGATCAGTGGTGACTCTTGTGTGTGTTGCTGTTCCAGGATGCTGAGGTGGAGTGCTCCTGTTTTACCTGCAGGGGAAGCAAGGCTGTCCTCTCATGTGGGTTCGAGACTCTGCCTCGGTAAGAGCTCTCCATTAATCTCAGGCACCATCCTATTTCTGTCATTCATGTGTTTCTGTGCATTCATATTAGGGCAGAAGTTATTAATAAATGACTAGTTGGCCTGATTAATGAAGTAAAATTATATGTTAAAATACAAATACATTATACATTATTCTAAAATATACTAAAATAAATATACATAATAAATGTCTATGAACTCTAGTTGAACATTCATTGATCATTATTAATAACTATAAGCTTTTTTATCTGGATTATCTAAATAACATGGGGCTAGGATAAATGTGCACATATCTTAAAACCATTCTTCACATCTCCAACCCTATTTCCCTCTTTCTGTCTGTTTTCCATGCCCTTGTGTCTGTGCAGAGTCCTAGTGTTACACCTGAAGAGGTTTACTGTGACTCCACGCTTCACTCTAAAGAAACTTCAGGACAAAGTTCAAATCTCCAAGGAACTCACCCTGCAGACCTCCGTAGGCCGGGATGCAGAAGGGAAGAATGAGTGAGTGAGAAGACACCCATGCACGCACACACACACACACACACACACACACACACACACACACACACACATTCAGTCATGTCACTGAGTTGCAGTAGGAATTCTCACTGTATGCATCTCTCATTCTCTACAGCACCCCCTGCAGGCCAGTTGAAGACATGAGTGAGGAAGATCAGCTAGCATTAGCTATGGAGCTTAGCATGGAAGGCTTCAATTCTTCGCAGACGCAGTTATCAGATCCCATGGACCAGCTTCCTTCTGCAGGTATAGAGCTTTGCAACAGTCATTAACATTACACTCCCTCTTCAAATGGCTTAACATACAGAAAGGCAGCAATATGAGACAATAATGACCCCTTTAAAATCAACTTTTCAATATCAGGGTTGATCTGACTTGTGCTAGCTTACTGTAGGTTTCCATGGCAGCAGAGACATAACTCCATTTTCTTTTGCGCCCCCTCCAGCCACCCAGAGCACAGTGGAGTCTGAGACGGGGAGAGACCAGCACATATCACCTCCAGTGAGGACTGGAGGTGAGAGAGAAGGAGAGGCAGGGAAGGAAAGAGAGGCAGAGGCAGAAGAGGAGAAAGAGAAAGAGAGTGAGAAGGAGACAAACGGAGAGACAAAGAAAGAGAGGTCTAGTGTGACTCCAGACTTCAGTCTAAAGAAGCTTCAGGACAAGATTCAAATCTCCAAGGAGCTCACCCTGCAGACCTCCATACATGAGGATGCAGAGGCAAATGAGTGAGTTTCTGCTGAGAGAACACCCATGTACACACACACTCACATATTTTCTATCTGACTTAGTTGCAGTAGGAATTCTCACTGTATGGGTTTCTCACTCTCTACAGCACCCCCTGCAGGCCAGTTAAAGACATGAGCGAGGAAGAGCAGCTAGCATTAGCTATGAAGCTTAGCATGGATGGTTTCTACTCTATACGGTCACAGTTAGCAGACCCCATGGAAACGCTTCCCTCTGCAGGTATAGAGCTGTGCAACTGTCATTGCTTTCCCCTGTTCAAAAGATTGAACACACAGAAAGAAAGCAATCTATGATCCCACTAATATCAACTTTTCAATATCAGTCTTGATCTAACTTGCGCCAGCTTAGTTCAGGTTTCCATGGCAGCAGAGACATACAGACGAGAGCTTGTCTCACACTTTTGTGTGTCTGGTATCTCTTGCACCCCCAGCAGCCACCCAGAGCATGGTAGTGTCTGAGACAGGGAGAGACCAGCATATATCACCTCCAGTGAGGACTGGAGGAGAGACAGAGGGAGAGGCAGAGAAGGAGAGAGAGGGAAAGGCAGAAGAAGAGAGACAGAAAGAGAATGAGAGGGAGACAAGTGGAGAGACAGAGAAAGAGAGATCTAGTGTGACTCCAGACTTGGATCTAAAGAAGCTTCAGGGCAAGATTCAAATCACCAAGGAGCTCACCCTGCAGACCTCCATACATGAGGATACAGAGGCAAATGGGTGAGTTTCTTCTGAGAGAACACCCATATACATACACACTCACATATTTTCTATCATGTGACTTAGTTTCAATAGGAAGTCTCACTGTATGGTTCTCTCACTCTCTACAGCACCCCCTGTAGGCCAGTTGAAGAGATGTGTGAGGAAGATCAGCTAGCATTAGCCATGAGACTTAGCATGGAAGGCCTCTGCTGTTCACAGTCACAGTTATCAGACTCAGTGGACCAGCTTCCTTCTGCAGGTACAGAGTTGTGCAAGAGTCATTGTTTCACTTCTTAAATGGATTCAACAAACAGAAAGAAAGCAATTTGAGACTGTAATGAGCCCTTTACCATCAACTTTTCAATATCAGACTTGATAGAACTTCTGCAGGTTTAGTGCAAGTTACCATGGCAGCAGAGATATAAGTCCTTTCAGACACTAGCTTGTCTTACACTTTTGTGTGTCTGGTTTCTCTAACTTCCTCCAGCTACCCAGAGCACAGAGGAGTCTGAGACAGAGAGAGACCAGCATGTAACACCTCCGGTGAGGACAGGGAGAGAGAGAAAGAGAGGCAGAGAGAGAGTGAGAGAGAGAGGGAGTGAAATGGAAAGATGAAGATAGAGGGAAATACAGGGAGATGGGGCAAAGAGAACGTGGAACATTGAAGAGTGTAAAAGGAAAATTGTGGACAAAGACATGACAGAGTATGCTGCAGTAAAACTTTATGTACTGTGTATAGAGAAAGTGAGGAAAAGGAGAAAGGCAGCAGGAGAATGAGGGTTAGGTGCAGGGATGCTGTACCTGGTGTTAATGCCCCATCAGGAAGCAGAGACCATAGAGAAAAGCCGCCTGCGTGATTGTGGGTGTCCTCTGTGTCTGCCTCTTTCCAGAATACCCTGCCAGCCAGCGTGAGCTATCGCCTTGTGAGCGTGCTTAGCCACATCGGCTCAGAGACTACGAGCGGTAAGACATGCATGCTGGCACTGGAGACTCAACAGTGACCTGACATCTCAGGGTCACTGGCTCTTACTCTGTGGAACCGGGCCTTTGAGCATTGCAGGCTAAGCACAGCTATCCGTCACATGTCACAGGCTTGTGTTCCGGACTTGCGTCATACTCGCTGAACTACAGCTTACATTTTTTTTTGCCTCTCTCACTTTAATTACTACTTTAAAATCAAGCGGTGGCTGTCTGTTAAATAGAAGAGTGACAGCCTCTAAACTCAGTGTAAGCTGACCCCGGCTCCTCCCTGCAGGTCACTACATCAGCGATGTCTGCGGTGACAGTGAGAAGGACTGGCTGTCCATCAGTGACAAGAAAGTGGTGCAGTCAGAGGAGGCGGCTGTCTTAAAATGGAGGGAGAAAACCGCCTACATGCTTTTCTATGTGCAACAGGTAGTTTCTGTCCCATACACATTACACATGTAAAGATATATATAAAAAAATGAGCTATGTAACATAGTTCGAATATTGAATTCATTGTCTTTAATTTGTACATTTATATGATATTTATATACAGTATGTGATATGTTTCTAATATATGCCAAATATTTTAACATACATTAAAAATATTCTTATGAGAGCAAAGCAGGTTCCATCAGGAACTATTTCCAGTTTGTATCACCCAGCGGGTCTTGCAATATTTGCCACACTTTATTGCCAGCATTGATGTCTTTTCTGGTTTTCCTTTTTCCGTCCCCTAGTTAGAAAGCTGAAAGTGCTGAAAAGCACGATTATTCATATACTTGTTTTATAAATTCACTGAAATTCACAATTTTTGGTTCAAATAGTGTCCGCCAACTGAGGTGCCTGAGATAGAACAGGAGGACTCCAGACTTCACAAGTGATTTCTGAAATCTGGTGGCCTTCTGCAAACTTCAGACAGAGACGAGAGAGAAAGACAGAGCAGAAAGAGGGAGAGAGACACAGGGAGAGGGAGAGGGAGAGAGAGGAGAATGAATCATGTTACTTCAGCAAGCTATTTTGTCCATGTGCCATTAATCCAATGCCATTGTCTATTAATAAAATAAACTATTACGACTATGTCTTCAATACCTTAATACATCTTATTTGCAATAAACCTCACTTACTTCTGGCAAGTATCCAGTTGGGTACCTGGTCCCACTGTGATGTATTAGGATGTCATTTGCACAACATTTTTTTCTACACAAATGCACAGTACAACATTACTTTCACATTTAAAATTTCCATCTTAAATTTGCTTTGACATCTCATAATCTAGCCAAATATATGGTTTACAGTTTTTAAGCTGCTGTGTGTTTTTGAGGTATTTAAAACTAACTTGGTAATATGGACTGTCCCAAATTTGTGATTCCAGAATATATTTCAAGAACGTATCCCCATGCAATTATGCCACAATCAAATGGGAACTGGCAAGGAATGATGATGACGGTGCCGATGATGATGATGATGATGATGATGATGATGTGCAGTTTTAGAACAGCCATGAATGTTTCACATTCATTAAAATCTCACAGAACTAAATGCAACAGGATATACCGAACTATTGTTTGGGACCTCATATGCCTTCCTGTTGGTTCACAACTTCCCCAGAGTAATCATTTCAATATGAATAGGATTATGTTGGGTGCATTTTAATACAAATGTGATTTCCACATTTCTGTATAATTGAATCCAGCACTCAAAAGACACTTTCACGCTGACTTTGTTAAATTTATTCAGCCCATCAGCATCATTCGAAATTAAAACAGATTATTTTTGGAAATATCTAATCATTTAATTTCCTTTGGGGATGTGTCACAGAATTCCCCATTCTCCTGGAACCTGGCAACAATCAATCCATAAATAGTTGGATCTTCCTGAAAAAAAAACATATTCAGTATTCAGTGGCTCAGTTTTGGTTTGGAATATGGATATGATTCTGCGGCATTAATTTATGCATTTTTTTTTTGCAACAGACATTTCTGATGCTTGTTTGTCTGTACATTTGCAGGGCCCTACTTTTAAGACCTATACATAGAGTTTGCATGCTCTCCAGAGCATGGGACTGGGGTCCCAGATTAGATGTTGCTGGTGCCATGTTCCCTCTTGTGGTTCGTTGAGCAGCTGCTGGGGGTGAAGCGCTCCCTCGCTTTCGACCTCCAAGACCTGTCAATTTCGCCCACCGGCGGGCAGCTCCGCCACCGCCGATGGCTCATAATCAGATCACTGAGCCCGCAAATGAGGCCAATTAGGCAGACTTCTCACTCTCTGCCCTACTTTAGCAGAATACTGGCTCCGTGAGACGGTGTCTGTCCTGCCCTGAGAACGTTGCCGTGGGCAATGGAGCGGGCTTCAATTAGTCATCGTGGCAACAAGTAGGCGGGGCCTCCATCTGCTCCCAGCGCACCCTCCGATCGTCTTGTGAGAATCCCTGGTAGGCCTGCCCTGCTCTGACCTCTTTGGCTGCCATCAGAGGTGAACAGGAAGTCATCTGTGATTGACAGCCGTCAGGCAGTTAAATAGATCGCCTCAAGGAGCCCTGCTTTTATGAGGCTCGAAATAAAACTCCATTTCTGAAGGGCTGGCAGCTCCTATTAAAGTACAGCCAAATATATATTCACCAGTCTCCCAGGATTTCAGTTTTTGGGCACACAAACCTACTTAAGATGAAACTCCAAAATAAATCTAGTCACCGAGCTCTGCAGGGCTGTCCACACTGATGATAGATTTTCAGTGATACTAATTTGTTTCTTTCTGTGTAGATGCAAAGGCTGAAAGGCTCTCACTGATTCAGGAGAAAGTTGAAAGGGCCGGGACATAGCTATTTACGACAAGAGGTCGAGAGGAATTATGCATTTTGCCATTGAGTCTGACTTCATAAATGATGCATAATCTGTTTTAGCTAATTGCGTTGGTCAGATGTCTCCTGCTTTCACCCCTCTAAAATACAGCAATGCTCTCTAGTTCTTGTCCCCATGTGGCCCCTCTCCTGTCTCAAGCACTCGAAAAGCACCGCACTCCGAGTACTGAAAGAACAGTGGCACTAGCACTCGGGAAAATGTTCACACCGCAGCACCGGAAACACAAGCAATGCTGATCTATTACTCATGTGCTGTATTTATGATCAGAGTGTATGGCACATACACAATGCTGGATGTGAAAATTAGTACTAATATTAATACTACTGTTTCACTTTAGCTGTCTGTAATCAATGTGTGTTGTCATGATAAGATGTAAAGGATGGCTGTTTGGAGGTGTAGTAGTTAGTGGTTAAGGAGCAGGACTCAAAAACGAAAGGTTGCTGGTTCAATTCCCTACTGGGGCACTGCTGCTGTACCCTTGGGCAAGGTACTTAGCCCACAATTGCCTCAGTAAATATCCAGCTGTATAAACGGATAACACTGTAAAAAAACTGTAACCAATTTAAGTCGCTCTGAATAAGAGCGTCTGCTAAATGCTTGTAATGTAATGTAGTTACATGAGGTACATTAGGACATGAAGAGAGGGGAGTGTTCTTCCCCATCACTCAAGACTGGAAATGAATGTGTTTTTAAATATCCTTGATAGCTGGAGGTCATTTTCCAGCAGGATTAGCTACACACCTCGGAGGGCACCTGGGCTTTCAACGCGAGCTTTTTTTTGGAGAGGAAATGCTTAACTTTGACGCAAGTACCAGATTTCCTTTAATGTGCCAACCCTTCTGGGACCCGAAAGCTGGTTTTTCCATGTATTTTTTTCTGTGCTGTTCTTATCCTCAAGAAAGTACACGCTCTTCATCCAGTTTCCTCAGTGGTGATGCTTTTAGTACCAAGGAAAGCACAGAGGAAACTGGGGTCATCTCTTTTCTGGATAGCTGATGATTGCGGTGCCGCTCCCGTTAGGTAACCCTGCACTTAAGGAAAAAAAAAAAGTTTCTAAAATAAACTTTTACTTTACTTTTCAGGGACACATGAACCATTTATTGCAGTGAGGTGTAGGAATGCATTTGAATGGATGACAGCTTTCGAGGTCCAGGTGTGTGAGTGAAAATGAGACGTTGATGCTGGTACAGTAGCTCTTGTTTTTTCAGGCTGTTTCTCTGTGCTTGCTGTCCGGGGGAGCTCGTGGTATGCCCAGGAGGGAGACGCAGCCCGTGAGAAAGTCTATTTTATCCTGCTTTTCTAGGTCAAGCTGTGGGGGTGGGGGTGGGCGTGGCCCATAGTGTGGGGTCTGTGTGTTGTGACCGCCACAGCAAATGGGTTCATTGTGGGCTGGATCTGTTTGTGTCACTGTACTGATCCTGGAACAGCCTGTCCAAATGGCTGGATGTCTATCTAGGAAGGGAATTGAATCACGTATACTCACACACACACAGATGAATACATATGCACACATGGATACACAGACATACGTATGCGCACACAGATGGATACACACACACACGCACATATAGACACGTGTGAAAGCACACACACACACAGACACACACACACATGAAGGCACACATATGTTAATGCACACACACATAGACACACACACACACACATAGATGAATGCACACACAGGTATGGATACACACTCATACACAAAAACACCACACGCAAATACACACACATACAGTGTTAGGTAAGCAACATACTTAACATTTGTCCTAATGTATTTTCCCAAAGGAAATGCCCAGTCAGCACCAAACACGGGCTGTGTTACATTATTGGACCAGGTGTGTTTAATACATAAATCCATAACTAGCCAAATAATAAACTGTTTATCCTTAAAAAAAAACAGAGAAACTAAGATAAAAACATTCTAAATCTGAGCCATTTTATTACTAAATCAACACACAGGAGAGTTTTTATAATAAGCAATGCCTAATGCTTACATTGCAATGTGTGATTTACAGGGAGTTATTTCTCCAGTGCTGAGTGTTTGCTGGCCATGGGCAGGATAGAATTTGCCTGGGGGGCCTCTGTCTCTCCCTGTGCCTATATGGAGTAATCTCCAAAATGTTGGGGTCTGCACTCCAGTTAACCATAATAGGATAACTTTCCCCACTTGGCATTAAGCTCTTAACAATGACAAAAAGAATTGGACACAATTGGCATTTACATATACAATAACAATCCATGTAATTATGTATACTTCAAGTGGTTCCTGGCTTCTTGCATTGACAGCCTTTGCCTTACTTTCAGGATGAAGCAAGTGTTTCCAAGAGCTGTTGCCAATGGAAACTGCTTATTCAAATTAAATAGATTAAAAGGGGTGCATGTCTATCACAACCTGCTCTCTTGTCAGACAACATTCTCATCCCGTTTCCCCAGAGTTAATGCTGCTTAGTGGGGGTAAGTAGGAAAGAATAAGGAAAGGGCAGACAGGTATAGGACTATGGGGTGCAAACAGTTACCCCACTGCCACCAGACTCCAGGGTGCCAAGGGGGCAATTTTTTATATGTAAATGTTATGTAATTGTTGTGACCCCTATAGTTTCAATGTGTAGCTGCCTTCCACTGTGATAGAGAGGTAATAATATGCACATGAATTACATTATATTATTGTCATTTAGCAGACACTCTTATCAAGAGCGAGTTACATAGGTTACAGTTTTTACATGTTTTCCATGTATAAGCCTGGATATTTCCTGAGGCAGTTCTGGGTTCAGTACCTTGCCCAAAGGTACAAGCTTTCAGTTACATGCCCTGCTCCTTACCACTATGATACAGTGCTGCACATGCTTTTTATGATGGTGCCTGCACAGTGACACAGAGTTGCATGTTTAATTATGCAGTCCAATCAGTGGAGAGGAGACTCTGAACCCCACAAGATCACAAGATTGTGTTCAATCAGTTCCTCTGTGCCTGTACCCACAAAATAGTGTTCAAAGGCAAATGTAACCTTTTCTCATTTAATAGACCTCTAAAATCTGGAGAGGAGAGAGAAAGGGAAATTAGAGGTATTGTGGTTAATGCTGTTTCACATAAACATCATTAATATCATGCTTTTTATTGATACAAATCACTGTAAACTGAGCTGACATGAATATTCCAGCCTTGAACATTGGCGTCCTTCTAGTATTGGGATTACGATCCAGAATTCTGCAAAACAATACTTAACACCTAAAGATAAACCCAGAACTGCTTCTTTGATGTTCCAAACAAAGATTCAGGGGGGGAGAATTTACAGAAACCCCTATGCAATTAACCAAACCTAGACAAACCAGTCCTGTGGATGACTATAAAGGCTGCACTTACCACTTCCTTTCCGCGTCAGCTGTTCATGGCATCCCTCCTCCATCCCCTTTCTTTTCCCTGTTCATGACGTCCACATAGGGGGTCAACAGCCTTGGCCCACAGCCAGGTACAATCCCTTTGCTGGGCCTCAAGCCACATAAAGTACCGCTA
The DNA here is from genome assembly GCA_019176425.1 of Megalops atlanticus. Lineage (NCBI taxonomy): Eukaryota > Metazoa > Chordata > Actinopteri > Elopiformes > Megalopidae > Megalops > Megalops atlanticus. The sequence goes on along the minus strand of CM032883.1, from coordinate 33,200,081 downwards.
TAATCACATCAAACACAACGTTCATGCTTTGATTGTCTGGAAGTTCATGTCTGCTTAAATAGAATATTTTTAATGCTGTGTCCTTCATCAGTGTGAATCCTTACATTCCCATAATTACCTAAGCTAGGTGTGTGGGAAAAATTCAAACAAACAGACAGCATGTAATGTAAGGTAGCCTACTTTGTGTGGAGAAGGTAACTGCAGACCATCCAGGTAACCATCCAGAGGTGTTGCTGTCCGTCTCAGGCGTGTGTTACTAGGGCGATGAACCCGGGGATGAGGGGGTCAGGTGGAAGGGAAGAACACAGCTCTGCTGCGGAGTCAACAAGCTGTGATCTGCCAGCAGCCTAAATGGAACATGCAGGCCCTTGGGCGGAGGGCTATTTTCTTCCTTGAGAATCAGATTATAGATGGAAAAGAGGTCCATCCTCGTTCTCTCCTTTTTTTCCCCCCATGTAGGCCCCCCGAGGAGCGCTCATTCTCGCTGAGCTGGTGCTGGCAAGGGCTGCACCCATGTTCTTGAAATGCAACCAGAGGAACACTATGTCCTAGACTGTGGAAAGATGACATATTTAGCAGAGCAGAGGATGTGTACCCAAAAGCCATTACTGACAGCTACCGAATGCGCTTAAGTCTATACATACCGGGCATGAACCAGAGGACTACAATTAAGAAGGACATGTTAAAATATACAGAGTAACTCATTTGATATCCTCGTTGCCATGCTGCCAAATTTGGAGCTGATAAGTAGGTTGCATTAATCCTGGTCTAATTGCGTAATGTGAACTTTTTAAAGTTAAAAACATTTTCTGTCATCTTTGGTTAGTAACCTGCCTAATTAAACAAAGCCAACAGCCAAGATGAAATATATATGTTAAAAAGGGATACAAATATTACATGCCATACAGCACAGAAACCGTTTAAACATGTTACTTTGCTTTGTAGACAGTACTCTTTTTGCTCTCACATCAGTGAGTAAATATGACTATGTTTGGCTTGCTTTGCCTGATGTTGCAAACACACACTTGTTTTCCACTAGAGATGTCTGCATTGCAACCCTCAGGACCACGTTTTTTTTTCTTCTGCAGAAGCATATTACCGAATCCAGCCTCTGTCTCTGTAAAGCTCCTCTTCATTGCCTTACTCTGATTTTTGCTTAGCTGGAGTTGAGTGTACATTTGCTGTGAGTCCTTGGCTACACGGTTTGCAGCTTCCTCAGGATTCCTACTGCTCTATTTTGCATCCTATTTGCTCTGTCATGTCTGGAAATGTAGAGCAAGCTACTGCAACAACCAAAGGGTCCTCACAGTATCATGAGGTCATCATTGTTCTTACAGAACTCCAAGGCCGGTTGTGCAGTGGGTCCTGTTCAGAGGTTCAGTTACATATTCTTGCTGGGGAAACTGAAATGGGTAGATGGTAACTGATTGAGTTCCATGTTCAACATACCTTGACTGAACATGCTCAGAAAGATGTGAATCGATCAAAGTGGTGTTGGGAAGCAGGTGCAGCAGTGTGGAGTGGAGATTGGGTAAATAAACAGAATGTTGCATGTGTCAGGAATTCGGCTGCTGCTTGAAGATATGACCAACAGATTGCCTAATAACTTCCAGATAAAACTGTGTTAATTAGTCATTGGTTTCACCTGTGTTTTCTGTTATTTAAGCCCTGCCCTTCATCCATGTGTTTGCTCAGTCTTGAGTTGCCATGCTTGTTGTGTGTGAACACTTGTAGCAAGCCTGTTTTGGTTTCTCTTGAGTCTTCAGTAACAGAAACTTTGTGTTCTTTGAACAATCTCTGCACTTGGATTTGCCTTGTTCCTTGTTACAGCATGTACAGATTCATAACAGGCACCGTTAACAGACATGGTAGCTTTGCTCAAGGGACCGAACTGAATTGCTTCAAATTAATAATGTGTAAAACTATGTAAGATGCCAGATTTCAGAGCCCTTAATAAGACTGTCTGCTTCGTGAATTGGTGAGGATGAGCACAGAACTGTGTGTACTTTACGGAAGGTTTAGATGGAGAGGCAAGGTTGTTATTTTTGTTCTGAGCACCAACCCGACTATTTCTCTTGCTCTTTCAGAGAAGTTGTGGAGATCCAGCCAGCCATTTTGCACTCAGTGAAGTAATTCAGCTGTGATTGTTTGCTCGGCATACACCCTTATCCACAGTGGCTTTCTTGCCTCACATGTCATCCATTTATATGGCTGGGTGTTCAGTCATCTACTCATCTCACACTTATGGTTGCATCTGTTAATCTCACAGACTGGGTCATGATGTATTCAACAACTTTTGAATTACATTTCCTGTGCCTTACCGCTGTGTCACACTGCAGCAAACCGTGTATTTACGCACAGCTCATGCGGGTTTGTGCGATCTGTCTCCCTGGCAACTCTGCACCTTCACCAGCTAAGGAACAGCTTTGGTGCCTGGTGATGCAGGTGAACAGACCTTTAGTAAAATGATCTCTTCAGTTGCTGGGGAGAAAGCTTACACTTGGAAAAAACATGGTCCAAGCTTTGTTTTCAGCAGAGGAATTCCTTGACCAAGTAATGAAAAACAGTCACCCTGCATCATAAGGGAGCCATTTCAAGCCTTGCTTTTATGTTAAAAGTTCAAACAGGGCTTGTATAGTATATGTTTACATCACTAGATACATAGCTTGAGAGAGGTGGAAACATGCACATTGTAGAAAAACTTGAGCAGCCTGAAGAGTTTCCTTCTTAGGGGATGGTGTTAAAATGAGCTCTTCATCCAAAGAGGTCTCCTCAACAAAAATCGCAGTACATTTGAAGTGCAGATGCAGGTAGAGGGTTGTTGTTCAGACAAAGCAGCTCTGAAAAAGATCTGAAAAGACATGGAGGATTATTTAACAATAAAGCTTGTTTTGATACATTTTAATGGGATGCAATGTTAATTTAACTGCAGTGTTAATGATCTCATTAAAGATGACTGATAGTGACACCCTTGTTATGAGCTGGGAGGGACATGTTCGTAGCCAGACTTCTTGCTATAAGAGGCATTCCTCCTCAAATCTGAGCACAGTTTTACTTTGGGGGCAGATTATGTGGAATGTCTGCTAAAGACACATAAACTCGTCATTTATTTATATCATTCGTTGAATTATATTAACGGGCCAAGCCCGTTCTTTCAGGCTTGGGAAATAGCAATGGTTCATTGCAATGCTTACAAATGAAAGATGCACAGTGAATTGGAGATTTAAGTGCTAAGCAAGCAGTTGTGCATGGTCACGAGTCACATTCTATCTGTGGGAAAATTAAGATGCCTGCTTCTCAGGCAGAGAGCTCTGGCAGTTCCATTATTCTCTTGAGTGCATTATGATGATTTAAGTGCAAAAAGTGACCTGCGTTCCAGGGTGCAAGGTGACCAGGCGGGCTTGAATCAACTTCTCACAATGGATCTCAGCCAGGTCAGACTGAACATTCCATTTGCAAGAGGATCATTCCCACTGAATGTTAAAAACTTGGGAGTAGAGTGGCAAGGTGATAACGTTTGTGACCAAAAGGTTGCTGGTTTGATTCCCTGCTGGGGCACTGCTGTTGTACACTTGAACAAGGTACTTAATCCACAATTGCCTCAGTAAATATCCAGCTGTATAAAATTGATGAAATTGTCACCTATGTAACTCCCTCTGCGTAAGAGTGTCTGCTAAGTGACAACAATGTAATGTAATGTATTAGCTGGGATATCTAGTTACAACTGTGCAGTGACATGGAACAGACCTATGAATGCCTACTAAATAGAATACTTTAACTAATCTAGAGGAGGTTTATATCTAAGAGTGAGACTGACATGGGAGTGAGGCTAGCTTTATTGTGTAACCTTTCCCATTTTCGTTTGGCCAGAAAAACAAAACTGAAAATGAATGGGAGTTACAGTGTTTTGACGGCAGAATTCTAGCAGTGATAGTGTGTGAACGGTGCCTGATGAGAGTGTAGGAGGATTGAGATCGCAGTACTGTTTTTGTTTGATTTATCGTCCACTGCTCGTGTTTCTTGATGTGTGAAACGTGGTTTTGGCTTGGGGGGAATGAAACTGTTTCTGTCTGCATTCAAAATGACTTGAGAATAAATGTGCTTGTTGATTGATTGCTACTTAGTACATTCAAACAAATAATCCTTCTTTTTTTTTGTTGCATTTTGACAACCCAGTCCTCCACCTCCCGCAGTCTTATAAAATATGGATGATGTTCTTCAGGAAGAAAGGCTGACCACTCAAGCGGATTACCAGAGAGCAGTTAGCAGGGATCCCAAGAGATGGGACTGACCTGGAGAGGGACACACACTCACACACTTAGGTTACGTAACGGTGAGAGTCGGTGAGCTGGAAGAATGGAAACAGTGCAGTGGAAGGGGAGTTGGGGTCACCTGGAGGAAAACTGGCACGAATGATGATGCTACTGATCAGGGTCAGTGAATGTAATGCTTTCAAGGGGACTCTCGTTCTCTTCTCTGCTGTCTGTTCTTAACACTATCTATCTGTCTATCTATCTATCTATCAATCTCTATGTGCATATGTATGTAAGTATGTAGATGTCTGTATATAAGGTATATACATACATGGCATATATATACCTACTTTTTAATACTTTAACACTACTTTGTGAAGACAGTGCAATGAATTCTGAGGATACTGGCCAGCCCAGTTGTTTGCCTGGTAGTGAAGCTGGACAAGAGACTCGCTGATGTAGTGTGAAGCAGAAAGGGTTAATGTTTACTCAGCGTCTGGAACACATTGACACCGGTGCCCCTGGCCCCGCCCCCCCCGTGCCCTCTCCCATTCTCACATCTTTACTCACTTCCTCAGGTGCTCGTCAGTCACGGGAGCCGGGTGGCAGACGGCAGACTTTCAGCTGTGGGCTTTGACAGATAGAGAAGGATCTGTCATCAGGGAGGGAGCAACCTTGCTCTCTGTGACTCCCTCTCCCTCTCTCTCTCTCTCTCTCTCCTCTCTCTGCCTCCTCTCTCTCTGTTAGTCTCTACCTCTTCTCTCGCTCTGTTAAAAACTGGAAACTCACAGTACCGGTGGGTGGTGACACTAGCTCTCTCACTCCTCCCTCATCTCTCCTTCTCTCTCTCTTCCTCTCTCTGCTCCTCTCTGTTTACGCTTGCTTGGCTGAGAGCAGAGATGCAGGCAGCTGCCTGGAATCGACTTAAAACACAGAGAGGAGCTATTGTGGGATGCTAAGGCTAACGGAGCAGGAGAGAAACTGTGGCACTGTTTTGTTTCATTTTTTTTTCCTGGAGGACATCACCTTTCTTCTGTCAGATTCAGCTTTATTTTTTGTTTAACCTCATCCTGATTTCTCAGACATAAGCACTGAGACTTCTTCACATCAGTTTATTTTGTTACAGCCTCTTTGACTCCCCTTCTCTATTTGAAGAAATCGTCTTTTGGATCAGATTTTGGGGATTTACCTGCCTGGTTTACACCCTTTAACCCCGCCTTTCTTTGGGAGCCTCTCCCCTCCTTGAGGTCAGAGCCATCTCCCCGGGTCTGGAACCGCGCGGGTACCCCCAGCAAGGATGACAGACATGCTGGTGTCCGAGCCCGGCCTCACCTCTGCGTGCGCACCCCTGGAGCCCTGCAGCGAGGAGAATGGGACAGACGAGAACGCCCCTGCCAAGAGAGCCTCCAACACGGGGGCCAAGCTGTGGGGCCGCGTGCGCAGCAAACTCCTGCGACAAAAGGTTCCTCTCCCTTCCACAGGCAGCACTCGCAGCTAAAGCATCTGCATGGCAGCTTTCTCTTTCTGTCTCCCTGCCTCTTTCTCTGTCTCCCTCTGTCTCTCTTTCTCTCCCTGCCTCTTTCTCTGTCTCCCTCTTTCTCTTGTTCTATCTCCCTGTCTTCCTCTTTCTTTCTCTCTCCCTGCCTCTTTCTCTGTCTCCCTCTTTCTCTCGTTCTATCTCCCTGTCTTTCTCTTCTTCTTTCTCTCTCCCTGCCTCTTTCTGTCACTCTATTGTCCTCTCTCCCACTATTTCTCTTTCTTTCTCTGTCCTTCTTTCTCTTTCCTATATCCTTCTCTCCACTCTTTCTCTCTCTCCCTCTTTTTCTCGCTATATCTCCCTCTTTCCCTCTCTCTCTCTCCCTCTTTTTCTCCCTCTCTCTAACTCTTTCTCTCTTTCCCTCTCTCTGTTTCTTTCTCTCTTTCCCTCTCACTGTCTCTTTCTCTCTTTCCCTCTCTCTCTCTCCATCTCCCTCTGTCTCTTTCTCCTTCTCTCCTCCTGTCTCTGCATAAGCCAGTTTAAGGGGGGCAGTGTCTAGGCCATGTTGAGGGCATGACCGGCTGACAGTCATTGGTGGCATGCCCTGTGACGCCTCACCTCTGAATTTTGGCAGCTCTGTAATGGAGGATGTTTTCTTTTCATTTGGAGGCTGATGAAGGATGCAGCCTGATAGGGGACTTGGGGTTGGGCTGAATGTTGGGGACAGAATGGGTTTTGTCCAGCACTGACTCTCTTAGAGGCAGCTGGAGAGCACACGTCCTTTGCACAGCTGTTTGGCTAGACGCAAGAGGGAACGTTGTTTTTGTGATCCATGGGAGCTCCGTAATGAGAAACATTATCGCCAGTACACTCTGTGACTGTTTTTGATTGCGGAGCTTTATTGTTCGGATACGGTTGATTTTTGTGGTACCGCCTAGTGATGGTGGCTGTTTGCTGGCTTGTTAAAATAGAGCAGGACCTGGGCGACTCAGGTCTGTTTGAGCCTTGTTCCCACAGGCACAGAGCACATAGCACTGACTGTTGAATAAGTTTAAAAATTATATTATGTATGATTACACAGTGACTGCAGTGAAAGCAGAGGTAACTGTGATTTTGTCAGGAACAGTAATGCAGGAAACATTAAACAGAGCTGCCTGAACATGAGCTTCAAATTACGGTTGCAGCAGATTTTAGGTCAAGAATAAATTTGAATTTTCATTACTGTAGGCAAAGTGCTGTTTTTTTGCGTAGGAAAAGCTATTATAATTCCCAAATCACTTTAACGCAGATGATTTCTTAGATTTATAAATATGTGTGTGTGTGTGTGTGTGTGTGTGTGTGTGTGTGTGTGTGTGTGTGTGTATGCAGACTGATATTGAAACACTGAATTGTTGGATAAGGTAGGACATTATTTGTTCAACTATTAACATGCTGTAACAGTATTGCTACAATACCCAAGGTTTGTTGGCTTGTACTTTAATAGTAAAAGAAACAGCCGGATTCGTCAAGATAATATCTTTCCTTAGATCAAAGCAGCGCTGCTTGATGCTTGATCAGGCCACAGGGATGTGGAAGAACCTCAGGTCAGATCAGTGTGGTAAAGCCATGGATCTCTAGCTTTAATCCCCTCGTTAGTGTGTCAGCACTGTTAGGAGAGATAAGATAAGCCCATCTAATGAAGGGCTGACAGGAACTTTACTGACTTCAGCTTCAGAACTTCAAACCATTTACTCAGTACTTGGAAACTGAGAAATTCTTTGCATGCATTTGCAATGCATTTGCGCGTGCGTGCGTGCACACACACACACACACACACACACACACACACACACACACACACTTTTTTGGGGTATCATTAACCTAGGAAAAAAGATGATGCCCAAACAGTAGCATCACTATTAATATCATTTTGCCTCTGCTTAACCAATCACGAAATCCTTTGTGTTCTCCTCTGAGAGTAACAGAATCAAAACAGGTCCGACAGCGTGACGAACCCCACGCTGGCAACTCCATGCTGAGCTGTGGCAGAGTCGTCTGCAGGCAAACACCACTGCAGTGCTGTGCTTTAAAGCAGGGAGCCCAGAACAGGGAGACTCTTCAAGCAGATGTCTCACACACACACACACACACACACACACACACACACACACACACACACACACACACACTCACACACACACACTCACACACACACACACACACACTCACTCACTCACTCACACAGCTCTGGACCTTTCCCTATTTTAGATGACTGCACTGCTGCCAATTCTGCTGCTGCTCCGGCAGACCCTGAATGCTGGTGCCAGACAGTTTCAGTGCGCACATTCCTGTAAAATGTAAGAGACCACACTCTGCCTGTGCTGAGTGAGATGAGCAGGTATTCCTTCACAGTGCAGGACAGTACAGTGCAGTGCAGTATGTCCACTGGAAGGATAAGGACACTTACATGGCCTTGTACAAGCTGCTCCTCTTCCATGGTGATATGTTCCGCAGATTAGAACAGAACATGAGAGGTTTTCAAGAATGATTTCCTCTCTGAACCATCCATGGCAAACACAGATGTATGTTAAACTGCAGGCCTCTGATTATTCTAGCAGAGATTTCAGAAGCTGTGTCTCTTACAGCACATGAGAACTTACTGTATTACTTGCACAATGCCACTTTGTAGGGTTCAGCTTTTTTGTAAACAATCTTCTATAACAGTTAATTAAACAAATACAGTTTTTACCACTGACCATGACCGAATAGGCCATTGATATTTGGAAATTGGAGAAAGCCCATTAAAATTTAAAGTGCAGCTCTGTCAAGCATCAGTATCAAACAGTATCATGTGCAGCTGATTAAAACTTAACCTATCGTTCATTTAGGCCAGTTTTTGGTAGGGAGATGATAATGACTGTGAATATATACACATTAGTGAATGTAACTATGCTCTGTATGCTCACCATAGATGCTAACTTCTTGTTTAAAATCCTTGGGGCTGTTGGCAGGCAGCAGTGTGGCATAATGATAAGGAGCAGAATTTGCTTGATTTCCAGGTACTCCCCGGGGTACTGCTGTTGTATACTTGGGCAAGGTGCTTAACCTGAATTACCTCAGGAAATATACAGTTGTATAAACGAATATGATGTCCAAATGTCAGTGATGTGAATTTCTCTGGACAATGTGCTAAGCTAGGGGCAATGTACTGGCTTTATGTCTCTCTGAATCGATTAGCATTGCAAGACACAGACATTGAAGAAATAAAGCAGAGAATGACTCTTGTGTGACGGGTGTAGCTCCTGTCCGTTCCACCCAATTGAACAACAGTCACAGTCCACTAGAATGTGTCTTTGTCCCGTCTCTTTCGGTTTTTGGTTGGTGTATCAAATGCTACCTCATTGCACAAATATAGCTGCGGATGCCCTGAGTTTATTATGGGAGTGGAGGCGAGAAAATGTGTCCATTAAACAAGCTTCCACCCACTTCATGTGCACTGTAATGTTTACCTGCACTGGGCATTATTGTTTTATGCCATCGTCCACACTCAGTCCTGACAGTGTGTCTTATCTCTGTGCAATGCACCTTCCCATGTTGTGCTAATCTTCTCATGGCTGACTGGATCTTGCTGTTATACTGCAGCAGTAAGTCCTCGGTGCGCTGGGAACCTTGGAGCCCTTTCTTTGGGATGTTCCTGGTTTAGTCTGTGATCTGTGCGACTTGTTTGCGTTGGCCGGGACCGCTGCCCGCACTCAGCGTGGGGGGGCTTCCCAGCCCCAGTAAAAAGCTCATCTGGCACTCATTGTCCGGCCCCATTCCCTCCCTCCGCAGACCGCCGGTGCACTCTGCCCTCACCCCCGAGGTGTAGGGTGACTAAATCCAGCTCTCCATTCTGTTTGAAGTGCGTTTCAAAGTCCTGTCTGCTACGGCTTCCGGAATGGGACCTGAGGTTCTAGAAGCCTCGAATTAAACCGAGAAGCTTCCTTTTATAGGCTAAGGAGACAATATGGCTGCCCTGACTGGGTATGTTTGACTGTTGTTTCCAAGGGGAAGCTTCTGATTATGTGATGGGTTCATATACCCGTCTCACTCACAGAGCCACTGGCTGAGAGGATGCCACTGTCAGAGACGATTTTTACAGCTGATTGCTTGTTATAATACCTGAACAGCATGGTAAGTCTCTGAAAATACTGAACCCAGAAAACCTTGGCTGAATATACTAAACATTTATCAATCAGCCTGTACGGTCAATCATTTGGAATGTGTTCATTCAGGAGTAGGGCAATTGAGATTTAGGCTACATTAATGCACTGCATGTTTTTAAATTATTTTCTCTAAATTATCTCCAAAAATGCATGGGATTACAACTTGCTATGACACTTTCCAGTTCATTCAGAGTATTCAGTTATGCACAGGTGGATGAGTTTATTATTATTATTATTTTTTTTTTAATTTAAAATACAGGTCTGGCATTGAATTACTCCAGGCATACACAGTTGTTACGGTTTCAAAAATACACCCTTTGACCCTTCTGGAGCGGTTGTCTCTGACTGACAGGAGAACAGAACATATGTACTTCAACCTGCTCATTGGTTGTCTGTCCAATGAATCATCCACCAGGGATCATCAGAGATTATGTGCATCCTTTTTCTCTCAGTTCTCACAAGATTTTAAGGTCACAGAAAAAATGAAATCTATACTGAATACACTGAGATGCCACTATAGACTGCATAAGCCCTCAGCTATGCAGTCTGTGGGCTTTCCTTGTTATTCTTTATGAAGGAAAAAAAGAAATAGGGCAAATTCCACCAGAATTTTAATAAAAATGACTTACCGGCAGTTACTTGTCTGACTAGTTGAGGGATCTTATTTTTTTCCACTAGTCTGACCTTCTAAGTTTCTATCTGATAATGAACAGAGGACAGCTAGTGACTTGCTGGGAGTGCATGAACCAAAAGCCAATTTGCACTTAAAGTTAAAAGGTTTAAAGTCTATGAAAAGTTCGCATGGGGGTTACTCTGAACGATGCAACCCACTCTAGAAATGGCCTGTAACAGAAAACGAGTCCACAAAGAACTGGACTGTAAATTATGTGATTGATCTGTTTACCCCAATTGTGATGTCTTACAAATATTGTATTAAAGATCAGTATAGTTCAGGAGACAGAATAACGATTTCAAGAAAACTAAGTCACTTTTCATGTAACAGAGCAGACAGTATATACTTCTAAATATTACTGAAAGTTTGTTGCTATATTTTACCTGAGTTCTGTGACAGTCTTTCTTGAGTGTTTGGTTGTTGGAGAACACATTGTACGCATCTTAACATTTCCCTTAAGCCCTTTAGTTATTTATTACTGAAAGTGGAAGTGATGTGTCCTCATAAAAAAGCCTCTAAGCACAGTCTCTGTCATTGTGTTATCAAGACAATTATGTCTCTCTACAATATAAAACAAGTCTGTGAAAAGTACAGTGTGTCTTTCAGGATGACCAGAGAGTGTTTACCAGTCACAAGAGTTCAGGGAATCAGTCTGTTCAGTCTGGTGTATTTGCAAATAATTTGCTCCACCATCTATGTTTATCTTTACCAAGCAATTATTAAATTAGTAAGGAAAATTTTGTGCATAGTATCTTTTTGTTTTCTTTAAAGTGTACATTCAACATAACAGGATAACAGGATGATGTGGCTGAGTGTTGTGGTATAAGTATAGAAGTTAAGGACAAAGATGGTGGACACAGTCACACTTAATTTCCCATAATCCCTAGGGGAAAAGCCCTTCACATCCTGTAACCAGATCATAACTACAGTGAAGGGTCAGGTGTCCACATATATTATGAAGCAGGGAGGTTTCCTGGGACCTCTACACAGAGGACTGCCAACTTGACTCGATGTCAGGATCCCAGAAATTTAAAATGGAAATGATTATACATTAACCTGAAGTTCCCGGGAGGTTTTAAATATAGACCGACTTGTCTGGGAATTTCCAGCAGACTGAAGAAAACTGGACCTTTTTTGCACTGCTCCAGGAATAGCCCAGAAATGCTACAGTCCCAGAGTGGAAACTGTGACTTGCCCATGTTGGCTGTGGATGAAAGTTGCTCAGATTGTTATAAGAGAATAAAAGATGTTTTGACAGGGGACATCTAGGCAGGTGCAAGCAGAAAAACACATGTTTGCCTGAGCTAAAATCAGCCAAGAACTTTATAATGGTAATGTCCTGATAAACATTTTCCTAGGATTTAAATGGTCCTGGAAACATAAGATAATGTATAGACATAAAAAGGCATGTGTGGACTTTGGAAAAGTGCAGTCACTTTGAATAAGCTCCCTTGATATGATATTGTATTGCATGCAATCTGTCTCACAGTAAACACAATGGAGAGACACGCATGAGTATAGCAAAGGCAAAACAGGACAACCTTGAAGTTCAATCTCTTTTCCTGTATTTCAGCTGGACCCACAGACCGTGCAATCCAAGAACTGGCAAATGGATGTCATAGAGATGAATGGGGTAAGAATTTGTGGTTACTTTTTCAAAAAAAAAAACTTTCCAGTTCATGAGTTGTAGATCTCTGACATGAAAACTTTAGTGTAAGTTCGTAAAGGAATAAATGTTTATAAAAGATAAAACGACAGATAATAGTCTGCTTGTACTCTTCCCCCCCAGATCAAAGTGGAGTTCTCAATGAAGTTTACTGGGCGGGACTTGACTCTGAAAAGGATGCCTTCAAAGAAACAAAGTGGAGTGTTTGGAGTCAAAATCGGTGTTGTGACAAAGTAAGGCCTATGATTTTTTTTTCTTTAAGAAGCTGCTTTGCACCACTCAGTAACTCTCCTTTTATAGAGCTAAGATTTAAAACATGACATCACTGTAACTTCAGCCAGCTGCACACAATCTAGAACATGTACACTCTTAATTGTGCTAAGCTCTGTAAACCATATCAGCTCTTGGGCAGTGGTGTGCTGAAATTGTAAGGTAAGAGGAAGTTAGGAGGGTGCAGTTGGTACTGGGAAAATACCTGCTATGGCATAGGCATGGGATTTCACTAAATATTGGCGGAGGCAGCTACGCTAGAACCCCCATAATCCCAAGGGGATAGGCCCTTCACAAGCTGCTGCCTGATCATAACAACAGCAAGGGGTCAAGTTAACAGATACATTAGGAAGCAGGAGATTACCTTATGATGTACAGTATGGCTAGTTAAAAAAGCAGGACTCATAACCAAAATTTGCTGGATAGATTCCCAGGTGGGGTACTGTTTTTGTACCGCTTGGGTAATGTATTATACCTGATTACTTCTGTAAATATACAGGTTTATAAATGCATGACATGTACTGTTATCTGTATAAATTGCTTTGGATAAAGGTGTCTGCTTAGCTAGCTAATATACGGTGCTGTGCCGTCCTGCAGGAGGGAGTGCTCCAAGGTGCCCCTTGTCATCTGCCAGTGCATCGACGAGGTGGAGAGGAGGGGGATCGAGGAGGTGGGGATCTACAGGATCTCCGGGGTGGCCACAGACATCCAGACCCTGAAAGCAGCCTTCAACACAAGTAAGAGAGCCGCCGCTGCTGCTGCTGCTGCTGCTGCTGGTGTTTGAATGACACAGACTGTGTGAGGGCCGGCCCTGATGGTTATAGCATCTGCCCCATAGCAACGGTTACATTGCGGCGTGGGTTTGTTCCCCCTCTTGATGCTGCAACTTGTTCCTGCTCCGTCCTCTGGGAGAGCCGGGGGGCTTGTCACCCGCGACCCGTCCTGACCCTCTGAGCGCGGGACGCTGGTGGGAAAGAGTCTGCCGCTCTCTGCAGCTGTCAGCTGCGAGGCAGGTCCCAGAGATGCCTCGTTCAGAGTCGCGACCCTTGTCGAACACATCAAGTCGAACACAACAAACGTGCAAATTTAAGAGCAGGCTTAACGCTTCTGGAATGAAGCCAAGCTGAATTCTGATTTTTCTGTGGCTGCTGCTCTTTTCCTTTGCTGATGCAGCCACTCTCTCCTCAGATACCACCAAAGACTTCCCAGTGATCCTGAGTGACATGGATATCAACGCCATTGCGGGAACCCTGAAGCTGTACTTCCGCGAGCTCCCAGAGGCTCTGCTCACAGACCGGCTGTATCTGGCCTTCCTGGAGGGAATAGGTATGAGAGCCCAAACCCAATGCACTGAGACCTGTAATACTGTATGTTCTGACAGCTTTAATCAGCAGCCTTTTGCATCATTAGGCACTGAGATTCAGTACCAGTCAAAAGTTTAGACGCACCCACTCATAGAAGCGTTTTTATTCATTTTTACTACTTCCCACATTTTAGAATAATAGTAAAGCCATCAAAACTATGAAATCACACAGATGGAATTTTGCAGTGACAAAAGTGTTAAACAAATCAAATCTTATATTTTAGATTCTTCAAAGTAGCCAAAAATATTTTTTTAAATAATTTTTTTGGAAAGAAATTCATACATAGCGTCATACATCAAATTTGTCTAAGAAACAAAATTAAAGCATTTAAGCATAAGTCTTTCGATTAAAATGTCTTTGAATGCATGTTTCCCATTATCTTAATCAGGTGTGTCCAAAGTTTTAACTGGTACTGTGTAAGGAACAGATAGAGTAGCAACATCCCCAAATACCAAAACTTGTCATCTGAATGTATACAGTCCTGTAGATCAAATGCTATTGCACAGCCCAGCTGCACAAAAACAAACACAGACTGGCCAAAAGTTGCCTGTGTGTTTTGTAAGGAGAGGCCTGTCTGTGCTCTGCAGAGAGGTCTGCGTGAGCGCGGGGGGGGGGGGGGGCTCAGCAGATGTGCGGAGCGGTGGAGGAGGACGGAGACAGCGTAGGTGTGTGATCTGTCTGCGTGTGTAACCCGCCGGGCGTCTGCCTTTCCTCCCAGCGCTGTCGGACCCCGCTGCCAAGGAGAGCTGCATGATGCACCTCCTGTGCTCCCTGCCTGACCCCAACCTCAGCACCTTCCTGCTGCTGCTGGAGCACCTCCGGAGGTACGGCGGGGGGCAGGACGGAGGCACGGCCGGGGGCAGGACGGAGGTACGGCCGGGGGGGGGCAGGAAGGGGGATTTTTACTCTTACAGTATCTGTGGTTAAGGTATTCTGCTGTATAAACTCTGCTGCTGTGAAATGTGATCATACTGTAGTGATATGTGCTTAAAGGGCTTCGTAAAGCTGTATGTGTGTGTGTGTGTGTTTGTGTGTATGTGTGTGTTTGTGTGTGTGTATGCGTGTTTCTCTCTTTCTCTGTCTGTGTGTGTGTGTTGGTGTGTTTGTGTGTGTTTTTTCTCTCTCTCTCTCTCTCTCTGTGCTGTGCGTGTGCGTGTGTGTGTGCGTGTGTGTGTGTGTGTGTGTGTGTGTGTGTGTGTGTGTGTGTTTGTTTTGTGCATCCACTGTGTGTGCATTGCAGACCTTGTTTCCCTTTCAGTGGAATGGTGGGGCAGGAGGGAAACTAGCTTACTATCAAAGGTTGTCTGCCACTACCTCATAACTGCTTATACATGAATATGACTTCTGACTATTTGAACTCATGTTGAAACCTGGTCTCCCAGCCCTGCTCTGATGTAATGCCATGCATATTAAGGTCTCCTGAGCCAGTGCCACTCAGACCTGTGTTCCCCGTAGAGAACGGCTTCCTCTGTTCACATTTCAAAGCAAAGCGAAAGACCGTTTCCCATCTGGAGAGGGAGGGTTTTGGGAGCTTCGCTCAGACATGCAGAGCTGGAATCTCCCTTCCTGCTGACACACTCCAGAGCCCCTCTTCTCAAGTGCAAACTTCCCATCATGATAACCGCCCTTCCAGGCCAGGACACATCAGGCTGACATAGCTCAAGCCCAGAGCTTCATGGGAAGCCCTTAGTCACAGTTAAACACCCCTGGGCACTGTCTGTGTCAAAGCACAGTGCCGGATGTCTCAGCTCTCATCATAAGACACTGATAAAATCTTTCCCACCTGGACAGAATGCTTACTGGTGTTCTGCTGGGCAGATTGCTCATTGGCGCCATCTTCTGGAAAAGATGCACACAGGGCAGGTGGGAAACTCCGAGACGGCAAGACGGATGAGACTGAAGACCACTGCATTATCCTGAACCCAGTACAAACTTTTAATGTAGTTCACAGCAGCAAAAATCATTTTCTCACAAAGGGCAGCCTGGTAACTGCTATGCTGCAAGGGTCAAAACTTTTCTTATATTAATGCTTTACCCTAAAAGAATTACATGTTAAAAACAAATGTTTTTAAAGAATTGTATTTTTGTTCATTACACAAACCAGGTTTTATATTTCATTTTTAATCAAGAGCAATTAATTATTCCCAGGGAGGGACCCTTAACTAAGTCTATGAGTAAAAAAAGAGGTGCCACAAAAAGGACCCGTACTCAACAGATTGTTTTACAGTTTTTCCCTAATTTCCTTGTACATTTGTGGTGAAACTTTAGAGTTACAGGCAGGTACATTTAAAAATTGCCAGCTGAACAATACCATTCATTGACAATAGTGAAAATTTCTGAATCTGTTAGCCCCATTTTTTCTGAACACATTGAGTGTGGATCTTCTATGCCTGTGGTTTCCACTACAGAGCAATTACATTTGAAGAACAGCTGTAGCTCTAGTTATTAGACTTGTGAAATCCACTGGCTCATCAAGGTTCCATATGGTGACAATGAATTCCTGAAAGAATACAAGCGAAACTGGAGTGCAGAGAACTGGCTGGTCTTTCGATTATTGTTGCACATTTTCATTTGCTCTCCGATCTCAAATAATTTGATGTTTGGCTTTGCTCACATTTCAAAATGATAAAAAATAATAGAATGTTCTGCTGTATTGAATCATACCCAGTGGAAAATATATAATTTTTCAGTTTAATTTGTGGTTTTTATAGTCCTAAATAGTTCTATTAAAACTTGATGGAGGTCAACAAAGAGGTTTTCAATGGTGTGTTCAGAGGACTGGATGATTTTAAAAATACCCAATGGAACAGTAACAACGATATCACATTTTCCACCAAATTTCATTTCACACTTGGTGACTGTGACGAAGAAATAAAAACTTATATTTGCTGGAGCAGCATTACAAAACCACACGTTCTTTTGCGTGCGACAGAAGAGCAATTGTGACATCTGCTGGCCGTCTGGAGGATTGACAAAAATCAAATGAGTCACACAATGAAGGACATTCTAACCAATCAATAACAGACAAAATATCCAGCTGACAATCAAGGTGTTTGCTAACTGAGTGTAGCGTCATGACCAGCTGTGCATTAGTTCATACAACCAGACAGGCTGCACAGTAAGACTGTGCTCTGTTTTTCCTTGAGTTTATCAGAAAATCAATTACCCAGCTAACTGATATGTTCTAACATTCAGCTTGACCACAATGGGCTCTGTCCTTATCTTAGAGTAACACATGTAAGCAAGCACTGTGTTTTTTTTTCTTCTCTTACACATTTTGGAAATATTACTGACCACTGAACTCATAGTATTGGATAAGAGAATTACATGATGTCATAATCATAGATGCAAACGCAGTACGCCACATTTAATTTGAACCTGGGCCTTAGCCAATGCTCCCTGTGAAGTGCTTCAGGTTGTTCATGAGGTGCTGTTTCACAGCCAAGACCCCTCTCTCCGCAGGGTTGCAGAGAAGGAGTCCATCAACAAGATGTCCCTGCTCAACCTGGCAACCATTTTCGGCCCCACATTGCTGAGGCCCTCGGAGGAGACCAGCAAAGGACACATCACCCTGGTCTCTGACATCTGGTCACATGATGTCATGGCTCAGGTGGGTCTGGTGCGGGACAAGGGGACTGTGGGAAGTGCTGTCACTTCAAGTGGGGAGGGTGTTTTCACCGCTGGGAGGGGCACGTTTAATTGGGATGTAGTATGCTCCATTTCTTTTTATTACTCAGACCTCATCTCCCATGAAGCTCAAATAGGCCTAATCTGGGCCTCATCAAAGCAAGACTAATTTGCAACTGCATTTGAGTTCTGTGAAGCCTCTGCTCCAGTTTTTTCCTGGCAGTGCCCATCATGAGTGAAATGTACTGTAGTGTTGTAAGATGGAGTGGCTCTTAGGCCCAGAACTTTGACCTTTTTCACCTAATTGGGTTGCTTAAATTGCATATACTATATAATACATTAATGCAAGTGACACCTTTGGGATCATCCTTTAGAAGCAACACCCATTTTATCAACAGCATGATGATATCCTTAATCGTGCTGTGCATTACTGTCTAACCTACCCAAGTTCAACTGCACTTTAAAAAGCTAATAGACCTTCAAGGGTACCTGGTCACCTCTGGTTTGATGCATGTATTTTTTGCTGAGTCATACCTGTTGTTGATCTGTGTGCAGTGATGGAAGCTGAATGGTCAAAGCCTCTCGGTCTCTGTTTCCTGTCAGGTCCAGGTCCTCCTCTTCTACCTGCAGCATCCCTCCGTCTCCTTCTCCGAGCTCAAACGCGACAGCCTCTACTTCTCCACCGACGTGTAGCCTCTCCCACAGGACCCCCCACGCTTCTCCGAGGCACATGTTCCACACTGCAGGTTTCGGCGAGAGACAGAGAGGCCCCCCGTCTGAAGAAACCAACAAACCACCTTTACTTTCACTAGGTCTCTGGGTCTCAGCATCAGTCTAAATCTGTCACGTAAAAGCTAACAAACCCCATGCCCCCCAACCCTACCCTCCAGTCATTTTGCCACCCCTCACAGCACAGTAGCAGTAGCACTTGCATCCCGTCTCTACTGAGGAACCCTAAGGAGGGCATTAAAAGGAATGGCTGAGGTCTAGCAGAGGTATGGCTCCCTTAGGCCGCCAGAGATGGTCTAACACTTGGCCTCATCGTACATTCTGTGCGAAAGTCAGATTTAGACAGGTTCAGTTTTGAACGGAAGGGGTAGATGGTTCTTCCTGTCTTTGATGCTTGCAGCTTGCAAGGCCCGCCCACTTTCTTGTGATGAGGCTGATTTTTGTTTCCATAACGATGCCAGTGACAGAGGAAAAGGGCCGTCCAGCAGGAAGCGTGCTGACATGCTGAGTATGCCATCATGACGGCAGTGCTCGACAATACTGTACATACACAAGAGTTTCTCACCGAAAGGGCATTTAACAGATGGCAGTTACATATTTCGTAAATAGGGTTTGTTCTGTGGTTTATATTTGCTCTTCTTTGTGCATGTGATTGAGGATGATTGCGTGCGTGCGTGCAGAACCCTGTCACAGGTTCCGTGTGAAGGGTAGCATGGGACCAATATGAGAATACAGCACCCTCTCCTCTGTGTATTAAAGTCAAATTTATTGTGTATTTATTGTGCGGAGAGGTTTCTGTGATCCTGAATCAGGTGCTCCCATACTTCACGTAGAACCTGTATATTTGCTCTGTGTGAGAGTGAGAGTGTGTGTGTGTGTGTGTGTGTGTGTGTGTGTGTGTGTGTGTGTGTGTGTGTGTGTGTGTGTGTGTGTGTGTGTGTGTGTACTGTATTTATAAGTATGCCTGTATATACCAGTTCATGTATAGAACTTTGATAGTAAAGAAAACTCATAGTATGGGCCAAACATTTCAGACTAGAAATGCTTTTTAAGGGAATTTTTCCACACACACCAGTTTTGGCTGAAATGAGCTGCAATAGTCACACAAACAAAAGAAAAACTCTTGCACACATTTTAATTGGCATCATCTGAAAATATTTACATTTGCAGTTTAGATTACACTAGGAATTGGAGGAGGGCTGTATAAATGTATAAATGATAAAATATTGCTTTATGTCTGTCATTCCAGTGCTGGTTAGTTATGAATATAATACAGCAATCTAGTGTAGTACCATGGTGATTTGTACAGCAGCTATGTTTTGCATTTTCAGATCGTTATGAAATGGGAGAAAAAACATTTAAGAACTATAAAACTCCAATTTTAATGCTATCACACCCTCAATATGTATTACACTAAGCACTCCTAAATTTGACATTTTAAACCTCTTTTAAATTGTAGAAATCAAAAACATACTTTGAATAAGAGTAAACATCAATGTGAATGTTTCTTTATTATTTAAGGTAAAATAAAAGCGTATCAAACACCTGTTTTGCTCTATAGTTTTGAATACAGACGCTATTTACATGCCATCATTCATGCATGGTAGTCACATCATAGCCACTAAACTACATAAATTACAACTTACAAAGCGGCTAACAGACCTCCTTTCAGTTAAGCCTTTTATTATTATGCACCACAAATATGCGCGTTTGGGAGAAATATCAGTTAGCATTCACATATAAACAGCGCTTACACTGCAGTCCAAATGCAACACCCAAAAAGGATAAACAATCAAAGAAGCGACATTACGACACTAGGGGGAGCAGTTTCTGGAGGTACGTCATGCAAGTATTATCGCAACTGCATACCAAACAAAGCATTAATAACATCGAACAGTGCATTTATAAATTCACAAAAAGACATGTAGACATCCATTATCTTCAAATATTTGATATAACATTTTATCTCCTTAAAAAAGTAAAGATTTAACGGGTTTCATTTGCTTGTGTGGATATGGTACTTACGTATAAGAATCAGATAATTAATTAAATCTGATATTTCACAATTAGGATTATCCAATAAAATAAAACATTATTTTTCAAAGTTAGGTAATACACTTTAAGTCAACCAAATGCACTTGTAGCTTTAGTTGACTTGATACATCGCGCTATGTAACTATTTCAGTAACACGGATAAAATTGGGCACCATGTTTTACATATGGGGTTGTGGGGCTATATAGGGGAGGTTATTGTGTATTTTAGGTGTAGGAAAAATGATTTGAAATGGCATCTTAAACATTTCACGTTACTTGTCCTTTAAACCGAAAATTTTAAGTGTTTGTGAGGCTGTAGTCTGTACAGCCCAAGAGGGGGCAGTGCGAGATAAATGTACTTGGTTAAGGTGGTACTCTTAAAGATTTCACAAATTGTTGTATGATTACGTAATATAGTATTCAGAGCCTTGTATTGCTCAGGCTTTGCATACACGTATGACCAAATGATTAAACCATTTCACTAAATCCATACTTTACAGGTGTCCATATCCCGTACTTCTGGTATATTGTCTTTTAAAACGTTTTCATAGACGCATTCACCCATACGCATGTGTGACAACATCCTTATGTTCAAGACAACATGCTTTGTTGTCTTAAAACTGAATAAATAACCGTACAGAAGCATCTATATGTTATTTAAATTACGCATTTAAATCACGCCCTGAAACTCCCACTTTTGTGTCCACTGGACTGCGCGAGACATCCGTACATTACTTGCAGGTACCAGCCACACATGCACGGAGCTCGGGCGCTCGGACGAATCGCGATGGTGCGGGAAACCCTTCATAAGAGAATTCAGTATTTCTAACTTCTCTGTAGGTTTGACGCGCAGGACCAGAGTGCGATAAATTGATATCATTATTTGGACATCGACCGCGCAGGTGCGAAATGACAGCTGTGTAGGCACGCGGCTCCCTGGGTGTATTCATTTAGGTGTGACAAATGCCGCAATTCCTTGCCAGCGTCATGTTAACATTATTTAAACCGTAGCTGTGCAAGAAGCGACAGGCAACTTTTTTCCCCCCTCACTGCATAGCGGACTGTTGTTACATTTTTGAAACATGATTAGGCACATCACTCCTGCTTAGAAGGAGAGCGAACTTCAAATGTATTCCCTGCCGGGCTGGAGACCACAGAGTCCCAGGTCTGGACTGATTTCTCCCTGCGCTCGTCGCTCCGGTCTCCGAGGATGATCAGCTGCATCGCCTGCTTTTGGGTGCTCCTGTCTTCGGCCCTAGTCGCGATCTGCAGTTTCAGTTTTGTTGCTCCGGCATGGATCGTCAAAGACCGCCTGAAAAACAAAGCCGCCGTGAGCTTCGGGTTGCTCTGGCATTGCTCCGAGTCCATTGACCACATGTCCAGCTGCTATACGTTTTCAGGACTTGGGAAATTCTCAGAAATTCCTTCCAGCTCGTGGCAGGTAAATGCAATGTACCATTTATTGCTGTTGGAAACGGGGGTCCCTACATCTTCAGAGATAAGTGAAATTGAAGTTGGGGGTTAAATTGCCGAAATTCCTATTTGTCAGGGGTGTGCTTACGTGAATTTTGAATCCGTCATGATTTGTAGGGGCATCAACGTAAAAGTTGTATTTTGATAGAGCTGATGTAATCAGTGTTGATGCAGCAGCTTTTGTGTTCAAGGCAAGGTTACTTTCTAGATATAACTAAAATGGACAAAATAACAGAATAGACTGCGTTCTCCAACCATACATTTTACGACAGATAAGTTGCCTCAACAAATAATGTTAGTATGTTTTTCGAGAAAATTTGGATGAGGACTAGTTTTCTTAACGGAGTTCATGATGTGTTATCAAGAATAAACCAGGAATGTTCTGAGAGGTTTGAGTACAATTATTTATTTATTACACATTCACCAGGTAGCCTAAGCGGAGAACCTTCACGGGGAATCTTTCAAAAGTTTTGACCGGAACTGCTGAAAGTTACCATGACGATTTTGTATTATTAAACATAAAATACAGAGCTGCGTGCTCAAATTTATTGACGTAGAAGGTTCAAATTTTCATCTGAGATTTGACATTTGAATAACTATTTCATTGAGAGTAATAGAATCAAAACATAGTATACACCATCCTGTAAAAGTATTTGTCACTGCTGCGTTATACCATGGTCCTAAATGCACCCGAAATAGCGTGTTACAACGTAAACGGAATTGTAACCCAGGGCACACAGTCAATTGTTTATGTAACATTTTGAAAGATATCATAAATTGTTGCTTGGTTTACAAAACAACAGAGATGTTGATGTGCATTCATTCATGCAAGACGTTTTATGAAACATTATAGAAGGAAACGCATCGAAACAGTACTGTTTGCTACATCTGTACTTTTTTCTTGTAGATGAGAGATTAAAAGTAGAAAGATAAAGCAGGGGATCAAGTCTAGCGGTAAAATGACCTCGATTATTTCACATCCGCTGTATATGAAGGCAGCACAGTAATTTTAAAAAACAGTTTGTAAAGAAAAATGAAATCCATGCTACTCCCAGGTTCATTGTGTTCCTACTCCTTAATGGTTCGGACGGCGAGATTGTATGGTTTAGTTTATAGTGTAAGGTTTTGTTCACTGATCAAAAATGAATGGAGAACGTCTGGTGGGAGGAGAGATAGTATTTCACAAGGTTCTGAATGACATTGTGTTCTTTCATATGGGCGTCATCTTTACACTCAAGAGCCAAAAAAGAATCACTCGTGAAAAGCGTCTCTTTCTGAAATGTGCTCCATCATGCCAAGTAATAATTTTAATCCATTTAAACACATTAGGATCCCAGCTATCAAGGAGAAAGCCAGGAGCCAAGGGTTTATTATGACAGCCTCCACCGAATGTTGTGATGGATGGGACCTGTTTTACCTTTGAATTGTAATTAAGAGAATGCAGATCAAATGCACTGTGGGTAAAGGCACCAAGGACCAAGATCCCAGAGGAGCTATTATATTAAAATGGAACAGCCTTCAATAGATTTCCTGTAATATTGTAAGCTATACAGTACATATATATATTGTGTGTGTGTATATATATATATATATATATATATATATATATATATATATATATATATACACAAAATATTTTTGGAATGTTATGGTTGATTTTGTGATATATTTATTTAATTTTATTTCTGCTGTCTAACTAATTCCACACTGTCAGTGAAGCAGTTTATATAACTGCAAATTAAAGACATTCACTGCAGGCATCAGTAATTTCTGTACTGTTATTTGGGTGGATTTCATGTACTTTGCCTGGTTTATTCAAAGTATTAGTTATGCTTCTGGCCAAAGCATTTCCATCTTCTCCTAATCTAAGTAATATATAATGTATCACAATTAAATTTACCTAGCTAACAGGTATTATAGTAAGTTAAATGGAACTACCAGTGACAAAAGATTAAAAGTCTGTGCTTGTGCATTACATAGACCCTCCGGTGTGCATGTGGCCTGAGCACACATGTGTGCATGTGCCCTGAGTGTGCATGTGTACATGTGGTCTAAGTGTGCATGTGGCCTTAGTGTGCATGTGTGCATGTGGCCTGAATGTGCATGTGGCCTGAGTGTGCATGTGTCCTAAGCATACACATGGCCTGAGTGTGCATGTGGCCTAAGTGTGCATGTGGCCTAAGTGTGCATGTGGTCTAAGTGTGCATGTGTGCATGTGGCCAGCTAGGCCCTTCCTCAGACAATGCTGTTCACATGGATTCTCCCGATGATCGGGTTACATCTTGTCTTTATCTTGTGGCCCAAGGTTAACTGAACATGACTTTAATCAGAAGTGATGTTATGATGTTATAATTGGTGGCTGTCTGTGTCACTGCTGGTTGAGTGATTATCAGTCGGGGTCTCTTAGTTGCATCAAAATGCCACTAAGATTGAAATCCCTGGTCTTCATTGCTTAGGATGTTTAAAAAGGATCTCCTAGACAGCACATGGGTACTTTTTGATGGGTGGGATAACATGTCAGAACATGAAACAGACTGAATCATTGTTCTATTTGTGTATGCTCTGTGTGTATTTAGAATGGCCCTTCACAAAGCATAAATTACATATGGTGCAGAATAGCTATGTATATGTTTCAGAGCGGTGGCAATCAGCATTTTTGGTCTTGTTTATTGATCCTTTGTCATTTCATACTGCCTCTGTTGATGAACAAGTGGCTTTGCAAATGTGTGAGATTACAGTGCTGCTTACCTAGATGAGCAGGAGATGGAACATGGTTATGTCAAGATGCACCCAATCCAAAGGGTAAAAGAAAATCAGGGAGGTCAAAAATGAGGAGCAAGAAATCTTTGTGCTATTGACAGTTCCCCGTGGCCTTGTGGGAAATTAGAGCAGGGTGTCTCTACACTCCTCCTTTCTCATTAACATTTCAATCTCACAGGTTGTGTTCTCTCATCACTGTAGAAATCAATGCTTTTCATTTAACAATATAATTTGAATGGGATCTGCAGATAGGAGAAGTTAGCTCTTTCAACAACAGAAAAGCAGAGTTAAAGATGCCTTATAAAGTTTTGATGTATGCATGTAGTTTGGTCTAACTGTGCATCTGTATACATCAAAGTATCATGGAACAAGTGGCTTCCTTTATGGTGTGCATATTAAACATACATCAACTCGCTTGCCTGGTTGAGTAGATTGTTGCACAACGCTGTTGCTTATGACTGAGTATTATAATACCAGCATATTAAGAGTGCAAATGAGAAAGAATTGGAACACTGGCAAGTATCATCAGGACCTAATTAAATTTTAGGCATTTTAAATTGCATTCATCTTAAAACACAGATGACATGCCTGCCCAAATTATTTTAAGAATGAGGACTGAGAAATTAGTGAACTGTGGCAAAATGGCAGGGGTGGCTATCATGGCAGACAGTGATTAGATAAGGACATGAAAAGGAGTAAGTGAATTTAGCCAATGCTTTTTTATTTTCCTTGCTTTGGGGTCGATAAATAGCAGCTAATGAAGGCGGCAGGAAGAAAATAAACACAATTAGTCAAATGGAGAAGACAGAACTCATAGCACTCAAAGTCAAAGTCTTTTATTGGCATATGCACAGATCACACGGGGTAACTGAGCATTGAAATTCTTGAGGTAGGCTCTGCTAACGTAACAAAATGTAACATTAAAGACTAGTGATGGCACGTCACAGAAGGCACTGAGTGCGAGGTAGTTTTTAAGTTATAAGAAATTTAAATGCACTAGTCCAAAAAGTTTAATTTAAGCAAAAAAAAAAAAAAACTAACACTCATAATCATGGTGGCTAGCATGGCAATAGCTATGCTGAGAACCTTTCCCTGATAGAGAAGAAAGAGACCCTCCCTTTGCTCACCGATGAGGCAGCAAGCAGTAGATACAGTGCCAGAAGAGGAGCTGCAGCTGCTGCCAGGCCTTTGATTGGGACTGGCGCTGTCCCTGGTGCTGCAGCACTGAAGGGGTGCTGCATAAATGGTGGCCAGTGGTGGCCTAGACCCAAGAGCACCCCTTCCTGTCCCCACGCCACACTTCCCAATGTCATATGGACATAAGAAGTAGTATGGCTCCCTAGCTGTACCCGTATGACAGTTATTTTTAAAGTTGCAGAAGAACTGGAGGCTTTTTAGGTGTTCCCAAGGTTAATGTGCCCTGGGGTAGACCGTTGTTGTATATTACGTCACAGAAACTGTGCTCCTGTGCATGCTTATTCTTCCATGTAGTCATCCACTATGTTCTGACAGACGGCACTGTCAGGTAGAGTCCCGGTTCACAGTGAGGTCATACAGCTCCCTCTAGTTGGCGCTCGGTAATGAACATTCCTTTTTGCAACATCCATTCTCCAACCTAATCTACAACAACCCCTGCTTCCTCCAGCTGGTGCCTCAGCATCAGAGACGCTGAACATTCAGGTGTCTAATTAAAAGCGGGTGTTTGCTTTGCTGCAGTTTTCATTTCCCATTAATGATTCTGAATTCTCACCTATCCAATATTCTTATTGCTGATTTCACAGAAAGATAATGGGAACCTACTCATCTGCTCCCTGTCTCAGGGCTTCAGACAGAAAATGTCCAACCTGATTAACCATAGCATTGCTTTTTGTGAGGAACTCTTCAGATGAGAACACCAAGTCTTGTGTCTCTCCCTGCTGTCGCATCATTTTTAATTAATAGCATGCAATTGTAATTTCTCACTTACAGGAGCCCTCCTAATTCTGGTTTTGAATTCATTGTCCATTCACTTTTGCAAATCCTACTTGCCATCCACATTGTAAATATAATGATTTTCAATTGCCAAGGTAACAGTCTTCAGTGTCCAAATCAACTATTTATGTCCTTTTGTCATGAAAATCTTGTAAAGCAATACCCACGAATACCCATCATGCAAATACATTGCTAACACACAAAGTCTGTATTGAAACTGCATACCTTTGAATAACAGATTTTTCAGGACATTTCACAAATCCGTATGTTAGTACAGAATTTGTATGCGTATGCGTATATTGAATAAACTAAGCAAAGCCTTTGCTCCTCTGGTTGAAAATACATTTAAATATCTGTGTTACTATTGCAAGGTTGATTGATCTCCTCCCATAAGGATAGCAGTGAGGATAGGCCCTACATACATCTCAGCAGTAAGATGCTGATGTCAGCTGTGCTGCAGTAATTATGGCGGTGATTCCAGTCGCTGTGCATGAATTATGAAAGGTAAGCAAGGAAGGTGGCCGAGGAGGGTATCATGCTCTGAAGCACGAGCCAGCCGTGTGAGTTTGATATGAAGGAGCAGGACATTCAGGGACAGCTTACTCTCTGTTTTCTGCCCTTTCCCCTTACTGAAGCTTTGATACACCTTTTTCATTTTATGGTCTGTTAAGTCAGTTTTCAAGCCTGTGTGTCTGTTATGCAGTATTCAGTTGAAAATGATTGAAGTACATGAAGTTGTTTAAGGAAGTGTTTCCCAACCCTACTCCTGGCGGCATCCTGTCCTGCATATCTTCTATCTATTCTTGCTCTGCCTACCTGACTGAACTCATCAGTGGCACGTTTTATTAGCTGAGCACACCTGATTTAATCAAGTAGCAAGGATAGATAGAAGATATGCAGGACAGGGTGCCGCCAGGAGTAGGGTTGGGAAACACTGGTTTAAGGGAAAGACAAAGCCATCTTGTGCTTTATACAGACTGTGGAAAGTTTTGAGTTGTGCATGCTGTATGTATGTAGCCAGTATGTAACCTAGATGCATATTTAAGTGTGGTATTGTTTGTTATTAATGAATCTGAACTTTAATAAAAATACCAGCAATGGGAATATGGACGTTTTAGTAACACATTCTTTACAGTCCCAGTGGGTGTTGGAGTGCTGCCATCAAGTATGGAAACTAAGAGTCCATCTGAATACTAATGTACAGAGTTGATATCTCCAGAGTGATTAAATGATGCTTTTTTTAAAACATGGTTTGCTAATCAAACTGCTTTCATACATACAGACACCCACACACGCGCGCACACACACACACACACACACACACACAGTCACACACACACATGTACACACGGCTGAGGTGATTGAATCGTATTGCGAAACTCGTGGATGAATCTGTGCACAGCCCGAGCTCGGTGTATACTGCAGTGTCCTCCCTGGAGGCATGTGCAAGTCTTGCAGCAGTCTCCCGGGACTTGTAAAGCTTGCAGAGAGCTTTGAAGTATGGGCTCTTTACAGACGGACGTGTTGATGGGTAATGTTAGGGAAAATCGAGCTCTAAAGCTCCCTCCCACAAACAGATGTGAATATACGAGCTTTCTCAAATTCCAATCCTGTGATTGCAGCTCTAAGTATTAAATAATTAAATAAATAAATACAATTTCCTAAAAAGTACAAAGCCCTTCGCTGGCATGTCTGCCTTTGAGGAGAGGTGTGCTTTTTTTTAAAGATCTGGCACAGGGAGTCGGTTGGGAGAGGCCCTGCAGAGGGATTTTTGCGGCCCTCAGAGCTCCAGCTCTTCCCCTTTGCTCAGACTGCGGCCCTCCTGGGTGTCTTCAGGGGGAAGGACGGCGGAGGTGTGGTACTCTCTCAGAGCGCGGTACAGCCGTGTCATCTGTACAGAGGCACACAGCGGTCCCGTTCACTAACCCCCAAACCCCGCCCTGCGGGAGAGACAGCTGCCGTTGAGCATCCCTGACAGGTAGACAGCTGCAGGGCCGCAGGAAGCTGGACCGGGGCCAGAGAGCGGGGGGGAGACAGCGCTCCGAAACGGGACTCCTGGCCTGGCTCCTGCTGCGGCCTCTGTGCCAGCCTACGGTACTGCGTTCTGCTGCCCTAATGGGACCATTTATTCTGGTTACGGCAGGGGGAGGAGGAGGAGGAGGAGGAGGAGCGGGGATTTCATGGGGAGGTTTGTGCATGTGCCTCTGGCTGAATTACAGAGGTAGCAGGTCTGAGGGAGGTGCAACTAATAATAAGTTATATGATTTTAAAGGGTAATTATTTCACGACTGTCTTACATTAGGCAACTCTTAGTAGCTATTTTAGGAATAGAAATACATACTTTAGTTGGTATCTAGCGTTAGTAAGAAGTCAGACTTTTGATTACAGGCTATTCAGTGGAAGCGATAAATCATGTTCAATGGAATATTCCTTATGATGTCGCTATATATTCTTGGAATGCACAGAAACTGTGAATGTCATATTCAGAGCACTGAAATTACAAAATACTCCAAAATGTCTGGTTATGAACCCTGTACAGCTCAGTGAAAATGGGTGAAAATGGCAGTGAAAATACATCTTTGCAGATGTATTGGCATATGAGAAGTGCTCCATTTGATAGGTCCCATGGTATGGCCACTATATTTGTTTTATTTTGAATATTGAAAGACCTCTGGTTTCAAATAATTATTTAGTAGAAAGGTGAAATTTACAGTGTTAGAGTATTCTTTTTGGCCTTAAACATTTGCATATGATACAGGAACTTGTCCTGTTTTGTGTCACTTTGCTATTTTGTGTAAAAGCATTCATTACAAATGTACTAAACTGAAAAAGTAAAACAGGTTCTGAGCGCTCAACAGCAATTTGGGATCAAAAGGTCCATTATTATGCTTATAGCTATATTACAATGGTGTGTTTCAAACATTGGTTTATAGATAGCTGTAAGTGCTCTTGAGCAGATACGATCCACTCATTAGTATTCTAATCAACTTTGGCCATCAGAGTTCTCTTAATTGTACAGTAATTATAGAAAGAAAATACCATAAGGTATTTGAGTGCAGCCTTCACTAAAGCAATTCTCTTTTAACAACATGTTGGCTCTACAAGTAATTATGACAAACATTCGCAGTCACCTGTCTGTAAATGGTAATTGTACCGATACAGCCTGTGAGGTCGTTTACTGAAAAATGTGTACTCTGCTGGCCTGGGGGTGCATCACGTGAACAAGGATCCGAGCCAAAAAAGAGTGCAGAATGCTGTGACCATGAAAGATGATTGCATTGAATATTAAAAACAGCTCTAAAAGGGCTGGGACAAGACTTGGTGTCGCAGGCTAAGAGGCAGGCCCTGGCTATGAATGAAATGGACCGTTGAGATGGTGTAATGAACGAGGCAGAAGGCCCAAGTGCAGAGCTCTGGTGCTTTAATTCAGAAGGGCAAATCCAAGTCGTATCCTTTGGGAAAGTCAAATATCAAGCCAGGGTCAAAAAGCCAGGAGAGCAAAACAGGAATCAGAGCTAACAATCCAAATCACAAGACAAAAGGGCAAGGTAAAAAATCACAGGAGTAGAGAAACCAAACAAACTAGGATACCACGGGGTAGAGCAGGCTCAATACCTCACAAAGAGGTGCCTGAACTGCAGTCCTTAAATCCCCCAGTGGTGATTATGTGAATTTGCTGCAGGTGTGCTTAATATTCAGGTGACTCAGAGCGTGGGTGTGGCTGATCAGGGAGTTGGCTGGAGGCGGGTCTGACAGATGGCAACAGGGTACTTCTGATCGCCAGTCCAGAACAGGATAAATGTATCTTTTATATTTTATTTCATCTCCATCTCAAAAAAAAAAAAAAAAAAAAAAGAAAAGAGCGAAATATATTCCTACCCCCGGCGTCCACATTCTTACCTGACAGGGGCTCACTCTGATGAGGGCCTTTTGTGTGGGTGCAGGGCAAGGGGGGGTGTCTGTAGCTGTGTATCAGAGACGCTTAACGCTTGCATTAGTCACGTCGACCCCTCATACACGTATTACTCCATTTGCCATTTGTAGCTGTGGCTAGAATGCTAATCACTCCAAGATTGTTATGCACAGGCAGAATAATTCCACCAGAGTACAGTAGGAGAAGTTTTTTTTTCCCTGTCTCAAAGACACAAAGAGAATAATGAGGAACCGGACACATCAAATGGCTGATAAGGTGGCATGTCATTACTGAAAATTGATTGTGCCCTTAGAAAAGCGGCGAGAGGAGAAGATAAACACGAGAAATGTGAGAGATTAATTCACAACAGCCGCAGCCCAAAAGCCTTGTCTTGTTGCTGCACAAACCTCTTTAAATAATTAGAATTTTTCACGAGACGTGAGACTCAGGAACACCCAGTATTATCATCGTTAATTTTGACGTTATAACTTTTAAAAATTTCCAGTTTAGCATTTGTTTCACTACTTTCGCTGTTTTTGGGAGATATTCTGAGATGAGATACTCTGAAATGGACTTGCTATTATTTATATGGTATTG
Source organism: Megalops atlanticus (assembly GCA_019176425.1). Taxonomy (NCBI): domain Eukaryota; kingdom Metazoa; phylum Chordata; class Actinopteri; order Elopiformes; family Megalopidae; genus Megalops; species Megalops atlanticus. The sequence goes on along the minus strand of CM032883.1, from coordinate 33,169,090 downwards.
TTTTTATAGTTGATTGATATTTATATTATAAAGTCTTTTGTAATTTCTCATTATTAGCATCACATTATCCTTGCATTGTGGATAATCAACATGACTTATCAGACCAGGGGTGGAGAACACTTGGTGCGACAGATTCACTCAGAAACTGTAATTTTATGTAAATGATCATCTTGAACATGTGGTCTCAAGTCCTTTCCCAGTACAAAAAACAAAGGCCTGCACTCCCCAGTCATTAATAGCTCATGATAGTTTAGTACTGATATTCAGTTCAGTATGTTTAGTCAAAATGGGTCAGCATCCATATTCAACATGACATGAAATTATTTAACTACTGAGCAAATGTGAGCTATCTTTCACTGGGGAGTGTGGTGTGCAATATTCCCACTAATTTTTTTTGACATGAAGGAAACTGAGAGTTTGTGCACCCAGAGCACCGGAGTGAATGGTACATTGATGAAATTATGCCTTGCATATTTGACCATTTGGATCAATAATCTTTTATGGTCAATCCAGTTTGATGACTGAAATTTTAGATAACGCAAAAATTATGGTCATGGCCCTTTGAGGCAATGCACTGTTCCTGTACGTAGTGAAAAATCCTATCCGCCTTTGACCAATGATTCTGTGTGTCTGTTGCAGACCAGCGCAGTGCTGTGCTCTGGAGGCTGTGCGCTCCTGGCCGTCGGTGCCCTGCTGGCCTTCATCATCGTCTTTCTCCCCAGCGGACCCTGTGAGCGGCGGGCCTGCTACCTGGCCGCCTACATACAGATGGCGGCAGGTGAGTACTGAGTCGCCTTTCACCTGCCCAGCCACTGTGCCGGACAGGTGTGCGGACACCTGTACACACACACAAGTGCAATTTCCCCTGGGTGGTGAGAATGTATATGGGAAAAGATTGCTCAAAAACATGAGATCGAAATGGCTGAAGAACTGGCTCCTCCATCGTGGGTTGCTAGGCAACGCAAAGGGCCTCAATCGTGGAATGCTTGCCAACACTGAAAGATTTAATGCTCATCATAAAAAGGCCATTATACTGTAGATCTTTAATGCAGCTCATTGATTCAGGGAGTAGATGGCTGATCAGGCCTTCATTTAATAGGAAAGTGGCATCATAAACAATGCACAGCAACAATTTTCGGTTTTAATGCATTCCACGTAACCGGGACACAGAACTGTCCTTGTGAGTTCGCTCGATTTATCATTTCGGTCATGAAACTTTGATGTAAAATCAAACTCAATGCAGGCCTGAAAAAATACTTTCATATAAGTGTAATGACAAGATACATGGAAAAGACTCTCTGTCTGCTTGAGTGTTTGTTTGAATTCTTGAAGGCCACATACTCACAGACATGGCCTTTGTAGGGTTTTTGTTTTATGAAAGAATATCTTGTTGAACTGCAGGAGTTAAGACTATTGTGCTCAAATGACAGATTGCTGTTTACCAGTACAGTGTGTGCCTGCTATCAAACAAAAGGCCCAGCTCTAAGGAACAGCCTCTCAAAGTTAACCTTGGGATATTGTGGAAGCTTGACACAAGGGACATGTTTGCTGAATTTCAATAAAGGAGTCTAAACAAATGTGTATTCTGTTATTCTGTGTAGAGGATGAGAATGCCTGATGTCTGGTTGAATGCCAAAGGCAAACAGATTCCTTTGGTCATTGTGGGCACTTTATATAATTAACTGTGGTCTGTATAAACTGCAGCACTGCTTTAGTAAGCACATTATAAACGATCTCTCACATCAGATCCATCCAGGTCAATTCTAAGTTGGAACTTAAGTACCATGACACATACTAAGACTGGAAACAGCTCGGATCTTATTATAAGGCCAGCAGTGTAGCATAGTGTTAAGGAGCAGGGCTTGTAACGAAAACAGGCAGGTTACTGGTTTGATTCCCCTTTGGGGCACTGCTGCTGTACCCTTGGGTAAGGTACTTAACTCAGAACTGCTTCAGTGAATACCCAGCTGTACAAATTGGTAACATGTAAAAACTGTAACCTATGTAAATCGTTGTGGGTGAGAGTGTTTGCTAAATGACAGTGTAGTATAATGTAACGTGGACTGCCTTGCAATTGGTCAATGTCTGTCACATATGGTCCTGTCCTACACAGCACCACCTCCTTGTATACAATTGATTTTTTGAACATGTAGTATAGTATGTTAACCTTGAAGGAAGCGTCTTCAGCTTCTCTCTCCTTTGACCTGCCTTTGTCATGGAGGAGGTGGTGGCCATTCTGAAAGGTCCGCTTAGAGCAGCCTTGGAATCAAGCAGAACTGTTATGCCATTCTGTCTCATGACTGTTCTCATGGACCAGAGTGCAGCGCTGTAGCACATTCCCCTGAGAAAAAAGCTCACAGAAAACAGTTCCTTCTGCATTCATCTCATCCACATCCCAAAAGGGCTCCCTTAGATTAAAGAGATGGACTGTGAACCAGATTGCACTGCAGTGAGCTTGTGCAGTGTCTCTAATTAAGACTGGGGTCTGGGAAGGGGGAGTCAGCTGGTGGGCCTTGGTCATTATAGTTTGCATGAATCTTTAAAAAAATGTATGCAGAAACATTTCATTTATAAGGCGGTGAATCCCAGATGATTTTCCATTCATGTTTCACCGTCTGTTTCTCTGTGTTTTTAGTTCAGTGGGGGCAGATGCATGTTGTTTTCTCTGTGCCTATGCTTTGCTCTGTGTGCTGCAAATAGGCTGTGGATTTTTCATTAGGGTGGATTCCTATTAGGAGTGAGGGATGTCAAAGAGTAGATCTCATTCACAGGAATCAGAAGATGTGGTATCAAGGGAGCAGAATAAATTCTTTTAGGTTTTCCTGTAGCAGATAGTTTACAATCCCAAGGGTCGACAGAGATGAGAGAATTTTGGATCCACTCTGACCCCAACCTTATAAAAGGCAGATTTTTACCATTAAAAAAGCCTGGCTGTGGTAGAACCATGAGACTTCATTGTGTTGACTCCTACCATTGAAGCTGAGAGAGAGAGAGAGAGAAAGAGAGAATTCCAATGCTCTCTTTTTGTTGCTGAGAAAGTGAGGGAGCACTGATTGGAATCAAACAGTGAGTGCCGTGATAGATTTGCCTTCATCCCATCTCTCAACCAAGAGCTTAACTGCTCATAAGATCACCCACAGTGCATCTCTGTGAGTTATTTAATCATGCTCGCTTCTCAGATCTTCTGAAAGCCCGTGTGATGTGTTTCGCCTGTGCTCTGAATTTGTCACCCTGTTTGTGATTGAAGTTTTATCTGTGTACAGGCTGACAGGCATAGATCTGCTCACACCCACCCTCTGTTGTCTTGAGAATATGAATTTCCTGCTTCAAAAAATGTATATTTTCCAGAATGGCACATAGTATAGCAAGCTAAGCTACTATCTCACTAATAGAGGGGTTTTATGCATGTGTGCATTTGTGTGTGTGTGTGTGTGTGTGTGTGTGTGTGTGTGTGTGTGTGTGTGTGTGTCGGGTAAGCTTTTTCATTTGATCTTTGTGTTGTTTGATCCTGTGCTTGGCATTTATGGACGGTGAAGTATTTCAGATACACTGACACGTGGAAGATGTTGCTAATTGGCCTTCTTGCCAATTAAATTCTCAAAAAAAAAAAAAGCCTAACTGTACCTTCCTGATTAGGCATTTTATTCACTGGAGAGTTCATTAAGAGGGCTCTGTTTGTGGGTCCTTGGGGTAATGTGTTGGGCTATTCTGCTGTGGCTCAGTTCTGTGCAGTGTGCTGTGACTCTGTGCTGTCCCTTAGCCTGCTGTGACATTGTGCTGTGACTCCATTCTGGAGTCCTAGGTACAGTGTACTGCAATGCTGTGAGTAGCGCAGGATAGTGCACCACACTTCTGTCCACTTTAATATTAAGTTTTCCATGCCTCTTTTTAATTTTAATACAATAAGAGGCGTGTCTGTGAACGAGGGCATGGGGTGCTGGTCTTTGGCTTGGAGTCTGAGGACGGGTTTGCACTTTGCCCGTGAATCGAGGTTTGTGACCCCCCTTTTAGACGTCATGCAAAGGAATAGGAGAAAGATGAGATGGGGTGGAACAGGGATGCCATGAACACCTGACACAAAAAGCAGTGGTGAGTGGGTTTTTCATCCTTGTGCATGGGACGGGATTGTTAATTGCATAGAGATTGTCTAACAGTTCTCCTGAATCTTTGTTTGGAGCTTCATTTGAACACTGCAGCCACAGTCTGTCACACATGGAGAGAGCATTCTCTGCCCATCAAATCTGCTTGAAAGAGCACCTTCTCGATTGGCAATGAATATTTGATGGAGTTGTGGCAACTGGGTTTTCAACACACTGAATTCTTTCATCTGTGTAGTGAGGGAAAGATGCACAGATGAGGGAAACACACGACTGGCACGTGCACAAAACATCAAGGAGCAAAGGAACACTTCTCAATGCTCCCTGATCTCATGTCTGTGTAAAAGTCCAAAATGTGAGCCAGAAGTCTGTTTTCACTTCTGATGTGAATTTTGAAAGGATATAAGTGATAATTGGTGCAGAGATGATGTTCATGTTTATTTTTTAAACTTCACATTTACAGTAGGTGATTCCCATGTTGTGGCTTTTAGAAGTAGGTTCCTTTTGCTGCTGCCAGTCTTTTCCCTTTTATTGCTCTTAACCTCTTAATCTCTGAAAGCTCAGTAAAATGTATCATAGAAAAGCACACTGTACTGTATTGAATGAATAGTGCAGCTCAGAGGAGACTCTCAATAATGACTTGGATCTATTACTTCTTGCTTCAGGTTTTACATATATCAAAGAAAACCATTTGGTCGTGTGCTTCTGAACCATCCCCTGTGACTGAGGAGTGCATGGGAATTTCAGATTTCCATTTTACAGAGAGTCTCAGGGTCCTCTCTGAAGGCATAGATACTCTTTATGTTTCTTTAATGTCCATGTGAGATGTCAGTCAGATATTGGATAGGGCGCTGTTGGTGCTATTTTAATATGGCTAGGTCATATTATGACTTGGTCTTAAAGTGGACTGTTCTATTTGCAAGAATTTACAATTCAGAATTGATGAGAACAAGCTGTGGTAGTGCTTTTGAATACTTATTTGTAGAAGTGCAGTGTGGGTCAGTAAATACAGTTTTGTTGACACATATAAAACCTTGCTAGCATGATTCTGATGGTGTCAATGTGAAAGATAGGCATTACTGTGAGTGTATGCATACAGGGGGTCAATGTAATGTGTCAGTTTATCAAAACACCTAGAAAGATGCCTTGATAGAAACTATATCTGTTCAACAGACGAGAAGCAGTGTGCTCTCATCAAGGTGCATGTGGTAATTACGCAGTCCTGTGTGGCTCTCTGTGTGACTTCATCAGTGTGAAGGAATGCCATCATTCCCTCTGATGGTACAGGACATGTGATCAGTGTAGTGCCAGAGAGGGCCCCTGTCTGAGAGACCAGCAGGCTCCTGTGACTAGCGTCTCTGCAGCAGACAGAGGTCAGATGAGAGGTGGTTTCCCCTGTGTGCAACCCTGCCTCTCTCCATCAGGAGTGGACAGCGCCCTCCCTTGACGACGGCTGTCTGATCTCACGATGAGAAGGAGAGATTAGACTGGAGGAGAATCACTCCCTGTGGTTGCTCATGCTGGTGGGATGGATTGCATGTCTGGGAGGTGCTAAATGATTTGTGTTTGTTTGGGGGTGGAGTTAGGTGGGTGGTATTAGGTATTAGTAAATACAGGGGGTAGCTCCCCTCCATACTTTTTAGTCAGGGTAGCAAGATGTGGTTATCAAATCTCTTTTGTTTCTGTTATACTGCTTTTTTTGAGTGTAGAAGAGCTGCACACTTGACTTTCTTTCATTATGCTTATGAAACCAGTCAGGTATTGGCACTGAATCATAACTGTTTTTATTATATCTGTCACTTTATCAGAGTCAGGAGGCACAAATAAGATGCAAGGGAAATTTTGCAAACACCTTACATTCATTTGATGCCACAAAATTGTATTTTTTTAAAAAAAACAACATACAGAGCAACTTACATAACATTTAATATCTGCTGCTGTATTTTCTGTGAAGACCCGTGTGAACTAGGTCACAAATTACTTTTTTCATAAGTTTTTGCAAATATCAATTTTGTCCTTTTGCTAAGGTGATGGAAGGTTGTTCCATGCCAGTTCTGCCCAATATAAACCCAGAAGCTATTGATTTAAAAAGGTCTTGACTGACCTTTAAATGAGAGCCAAATGAAAGAACTCTGCTTTCGGTGTAAACACTCAGCAGGTTGAAGATAATTTAAAAAAATCTGAATCATGCAATCGTCCTAATTTATTTTCTGCTTCTCCTGCATATTTTTCTATATCTGATCTTTCCTTGTAGATATCTAGAATGACCCTGGCGTGCCTTCATGTGTATGATCAATACAATTATGGACCCTTTTTCATGAATGGCATGGGGGTTTAAAGATTGATGGCTACAGAATGCATTATACCGAGTGCTGTCTCTGGGGTAATGAATACGATATACAATATAGGCTTTAGCCCTCTGTTCAGCAGGTGAATGCTTAGGCTGCAGATCAGTGGGCAGGGAACAGGTAGTCAGATCAAAGACTGACATGTTCATACAGGGAGGTGCAAGTGAGTCAGGTTTCTATCCGGCCGTTGTTGTGTGGGCAGGGTTACTGCACCCTCAGAAGGGTGAATCTCATGATTGTACGGAGGGTTTTTTTTCCTTCGGTCCTCGCAGATACAGCCCTTGTCTGCTATGTGTAGATAGATAAGGAGCATTACATGCAGGTTATTCTGACAGTTCTCTGTGTTTGCTCATTTTCTGTACGTGGTCGTAAGGTGTGCAGCGAAACCATTAAGACACATTAATGTAGTAGTAGGGATTGCTCAGATTACTCTAGAAGAGAAGCCCTCTTGTTGAAAGAAAAAACCTATCACTTAACACACGGGAAGCAGCATTGATTGTGTGTGTGTGTGTGTGTGTGTGTGTGTGTGTGTGTGTGTGTGTGTGCAGGCTGCACTTTTAGAACCCTGTCTTACAGAGAATTGTTGCCTAAATCGCCTGCAATTATTCTCCTGTCAGACCCCACTCCACACAGGTCATTTTTTCATCTCACCTTCTTGGTTTCTCACTTCTGAGCTTATTGATCGTGTCATTCAAATTCAAAAAAAAAAAAAATCTGTAAATGGTAATTCCAGCTGAAGTTCTTTGCGTAGTTTGTCTCAAACATACCTGCTATCACATCAGAATCCCTTGTTTGGAATTGGAGTGGAATCCTTCCTCTAATTACAGCGTTGAGGAGGTGCAGGAGTGGTCGTTTGGAGGAGGGTGGTGAAGCGCTGTGTGCAGGTGCTGTCTCTGCTGCGCGTAAAGCTGCCTCTCACACTGCAAAGCTGCTTGCTCGCTGCTCTGGCGTTCTGCTAATTGTTCTGGCCGCTCTGCAGAATAGCACCGCAGAACACATTTTCTGCTCCGCTGCTGTAGCTCACAGTGATATCTGAGATGTAGCATCACACAGCATTACGTACGTATGCAGATTAACTGCACAGAGGAAGTGAATGTGGAGTTGTCAATATTGCGGTGCGATTCTTTACTTTACAAGGAAACCAGAAGATTTCTGAACCTGAAATGTGTATCTTAACTTGCTAACATGTACAACTAGCTAAAATCTATTAAACAAGTCTGAGAAAAAAATGATGATGTCATTGACTCATAGGTCAAGTAGTTCACGGACTTCATAGAAATTTTTAGCTCATTTGAAATTTTCTATAGCCAGTAGTTGCCCTCATCCTCAGCACCCAGTCCGACTTAAAACATATCCTTGACTAAGATCTACTATTACGATTGTTAATCTAGACCTAAAAATTGAGCTTGTGTCTGATTCCAGGACAAAATTTGGTAGGCTATTCCATAATAGAGGCGCTCTGTGTGAGGAAGTTCTACCACCAGATTTATATTTTTTTCTATTTTAGGAACTACTAGAAAGCCAACTCCTTGTGATTGAAGACAGCAGAGTTCAGTTCCTAAAGGCAGACATAAAACCGTTTTTTTTCAGCCATTTCTTTATTTTGTAAAAAAAAGACATAAAAAACAAAACAAAGACATGCTCCTTTAATCACTGACTGTAATTATCCAGTGAGAAAGAAGCAGATAAAGCTGCATTTGAACATCTGGAGCGCCATGATAGCTGCCTTCGCATTCACCATGAGCCAGATCCACTGAATGCATGGGACGGGGCATTGACAGCCGTTAATACTCCCTGCACGTATCTCCCGTCAGATGGTAAAGTGCAGCATTAAAAACAGTGGGCGACAGGGGGAATCAGTGTTGCGTGTCAGTGTGGCTGTGGTCAGTACCAAGCAGGGCAGTTGTGGTGCTGCGTCTCCAACAGAAACTTTCACTGGCCTCCGTGCCCTGGGTAATATGGGATAAACAGAGTTTCAGGGCATTTTAGCTTGAGAAGCATCACTGAACGTAACCATGCAGAAGTACTTTAGAATTTAGAATTCAGAATGCAAAGACTGTTTAGAATTTAGTATGCAAGATTCAAAAGCACAAAAATATCCCTAGGACTCATCCTCTCACTTCTGCAGTCAGAGTGTTGACCCTTTTGGAGGCAGATGCATATATTCTGAACAGATGGGCAGAATTATGTTGAAAGGATTTCATTGTACAGGGCATTGATTCTCACAAATTTAAGGACTGCTGTCCACAATATCTCATGTTCTGCACAATCAATATGAATTATGGCATGCATTTGACGGCCTATTGGATATGACATCAAAACCAAAGCACTCTGTCTCACAACAGTTTCGTCTGAGCCTTTGCATAAAAAATAGCATCATCCAGACCATTTAAATTCATGTTTTCTTTATTTTCCTTCATGGTTACTGTACATGCATACTTTGGATCTTAAGTAGAGAATGAGAATGTTTGCTGAGTTTTTTTTTTTTTTACATATTTATGTAATCCTGTCTGTAAATCCTGCCTGTGATTCCTTTTTCTCTCCGATGCTCAGAAGAATGGCCTTACTCTGATGTGATTAATCTACATAGAATGCAGACTTGTTTCTCTGAGCATGTTCAAGAAATCAGTAGAAATGCATTCAAATTCAGAAATGGTAAGAAGGCTACAAGACGCTACAAAATCATACTGTAAGCATTAGCATGGATGAAACTAAGGCCCCTCTGAGAAAGACAAAATTTCATTGCATGTAATGAATGGATCATACATTTTTAACTGAATTATTTTTAGAGAGAAGAAGCTTTAGAATGATATATGAATGACTGCAATCGCAGATATTCAATTAATTAGGACATAAAGCATTATTTACGCATTGCTCATTAAACAAGCCATCAGTTTTTATGTGCAAGATAATGTAATTTGTGATATGATTTATTACATCAGGGGAAGGCCTCCCGTTTTGACCCAATAATCTTAATCTAAATATGTATCTGGAATGAAATTTGAAAGTGCTCATGTTTTAATGAAGGACATGGTTCTTTTTTCTTTAGATGAAGTGACAGCCTGGAAGACCAGCCTCAAATGGGAGATAATGATATTAAGGGCTGGCACATTTTTCATAGAGTTATCTGCTGCATTTTGGTTTGGGGAAATCAGTCAAAGCATGGTGGCATTACATTACTTATCTGCTTGGTCACTGCCCATATCCAGTGAAATATACTGTAGGGAATTTTTTAGGACATGCTTTCCATTTCCACAGAAGCTCAAGATATGTGTCTTGTTAAAGGGTACAACAGCAGTGCACATTCTAGGAGTTGAACCAGCAACCCCTCAACAAGCAAAATTTTTTCACACTTACACCACACTGCAGCTACAGACTCATGTTACTGTGACTGAGAAGGGACAGGTGAGCTTAGTGGTATACATCTGATGACTATCATGCCATTTATCCTGTCAGATTATAACCCTGCAAGACCTCTTTATCTCAATTCTGTAAATTCCCTGTCACATCTGGAACAGTAGTGATAACTGCAACTGTACGGATGAAAAAGTTTCAATAATTTGAAAATAGTATAATCATTACTCCTCTGGTTGTAAGGGGCAGGGCTTGTAACTGAAAGGTTGCTGGTTCGATTCCACACTGGGGTATTGCAGTTGTACCCTTAGGCAAGGCACTTAACCCACAATTGCCTCAGTAAAATATCCAGCTGTATAAATGGATAAAAATTGTAAACTATATGTATGTAAGTTGCTCTGGACGGGAGTGCCTGCTAAATGATAACTATGTAATGTAATGTAAGAAAGGGGGTGGTGTTTAGCATAGTGAAAGCAGCTATTGATTAGGTAAAGCTATGGTCTCAGTCACCACAGAATTTATTAAAGAATGTATGGAAGCAGGTCTCTTTCCACCACAGCAACCTGTTTCTGGAAGAAAGTGCAGAACCTGCCTTGCTTTCATTTAACTGCCCTGCAATGTTATAACCAGTCAGTGACAACAGAATGGGGTTGTGAAATGACCCGCCAAAGAAAGAAAGAAAGAAAGAAAGAAAGAAAGAAAAGGGGATTTCCCCTGTGAATGTTCTCTGAGAAAGCAAGAGTTAATCAATGTTTGAAAAGTAATTATTTTATTGTGCACTTACATTTGACATTCTGTGAATAACCCCAACTGGTAATACTGTGATATTGTTTAATGCTAATGATAACTGTGTAAAATACTGCTGAGGGTGAACAAAATGAGAAGATATTGGTTTTGTTTACCATAGATTGCTAAATTAAATTATTTTGTAATAATATAGAAAGCAGGCAAATACTGTAATTGAATGAACTGCATTACAGTAATTACTGTGTATCAATACTGAGTACAAAGGACTGAATTCAAAGTAACTAATGTTTATGAGGTTGAAACTTACGTGCTATGCAAACCTAGCCCTGCACCCACAACCACACAGTAATGCTATACTCAAACTCTAACACTAAAACTAACTTTAACATTTACACAAGTTTACAGTTAATTTCAGTTCCTACTTGGCTTCCTCCCATACAGTACTTACTCATCTATTGTTAAAAATGTTAATAATATAATTCATTAGACATTATTTAGGACCTTGTTACTAGTGTTTGAAAGTAGACGCTGCTGTTTTTAAGACAGCTGTATCCTTGAAGCAGCTGTCTCCATACAAAATCTTTTTTCAAAGCCCACTGAATGTGTGATCAAGGCTGACCATTTGAATGATTAGAAGAAACTGAAGCAAAGCTCTCAGCAGAGAAAAATGCCTTCCTTTTTAAAAGTATAGACAATGTCAGTTGGGGAGTATATAGTATGGTATGAGTAATTAAAACCTGAAAATGAATTTTTTGTGAGTGTTCCAACAGATTTTTTATTATTATTTTTGAAAAAGAATTACAATAAGTACTATTTTCAAATAAGAAAATAAGTCACCTCATCATTCAAGTCCTGTTTGTTAAAGGTCATATTTCCACATCAGAGCAATGGCTTTTAGAGAGGCAGTGAATAAAAATGCTGTTATCATTTATAATCAGGCAGAGAAGACAGATGTAATTAATATGCTTTTAAGCTGATTTTGGCTGACTGCAGGATTAATTGTACTTCAGAATTTTGTGCACCTAACAGCCAAACGCGTTGATTTAATTCATAAACACCTCATTGAGCTGTAGCCAGTCAGCGCATGCTGTTCCATGTAATTAACTTGCACGTCTTGCTGTGTCATATATCAGGACCCATCACATCAGCCCAGGTGTCAAAACAAAGGCCTCCACCTGGCTGTGAACACTGGCAGGCTACGCTGTGCAGTAGCAGAGACAGCTGCCGGGAGGAGGGGTATGCTGTAGCAGCACTCCCATGCAATGGTAAAAACTTAGCACTTACTGTACGTGTGCAGGTTTCATTACATTACATTACATTAAGTCATTTAGCAGACGCTCTTACCCAGGGCGATTTCCATTTCCATTTCCATTTCCAGTGCATTGTTTGTTGAAGAGTAGCCATCGAGAAGTATTACAAGAGGTCAGTAAGATACTGAGTTAAGTGCTTAACTATTGTTAACTATTATTTTTAATAGAAAATAGCGATAGATAGGATAGATGGAGAGGAAGGTGGACTAGTGATGCAGCTTGAAGAGATGAGTTTTCAGCTTGAAGAGGTGAGTTTTCAGCTTTCTCTTGAAGGCATCTGGAGAGTCTGTCGTACGAATCTCAGCAGGAAGCTCATTCCACCAGTGTGGAGTGAGTACTGAGAAGAGCCGGGTCCAAGAGATGCTGCCCTTCGGGTAGCTGCCCTTTGGGTATTTCGGGACACAGAGGTGACCCGAAGTAGCAGAGTGCAGCACTCTTACTGGCTTGTAAGCTTTGATCATATCCTGTATGTATTGGGGGGCTGATCCATTAAGTCCCTTGGGTTAGTAACAAGTTCTTGAACTTGATCCTTGCTGCAACCAGTAGCCAGTGGAGAGACTCAAAGAGAGGTTTTGTGTGTATGTGTGTGTGTGTGTGTCTGCATAAAGATATATATGCTTAGCTATGGAAAAAAGAAGTAAATGGTGGGACTGTAGCATAGTAGTAAGGAGCAGGGCTCATAAACTAAAGGCTGGTTCAATTTCCTCACAGGGGCACTGCTGCTGTACCCTTGGGCAAGGTACTTAATCCAGAATTGCCTCAGTAAATATCCAGCCCCTATAAATGGATAACAAATAAAAACTGTAACCTATGTAAGTCACTCTGGATAAGAGCGTCTGCAAAACTACAATAATGTAAAACGGATAACCTGATTCTGTCTTGGATTTGGTAAATATACACCCAGCTGAATGTGGCATTATGTACCTATATGAGCTCCTAGGTGCTCCTTCAGCAGCGACCATTGCAGGCGGAGAGTGGAGGCGAGCAGGAAGCTGATGTACCCAAGGGGGTCAGAGGACTGAACCCAACCTGGGAAAGCAGCGAAAGGAGAGGCCTGATATATGGCCGCCCTCACGCCAGTGTGAAACGTAAGGGAAAAAACGGACAGCTCCCATCGCCGATCCAATTACCCGGGCTGCCTCCCTGCTCCTCAAGGAGTGAGAAGGAGCAGAAATGCAGCTGAAATCTATTTACATGATTTATATGACAACAAGCGCATGCGGTCGGCAGAACTGTGCTCTTATTAATGAAGGCACGGGGAGCGGAGCGGCCCAGATGTTAAGCTGTGTGGAGATCTCATCTTCATCAGAGACGCTTTTATAAAAGGGAATCGCAAGGAGAGGTGACTCATTCCTTTTGTTTGATGGGAAATCTAAAGTAATTCGGAGGCAGAACTAGAGAAATCAGCAGGGTTTCTGATTCATTTCCCTCCCTGTAATTTTTGATCTTTCGTTATCTACCAGATCTTCATTGTAGAGAAACATGTCCTCTTTTTTCTGACTTTTTATGTTCTTACCCTTACCACTTTGTAGTCTATAATATCTTTCACCAAAATAATGCTATTATTTCTACTTCATATATGTTGCTTTGTCCTACTGCACATACATTAGACATTCATACATTCGTTACATTCATTATATACATTCATTATACATTATACATTCATACATTTCACACTATATTAAACACACATTTAATACACTTACATTTACATTACATTTATTCATTTGGCAGACGCTTTTATCCAAAGTGACTTACAAGTGAAGTACAATACAACACAAGCGAACCATACAGAGTCAACAATATTAGAAGTACTGCATGACAAATTTCCAAAGGTTGGCCAGGCGAGGTACCAACTAGCAGGTAAAGCTAGCGAGTGCGTTAAGCCATTGCAACCAAACCATTACAGCCAAACCTTTATTTTTAAACCATTACAACCAAACCATTACACCAAAACAATATGTTAGACTGTTACAGCCAAACCATTCCATTTTTTTAAATATTTCTATAAGATTGGTTTAAAAAAGACTTGTGGTTTGATTATTTGAACACAAGTGAGTAAAGAGGAACAGAGCAAAAAGAATTTGAAATAAACTGTAACATCGGTAAAACATTGAATAAAGCTTTCCAGAAACTTGAGAAATTTCTGAAACAAAGTTAAAAAGGTTTTGAGGTTCCTGAAAACTGATCCAGAAATTTCTAATAACCCATTCTCTCCTAAGAATGACATTTAGTAACAGGTTTGTTCAAAAAGTTTTTCCAGCATTTCACAAGCATTTTATGTGCTATATAACCTCAATATAATGATGACAGCACTGTACTGAATAGCAACAGAGCTAAGAGGACAACTGTATGACATTACAGGAGACTGGGTTTAATACAGTCCAGGTCATTATGTCTCCAAAGTCATCAAAAACCAGAGTGCATGTCATCTATCAATGGAAAGGTTGTGCCTGACGTATTACCTGAATACAGTCCCACAGCTGCATACAGAGAGTCCAATTTCTAATTTCAAGCATCATATGTTGCTCATATAATTACCTCCAGGTCCATGTAATTACTTGCTCATGTCTCCACCACATAAAGGGTTACCATACCCTGAGTGGGGCTTTGCTCTTTTTCAGGAGGATTAACTCCAAGGTTAGAAGGTACTTTTTGTAATGCACTCGTGCACAAGAAGGTTAATTAATATTAGCCACACAAGGTGACCACAGAGATGCAGAGATTCTGACTGATGTAGACATTCTTTGTAAGATGTGTTGTGATTATAGCAGAAAGGCATATCTGTATGACATACTTGGGAAGTGGTTCAGAAATATAAAGCAGATTTTAAATAAGCTGTCCCCTTATCAAACTGTTGTCGTGACTCTACTGTGTGCCAAACCTGACAAGCAGTCAAGCAACTAGATGCCCTGCTGTGCCCACATTGCTGCAGTATCTGTCAGTCAGAGAGAGAGGGTTTGGAATGCTTCGGCACGGGTTCTGATCTAAGCGGCGGACAGCTGGGTGCTCTGCGCTCTCTTAAACCCTGCGGGAAAGAATAACTCCCCTGACTGAAGTCTGTGTGTGGTGGCGGCGCCTCTTTGTCATTGCCGGCGATTGCCCTGGCTCAACACTGCCTGGCTTCCAGGTTCAGGGCGTTCAGTGGTCCAGGCTGTTGAGTAGAGGATTATCTACTGCCTCTGAGGCTCTGGAGCTCGGGGGGAGGAATGTTCAGTCTTCAGACGAACACCTCTGGAGTGCATTCCAACAGCACTGTCCCTTTGCACTGTGAAGGGCACGGCTCTCAGAGAATCCGCAGTGATGTCTGGTAGAGGTCCCCGCCTTCGGCACAGATGCTATCTGGGTTTTTGCAGTCCAAGTGATTGTACCTCACAAATGAGTATCCTGCGGGTGATAGCCTAGGGAATGTGGGTAGCCATCACAGTGGAGTGGTTAGAATACTGGACTGTGAACCTGAGAGCAGCAGCAAAGCATTTACCACGTCACAGACACTTTTCCTACTGAACAGGACATGTTCATTGTTGTTGTTTGGCCCAAAATGAGATGCATTACAACCAAATGATAAAGTTGCTGTGACTGAGCACCTGTGTATGGATATCTGGGAAATGTAACGTGGGGTGTGTTGGCTCTTTTGAGTGTGACACTTGCTTACCTGAATGTACTGAATGTACTGAATGTGTTCAGTCATTCTGTACCTTTTATAAAATATAAAGCTAAAGGTTTAAAAGATAAAGATGTAGTGATCAACCCCTTGCAGATCCTTTAGTATATCACTTTATCCTTGAGTTCTGGTTCAGAAATCATAAACCAGTGGACACCTTTAATGGACATTTGATGAACAAGAATGAATTTTCAATTATTGCCAGAAAAGTCTGTAAGACAGTGCTGTTGTAAATCAAAAATAGACCAGGCATTAACTTTACAGACACCAGCAGAGCCCTGTTTGTTTGTCCTCCTGGAGGTGCATTAGAGGGGAGTGTGCTCCTCTGGTGAACTGTCACAGGGGCGAACAGTATGCAGGCAGATGAGATTAAAAGAGAAGCCAGTTGCTGCAGGCGCGATGGTGTCTGCTCCGCCATTCTGCATGAAGAGACTCGGCCGGGCAGGAAGGGACAGAAGTGTCAGCAGCAATCTCCTCAATCGGGAAACAGAGTAACAGTGCCAGATGTCCTCAGTGTTACCACGGGAAATGGAGACTCCAGCCACCGCACGCTGTGGCGTTCCCACAACAGTGTTGTGACATCGCAGCAACGCTAAAATGAAGTTGTTTAAAACTCATTACATTAACATTGCGAGAACTGTTGTGATTGGACAGCAAGTAAACTCCTGATTATTGGCATGCATTTAAAGAATAAAATGAAGTAGGTACACACCCATATGTGGTTCTTTGTATACTGTTCAACTTACAATGGAAAGATTGAAAAGTACCAACAAAGATCAAGCCAGACTAAGCAAGCAGTAATACTTTCCTGTACTTTTAAATTATATATGTGTTTTTTGTTACATATATAATTATGTTTTGTGTTTTTCTTGTTTTTTTGGCAAAAAGTAGAGTGCTGGAGTCTGTGTATTTCTGGAGTGTACCTTTCTCATAAGGACTTGCAACAAAATTGAACAAGGCCAGTACAATCCAATCTATTCAGTCTCTCTTTTCACTTTGTGAAACTTCACAAAGCCTGAAAAGCCTTCTGCCATGAATGTTCAAAATGTCTTTTTTATCTGAAAGTTCAGTGGATCCTTCCTTGGGCGTATACTTCAAGAGGCAGCCCTCCTGCCTCATACTGTATGTTTACAGGCTTCAGAGGGTGTCATTTTGAAGCCATCAAAGTGCTCGTGATCTCAGAGCTGGCTGGCTGACAGACCGGCTCTGCTGCAGACTCTTTGGCCAGTGGTGATGGGTTCTGATGTGTGGGTCTCTGCTTCATTCTACCCCTCTGATGGTGTGCACGAAACTCTGCTATTCCACAGTCTCAAACTCTGAATTGGCCACTGACTTAGTATTGTGTTTGTCAGATATTCGTTCTTTGATATGGTGTGTGCTGATTCCACTGCAGGCTGTTCTGTGTGTCCTAAATATTTGAAAACAGTGCCTGCGTCAACAGCTGTTCAATTTGGTGACAATTAGGTGGGTCATCACCTTCTGCAGGGAGCCAATGGAGCACCTGTAGTGACATTTCATTGGCTTTAAGAGCTGATGGAGGATAGCTGCTCCTGTTATTAAACGCAATCAGCTTCCAGCACAACAAACCAAAATACATCTTGACATGGATGACGCATATGGCAGTGAAATAACAGGCGGAGGATCTTCTCAGAAATGTTGGATTACACTGATATTTCCAAGGATGTCAGAAATTTAAAAAAAGGTGTTTCAATGGAAACTACTGAAAGAGGAACTTGTTTAAAGTCAGAGATTGGATACCGGAAATTCATATTTTACAATTAAGTGAAGTCATGAAAAATATTTCTGTCCTTAACAATAAAATCCGCAGACCCCAGGTGATGTTATCCAGTGTGTTAAGATACACCCTATGTCTGCGTCTGTGTCTATGTGACAGTGGATATGGTAGGTCTGTATAAGCGCATAGACCAGCAGTGGAATCCATCCTTACTAGGTCATCATTTTAAAAAATCAATATTCTGACATTATATGGAATAGCAGCATTATCCCTGATGAGAAATATAACAATGTGCCATGCTGAGGGTTTCGTGACGGAGTGAGACAGTGGAATTCAATGTATATTACAGGCTTTGAGGGAGACACAGGGAGATTCAATACATGTTAGAAGACCTGAAGGAAAGAGACAGGGAAATTCAATGTATTCAATTCAATTCAATCACCCAATTCAATCACAGGATATTCAACTATATTCAGTAGTTGGGGGATCTGTTATACTACCTCTGCATTACCCCCTCTGTTCCAGGTTACACAGAATGGCTATTAAATCTGTGTTGTCATAGTTTGTATACACAGGAAGTATTGTATAGCTGCTTTGTAAGTATACAAATTAATGTAAAGCATTAATGCAAACATTAAACTGCTTGAACAAGTACACATGTAAAAGGGCACTGATAGCAACGTTGAGGTTTGGTTTGGAAGATAAATGGTATTTGCATTGAAAAGATCCAGTGTAATTACTGTGTAACCAATGTGTAACTACATATTTATTTACATCTTGTTTCAAATCACTGATGTGTAACAAGAGTTCACAGTTTGTGTAATTACACGGATTATTACAGAGATTATTTTATTAAACAATAGTCCCCTCCTTATCCCAAACCCCAGCTGTGCCCAAGACTGTTATTCCTAGAATTTTAAATGAGTAAATGTATTTCTGGGAATGGAAATAAGACAGTTCTGTTTATATGCCAGTGGGTGATAAGGCTAAGGCTACATTAGCACTATTTCTTTTGTTGTTTGTGATGCATGGCTTATTGCTCGTTGTTACTTTTGATGTGCTGTTTATTGTATGTTGTTACTTCTAATGTGCGTTTTGTTTGCTGTTTTATCACACTATGCTGTGTGTTTGGGAATTTATGGTGTTTTTATAGTGTTTTGTTCCTCCGTGAGGTGTGCCTTGGTTGCATGTGGTTATCTGATGTGTTTGCCCATATGCCGTGTGATGTGTCGAATAGTAACAGCATGACGATTAGAGTGCTGTGCTGCTTTGAAGTTGAGTGGTTTGGACCGATTTATCTACCCTGTAGCTATTGTGTAACTGCAATTTAAACCCCCTGTAATTACGCTTCGCCGGCGATTCTGTATCGCGAGCCACGCTTATTCACACGGTACCTGCCTGGTAAGTGCACTCTGAGAGTCACACATGCCTGTGCCCTGATGACTAGCCTGCCCTCAGTCCCTCTCTAATTAACTCCGCTGTTTGGGAGGGATCCTTCCTTTCTGGCGTCATGTTTATACTGACGTTATTTGTTTGCATGCTTGTGGTTTTTTTTTCTGTCTCTAAAAATAGGACAGCAAAACTCACGAAAAAAACAATAAACTGACATATAAATCTGAAATGTGGAAAAAAAAACATTTTGCATGTTAAATGTGGACACAAACATGTTATGTGTGGATAGAAATGTTACATTACATTATTGCCATTTAGCAGATGCTCAGAGTGATGTACATGTAGTAGGCTACAATTTTATTCATTCATACAGCTGGACGTTTACTGAGGCAATTCTGGGTTAAGTACCTTGCTCAAGGGTACGGCAGCAGTGCCCTAGTGGGGAATCGACCTTTTGGTTACGAGCCCTGCTCCTTGTCACTATGCTACACTGCCACCCTATCCCTAACTTGTGGCGTTTAAGGCTGTATCCTTTAAGGCTGCACAATAATAGTTTAAGGTTATATGCCGTTTGACATGGCTCATGAGACTGAATCTAGTTGTGACAATGTTTCCCACAATGGCAATGCAGTTCAGGCATGGCACTAATGTGTTAGTGTCTCTGCACCTGATTGCCAAACTCTGTTGAGGGCACTTTTGCCCCTTCAAGCTGCTCTGCATAAGATGATCTGCTAAAGGAATAAATGAAAATGTGGATGTTATGCGGTGCTGTACAATCACAACAGATGCCTCGGCCACACCCAGAGCAGCCCAGCTTGAGCAATGCGATGCTGCCACCTCATAATCTGTGTCTGCCCACCTCATACTTTATCACACTGTGCTGTGACTGAATATGTCCTGTCACCATAGAGAACACAGACTTTGATCTACAGTATGAAAATGTGCACACACACACACACACACAAACACACACACACAAACACACACACACACATGCACACACACACACACACATACACATACATATATATACTATATACTACTGTATATAGTATGCATTTTCATATATGACTCATGAGCTTTTAGCCTGGTGTATACCCTTGAATGAATTTATGTTCCCTCGCTAACCATGTGTAGGTACATGAAGGTACTTTGTGTCTCAGTGTGAAAAGATAGGCACCATAAACCTTCCTGTGTTCCTGTCACTCAAGACAAATGGAGGTGCCCTGTGCTGCCAGATTACACATGTGCAGTATTCATCTGCTCCGGCTATGGATCAAATCGAGAGCGACGCAGTGTGTGACACACCGTGTTTTATCGTCCCTTCTGTCTTTGTGTGACTGTGCATGTAGACTCCGGTCCCGTCCCTGATCTGTAGTTTCTCATTTGCCAAGTTATGCAGCCTCGGCGATACGATCAGGCCAGAGGCACGGCGCTTATCTGATGCAGACGTCAAAACGTTACAGTACCGCTGTTCGGTTTGCGCAGCAAACAAACGCGAGGGACGTATGTGCACGTGTGCACGCGGGCGTTTTTATCCCTCTGTTTGCATTGATTGGACATGCTCGTTTATTCAGTGGTGTGCAGGTTCCAGCGGAGAGCTGAAGTCCTGCTGCACTTCGTCGCTGCGTCAGGCTGCAGGCCCCGGCTCTGGCTTTGTGCGCCCTCCGCCAGGCAAACCCGTAGCTTGATAGAGAACGCCATTAAATTATCGTTAACAGCGTGCTTTGAAAAGGCCTGGCTCCCGCAGATAAACACTGGGCCATTTCATACTGAGGCCCTCAGTACTCAGTGGTGGAGGGGTGGGGTGATGGCGTGGGGGGCGGTTTACCGCCTAAAAGAACCAGGCTGAGTATAATGAGCTGAGGCTGGGAGACATGAAACCTGCTTCCCATCTTATGCCAGGGCTGTACTGTTCTCTCCTCCACTTGCACAGAAAAGTACATTTAATCAATGATTTTAAGATGAGTCTAGTCATACAGACCTTGTTGAAGACATGCTGTAAGGTGAGTGCTGAAAACAAAACTTGTGAGGGAGATCTCAAACTGGTAGAATGACTCCACAGTTGAACAAAAAAGATTTTGTTTGACACTATTAATTGGTTTCAAAGCCTCATTTTCTGGGTGTCAGAACGTGAAAGTGGAGTGTTGAGCCAATTGCTCTTGAAAGTGTTGTTGGCAACATATTTGTGAAATACAGCAATCCCTGTTGATTTGTTTCTGTTAAAGCTGTTGATTTATTGTATGCTGTTCAGAATATTAAGAGACCAGCACCGAATGCTGTGTCACTCATAACACATAAAAATGTCTTGTTAGTGCTCTGAGAAAATAAAGGAAAGTGGAAAGTGATTCATTGGACATCCTGATATTTACTACATAGCCTTGCTAGCACCATTGTCTTGGTGTACTTGTGCTACATCAGTGTAAAAACTTCACATCAACTCTTGTTCAAATACTTATTGGTACTTTTAAGGTAAAATAATACATATTAAGTTAAGCTAGGTGTTAAACTACAGTTTAAATGATTTGTGTAAGCTAACAATTACTACCAAAATTTTTCAGAGAATGACCCTGGAGGCTGTATATGTGCCTGAACCTTTTTTCATTATGCCTAGTCTCTGCTGCCACCTAGTGGCATTATTTTAACATGCCATAGGAATGTATAATGACAGGCCCATGGATTGTATCCCACCAAAAGTGTTAAAGCAAAAAAAAACTGTGCAAACATCTAATTAAGTTTCATAAAAAGCCTCTGTTTCAAGTTTGCTTCTCTGCTACTTTGAAACAAAAACAAATATATTTTAGATACTGTAGTAACAATCCCAATTTGAGTTTTGTAGTTACAACATTGCTGAGAAAGGTGAACACACTTGCTGTAATGATGATGGGTTATGCAGACCGCAAACTGGAAATTTAAGTTCAAACCCAGTGCAGAAGCTGTTTGCAGGTACACATTATCTACTGTAACTGGATTCAGGGTGCATAGCTGTGTAGGAAGAATGAATACATTAATAGCTGAATTGGTCAGCACTGGGTGATAGTAATGCATGCTGCTCTGAAGCATTGTTAACTTAAATGTTGTGAATGGGTATGTGATTTTAATTTCAATACATGAAAGTTAGAATTGTTAGAATGGTGCATTGAAAGTCCAAGCTTGCAACTACAAAAAAAAAAAAAAAAAAAACACTTGAGAGATTGTACTCTGGGAATTACACTACTTCATGATAGATCATATTCAGACTAAATGTTGAGTCATTCATGGTAAATATTGTGTCATTCCATATACTTAGCAGTATAGATCAATGATTACATACTTATTTCACTTTTAAATCGTGAAAGAAGCGCCCTGTTCCGTATGCTGTTCTCTGACATTTAGCCACTGTGCAAATCAGAAACCATGCCATTGGCTGTAGCCTCTGTGCCAAGATTGTATTGATGTTGCCTCCTGCGGTGATGGAAGACTTCTGTCTCTGTTCCTCCTCTAGTGATCCTCATGGGATCCGGCCTGCTGGTGTATCCTTTTGGACTGAACTCCACGCTGGTGAGGTCGTTTTGCGGAG
The DNA here is from genome assembly GCA_019176425.1 of Megalops atlanticus. Taxonomy (NCBI): domain Eukaryota; kingdom Metazoa; phylum Chordata; class Actinopteri; order Elopiformes; family Megalopidae; genus Megalops; species Megalops atlanticus. The sequence continues at coordinate 33,146,884 of CM032883.1, read as the reverse complement.
ATTCAGACATCTACTATGCAGGAGAGTGCCAGATTGGCTGGGGCTACGTGCTGGCCATCGTTGGAGTCATGCTAACCCTCTTTCTGCCCTTTTTCGCAAAGTATGCCCCTAAAGAACAGGCATCTCCCACCCCGCTGCCCACAATTTTATAGTGAGTTTAACTTCTGTTGAATGCTTACCAACAGCACTGTAACTCCAGCTCCACACATGATTGGATTAAATAAAACACCAACCGCTAACAGGACTCAAAGTACTGTCTTCCTGCCTACTGTACAATTAACCATTTCATCAGTGACTGCTTAATGAAATTGTTAAATTCATTTATTTTTTTGTGGAAAGAAGAAGCATTTGTTCATTGTTTATTTTAGAAGTCAAACATTAAAACCATCATCAGCTTGCTTGTTTCTTTTGCACTTTTACGTTTTGATAAATTTTATTATTCTTATCAGTTACCATTATGGAATATATGTCTGATATTTAGCGTAAAGTTTTAAACTTTGATGTATGTGGTGTATGTGGTCTTTAACAATGATTCATATTGTATAATTCAAGATATGGTTATTTTATTCTTAAGATCAAATGTATGGTAAAACTCACATTAACTGTATCTTTAAAATGCATAGGCCTACATATCATATTCATAAGCAGCACATAACAGTGACATAACAGACACATTAAATATTCAACTTGTGTGATTGACATGCTACACAGAGCAATTTATAAATAATTACTGATAAACAAATTATTTATGATATATACTGTTATATAGGCCATCAATCATGTAGTAACATACAATGGAGGATACAATCCCATTCAAGGTAATTAGTAGTTGTTATGTTTTCATTAGGAAGATGCAGTTAATGTAAAGTACTACCAAGTTTATGTTTAATGTTGCTTGACATATAAACATTGCTGTAGCAGTTACTAATCATGACTGTATCAGTACCTGACATCCTGCAAAACAAATGTGTACAAGTGTAATTCTTAACATTCCAAAAGTATGTAATAGTGCTATCAGGGATTTATTTTCAAAGATATGTGGTCTGGGGGGGTGGAAGCTGTTTTACTGAAGGAGGCAAATCTTCAGGGACATCTCATAGCTTGAACAATGGAATCTGAGGATACACTTACGTTTGTTTTCTTGGGCAGAGCAGAAAGGGGTGACTCTGATAATGGATGCTTCTGTATAAAAAAAATGTAGATTTACAAACTCACAGCCAAGGACAACAGACCCAGAGAATGGGATTGGAAAATGTGTGATTATGTAATATAACTGTTTTGTCTCTTCTGTTATTACCACAAGAAACATGAAGAATGATATTTTTGACTACATGGGTTTTAAACATTGTTTTTCAAGTTTCTCAAAGTGTACAGTCAACTGACTGTAATCCAGTTTTCAGTTTCATTTTTCACAAATTTCAAAACTGTTGACATTCTGATTGCCTTCCTATAACATCTGTCTGTAATTTTTAACAAGCTGAGAGAATGTCTGAATTATTTCATATTGTAACCTTTCTGCCTTTTCATAATATTTTTAAATACTGGGATAAGTATGTAAAAGCTTCCAGTTCTGAAATATGACAACAGCACTATGAAGACCCCTTGTGTTCATATTCTGCCTACTCTAACAGTAAATGTGTGTCCTGACAAAAATGTTACACAATTCTTTGCTGGTATTAAAAACTCTAATTCAGGACTGATGTACATGAGGAAAAAGGAAAAATATGTAAGTAACTGACCAGAATGCAGGTTAGGTTGGGTTGTGACCAAACCAGCTTGTGCCTTCATAATGTTCTCCAACTGCAAGGAATAACTTCAAGGTTATTATCAGCATCCACTCTCCACTTAAACTAAGTGTACAGTATGGGTCCATGAATCAAAACACTCATGAATATTGAATAACCAGTATTTATGATGCCTTTTGTATTTACCGTTCCTTTATTGATTTGGCAGTTGCTCTTATCCTGAGCAACTTAGAAAGCAAGGCAAAAGTATACACATAACAACATGAAAACAGCGCAATACAGCTTGTTTCCTACTGTGTTATGGAAATATACTTTGGATCCTACGGCCATGTTTTTTAATGCTTGAGAGCACAGAAAGTTCTGTGCAGGAAACTAATTATGCCCCTGCGGGTCTGGTTAATCGCTAAATTAAAAGGTCCATGAAAGCATTGAATGCATCGGTTGCTCAGATGTCCTCACCGTATGCTGATAATGTACACAACACTGAGATTATCCATTCAAACTGAACAAAGCTCAAATGCTTTGCAAAAACAATGACGTTCTCAGATAAGGTAATAGCAAGATTATTTTTTTCCCTTCTTCAAAATAATTTTATTTGTGGGGTTCAAGGAAATGACTTATACATCCATGAGCAGATTATACAACAAATTCTCCAGTAATTAATTAAAAATGATTATTTTGCCATCACGAGATAATATTGACTTTATTCTGTAGATTAGATATATTTTACAAATGTTTTATTCATAACTGACATCTATTCTTGAGTACATTTTAATATGGAAATTATTCAAGCAAACGTGTCTAGTACCAGGAAAGATAAAACACCAGACAATACTCCTGGATTGTAATTCATAGATTGTGAATTTATGGTATGCTACAGAAATACATAGGATTTCTAAGTACTGTTAAAAACAACAACAATGAAATATTCAACTTTACAGGCTGTTACTCCTTATTTGATATTGGGAATCTTTTATTGCATTGAATTACTAAATATATGTAATGTGCATTTTTTGTGAAGTCTGACATTGGTGACCTCTATTTTATATGCTGTACTGAGCATCATAAGAAAAATATCCCTTAATGTGTGTATGTATGTTTCAGAAAAATAAAGTAAATCTAATACTAATAAAACTAACAACATGATGTACTGTTTGACAATGCTCTTATCATTGTGAGGCATTAATCACAATATTTGAAGAATATCTGAAATCTGCAGTTTCCTAAAACACTCATGAATTGAAGGTTTCTTTTTATGCTTGGTATGAAATAAAGTATAACTTGTGTCACGGAAATGGTTGCATTCAACAAAAAGATTATTCCAAAATTAATGTTCACAAGTTATATAAGAGCAAGAAGAACAAACATGCCAACCAGTGTAATTGGTGTAATTGTCTTTTCTTGTAAAACAGTTGCAATTGGATCCATATTTAATTCAATGTTAATCTTAGTCAAGGACTAACATAATTATATTGTTAAAACTTTTGTGTTATTTACACAATATGCGATTGTGTCGGAAGAATATTTATCAAGCATTAAAGCAGTCGTGGAATTTGGCTTTAGTGTGAGATGAGCAATATTTTGAAAAACGATCATCTCTATGCCCGATTCTGGGCGGCCGTTCATCTTCAGTATCAAGGTTCACCCCCCACTACAAAATTTATGCATTCTATGCAAGTCTGGGACTTCACAAAGGTGACACAAGATTATGCCTATATATAGATCAAGAATATGATGACCTACGTCCAATGATTCTAAATATGTTCGAGTCACTGTATGAGTTGTAAGTAAACGCATACTATTTTTGTATTTTGTTCTCTTTGTCATTCCGTACGCAAGGTTAATCCTCCTGTCCCGCCTCATCAACGTGAAGACCAATGAAATAAATGCATTCGTTTTGTGCAAGGACCAATCAAAACAGAGTCTAACGCAGTTCTGTCATACAGTGTACGGTATGAGATCTCCGTGTGTATGTAGCAGGCAAAAACAGTTGTATTAATTATTGCAGCAATACTGATATTTCTTTTAAATTAATATTTCTGTTAAGTCGAATCTGTCAACATGAAAAATGCAGTATTTTTACATTATAAAATATACGAGATATCAGAGTCACCGATCTCTTGCTAGTTAGCATGCTCTCCAGCTAACTTCATCCCAAATTAACCAGCCAAGGGGATTGCAAGCTGCTTGTTTGCTAGTTACTCTTGCTAACTCTAGTTAAATTAGGTGAACTAGCTAGTTAGCAATGGCTAAACGGGATAAGCCGTGTCCCACGGTGGATTCATGGGATTCCAAAACCCTGCCGATATCCCATCACAGGAAAGAACTTGTACAGGCTGTCAAAGCCAATCCGTTCTTGGTTGTAACCGGAGAAACGGGCAGTGGGAAAACCACTCAGCTTCCGCAGTACATTCATAAAGCAGGTAAGACAGCTTGATAATTGACTGTCCGGTATGCTAGTTTGCTAACTGTCTACCAACCTGTCAAACTACAGCTGTTGTTTGGTTAGCAAAAATATGACATACAGTCTGCCACGTAAAGTTAGCATAAGCTTTTTGGCTAACAAGCTGACATACACAGTAGTTGCTAGCTACGTGAGTGTAAGTTCCTGGAAAGTTGGGAACATATTTATATTACAATATATTAATATATTTATATTACGAAATATTTATATTACACACTTACAATATATTAATGTATTTATAGTACCAAATATTTATAGTACAATATCCCCTGAGCAGTAAATGCAGACAGCAAACTACTACTTTTGTCCGATTGGCAAGGTTTTTGGAAGGACGGTATGATCGGTGTGACTCAGCCGCGGAGGGTTGCTGCTATTACAGTAGCCCACAGGGTGTCCCAGGAGATGGGGTGCTCTCTGGGCAGAGAGGTGGGCTATCAGGTGCGCTTCGACGACTGCTCCTCGCAGGTAAGACGGCTGACTCGCTTGCTCAAAAACTGAGACTGACACAACCAGCGAGGCAGGGAATATAGCTTTAGTAAATCATGAATAGTATCTTCGACTATAAAGATATCCATCGTCCAAGTCATTCAGCTTAGAGCAGGACAATAAAAATGAAAATTTACAATCTAACAAAAGGTCCCACGGTGGTAAACTTGGACAGCTTTGCCCTTCAAGAAACGATAGAGAATCAGATATAAAGCTATAATATAGCATGATATTTGTCCATTATTGTCATCAAGGAAACAAGTTTACGAATTTGGTTATGTTTGACCTGAAAGTATGACGCAAAGGGCAAAGTCATTACTACTTGAAAGTGCAACGCTAAGTGTTCTTTAGCAGAGTGTAAGCATTTGCAGAGATGCAATGTGTACAACCTTCTCTGGAATTTACTTGCATTTTCTGTACATGCTACGTGATCACTGACTTAGGCTGCACACGTTAAAATGCATTTATTGGGCCAAATGTTACCAGACTTTCTTTTACTCCAGCCATTAAGTGAAGCAGTCAGACAACTTTGTGTTCATGTCTGCATGAATAGTCACTGTAAGACTGGGGCCAGTAATTTTATGTTCATAAATGAATGTCCGGTGTGTTACCTGATGTTGGGGAAAATAACTCGTGTTTGCCTGTAGATTGAAAGCTTTGATCTTTCCTTTGGACAGGACACCGCTATTAAGTATATGACAGATGGGTGTCTTCTGAGGGAGATTCTGGCAGACCCCAGTCTTACGAAGTACAGTGTGGTGATCCTGGATGAGGCTCATGAGAGGAGTTTGAATACAGTAAGTACCAGTAGTGAGGGGAAGGTCAAGCTCCACTACTGCAGCTGCTCATTGTTCATATGTTTGAGTGATTGTTACTTGACTTAGTCAAGTACAGGCAGCGCTGTGGCGTAGGCGTAAGACTTGTAACGAAAAGGTTGCTGGTTGGATTCCTCGCTGGGGCACTGCTGTTGTACCTTTGGCCTTAACTTAAGGTACTTAACCTGGAATTGCTTTAGTAAATATTTCGCTGTACAAATAGATAGAATTGTAATCTATGTAGGTCGCTCTGGATAAGAGCATTTGCTAAGTGACACTAATGTAATGTAATGAATGCTCCAGTTTTTTTATGTTCTCATTTGAGATGCTCTGTTTCAAGGGTGCCTGGCCAGTGTAGTTTAACCTCTGAAGGAATAATGCACTCACTGCATTTCTATTCATGTCTCTGGCGTTGAGCCTTGGAAGGCAGTGAAAAAAAAACATGCCTTGAAGCCAGTATGGCTGAAAGTCTACTGTTTTGCTCCTTGCAGTGTTCTAAGATATATGTACACATTTTCTGAGTATTCACCCCTTTAAATATTGGACACATTTCATAGATAAGGCCACTATATAATTTGGACATAGCTCAAAATCTGTCTGCTGATTGGCTATTCGTGAGCTGATTGGTGCGTCACGTCCGTGTGTTACAGGACATCTTACTGGGCCTGCTGAAGAGGAGGGTGCTCCAACCGCGAGGGGGTTCCTCAGGCCGCTCCACCCCTCTGAAGGTGGTGGTGATGTCAGCCACCCTGGAGACAGACAAGCTCTCCGCCTTCCTCGGAGACTGCCCTGTCTTCACCATTCCTGGGCGGACGTTCCCTGTGGTCGAGAGATTCTGCGGTCTGATTGGGCCCAAAGACACGGACAGCACTGTCTACGTGAAGGAGGTGGGGTGTGCTGTGTTTCCTGGAGATATTTCTTGTTTGAGTGGTGAAACTTGGGTGTGGATGTACATTGGCTGTCTTCTGCTGCCAAATGCAGCTGCAAAAAATACATCTTTATCAACTACAATAACTACATCTACAGTACCAGTACTGTAAAAATTACTTTTTTTATTTTTACTATTTTCCACATTTTAGAATAATAGTTGTCAAGATGTCAAAACTATGATATAACACAAATGCTATTAGGCAGTATCCAAAAAAGTGGTAAACAAATCAAAACTATCTAATATTTTAGATTCTTCAAAGTAGTCACAAATATTCTTTTTATTAAAATGTTGTTTTGGAAAGAAATTCATCCATAGGCATCAACTTCACTATTTATATTTGTCTAAGACATAGTATTTGTCAAGCATTTAAGCATAAGGCTGTAGATCAAAATGTCTTCGAATGCATGTTTCCCATTATCTTAATCAAGTGTATCCAAACTTTTGACTGGTACTGTACATCTAAAATGATGGCTAACATATGTCTTGTCTGTATGTCCGGTAAGGCTGTGAAGGTGACACTGGATCTGCACACCAGTGAGCCAGCAGGGGACATCCTTGTGTTTCTCACGGGTAAACTAAGCCTCACAAATTGTCCGCATGCCAGACCTCTGCCCACTGGGTTTCAAAAGTTGGGTCTTAATACACACTTACAACACATAGGGGCAACTTGGAGAAGCTTGTAAATCAAGTCAAAGGAAGCACACAGAGATTGCATGTGTTGCCGAAGAATTTGGCAATAGCCTCAGATCTTTTGAGGCTTAGGCTGCTCTTGGTAAAGGAATGCTATTTGTTTAGTCTGCCCACATATGTCTGACCTTGGAGGGAAATCAGAGATTCCTTTCTTGTAACCACAAAGGACATTGTACTAATGAGAATTGTGCAAGTTCTCTGGAACCAAATGCCTCAAGATCAGCCTGAAAGGGAGTGTTTATTATGTTAGAATGTCAGATTAGGCATTTTTGAAAATTAACTGCTGTGTGATGGGTATCTCCTTGGCTGATGCCGAATGTGGGAAATGATACTTGGGTCTCTCTCCCTTTGTGGCATAATCGATTCTCCTCTTCACTTGTGACGGGGCAGGGCAATCGGAGATCGAGAAGGCCTGTGACATGCTGTATGAGAAGGCCGAAGCCATAGACTACCGATACGACGTGCAGGATCACTCTGTGGATGGCCTGTTGATCCTGCCCCTCTATGGGTCTATGCCAACAGGTAACGATCCGGAGCTGGGTCTGAGCATGTTCTCTGTTGGAATTTGGAGGATTTGTACGATATTTATCTGAAAAAAAGAGATTGTTCAATATTTTGTTGCTTTGTAAAGAGTTTTAAATTCCATTTAATTTACTTAGGGAGTCTATTTAAATATTTAAGATAAACAGTTTTGTTAGATGACTCAACAAATCCATTGAATACATGCCAACTTCGCTGAATGGTGCCTTAGGGTCTAATTTATAAATACTTTGTGTGTTCAATCTAAATCTCCAGATGGGATTTTCAGAGACAAATCTGAGTTGCCATCGAGTACCCAACTTCACTGTTTAACAGGAAAGTTTAACAGAGTATACTTTATTTATGTTGAACTTGCCTAATACTAATAATATACACTTACATGAAAGCTAACTTAGCTACCGATAACTAGCAGTTTACAGTAGCAAACAAATACCATTCTAGGTATAACACTAGCTGAACACTTTGATCCAGTGAAACACTATCAGCTGGGTGTGTTAGGTATAGTGATGACATGGAGAAAACATTGCCCAGGGGTATGTGGTTATTGGTGGATATCCACAACAAACATCATGACTCGCTTGCGTTAATTTTCAGTGTTATGCTTTTCATTCACTGACAAAAGATTACATTCACAGTATCAACACAAGACTGCAGTATGTACCAGTCTTTTTTGTATTTTGTCCTTTGGAAGTAGTAACCTAAAGTGTCTGGAGCATTTCATGGCTGATATGAAAATTGACAGACATCAGTCATTTGATGAATAAAAACTTCTGGCTTGCTATGTAAACTGTTCAAAAGAAGAGGGAGAAATGGTAGTTCTCGCCTCAGCCTACAGCATCAGACAGCTTCAGTTTCAAAATCAGCCATGTGAATGTGGGAGTGTCCCTTCTGTCTCTACAGAACAGCAAAGGCAGATCTTTCAGCCACCTCCAAAGGGCGTGAGGAAGTGTGTCGTTGCAACCAATATTGCAGCAACATCTCTGACTATTGACGGAATCAGGTGCGTCAGAGAGCAGACCCTTTCGACAGCACTGTCCTGCGGATCCAGCTGTCATTTTACATTACATTTTACACAGAAGAATGACAACTGAATTACACCTGTACATCTACAGTATGTCACCATTTGAAGCAAGCAATTACCTTACTTCCTGTGTTTTATTACATGCCTTATATTACACATGTAAAAATATAGTTTAATTTCAAGTGTGTATAGCTTGCTGTTCAGCAGCTCAGCAGGTCAGAGAGTCACAGAATCACAGAATGCATGTTGTCATTTACATATTGTAGAAGTATGAGTATCATTGCTCTGCATTTGGTAGAAAGGGGGAATTTGAATGTGAAATTAAGTGGAGAAAATATAGTGGTGGATTATTATTAATGGATGTCATATTGCAAAAGGGCTACAATTTCTGTTTATTGTACTGTTTATTGTGGCAGGTATATTGTTGACAGTGGGTTTGTAAAGCAACTGAACCACAACTCTCGAGTGGGACTGGATATTCTGGAAGTGGTGCCCATTTCAAAGTAAGTCTCAAAACGGTGCAAAATGCATTTTCTTATGACAAAAATGCAGGTTGTAAAGTATATGCTGGTGGTTTGGGAAAATCAGGCTAATGTTTTGGTGATGATGATGATGATGATGTGCCGTATCCCGTGGTGATGTGGCTGTGACCGTCAGGAGTGAGGCGCAGCAGCGGGCTGGCAGGGCCGGGAGGACCTCAGCTGGGAAATGCTTCCGGATCTACAGCAAGGAATTCTGGGAGAAGTGCATGCCGGAGTACACGGTCCCAGAGATCCAGAGGACCAGTCTCACAGCTGTCATCCTCACCTTGAAGTGCCTCGGGGTCCACGATGTCATCAGGTACTGTCAGCAGTCACAGCCCCGCGGCCCAGCCCTGAGCTGGGGTCATTCAGAAACTTTTTAAACTCATTTGTGCTGCCACTCCACTAATTCAGAAACATACATTTACATGGTGTCCCATGAATATGAGAAATACTGTATGTCCTTCACTGTTTAAAGACTGCTGTTTGTTGTTGGGATTGCTGCCATGAGAAATGGAAGGTGTGACCAGCACTTTGAAGGGGCACTTACCTGTTGAGAAAATTATACACTGAAGTGAAAAGACCGTCAGCCCGCTGAGTAAATTTGGATAAAACTGATAAAACATGATCAGATGTTATGCAATATCAGATATAAGCTTGAGGTTGAGAGCATCTAAATTCATTTTGTTTTTGTTTGTTCTTTCGGTAAGGTTCCCTTACCTTGACCGGCCAGAGGAGAGGTTCATCCTGGCTGCCCTGAAGCAGCTGTACCAGTGTGACGCCATAGACAGGTGAGGGACACTCTCTTGCCTCAGCTTATACCACCATAGGAACAGAGCTTTTTAATTGATGTGTTGTATTTGGTGTGCACATTTACCACTTATAAGCAAGGGTATGACCTAAAATGGGCGAAGTGTGATAGGGAATAACTGCCAGACTGAGGGCTGTCGTGTGTGTTCTGTATTGGTGTATGCCTTCATATGGCTTAGTCTGTCTGTACACTGTAAGCCAAGGAGCTGAAGCAGGATTTTCATTTTATAAATACTGAATGGACAAAAGTTTTTCTTTCCTATTCTGTTATGTTCTGTCCCATATCCTCTGCCAGTCAAGACGAGGTCAGGATACGTATTTCTGCATACATGTTTCCTCTAACCAATGTGTTTTCCCACTTCGCAGCTTGCCTACTGATTATCAGAGCCATATCAATAGACAGTTTCTCCGCTCACTGTACAATGGCACTACACCTGTTGAATATTCACCGTGCCGTGGTTACTTGTTGTTTGTGTTTTGTGCTGTGCTAGTAGATAGAGGAGTTACCGTTTCCTGCTAGGCAGTTATGGAGTTACTGATTTTGGGTGTGTTCTTTTTACCATAACCCCACCCCCTCATGCTGAAGGAGAGGTCATGTGACCAAGCTGGGTCAGCTGATGGTGGAGTTCCCCTTGCCCCCCGGGCTGACTCGGGCCCTGCTGAAGGCTGCCTCTCTGGGCTGTGAGGACCTGCTGCTCCCTGTTGCTGCCATGCTGTCTGTGGAGAACATCTTCATTCGACCAGGTAACAATCGCAGGTACCTGCAGCTTAGGTTCAGAAGCTGAAAACAGGTGGAGTAGCAGCAACACCAACCCAAATGAGTAATAAAAAGCTTGGTGTTGCGCCCCCTTTAGGACAGCAGGAGAAGCAGCAGGATGCTGAAAGGAAGCACAGGCAGCTTATTGCGGAGGCGGGCAGCTGCAATGACTTCACCGTGCTGCTGAGCATCTTTGAGAAGTGCAGAGCCAGGTACTGGCGAATATTGTCTCCTTCCAGCAAAGCCAGCCTGTTCGGTTATGCACTGAAAACACAGGGTGGCGGTTAGGAGATTCCGGCCAGATACATGTCTGAATATGAGCTCTGTTTTCCGCAGTGACACTCCGTCCGCATGGTGCAGAGACCACTGGATCCACTGGAGGGCGCTAAAGTCGGCCTTCAGCGTGGAAACACAACTGCGAGAAATTCTTCTCCGGCTAAAACAGGTGACCCCCAGCACCTTCTGCCTTATGTGCACCATCAAGCCCAGGAGACCTTAGCCATTTATGGGGGATACATTCTCAAGATCCCTGAAAATGGGCATATCAGAAAATACTGTACTGTACTGGTGTTCAACTTATGTGAAAAGGGGGATTTGATCCAGACCCAAAAACAACTTTAATGTAATGTTATGATGCAATAAGCATCATAAGTGTAAAATATAAAAAAAAAAAGTAAGGGCGTAGGTTCAGGAACAAAGAATAAAGCCAGTAACAGGGAATGAGGCCTAAGCAGCCTGGTCATCTGAACACATCAAAACCGCAAATGGGGTCTGCTGTCTTGTTTGATACTCAGCTGCAACTTCATACTGATCACTGTGACTGAACTGATCAATAAATGTAGTGTCTTGTTGCTCATTCTTACAGCAGAGAGATTTTCCTGTGGAGAAGTTCGATGGCAGTCGGAGCGAGCTGTTTCGGAGATGTCTGTGCGCAGGGTACTTTGCCAACGTGGCCAGGAGGTATGCTAGTTGTTCCGGGAATGTGTCTGGTTTAGCTGGGGAACAAACAGAGCATTGGGGTCTGATGCAGACCCCCTTGTGCTCTTATCTTATACTGGCTGTCTAGCTTTACTCCACCTCAGTATACCCTATTACAATAACAGCTGCACTTCTCAGAGAACTGTTCAGAAGCACCAGAGCTTGGAAATTTGAATGATGTTTGATATTGAATAAGGCCTCTTGTCAAATAGGATTCAAAATATGCAATTTAGTCTAAGTTTGTAGCTGCTCATAGTCCTTCAGACAGTGCATTTGACCGGATATGCTGGTAGCAGTGAGAGTATGTTTAAAGTGTCCATCGACGAAATGAAAGAAATAATTCATATATGGAATAATTCATTTCATAACTCGTACCATTCTGAAAATCCTAGTTTTAAGAGGTCTATGAAGGTTTGGAGATTTGAATTCTAGTTGTATGTACTTTATAGAAACCTAGATGCAATCTGAGTGTGATGTTCAGTTGGTTCCCAACTTTATCTAGTTTTTACTGCATTCTTAATAACTCACAGTGGGCAGAAAACTAGGTTTTTGTATCAACACCAGTCTGAGCTGTGCAAAGTAGCGTAAAAATGAGAGGTACAAAGGGAATGATTTTTCCTTTATAATCTACAATATCTGGGTCACTAGGCCAAATGTTCTTTAAAATTATATCTCAGCCACGAACAGGCACAGAATGCTTTCTGTTGTAAGATGTTATTTAGAGAAAGAAACTTACTTGAACATTCATTTTGGAAAAAAAACCCACACTGGTTTATAACTGTTTATGTGGTAAACAATTTCCTCTGCTGATGGAACTGGGAAGAAGGCATGTATGAGCATAGACATTTGAATTCTTTAATTTTACTGTTAATTTAGTTAAGAAAATGTTAATTTTCATTGGGTGCCAAAGTTAACGTGAAAAATGAAATGAAAGATGAAATGAAACAAACGAAACATTGACAAAATGGGGCCAGCCTCTTGCAGAGGCATCACTGTACAAAAGCAGTCAAAGGTAGCAGCTGGTTTTGATTGACATAACTATACCCTGAGACAGAAATAGATTGTTATAAACATTTCTCAGAATTACACAGTCTTTCATTCATCTCCTACTTACAATCTCAGCACCAGGACAGTACAACAGTATGACACAGGAAAATTCAGAAATCATAAGAGCTGAGACCACACTGGTTCCTTTCATCTTGGAATGCTGCACTGAAGCTTGATAGTTACACAAACCATGAGCCTTCGGGAGTTCAACCACATTTTTACCACTGCACCGCAGAACAGATTAATTCCATTAGGGTAATATGAATTGCTCAATTCATCCTTCAACATTTGTCCTTTTTTTTTTCCCTGTGGCTTCCCTTTTTGTTACTGGTCATATACCGCATTCATAACTTAAATACAGAATGAAACAGAAATGCCAAGCCTTATTATGCAGTATTCTGCAGAGAGCCAGTGGAATCTGACAGTCTTCCATTAGACGCATGTCACAATAAAGATGGCACAGACTGTCTTGTACATTACCATCAGGAGAAGGTCACAATCAGTGACACTGCATCGTTTCTTTTCAGGTCAGTCGGAAGAACCTTCTGTACAATGGATGGACATGGATCTGTGGTTCACATTCACCCATCGTCAGCAGTAAGGAAAAATAACTTACTGCACTATCAAACAGTGTCCTCACATTGGCTGAATTCGGCGTGTGAAATGGTTTCCCATGCAGTGTCCCCTGTATCTTCTCATCTGATTTGTTTGAATTGCCTGTATCTTGAACTTTTTTTACCTGAATCCCTGAAACTTTTTTTACCTGAATCTAACGAATCATCTAATTTTGTTTACCTGGCTGTCATATGACTTCTCAACTGGTTTACCTGAATCTTCTGTTCCCTCTAAGCTCTTTGACCAGGAGGCCCAGCTGGACTGGATCATCTTCCATGATGTGCTGGTCACCTCACGCGTGTATGTGAGGACGGTGTGTCCCATCCGCTACGAGTGGGTGAAGGACCTGCTGCCCAAGCTGCATGAGGTGGACGTGTACGAGCTGAGCAGCGTGGCCCGGGAAGAGGTGACCGACGAGGAGGTGGCCAAGTGGGAGGCAAAAGAAGCAGCCAAAAGACAAGCGGGTAAGAACTGTAAGCAGATTCCAGGCGAGCCAGCAACATGTAACAGCACCAGCGGCTTTCTCCTCCAAATACTGTCCAAGGGAACCAATTGGTTAAATGTACCCAGCTCTTGGCACTGTACACGCAACCCAGAGAGTCCGTGAGCCACAGGGTTACCAGAAATTATTAAATTATACAAATGTAACATTTTCAGTGAAGACACCCTTGTGAGTGCCTGAGGGAAATATGTAAAAAAACAGTTTATATATTGCTTGATAATGCCTGTTCTTTGTGGGCATGGATTTAGGGGATTAGGGGGTCACTAACAAATGTGTTCTGTGCACTTTTTAATGGCCTGGATTCCTGTACAGAGGGCTCGGTGGAGGATGCGCTGAAGAAACTGGGGAAGAGGAATAATGAAAGCTCCGTGTCAGAGGCACGTGCTCGGTACTTGCAGCGAAAACAGGAGAGGCAGCAAGGAAAAGTGCCTTGAGGGAGAGAGAGCTCTGGGGTTACAACTCTCCAGGAAAACCAAATGGGGCCCTGGAATGTCATGACCTACATTCCCGTCTCAGTCGACACAGCGGTGCACCAAAAGGAGGAAATTGCACGCCTCGCTGGGGAATGCAGAAGCACTTCCTCTCGGGAAGGAAATCTCCTCTCACAATCAACTGCACAGGACGTGCCCCAGTGGGCCTATATGTTTCAGGGCAGATTTGCTGTCACCTGACAGCAGAATGTTGAACAGTAGGTTCACTAACTGCAGGAGGTTCCATTGCATTCAGAACACGCATTGCTGACTTGTGAGTTTGTGGATGTATTGCAACCGAACTATAACTATATTTGTCATTTCCCTTGCTGATGATGGATGCCAGTGTTACCACTGTGAGCTACAGTGTGAAACTTGAATAAAGCTTTTGTAATATTGAACACTTTGTATGACTTGATTTTTTTTTTCTTAGAGAAAGGGGATCTTACTTAATGTTTAAGTTTGTCTGAGTGGTTTGGCAATCCTGTTATACAATGAGCAGTCATGAAACATAATCATTTCCTGCATAATGGACATTGATTTTTTTGGGACAAATTCTAATCTTCGTCAATCTGGTAATCATGTTGCCCAACAATATAAACAAATTAATCATAGCAATGGTTGAAAAATAATGCAGAAGAGTAGGCTACACACTGTGAAACATTGCAGTATTGATTAGTTACAATATCACAATAAGACAACGCAAATAAAAAATGCAAATCAATGCAAATTTTGTGTTATTTACAAATATTTTTATGCATGCTGAACATCAAAATATATTTTTATAACATTTTGATGTTCACAATTTTCCCACTCTTTAAGATGCTGCTCATCAGCCAGTTTTAGCCTACTGAATTCATAGCTATGCAATACAAACAGTATTTTGTATGCAATCATATTTATTATGCATTGTAAGAAAAACACAAGGTGCTGACGAATATGCGATAAAGACGACTAAGAAGACGTGATAAAAGCGTAAAGAATACAAGATACAGACGACTAAGTAGACATGGCAAATGTATAAGGGACTGTCATCTCATTCGTGATTAAAAAGTCTCCATCAGGTTGGAAAAGTAGACGTAACCGCCGACATTCGCCAAACTGACAACACAACCGTTGGTTTGGCTAAGGCGGAATTGACGTCAATTTACTAGGACGAATGATGTGGCAAAAATCAAAGGGCGAATCGCAAAGAAATAGTACCAGTGATATCGTGTGTATCATATACGTATTTCAACCCTCTTTCCAAGTTCACCGCAGTTTTATGAAGTATTGTCCCGTTTAATTTTTAAAAGTCGTATAAAATTTAAATATACATCTACTTTCCAGATATGCACGGGGCTCCATCACTTTTCGGTTATGTGTATCCTTCCGCCCCGCGGAGGTCCGAAACCGTTTCCGGATTGTTCCTCTTCTAAGCTGTTTCCGCCGCCATTGCGGGTTTTCGGAGTTCAGTGCTGGCTGCCGCTGAGCTTCAGTCAGGGAAAGAAAGCACGAACACCAACCGGCGGTCCGAACAACAAGCGTGGCGACATAGCGTTTTAAGACCTCGAGTCCGACAGAATCCCCACCTTCCCCTACTTTGGACCCTCATCTTCGCCGTCCCGTAGGCTGTCTGGCTTCGACCTGTGTTGGGAAGCCGTAGTAAAGTAGCTGTGGGAGATCCAGGACTCCGGGAGGAGTGAGCAGAGAGGAAACCGCCATGGCTCAGATACTACCTATCCGCTTCCAGGAGCACCTGCAGGTAACGCCGCAACGAGTGATGGAGTAATAGCAACTAACGGCGATGGGGTAACTTGTCATTAGCGATTTCCAGTGTTACACGAGAGAACCAGCTAGCTACCGGACCGGCTTGCCTGCGTGTTGGTTCTCGGGCGATGGCTAAGCTAAATGAATGACCTCCCTCCGTCTAATTCTAGCTAGTTAGCTGTAGCCTAGGCTATACTGGACATTGAGATCTAGTTAGCTAACATGCTAAATTCGTGCTCGCTAACTAACTAGCTAGCTATCTTGGGGAAAAAACCCTCGAAGGCACTTAAATATTAACATACCCTTAACCGAATGGCCATGTCCAGCTGGAGTGTAGTTAGCTAGTGTGGCTAAGAGGTGTCACAGCGGGTCTGATCGTTCGGCAGCGTTCATGAAGGCCGGTCGTATGGCCTGTTTGACAGCTAGCTACCTAAGCTAACCTCAGCTACGCGAAAGTCACGGATGAGAGGCGGCTGGTAAAAACGCGTTCTGACGCCGGTTTGGGCATAAAGGAGGCATTTCTCGGGTTTGCGAGGTACTGATCCGGATACCCTGGATAGTGTAACGACTAACTAGGAAAACTTACCGGGTGCAAACGTTTTATTTCTTGCCGTTGAAACTTCAGTGCTCTTCGTAGTGCCCGGCCGTAGCATCACTTGCGAGCAGGTGCAGAGCTGGCTAGCCAAATCAGCCAGCGAGTCATTCGGATGTTTCTTTTGACAGTGTGGCAGGCAGAGTGATAAGGAGCAGGGCTCGTAACCGATAGGTTGCCAGTTCGATTCCCCCCACTGGATATCTGCTGCTGTGCCCTTGATCAAGGTACTTAACACAGAATTGCCTCAGTATATATCCAGCTGTATAAATGGATAACATGTAAAAACTCTAACCTATGTAAGTCTCTCTGGATAAGAACGTCTGCCAAGAACGTTTCAATAATGACAGTTTCGCTAGCTAGCTAGTTATATGTAGCTAAGTGCAGTGCATACGGATTTAAGCTTAAGCTTAAATTCACGACTTGCGCCGAGTAACGTTAGGTAGATGATAGAAATGGAAGCAAATACAGTCATGTAGCCACGTCGACAAGTTTAGTTAGCTACATGTTAATTAAATTGTACATTTGGGTAACTTAAAAGGTTAGCAAGTTGCTTCCTACATAGCACGGTAGCTTCATCGTTGTGCATTTTAGCAGCGAATAAATAAATTACAATACGCTATTAGCCACGCCGCTACAGGTCCATCGACGTTTTGGACCATCTAGCTAACTAGCTGATGTTTTTGTGCTAGCTAGCTACTGTCTCCATGTGTAATGTTGAGATGTTTTAAGTTGCACGGCTAGCTAGATTTTCGATGACTAGGGAACGTTGAAGCATACCAGCGTTAGATTAACGTTAACTTTGCCAACCTAAACCACCAAACAGGTGTTAGACGTTTTTAGAGAAATTTGGCCAGTTATTAAGCACTTTTAGATTTCAGTCAATCTTCTGTTTTATTGGGGTTGCAGCCAATTCCTTGACATTAATGAATGGATCTTTGAGCTGCCACACCTTAACTGAAACTGACACACATTACGTTTTAGTTTGAGGCAGTGGTCTCCAGCTACACCTCTCTGTGTGCTAGATTGTAATTTGCAGCAAAAAATAAATGAGCAGTTTATTTATCAAGTACGTTGTTTACATGTTCTGTCTTGGTGGCGTTGAACTGATTTTGAATGAGAACACTGTAGGCGTAGCGAATCACTCAAATGGTTGTGCTTAATTTGAACCCACATGCATACCAATGTGCACGCAAGATTTAGAAACAAACTGTTCTTGCTGTGGTACTGTGGGATTCTCAGACAGACTTGAATTTCTTCACATGAGTTTAGCTTCTATCCTGTTCTGACAGTCGTGCAGCAAGTTGCGTATTGCGGTGTTTGTTTGGCGTTAACATCGATATTAGTGTTTCAGGTGCTTGACTAGTAATTTGGTTGTTAGACGACATGTGCCCAATAATACGCCTTTTATATGGGACAGCATATTCACCAGAAAACATTGTAAGGAAGACCAGCTCACCTTGTTAACGTGCTAGTGCCAGGATAGATTGAATGTGCAATTTCAGGAGGCTGAAATGGGCCATGTCTCAAAAAATAGGAAAAAGAAACCCAGACATGTGTCTACTTTTATCAGAGCATGCTCAAGGTTATCGCATTTCAATGAGTTGTTGTTATTGATTGCATGCATACCATGTTCCATCAGTGTACTCCCTTAGATGTTATAGGTTACAAATTAAATGGAACACTGTGGGGGGAAAAAAAACAGAACTGGTATTCATGTCCTTGAAGGGGAACACCTCAGATTAGATCATACACTGATGCGTGGTTCCTGCTTTGAAATGACTGGTGTTTCTCTCACGTTATTGATCCAGACAACCCCAATCCCATGGGTTTGACAGTATGTGGAGCCACGGCTCTCTGCAGGTTTTATGCTCTGTGGGGGCTCTGACATGTTAAGGCCCTGCTCAGCATTTCATGGGAATCTACTCTGACAGACGTACAGTTTGCCCATGAGTATATTCTCATTATTTATGCTTTTTGGGTCATTCAGAGCCTGAAAGACCACTTTCAAAGTCACATTCCCAGAGGTGCCCTGTTGGGGTTGGAAGTTTCAGACTGCATGCTCAACACCCTGCAGCAGAGGAAAGCTGTACATTTCAAGTGTCCTCTCAGTGGGTCGTGGAGGTTGGGGGGGGTCGGGAAGGGCACCTGTAGACCATTGACAAGCTGGTATTCCATCTAAAGATTCAGCCTTGGGCTCATCTGCATTGCAGTCCAGAGCAGAATCAATGTCCAGCAGTGAATGTGAACAAACAATATTGTACTCTATTAAAAGAAATTTTAGTTGCTCTTTAATGAGTTCACTTGCAAGTGTTGAACGCTAAATGCAACCATAATCCATAGTAACATTCATCTGCGAGGTGACTGCACAGATGACATGAAATATGTTGAGCCTAAAAAGAATAGTTAGATGTACCAATGTTGTAGGTACTGTCAGACACGTATTCTTGCAATGCAGTGTTACTCTAAAACTACTCCTGGAATGCTAAATATGTTTCGGTGGGAGTTTAAGGGCTGGACCTGTGACATTAAAGGTATTTTATGTTTTAGAGCGTAGGTTGCATACCAATAATCCGCTTTAATTTCAGCTAAATACACATTTAAAATTGTAATTGCAAGTTCAGCCACTGACAGTTTTTGTAATGATGTTGTATAAGATATATTATCAGTTGAAATGATGTAATTGTGCACCTCTGGACCTGATGACCATTTTGGATGTTTTTCTAGCACTATCTGCTGATGTTGATGTTTCAGTCACTTTGCTTCCTCTGCAAGTACAGTGAAAATTTGTGTAGACTGTACCGTGTATGTCCTAGCAATGCAGTCATTTAAGTGAGGGTAATAAGTGGAGTCAAAGCAAGAAAAATAGAGCACTGCTTTAACTAAGGGGCTTATTCATGGTATGAAAAACTTGTATGTTGTATACATACAGTAACCGATTAACTGAATGATTGCCCAGGTCAGATGGTATATAAAATACTGTGGGAACATCAGGAAAGTGGATTCCATTGGAGTAGGCCTTAATTTTGTGTTGCAGTCCTTCATACTCTGTGTTCATTAATGTATGTGGTAGCTACATTTGAGTGGCACCTTGTTTGTTAAAGCATCATTTTGTTCCATTGAAAATAAAAACCATCAGCCAGCATCCAGTGTTGCCTTTGTGAGGTCTATGCCCAGTACCCTGTAGTACTGGTGCCCCCCAGCTCTATACTTCATAAATATGAACTCTGAAAGCATAAACTGCAGGTTATGGCACAGAATGAAACAATCTTATTTATCAGTTTGTTTTAAAATTATTGTATCATTTCGGGATTTTCTGGAGTGTTGATTCATTCATGTCATTCACCATCCATAGGCCTGCTCAAGGTATCAGTTCAGGAAATCAAAAGAATGAGCTAGTGCACACTAAGCTAACAGTACAGCAAGAAGATGTGCCTCTTATGACTGCTTATGGTTAACTGTAACCTTATGTCTGTGTCAGTGTTGTTTTGAAATTAGTCGGTGGAAGTAAATCTGTATCAGAAAATACTCAATAGCTGCTCCACTCAGTTTTTCCCTTGAAAAATACCTACAGATGGGGGAATAGGGTGTCCTTCATTTTACCTCCAAATCCATCAGAGAATGCATGTTTCAGTCACCTTTGCCACCGGTCACATGTAACGTGCAGTCACATGGGCACCACGAACCTGTGAAAGTGTTGTGTTAAACAGTCAGACAATGGCTGGCTTCCTGTTATGGACGCGGTTGAACCCTGCAGCATGGGCACTCGACATCCTTCCTTGCTCGCTGAGCGCAAACCATGCAAAGATGACACTTTCGAGGAGAACCAAACGGGGTTACAGTAGAGATGAACCTCCCCTCACCATCACACACTCATTCAGTGCACCATCTGCTGTGGAGTCTTGTCTGTTTATTGCAAATCAAGCCAATTTGTTTTCTGAAGTGGCTACAATATTGTTCTGCCTGAGGGATATTTGTGTGTGTGTGTGTGTGTGTGTGTGTGTGTGTGTGTGTGTGTGTGTGTGTGTGTGTGTGTGTGTGTGTGTGTGTGTGTGTGTGTGAGGGAGAGGGAGAGGGAGAGCATTTTAAGGGTTCTCACTTGCATTCATGGACACCAGTCTTTATTTTTTTCATTTTGTTTTTCCCCCTTCTGTCAGTTACATTGAAAATAATGGATGAATGAAGAGAGAGCTTTTTCAGGAGCAGCGTACACATGTAACAGTATATAACTGGAGCATTGCCCTTTATATTTGTGATACACTTGAAACAGAGCTGAAACCCAGAGCCTTCATTTCACCCAGAATGCAGCTGATGAGAGTTACGTAGTAATACGACGTCAGTGTAATCTTTTCCGGTTTAGTTTCTGGAACAGTTTAATCACAGTGAATTAAGCATCCTCGCTCTGTTTCACATGTCATTTTTTGTCACGGGGATAAATATTAGTGTTCCTGTTCAGCTGTATGTAACATTGTCATTACGTTTGGAAGAGCATGTACAAAGAATGTGGTTATAACACTGTAAGTACCTGAGAAGAAGATGAATTGCATTGAGAGGAAATCTGTAAATTGCTTCACACACGCTCAGTGTTTAATATGAGTGAAAGAGTCCCCTGAGGTCCAGCCTGGTGAGAAGTAATATCTGATTTTCATGTCGTGTTTTATTTGCTTGAACAAGGCAGAACTGTCAGCGCCCCCCTTTTCAGAAGGAAGTTATAAATCTCTCTCTATCACCTATTCTCTAGCATGTGATGTGCTTTTGACAAAGCTAAATTTGCAGTTTTTTTAGGGAGCTGTGTGTATGTAGCTGGTGCTGTCCTCTAAATCTAGCAGTTCAGCTCAACAGTGAGTCATACTGGGCTCTGAGCAGTTGCAGCAGTGTGATATTTCCATGCTTGATTGGTGTGTGTTTAGTTAGAGAAACAGCTGGATTCCCCCTAGTCTATGTTGGCAGCAAAGAATAACATGTCCCTCAAGCCAGGAAAAGATGTGTTGACATAAGTGTATGGAAGTATTATCACCACAGTGATTCTAAAGAAATGATTGTTATATAATCAAAATGTCTAGATTAAGCACAACACAGAGCTTCAGAACAAGATAAACTAGTCATTTAAATTTCAGCATTGCTATAAAATATATGGGGAAAACATTTTTGTTTGTTCAGGGTTAACTTAATATTAACTAGCAGCTGACCAAAAAAGCTTTTGTACCTTCTACCATGTTGTACTTGGTTAATACATAAACCTTAGTCTGTATGCTAATAAGTAATTCCAGTCCTTACACTTGCAGCTGTCACACTCAGCCTACCTAGGAGAGAAAGCACAACCTTTTCCAATTACAGCTGCTTTGCTACTGGTCAGATGTGTGGAAAACAAGATAGCAGTTACGGTGCTTCTCTGTCCGCTGCTGTTCTGCAGATGTCTCCAGCATAATGCTCCCAGGCGGCTTTTCTCATGACTCGGCGAGTGTCATCCTTCCAGAATGAGGTCAAAGGCAGTCAGACACATCTGGTATTTACTGGCTGGTAGATTGAGAAACCATGTCCTCTGTCTCATGTTGACGTCCGAGTCAGAATTAAGAATCGCAGCGAGCTTCGTTGATAAGGTGTGGAGGTCACGCCCCTCCACGCCACGCTGTTTCAACATGAAACCTCGCCCTGATTTCCTCCCCTCACTTCATCCCGCAGCTCCAGAACCTGGGCATCAACCCGGCCAACATCGGGTTCAGCACTCTCACCATGGAGTCGGACAAGTTCATCTGCATCCGGGAGAAGGTCGGGGAGCAGGCGCAGGTGGTGATCATCGACATGAACGACCCCAACAACCCCATCCGACGGCCCATCTCCGCCGACAGCGCCATCATGAACCCCGCCAGCAAAGTCATAGCACTTAAAGGTAGGACCACTCCTGTCTGCTCCTCTTCTCGGTGCTGGCTTCTGTAGCGCTGTATTCATTACCGTATTCTGGTCTTAGTTGACCCCTAACTATTTATATGTTAACTTAATTCGATAATAGCTATATCTGTCTTGACAGTGACAGTATTAGGTTCCTGGGTCATTTAACAACATTGGGTGCCATTTTGGTGTATGTGCCTGTCAAGCATAGCAAGCTATTCTTACACTTAAGTGTAAAATAGTTATCTTAGCTGGTGGACTCAGTCCTGTGCTTGTCTTTGTAGATTCATCCATTTATGTGCATATATAGAGCTACTTCTGTTTTGTTTTGTGAAGTAGATTTAATTGGCTAATATCTCTCCTGCAAGGCGTACATTAAGAAATAACTGTAGGAAAGCGTTATCTGAATTTATTGTCTTGCTGTCATAATTGCTTTGTCTGTTTTTTGTTGTGTTTTTGTTTCTTTACCGCTTGCTTATGTGTATGCAGACGGTGAGTTAAAATTTACATATAATGAATTGTGGAAGTTATAATCCTGTTTTAAATGCTTTCAGTTCTAACATTGATATGATTTGTAGAAACGCATAGTAGCATATGTATGAAAAACATAGAAAAGTTGTACTTGAACAGCAGTTAGGGGTAGTTGCACAAGGGGTACCTAAGACAGTGTACATCTTGAATTTTATGTATACGTATTGCACACAGGAATAATAACTGTATACTGCCAACAGTCTGTAATTTTAATGTAGTATTTGGTAATACACTGAGGCAGATTTGCATTGATATCAATCTAATACTATGGTCAGCCTGATAAATCTGAAATTGTTTGCTTTCATTCCATGATGAAAACTTTGATGGTCCCCTATGCTACTTTATTTGAATTGTGCTTGTTTGACCAGATTCAGTCAAAACTGGAGTGTAACATACAGTATGTTCTCAGCCTTCCATGTTAATTCATGTAGACTTGAAAAGAAACTGAGGACACTGAACATTTGTGTAACACAAAATTACAAATATGGCAATGCTTAAACATAGTATTAATAGAACACAGTGGAATTTGTTTTGATCAACAGTCTGTCTTGTGAAAAGAGCAGGCCTACTTTAAGTGTGGCAACTCAACAGGATTTGACTTTCACAGTTTATAGCTTGAATGTTGGCATTGAGTTAATTTGTACGTATGAATTGATTTGGTATCTATTTGGGATGAAAGTATTATTTAAATTTAATTTAAATTTCTTAATCACTGACGTTTGTGTTGATTGCCATGTGGCATGTCATCTGACTCCTTTTTCGTGTGCTAATGTCACGTAATCCTGTAAGATGTTTACGTAGGCCAGATAAGCCACACATTTCCACATAAAATAATACAATTCAGGTCATAATTGAATTCCCTACATTATCATTGGGAAGTAAAATTCTAATTTGAAGCTAAACACCACAAATAAATGCCTTGAGGCATATCACTGTAGGTTTTTTGTTTTTTGTTTTAAATGTAATGAGCTGCAAAGGGTGGAGTAGGTTTTATCCAGCATCGTGCTGTTTGCCTCCCTTCCGGGAGAGTTTGTTACAGGTTGTATAGCAGCAGGGACAACCTCATGACTATTTAAATTTTAACTGATGATGCTCTGGTGTCAGAACAAAATACAGGAAAAATCTTCTATATTTATATTAAAAATAATAGATAGCTCGTTTATTATTCTATTATTATCTATTGTTTTGCAAGGGGGGAAAGATGGTAATTCTCTAAAAGGCTGAGTAAAGATGTAGATCAGTACATTAAGCTTGGCAAGTGTAGTCAGTACTGCTATGTAGGTTCTAATACCATGTTTGCCCAAATATAAGGAGGGTATTTTCCTCCATTTGCATACAGAAAATGCAACTCAGCATTTATTTAACTGGCTAAAGCTAAGGCTGAGTGGAAGAGGATTGGACAAAGTGACTCCAGTGAATATAACGTGCATTCAGCAGTGTTTGCGCTGTTCAGCTAGTGTAGCGGTAGGAAGATGGCTAAGCTTACCTGAACTGACCGTGTTGAAAAACTCCATCAAAGGCTGGGCAAGTGTCCAAGGGATCGAGAGAGTGAGGTGGAGTGTAATTGAACTGCATTTTCATAAACATATGTGCTGTTACTCATCTTTACTAACATAGGAACCCACAGAGAAGAGCTGTTTGTTTTACAAAGCTGTTTTTAAACAAAGCAATAAAGCAAGCTCATTTGGAATGCTTTTGTGGTTCCATAAACAATCCCAGAGCAATCTTAAGTCTCAGACAAATCCCAAAATACATTTCGCCATCTTCGTCTGTCTGGAGCAACACTGCTGTGCTTGCTCTGAACTGGAGGCACACTGGAGCAGCGTTTAAAAAATGGTGGTAGTTAATGAAATGGAGGCCTCAGACAGCTTGCTGCTTAAAAAATGGTTTCACCAAAAATGATGTCAGACAATGGCACTTCTTTGTTTTGTTTGTTTTTTTTTTTTTTGGTTTTGCAAAATGGTACTGGTGGCATATTTGGTGTCTTTGTCTTTGGATCACACACGCAATCTGTACTTTTTTGCTGACATCTTTTATGGTGAGTAAGCAAGCATTACTTTCCCCCATATTATTATTTTGGTTTTTTAAGTGGATTTGTTAATTTGAAAAGGATTGGGAACCTCAATATCAGGACAGCCTTACTCAAGCCAGTACAGTATTTGGCCATGAGCATAACTTGGCCATAATACTGAGCGAGGGCAAAGTTATTGAGTGAAAAGTCCTTCTAGTGTGAAAGTATCCCAGTATTTCCAGCCAGTTTTCATCCCAGTCACAGAGGTCTATATGTTGTGCCTTCTTGCCTCCAATCTGCATTCAGACCCCAGTCTGACCCCTTGTGCTCCAGCTGTGATATGAAGGATTTCTATGACCATCTGATTCGTAAATCAAAGTGTAGCTTACCTAATGAATTCATTTTGGACATTCTGCATTTTAAGGCTCAGGCTCTGAAGGTGTGGTACATGTAGTTAAAAGTAATACTCCATCAACAGGGGTGTAAAGGTGTATGGTTTCAGTAGTTTCCATGGTTTCACGTAGCTGTTGATGTGTGGACATTGCAACCCATCTGCCTGTATTACTACAGTGGTAATGGAAATATGGACTTCATGCTTCTGCAGAAGGACACGGGTTCTCTGCTGAGAAACTTGCCCTGACCTGTTTTTTCTGCAGATTAAATTAATAATAAGCTTGTGAGCAATCAACAGGTATTCATTTGGAAGGCGTTACTTGCACAAGAAAAAATAGACACCACTAGAATGAATCTATGTGAGGGCGAGAGAATAAGCTCTATCCCCGTAGACAATCTGTCATTTGCAGTAATAATTGCATCCCTTAACAACAACCACAAAAAAGAACAAAGACACAGTTCTTTCACTGTAAAAGCAGGACTCAAGAAAACACTCCAATATGACCAATATTATGTGTAAGAAAACACTTAATAGATGATTTTTCAATGGGAAATGAGTCAAATCATACAAAAGACTTGTTTACTCATCAACCACAGGTGAGTGTTTTCTCACTTAGCATTGCTGTAGAATGTAAAAAAAGCAGCAAAACGCTGTCCTTTTCTGGTCATTCCATATCAGATTATTTGCTAACTTTCTGTTTTATTTCAAGAAAGTCTCAATTCTTTTGGAAAAGGGTAAAGTACATATGTTGCACCTGAGGTGAAAACTGATATAGATGATCTGTCAGGGTTTCAGGGCTCCCACCCTTAAGGACCAAGTCTTACCATATTCAGATTTATATTCTAGAAGGTTAAAATGTTCATATTGCAGTCCACTTAGCATTTATATTCAGATATCAGTTTAACCTTCATACCTGTTGCTGCCCTGTCATTGTCTTTCATCTGAATGCAGATTTTTAAGAATTGTTGTCTGTAAAAATTTGATGTGCATTTTAAGTTTTCGATATATATGTATTTTAACCACTATATAGTCATGGTGTCTTGCCTAACAGACCCCAGTCCATGACTACTAATATTTATCTGTCGAATGGAATTTGGTATTCACTGTATGTGCTTGAGTCAGCTGTGTGTTTGTGGTATGACATTTCTCTGGAGTTAGTGACTTTTTTGTTGTGATGCCACCCCAATCTGTAATTAATTGTTGCATGTGAATTTCAGCGGCAAAAACGCTTCAGATTTTTAACATTGAGATGAAGAGCAAGATGAAGGCCCACACCATGACGGACGACGTCACCTTCTGGAAGTGGATCTCCCTCAACACAGTAGCACTTGTAACAGACAACGCCGTGTACCACTGGAGCATGGAGGGAGACTCTCAGCCAATCAAAGTCTTTGACCGGCACTCCAGTTTAGCGGGCTGTCAAATCATCAACTACCGTACTGATGCCAAGCAGAAGTGGCTGCTTCTCATTGGCATTTCAGCACAGGTACTTTCACAAAATGCTGTGATGATGTGTTCAATCATATTTATGATGTGTTCAATCATATTTATTTATCTTATTATGCATATTCCACACCAAATCTCTCCAGAATTGATCATACTTATACATTAATCTGTGTTTATGTTAACCGTTTACATTTTTAATTTCACTTTATTAACCTATTTACCTGGTTTGGCCCTTTGTACAAAATCAATCACATGTTAAATGTTCAAACTAATTGATGTGTAAAGAGATGGCCGTATTCATGATTTTAAGGTTATAAGTTTAACCTTATTATTTCAGCAAAACCGCGTAGTGGGTGCGATGCAGCTGTACTCGGTGGACAGGAAGGTGTCCCAGCCCATCGAGGGCCACGCCGCCAGCTTCGCTCAGTTCAAAATGGAAGGCAACGCCGAGGAGTCCACCCTCTTCTGCTTCGCTGTCCGAGGCCAAGCTGGAGGAAAGGTATGATGGGAGAGCCGTGTGGAGACAGGAGGATGCTGGGTAATCGAGTCTTAACTGAGCGCTTAAAGAGGATCCCTGACAGGGTGTAGGCAGCAAGCTCGTCCATACGTGTTTCATAGATGTTTTGAAAATTCATTCTTTTCTTTGATTGCCACTAAAATTATATATCCACAAAGATAAAAATAAATACTATTGCTTTAACAAACATAAAGGAACATAAAGCTTTATGATGTACTCGCCTTTGTAGTGTTTCTGATTAGAAGTGGAGGAGACCCTCTGCTGGAAGAAAAAAACAAGGCAAGATCTCACCGACATATTGCGACATTAATTTGAGTGACTTTCCCTCTAGCTGCACATCATTGAGGTTGGGACGCCTCCAACAGGAAATCAGCCATTTCCAAAGAAAGCCGTGGATGTGTTCTTCCCTCCTGAAGCTCAGAATGACTTCCCCGTCGCAATGCAGGTAATCACTTCCTTCAGTTAAAAAATATATATGTAATTTACTGTGTATTATGCAGTAGCCCAGTGGTACCGGCCAATCTAATATCCTGTATTAAAATTGAAACTATTACAATTAGGAGAGTGTGCATATTTTCCTATTCAGACTGAAATGACTGGCCGCAGTATAACAAATCTGTTCCTCTGCTTCCCCTCCATGTAGATAAGCTCGAAGCAGGACGTGGTCTTTCTCATCACCAAGTATGGCTACATCCACCTGTACGACCTGGAAACGGGCACCTGCATCTACATGAACAGGATCAGCGGGGAGACCATCTTCGTCACAGCCCCCCACGAGGCGACCGCCGGCATCATCGGGGTGAACAGAAAGGGACAGGTACGCGCAAACTGCCGCATGCCTCCTTTACTGCCTCTGAGAGCGCAGCCCATGCTGATGTAGGTGCTCTGCGGTTTCAGTGTTAACAGCCAAGTCTAGGTAGGGGGCTCTGGTAGGGTCTTGTTGTAGGGTGCTGTTGTAGGGTCTTGTTGTAGGGTGCTGTAGAATCATGGTTCCACATCAGCATGTTGCAGAAAACGTGCAGGCCTCTTGGTGGCCTGGGTTTACGTCTTGGTCCAGCTTCGCTTTTTATAGACCGCGTACCGATTAGGCACAGGCTTTCCCTCGTCTGATAAAGCCTGTCCGCTAAACTGGGTGCGTTGTCTCGGGAGTGCGCCACGGGGAGGTCTTTAGCACTTACTATAACTGGAAGTTCCTGGAATGTGGCCTTGTCTGCCTTGTCATTGTGCCAGCTGGGTGGATGAGAATTTGAAAGGTTGATCCAGATTCTGTTCCGCAGAGAAAGAATTAGAATGCCTTAGACTGCCATTGTCACAGAATTCTATACACAGTGGCTAAATTCCACATGAACTGATCAACTGCAGTTAAGTACAGTTTCTTCAGTACTCAGATCTTAAAATGGCGGGATTGTCATTTGTTGTGATCACACCGTAGCGTAGTGGTTAAACAGTGCTTGTAAACCAACGTTCATAGGGTTGATTCTCTGCTAAGGCACTGCTATTGCACCTGCAAACAGGGAGATTCAGTCAGTATCCAGCTGTAGAAATTGTTAGTGTGCATTGAAATATTAAAAGTACGTAAGTCACATTGGATACAGGCATCTGCCTTGCAAATGAATATGAGGCATTCTGTGGGGGAAATTATGGGCAAAATGAAAGTTATCAACAGCACTTTGAGAGCATATTGATGGGAAAATTCTATCAGCAGTGTAAGACATTTTAATCTGTTTTATGCAAGCCCAGAATCCTAAATGAGAAATGTGTATAAACAGTTTCCATCTTAACACGCGTAAGATCTCTCAGGTGAATTGAAGAGCGAGGCTGCTATATTCTGTTCCATTCTTCATAGTTACTGGATCCTGTCAGGTGATGAATAATTATCCAGCAAAGCCCTGGCCTCCATTAAATATTCACAAGAGTCGAAAGCTGATACAGACCTCTGAGTCAGATCACAGAAACGGCACAAGGCCTGGTCTGCTTTTTCTCCTCATGAAACGACCTACTCAGGGCTCGGAGAGGAGTTCATTCTGCGGACCTTTCCAATCACACCTATATGATTGCTGCTTTATTACATTTGTGTAATAAAGCAGCGGGCGGCAGCGTAGCATAGTGGTTAAGGAGCAGGATTTGTAACTGAAAGGTTGCTGGTTCGATTCCCCGTGGGGGCACTGCTGCTGTACCCTTGGGCAAGGTACTTAACCCAGAATTGCCTCAGTAAAATTTCATCTGTATAAATGGATAACAATGTAAAAACCTGTAATTGATGTAAGTGGCTCTGGATAAGAGAATCTGCTAAATGCCAATAATGTAATGTGTTTAAACTCCATATTCAGTGTGTGCTTTGTCTGTAAGGAAAGATCAGAATGCCTGGCGGAGGTCATTGCTAAAAATACCTCCTTGTCGTGCTTAAATATTTTTACTGGCCAAGGAGGTTTTAATAGTGCCTGGTTGTGTGCTTGCTTTGGAGCACGATATTAGGGGGATAGGGGGATGTAGAGATGAGTGTTTCACAGTAGAGTGTCCCTCAGTCCCTGCTCTGGGTTTGACTGGTGGCACAGGCCTAATTTGAGTCCCTCTGTCTGAATTCGGCACACGAGGGCCGTCACGGGACGACCTTGAAATGGCGGAATCCCTGAAAATAACAGCGGCAGTGCCACCCGCGGGACAGAGCGGCATGTGACCGCGTGCGGGGCCCTGACGGGCGTCCTAATCTGCTTTAGGCCTCGGGGCTGGCGCTTCAGATTGGCCCGAAACGGCTTCACGCGCTGCGGCGCGCAGACGGCGCTGTGAGCCCGGCCTTCAGCTGCGCACGTGATTCACGACTGAGGGAGCACTCCATGCAGTCAGGCCCTCATCTGTGAGATGGCACTCTCTCCCTAAATCCTGATTTATTAGCAATCGCTGCTGATAGTTCTTCAGAGTCCTTCAACGTTACGGCTTGGAATTTAGGGGATTAAACCTGAACGTCTATGTGGTTAGCTTGGCCAGATTTGTTTCATAGATGTGGGTGTCTGACTGGCTGGCTTCTCACTCTGGGTAATCCTAAGGGGTGATTTATCTGCCCTAAGAATCTTAATCTTGTCAGAAAAGGTTTGGGGGAGAACAGAATATTAGCCGTCCTCTTAAAGAGAGCTTGCCTTCTGACACCGTGAGAGTGGTCAATGTGGGATGGTTATCAGACCGGCTTTCATCTGTTTTGCCATGTGGTGGACATGAGAGCTGCCATCCCATGGCTACCCCTGTGTCCATTCTCCCTTATCCCCTCCCATCAGCCTTGAGCTGACCTGTACCATGGGGTCACTGCTCTCTGGAGGAGAACTACTCATCCATGCTAACAGCAAGGGCAGTAACCCCTTGGCCTTGTTTTTAGAGGGCCTCACTCACCCCTTACTGACCCCATACCTGCCCCATCTCTTATCTCGCCTGGATTTTAATTTTCACCATGTGTGACAAACAGTCATGTGTGGGAACGCCTTGTATCTTGGTCTGGAATGCGTGCCATCTTTTGGGAATTTAGTGTCCAACTTAAAGCATCTGTTGTCCATAATGCTCTCTGGGCATATCAGTTTCTGGTGTTGATCTTTGACTGCCAGGAACTGCTTAACATGATTTTGCGTTTGTTGATTCTGAAGTTATTTGGTTGGGTGTTTTTGGAGGAAGAATAAAAAAAAGGAAGGTGAAAAAACAGGGTCACAGAAGTGAATGTGTGGAAGTAGGGGGTTTGTTACGGCTCGTCTCCAGTAGCTCTTGAATCCCCTCACAGCCTGTACCATAAATCATTCATAAGTAATCAGATCCTGACCCGCCTGTACCGCATTGTCAGCATGTTGAAAAATCTTGCCTGGAAAAATGTATGTTCACAGATTGGTCCAGGGTATGAGAATAGAAAAATGAATGGCAAAGAAATGCTGCAAGAACACTGAGGTAGCTCCCTGTGAGAGCCTGAGTCTTAATTCACCCAGGAAGAACAAGCACACTAACAGTGGCATGTTTTCACTGACACAGGTATCTTTTGGTGAACTTGATACCCTTAGTCTGACAGAGTTGCTGCTGTTCTGCACTTTAGGTCCTGTTACAAGATAAGGATGTGAGCATGCTCTAGTGTGCTGTAGTCCGCTGAAGCAGCTGTCTGTATGTGTCCCCAGTGAAGGGAAGATTAAATGCATATTGTAAAAAAAAAAAAGTATATAAAGCACTAGAATAGATGAGCCTTTACATACCAAGTTCAGTAAGTCTTCAATGAAAATATAGTAATATAGTGAATTTATACAGTTGTGTTATTGCATAGTGCTGGACAGAGTGTGTTTTACAGATGGAATTGAAACTCCAGAAAAGCCAGAGCCAACTGGGTGAAAATCTAGACAATTATTTCCTGACCCCAGGGAAAGGCATTCCAGAGAGATGCCTGAAAAACACTGTAATAGACTACAGATAG
This sequence comes from Megalops atlanticus, assembly GCA_019176425.1. NCBI lineage: Eukaryota > Metazoa > Chordata > Actinopteri > Elopiformes > Megalopidae > Megalops > Megalops atlanticus. The sequence goes on along the minus strand of CM032883.1, from coordinate 33,114,931 downwards.
CAGACCAGAAAGGCACGAGAGGCTTGTAAACGCATACCTCCATCAGTACACTGATTAAATCCAGAGGCACTTATATGGGAATGGCTGTTGTATGGTCGGCATCTTCACGCTGATCTGTATTGAGCTCTGTGTGTGTGTGTGTCTCTCTCTCTGCAGGTGCTCTCCGTGTGTGTGGAGGAGGAGAACATCATCCAGTACATCACTAACGTGCTGCAGAACCCTGACCTGGCCCTGCGCATGGCCGTCCGGAACAACCTGGCCGGCGCCGAGGAGCTCTTCGCCCGCAAATTCAACAACCTCTTCGCCGGAGGGAACTACTCAGAGGCCGCAAAAGTGGCAGCCAACGCTCCCAAGGTACCGCCAGCCTAGATCAGCTGAGCTCCGCAGTCCTGCAGTCTGTACGCTGCTACTGTGAGATGCATTTCTATTTTTGCTAACCCTTGGGCCTTACCGGCAGTAATGATTACATCTGAACTTCCGTGTTTGTCTCAGGGAATTCTCCGCACTCCAGACACCATCCGGAAGTTCCAGAGTGTCCCCGCCCAGCCCGGCCAGACCTCCCCCCTGCTCCAGTACTTCGGCATCCTGCTGGACCAGGGCCAGCTCAACAAGTTTGAGTCTCTGGAGCTGTGCAGGCCGGTCCTGCAGCAAGGGCGCAAGCAGCTGCTGGAGAAGTGGCTGAAGGAGGACAAGGTGCCCAGCAGAGTGAAGATGCCACTGTGCCAGTGCTGGCGCTCTCTCTCTGACTCCCTGTCTCTCTCTAACTATCTCTCTGTCTCTGTCTCTCTGTTTCTCTTTGTCTCTTTTTGATGCCACTGGGTCATTGCTGGCTCTCTCTCTCCCTTTCTCCCTCCCTCTCTTTCTCTCTCTCTCTTTCTCTCTCTCTCTTCATCCCTCTCCCTGTCTCTCTCTCTCTCTCTCTGTCTCTTTCTCTCTCTTTCTCTCTCTCTGTCTTGTGTCTTGGATCATTTTGATTGTTATTTCAGGAAGGAGTGTGTTAATTGATGTGTGCGGCATCTATTCCTCACTGCCTGTGATTGATGGCATTATCCCTGTACAGAAATCCCCAGCTAGCGTATGATCAACCAGAAATATAATGCACATAAAGTTGCTCTCTAAAACACCCCTGAGGATATATTAGGATATATTAACAAAACATGTTAGTTAATAAGAGTTGATAAATTTTCAAAAGCTTATGAAACTGAAACTGGAAATTCAGAACTCATAATGGGGCTGATAACACGTTCAATAATTAATGCATTCATTCTTTTGTCATCCAGTGCTTTAGAGATTAACATCCTGTTTGTGTCCCTATAGCTGGAGTGCTCAGAGGAGCTGGGAGATCTGGTGAAGTCAGTCGACCCCACACTGGCTCTCAGTGTCTACCTCCGAGCAAATGTTCCCAACAAGGTCATCCAGTGCTTTGCAGAGACTGGACAGTTCCAGAAAATTGTACTGTATGCCAAAAAGGTATGACAGATGTTTAATATCACTTTTATTACACAGCCTTTCTGGCTCAAATCTACTGCCAGAGGTTTTCTTTGCATTCCGTTTTACATGGGGCCACATTCATGAAGTAAAAGTTCCATTTTTGGGGTGCTGCTTTTAAGATGGTTTTGGCATGGTTGTCTTGCATGACAAGAACAAAAGACTGTTCCTCATTAGCACTGTCCTTTACCAGAGAGGAGTGATGGAGGCAGTTAAGTGCCAGTGTCACGTTTAGAAAACACTGCATTATGGGATACCAGAGAAGGCAAAACAGGCTGAAGCTCCTTGTTAATCAACCTGATTGTTCTCCCCTCTGCTGCAGGTCGGCTATACTCCTGATTGGATCTTCCTGCTCCGGAACGTAATGCGCATCAGCCCAGAGCAGGGTCTTCAGTTCTCCCAGATGCTGGTGCAGGATGAGGAACCCCTGGCTGACATCACACAGGTCAGGGGAGGAGGGGCTTCGCCTAGGCTCCGCCCACTACACACATTAGGCACCACATGATCAGCTGAGTTCATTTAGAGTGGATTTAAATGTTCTGTTTACTGGTTCCGGGCCAGGTTGGAGGGTCTGTGATTGCAGGGGTTGTGAAATTCAAATGTAACTGTACTCTTATGTTTGTGTAATTATAGTGTGTTATTTTCCAGTAATATTCTGTCTCCATCCCTCCATTCAGGATTTCACAAGCTTGAAATCTGTCTTCTCATCCTATGTCTATATTTAGAATATGCACACACAGGAACTACCCACCCAATTAACACTACAAGTTCCGTTAGATAGTCAGTCTCTGGTGCCAGTTTTAAAATCACAGGTTTGATGCGCTTGGCTGTTCAATAAACAAAGTGACATTTTAGTAATGAGTTGCAATTATAATAATTGGATTCCTCACTCTTAATGTCAGGCTTTGCTTACATCACTTCCCTTCTCTGCCCCGTCCAGATTGTGGACATATTCATGGAGTACAACCTGATTCAGCAGTGCACGTCCTTCCTGCTGGACGCCCTGAAGAACAACCGGCCGACCGAGGGGCCTCTGCAGACCCGGCTGCTGGAGATGAACCTCATGCACGCCCCCCAGGTCCCCGCGTCTCCTCCGCTTCGCTCGTTCTGCTCTGGCTTTAGTCTATTTGCAGCTTTAGTCTGTTTCATGTTTCACAGCTCTGGTGGCTGAATGAAAGCTGCTTTGTAAGGGAAATATACTTAATGTGTCCTTGGTACATCCCGTTAAACCTCTGCCATTTTGAAATACTTATGCCCTATATTCACAGAGTTGATATTCAGGCTTGAATCAGATTTGCATTGGAAGGGTCCCACGGAATGCACTGTATGTATGTATGCACTGGCATTTGTCTAAGTTTAAGCGTGTGTTTGTGGTTCAGGTCGCTGACGCCATCTTGGGGAATCAGATGTTCACTAACTACGACCGCGCCCACATCGCCCAGCTGTGTGAGAAGGCGGGTCTCCTGCAGAGGGCGCTGGAGCACTACACCGACCTGTACGACATCAAGCGCGCCGTGGTCCACACCCATCTGCTGAACCCAGAGGTACTCACACCGACCACCCTCCGGGACCACAGTTATCAGGCAGCCCTGTCTCACAGCACAAAATGAAACACCTGCACTCTGATCACTCAGAACACCGTGCTACTGAAAATACAGTTGACAAATCATGTAGAGCAGCTCATGTCACTCTCGTCAAATGCACTGCTGTCCATTTGTTCAGCTGGATACTTTGCTGTAGCACTTGAGATTAACTGAATCATTCAGTGGTGCAGCAGGTGTGTCCTACCTGGGATATGAACTGCAGCCTTATGGTTATAAATTCAGTTCCCTGTCCAGAACCCCCCCTTTTCAACCAGCCATCTCATGTTACAATAACATTACAGTGTGTTTAAGGCACACATTATGGTGTGTGATTGTCGCTTTGTTTGTTTGACCCTCGTCTCTGCGTGCAGTGGCTGGTCAACTTCTTCGGCTCGCTGTCGGTGGAGGATTCTCTGGAGTGCCTGAGGGCCATGCTCTCTGCCAACATCCGTCAGAACCTGCAGATCTGCGTCCAGGTGGCGTCCAAGTACCACGAGCAGCTGTCCACCCAGGCCCTCACCGAGCTCTTCGAGTCCTTCAAGAGCTTCGAGGGTAAGGGGACCAAAGTCAGGAGAAAAAAAAACTCAGAATACACAGGTCACATGGTCCAAAAACTCTCCCACTGGAACAGTGCCCACTGCATTTCCGTTTTTTAATGGAAAAGAAATTGGGTAGTGAACACAGCTCAGCTCCTTGCCACATGCCCCAGTGCTTGCTGGGAATCATCTTCCTTAGACCAGCTAAGTAGGCAGAGTAATCGATTGTATCCAGCAGAAAGTTCTGAAAGTGCTGATTAAAAGCTGAAATTTAAAGACCAGCTTGCTTTGGACCTTCCATAGACACGGGCAGGGAAAATGGCCACATCATGGCATCTTTGTGAATAATATTGTCTGTTTTTCCTTCTGAAATGCGTCTGTGTGACTCCTAACGCACTGCTTGGGGTGTTCTGTTCCACAGGCCTATTCTACTTCCTGGGCTCCATTGTGAACTTCAGCCAGGATCCCGAGGTCCACTTCAAGTACATCCAGGCTGCCTGCAAAACCGGCCAAATCAAAGAGGTGGAGCGAATCTGCAGAGAGAGCAACTGCTATGACCCAGAGCGGGTCAAGAACTTCCTGAAGGTAAGAGCATTGCAGGCTAATGGAGGTGATGTTCGCTCTGCATGTCAGAGACCACAAATGTTACAAAACAGGACATAGAATGGGCTGCAGAAATATTTGACACTGCATCTGTCACATACGGTACAGCAAACATTTCACTTCAGCATTTGCTGCACTTTGTCCTCCACACTTTTGTGCTTTTTGTACTTCACGGGCACAGACGGCAGGTCGTTTATAAATATTTTTGCAGACCATCTGTTTTGTAGCCTTTGTACTTTTTTCAACCTACGCAGGAAAAATTCTCTGGTTCTATCCATTCTCAGAACTGATTTTTCCAGTAAACTGACAAACTGAGCATGTGTTTACTAGGAAAATGATCCCAAATTGTGTACATCTTCTTATGGACTGGTAGGAGTGCATAGATAGGCCTCTGGCTCTGAATATCAGACATCTGCCTCCTGTCTTATGGCTTTTGTCATGAGGTAGTCTTTCCTTCATTCCTTTATTTTCGGTTTTTCATTTACTGTCAGAATGATTTTATTTCATGGTCAATGTTCTGTTATTCATTGTAGATGTTCTCTCATTACATTGTGGGCACCTGCAGCTGTAATTGTATTAACACATTCAGCGTGCTTCATTGGGGCCTCTGTGTTGGTTGTACTCTTGCGCCTTAGTTTTACCATGTTACTGAAAGCCATGTTATGAAGGAGGACTTTTTTGTCTGTGTATTTATTGTTCATTGTGTGCGTATTTGTAGCGTTAACTGGCTCATTGTAATTTGCTATCAGAAACAGTCACAGCGGCAATATTATAATGGGGGTGACTGGTGCAGTCATGAATTACAGCTTTCAAATTAAATACTGACAACCATGTGAAATGTGTCACCCAGCCTTAAGCATCATTTTTGGCTCTGATTAGCCTGTCTTAGCACTGTCCCAAATGTGTGCCTCTTCACCTATTGGTACACTGTGTAGATGTGCTGGTTTCCTCATGGCAGTTTTATGTTTTTTCCTGTGAGGTTGGAATGGGCAGGACATGTACCAGGTAAAGGACCTCAGTGTTTCACACCTCAGTAGGTGTAGGATTAACCCTGGGATTTGTGGGAATAGTAAGGTGACACACCCCATACAAGCGTCCCAGACTCTGTTCCCGTTGGCAGGCTTTCCCAGGCAACCCATTCCTTGGCTATATTAGGGTTGGGAGCTTGTGGTTGCTAGGCCACTTGTCTTTTGTTGTTGTTGTTGAGAGTATTCCCCGTCAGTCTGCATCCAAAGCCAAAATGTCTGCTCTCTTTAACCCGGGTTAGGTTGGTATTTTGGGCATATGGCCGAAACGAAAACATTCATTTTAAAGTTGATTGTGCTCTTGTCTGAATTCACCTCTTTATTCTGAGCGTATCCCAGAGCTTTAATCCTGTGGGTTGAATACTGATGGCAGATACAATGCGCCAGCAGTGTACTGTGTGTGTGTGTGTGTGTGTGTGTGTGTGTGTGTGTGTGTGTGTGTGTGTGTGTGGGGTCAAGTGCAGCTGAGTGTGTGTGGCAGTTAAAAGGGGCTCTGCCCTCACTAGACTCTTGGTGTGATTTTCCTGTTAAGTTTTTTTTTTTTTTTTTTTGTCTAGTTTGTACGGAACAAATATGTTTCATGTATAATGATTGCGGAAGCCCAAAATGAGACACTGAGCTGAGATGTGTTTATTGGAATTCACACTTTGGTTTTACTTGTTAGTGCTCGATATTGTGTGTTCTGAATCACTTTAGCAGGGTTGGTTCCATGAAAAAAATGCGTTTTTCCTATACAACAGTATATATTATTGTCCAAAGGCTTGGAATTGAACTTAAGGGAGACCGGATAGATGTCATATACTGAAAGGCATGTTACTGATGCCCTTACTCAGAACACTGCCAGCTCACTTCGGGTTGTAAACCTGACACTTTAATAGACCGTTGAAAGTCCGTGACGCAAATGCGAGAAAAGAGCATGCATGGCACAAAGGAGGAAAAGGTGGCCTGTAATCCGCAGAGTGAGTCATTTTTCTCTGCGTCACGGCCGCAGCGGGGTGGCCTTAAGGCCTGACAGCGCGTCTGCAGCAGTGCGGGCCAAAACCCTGCTGTCATTTCAACAGCTTAACCTGTGTAGCGTGCCGGCGTCCAGGTGCTCCCTTTATTCATAATATTGTGGAGAAAACTCTTCCACAGTACAGGGTTTATACGCATATGTGGTGCATTCACAATGTGGTTTCCCTTTTTTTTATTTTTAATATAACCGTTTTCTTGTCCCTGGACTTCTCTTTGGGCAGGAGGCCAAACTGACTGACCAGCTGCCACTGATCATCGTATGCGACCGCTTCGACTTCGTCCACGACCTGGTCCTCTACCTGTACCGCAACAACCTGCAGAAATACATCGAGATCTACGTGCAGAAGGTGCCGTAGGCGTCATGGGAGGATGCACAGTGACCTCTCCCTGTTGTACTGATGATGACAGTAATTAGTGCCTTGATTAATGACAGCGGAAGTTACATCTCAGAAGGAACCCATGCAGCATGTCTCTGGAGTCTGAGGAGCTCCACCTAGTGGACGCCCTGTTGTGCAGAATTCAGGCCATTCCCTCCACAGTACATTGGTACAGATGCAGAGCGCATTTAGTACCTTTATTCCACTGACTTTCAGTGTCAGTTTCATCCCCTGCAGTAGTAAGGGGTTTTAGTAAGCCAATCTGTCTCTGTGCGTGTGCGTGTGTGTGTGTTGCAGGTGAACCCCAGCCGTCTGCCTGTGGTGATCGGAGGGCTCCTGGATGTTGACTGCTCTGAGGATGTCATTAAGAACCTGATCCTGGTGGTGAGGGGGCAGTTCTCCACTGACGAGCTGGTGGCTGAGGTTGAGAAGAGAAACCGGTATGTACGCAACCCCAATTTAAATATGTGTGTTTATATATGCATAAATGCACACACTTTATTAATATTATGTTTTTCCATACACCATTAATATTTGTATTTTGTATATATTTTGTATATATATATACAAAATGTGTGTATAATATACACACATTTTGTATATATTCTTGTTTTTAAATTCTTGTGATATGTTGTCATGGCACTGACACAGGTTAGCAACTGTAATTTATTTGTCCTGAACAATGACAATAAAGCTCTCTTATCTTATCTTAAAACACACACACACACACACACGCACACACATATACATATGTATGTGTACATTTCCTTGGCTAACCCATTCTTTTGCTCCACAGACTGAAACTGCTCTTGCCTTGGCTGGAAGCCCGTATCCATGAGGGCTGTGAGGAGCCCGCTACCCACAATGCCCTGGCTAAAATCTACATCGACAGCAACAACAACCCCGAGCGCTTCCTGCGGGAGAACCCCTACTACGACAGCCGCGTGGTGGGCAAGTACTGCGAGAAGAGGGACCCCCACCTGGCCTGCGTGGCCTACGAGCGCGGCCAGTGCGACCAGGAGCTCATTAACGTGAGTGTGGCCTTTGTAGCACTGTGTTAACCTGCAGTCTGTTCTGCAGACGTGACTTAGTGACTTCTGCAGCTTATTGTGACAGCCATTTTCTTCTGACCAGGTCTTCAGACCCACCACCTTGAAATTCAGTGTCCAGTGCCCCCAACCATGACATAACATTTTCAGTTTCCGAAATGCAACTTAAATGTATAGTTGCTAACCTAAGTTTAGCAATGTTGCTTATCCAAGCAGAATCCAGAGATGACGACAATGATGTATTACCAAAACCAGGGATTAATAACACTCATGTCAACAGGAATAAGCATTACCATTATCATTAATATTAACCTCAGTATGGCTGCATTGCAGGTGTGCAATGAGAACTCCCTGTTTAAGAGCCTGTCCCGGTACTTGGTCCGTCGTAAAGACCCAGAGCTGTGGGCCAGTGTGCTGCTGGAGAGCAACCCCTACAGGAGGTCCCTGATCGACCAGGTGAGCCAGATTCGCCCTGGAAAAAGTACACAGGTGTTCCCTCTGAGTGGTCAGGCTTTGTATCCAGAGCTTGGTTTGCTAACCTGTTTCCCGTCCCAGGTGGTGCAGACCGCCCTGTCCGAAACACAGGACCCCGAGGAGGTGTCTGTTACAGTGAAGGCCTTCATGACCGCCGACCTTCCCAACGAGCTCATCGAGCTCCTGGAGAAGATCGTTCTGGACAACTCGGTGTTCAGCGAACACAGGTACTCATCTCTCAGTGTGTTTATATCAGGGGATCTGTACCCTTTCATGAGTCCAGACCCCACTAAATAATGACAAGAGACAGGTATAAGATACATTTAATGATGCTGTAGTTCTTCTGTCTACATGTTCAAAAATGAGTTCTGTGCAGTTTATTTGGGCCATATTGTGCACACTCTCCCAGGGTGTATAATACTGCCAGAATGCATCATTTTGATTTAATTTCACACCCTGTTTGAAAGCTGCTTGTTATGTAGTATGATGTGTATTTGCTGAGTTATTTTTTTTCTTTTTTTGCTTTCAGAAACCTGCAGAACCTGCTGATCCTCACAGCCATCAAGGCGGACCGAACCCGCGTGATGGAGTACATCAACCGCCTGGACAACTATGACGCCCCCGACATCGCCAACATCGCCATCAGCAATGAGCTCTTTGAGGAGGCCTTCGCCATCTTCAGGAAGTTCGATGTCAACACCTCCGCCGTGCAGGTGACTGAGGCCACAGGCCCCCTGCTTTGCCTCTCTCTTGCCCCCCCTCTCTCGTTCAGCGTCTCACCCTCTCCCTTTCTCCCCGCCGGGCCGTAGGTTCTGATCGAGCACATCGGGAACCTGGACCGGGCCTACGAGTTCGCCGAGCGCTGCAACGAGCCGGCCGTGTGGAGCCAGCTGGCCAAGGCCCAGCTGCAGAAGGGCCTGGTGAAGGAGGCCATCGACTCCTACATCAAGGCAGACGATCCGTCAGCGTACATGGAGGTGGTGCAGGCGGCTAACCAGAGCGGTGAGACTCAGTGCTGAGCACACCACCTGTTCAACACACAGAGAACGCAGTCACTTTCACCATGACTTCAATGAACTTCTCACGTGTTTTTTTTTTAACATTTTATTTTTATATACATTTATACATACACACACACACATACACACATGCTTATATACATACACATGTGTGGTGACCATTACTTCCTCTAAACATTTGAGGAGCTTTCATTATGTGTATACATATTAAATGAATGCAGGAAATGGTATCGATAAATTGACTTACGGAACTTGTAGAAACTGCTAAGGAAGCTTCTTATGAGCATGTGGACAAATGCTTTTGAATGGTTCATCACCAGGAAACTGGGAGGACCTGGTGAAGTTCCTGCAGATGGCGAGGAAGAAGGCCAGGGAGTCCTATGTAGAGACCGAGCTGATCTTCGCTCTGGCCAAAACCAACCGCCTGGCAGAGCTGGAGGAGTTCATCAACGGCCCCAACAACGCTCACATCCAGCAAGTACGCACCTCACACCCCGCCACAGAAACAAACTGAAATTAATTGGTGTCAGTACTGTAAACCGGCACCTCCCAGTTGTCCTGAGAGTGACAGCTTGTCTTTCATCCTTTATCTGCTTCGCAGGTTGGTGACCGATGCTACGATGAGAAGATGTACGAGGCGGCCAAGCTGCTGTACAACAACGTGTCCAATTTCGGCCGCCTGGCCTCCACGCTGGTCCACCTGGGGGAGTACCAGGCTGCAGTGGATGGGGCTCGCAAGGCCAACAGCACACGCACCTGGAAGGAGGTGAGACGGTGACTGCTTCTCATCAAAAAATAGCGCCAGTAGTCTTCCTGTCCTAGTGAGAGATGAGTATTTTATGCTATGTGTTATGTTAAAATGACCATTTCCATCACACATTAAGGTGTGTTATTCCATTGCACATATTCTGTGCATTAACATTTTTAAGACTGAGAGTACATGTTTCCCATCATCCATCTGAAGCGCTGCAGGTTGTTAACTATCCTCTTTACCCTCTGTTGCCAGGTCTGCTTCGCCTGTGTGGATGGGAAGGAGTTCCGTCTGGCCCAGATGTGTGGGCTGCACATTGTGGTTCATGCAGACGAGCTGGAGGAGCTGATCAACTACTACCAGGCATGTGTAAAGACCCTATGGCATAGTATTACACCCATTTAGACTCCCTGTGGCATGGATGTGAGCTTGTTCATATTGTACCTCTCTTTCTCATTTTTAGTTGAAATTTAAATGTAGCTGTCAAGAAGCTGTTTTCATACAGTTATGTCCGGTGGCTGTTCCTTTACTTGGGCAGTTTGCACTGAGGTTGAGCAATTTCGTCTGTTAGTTACTGAAAGGCGTATCTTAAATACTTTTTTATAAGAAATAACATTGAAGTTCATGAGCCACTCTCATGATGGAATTGTTTGATTCAGCTGGTGTCTGCCTTTTTAATTGGCCATTTAACCTGGGTAATGGTGCTTAGTACATCTTGTGTGGGTGATTGTTGAAGAGGCGTTCTCCCTGCCCCACCCCTGCCTCCTGTGACAGTTAAATAAAGACTTGAACTGTGAACTCTGACTGAAACATGCTCTCTGCTTCGCACTCAGGACCGGGGCTACTTCGAGGAGCTGATCACCATGTTGGAGGCGGCTCTCGGCCTGGAGAGGGCGCACATGGGCATGTTCACAGAGCTGGCCATCCTCTACTCCAAGTTCAAACCGCAGAAGATGAGGGAGCACCTGGAGCTCTTCTGGTCCCGGGTCAACATTCCAAAGGTAGGAGAGCAGGAGCGATGAGAAGTGAGCTTAGGTTTCAGAGACCTACAGCTCTGAGCTCTGCTTTCAGTATTTATTACAGAATATGAACAAAATGTTTTTCTTGCTTCAGTTAAGGGGTGATTTAAAAGCAGTGCAGAAATAAACCCCACATGATATGGTTTACTAGGTTGGATTGTTTCTCTGTTGTTGGTACTCAGCTGCCTGCAGTGTTAAGGTGTAGTTACTTGAGGTGGTCATACTGGGTGTTGATCATTGGCCGAATTTGCTTGCCAGGTTTTGAGGGCCGCAGAGCAGGCCCATCTGTGGGCGGAGCTTGTGTTCCTGTACGACAAGTACGAGGAGTACGACAACGCCATCATCACCATGATGAACCATCCATCAGACGCCTGGAAAGAGGGCCAGTTCAAGGACATCATCACCAAGGTACCGCCCCTCTCCCCACGCTTCAAACAAAGAGGCACAGCACTAGAATACTGTATATCAGTTCATCAAATCTGGCCTCCTCATCACAAATGCGTGTTCCTCTTGAATGAGTGACTTGTTTTGGCGCTTACAATAAATGTTTTGTGTTCTGCCTTTTTTGTAGGTGGCCAATGTGGAGCTGTATTACAAAGCAATCCAGTTTTATTTGGAGTTCAAACCGTTGTTGCTGAATGACCTGCTAGTAGTGCTTTCCCCCAGACTCGACCACACCCGTGCAGTCAACTTCTTTAGCAAGGTAATCTTCCTCTCCCTTACCCCCATCACACGGTGAATTGCAGAACATTCTTTCCAGCTGCTCTGCTTTATGGCATTGTAATGAAAGTGAAACACAGGTATATTTTACATGAAGTTGTTACTGAAGTACATTTTAGGGATTAGACTGGGTATTTGATGATTACATTCGGCTGGGATCATTCAGCCATTACTTGGATAAGGTTTCAGCTGCTTGATAATTAACAGTAAAGAGAGAAAAATCCAGAGCTGTATGCTTTGGTATTAATGGTAAGTGCACAGCCAGAGAACCCTGCTGAAAAAAACATGTTTAATGGATATTACTCATTTTCCTACCTGAAAGTGTGGGTGAATGCAGATGTGTTTACAGTGAGTCATTTACATGGCTTTCATTCAGACATCAGATTATTTAAAATAGTGCATTTAAAATGCCATGTTCACAGTTGACTTTGTGAATGATCATCTTTGGATTAAATGCTCTTTTTCTCTCTCTTGCCAGGTGAAGCAGCTTGCACTGGTTAAGCCTTACCTGCGATCTGTACAGAACCACAACAACAAGTCAGTCAATGAAGCACTTAACAACCTCTTCATCACAGAGGAAGACTATCAGGTCAGTAGTTGTGACTTTGTGTACCTTGGCCTTCAAATGCACCCTTAAACATTACATCATGTGAATGTAAACAGGCTTTAGCCATCAGATAGAAGGAGCATTGTAATTTCAGACTGAAAAGAGAACTGGAGTTACTCAGGGGAGTGTCTATGACTGAAACAGTCCTGTTTACATAGATATTGGTCCTTGTTAAGTGCCTTTTCCGTCTTTTGTTACGTTACGTGACATTATTGTCATTTAGCCAAAGCTCTAATCCAGAGCGATTTACATAGGTTACAGTTTTTACAGCTGTTGTCAGTTTATATAGCTGGATGTTTACTGAGGCAAGTCTGGGTTAAGTACCTTGCCCAAGGGTACAGCAGCAGTGCCCCAGCAGGGAATCAAACCAGCAACCTTTTGGTTACGAGCCCTGCTCCTTACCCCTATGCTACACTGCCGCCCCCTGTCAGAGGTACGCGATGGTGAAAATGACCCTGTCTGTTTTCTCACCGGTCCTCCGCAGGCACTACGCACATCTATAGACGCCTACGACAACTTCGACAACATCTCACTGGCCCAGGGCCTGGAGAAGCACGAGCTGATCGAGTTCAGGAGAATCGCGGCCTACCTCTTCAAAGGCAACAACCGCTGGAAGCAGAGCGTGGAGCTCTGCAAAAAGGACAAGCTCTACAAGGTTGGCCTTTCATTTTTTTTTTTCTACATTTTCTTTTTACAGTTCATTCAGCCATTTCTTTTCTTTTTAATTTTGAAGGAGAGTCTAACCAACTTTAAGGGGGTTTATTCGTGTATTTAACCACAGCTCAGTGTATTTGAGTCTTAGAAATTAAAATACAGCATGCATATAACCATTCAGCTACATACACTGAGAGGCAAGTTTTACTGAGAGCTGAACCTGTGAGCTTCTGCTGGCAGGTCTTTATTCTTCAAGCTACATGTAATGCTTAGTCACATCTGCATAAAGTATTTGTAGAAAAATCCCTTTTCTCAGCATGTAACTTTCACCTTTACATGACCGTCGAGCTGTTTAGAATTATATACCCATAAACCCCACAGTTAAAACATCTGCGTGAAACATCTTTGAAACAGCACTGTGGCGTAGAGGTGAGGAAGCACAGCTCGTACCCTGAAGGTTTCAGGTGCGGTATGTTGTCCTTCCCAGGATGCAATGCAGTACGCGTCGGAGTCGAAGGACACAGAGCTGGCGGAGGAGCTGCTGCAGTGGTTCCTGCAGGAGGGGAAGAAGGAGTGCTTCGCCGCCTGCCTCTTCACCTGCTACGACCTGCTGAGGCCTGATGTGGTCCTGGAGACCGCCTGGAGGCACAACATCATGGACTTCTCCATGCCTTACTTCATCCAGGTGATGAGGGAGTACCTGTCCAAGGTAAGTAACGGTGCGGGGTGGGGGGGGGTTTACGAGCATCTCATTCTCACAGCTCAGTGTGGTAGCATGAGTGAATCATTCAATCTCATGCTGTAATAGGATGTCAGGTCACACATTTAACACAGCTGGAAAACAAGGTTCAGCCCAGTCATGTTCTTCACGGAGTATTTCCTGTTATGACATCAGGTGGAAGAAAAGGGGAAAAAACCCTGAAACTGGATGGAGGAGTTTTTAGGGTCACTTACGTACAGGTCCCCCTTACCAAAGTGCAGAAACCCTTCGTAATGATACTTCAGACCCATCAGAGCACATCCAGGCAGCCCGGGTTTGAAAGGGGGACCTCTGAGCTGGTCACACTGTTCTCAGATCATTTCCTGCCTCCTCTCCCCTTTGCAAATGTGTTATCCCAGCCTCCAGCTCAGTGCCTCCCTTGCATAAATGCTCATCCTCTTTGCCTCTGTTTTTACAGCCGGACCAAGCTGTGCGCTTTCTTTGTGACAATCACGCATTCATTTCTTTTTGGATTTTGATCATTGCTTCTTTTTCCATACAAATGTGGTGCAAAACGGATGTGGTGGTATGAAGACAACACAACGTTAAAAAAAAGTCTTTGTAAAATTTTTTAAAAATGCATGGCACGTAAACTGGCATCATCATTTTTCACATGCTTCAGCTACGTTGTAGAATATATTAATGGTAGCTGGTTTTGTTCAGGAAGTTGAGCAACAGTTATGCATAATGTTTTCTTTTGCAGCTTTGCTCACCTTGAACATGTGTTTTTTAGTGTATTTCTATGGTCTGACTTCAGTTATATTTCTCCTCATAGGGGTCTCACCTTCTACATTAAAGTTGGAAGGGCCAAGCACTTTAGAACTGATATCCCTATGCATTTTCATTCAAGTGCCACATATAAGTGTACTGTGATAAAAGGAATAACACAACAGTAGCACTTACCTTTTTTATTATTACTATACAAAATACAGAGACATCCAACACTATGGGCTAGCTTGTTTTCTCACCTTTGTATGTTTTAGTCCTCTCTAATGTTTTTCGCCTTGATTGTTTCGCATGTTTGCTGTCTCTGCCTGCTTTTTCAGTGCTGAATAATGGACTCTGGTTGTTCTAAGCTGCATCTCTGAATTTCCTTTCAGGTTGATGCAATTAAGGAAAAGGTGAAAGTCAAACTTTTTTTTTTTTTTTTTTTTTGCATTATGACTTTAGTCCGGAGGACACCTGAAACCTCAGGAGTCTGCATGAGCTGTTTCCTCCCATGTCACACTGCTGCTTCTAAAACCACACATTCACTAGTTTCCTCTAGACCTCTGACATAGCTCAGGCAGAGCAGTAGCAAGTTCACTGCCTTAGACCCGTAGATACTAATAAGCCCATGGTGCAAGAAGAAGAAAAAAAAAAAAACACATGTGTTGGTCTGCTATTGGTTCCCAGTCCTGTTTCATCTCAGTAACCATGGTAAACGTTGATTACAGACACTGGAGACCGTAGACAAACTTCAGTTATTCAAACTGCATTTGTGCAAGGTGTTTTAATTGTGACAATGAAGGTGTTGTGGTTGTGATTCGTAAATCTTAGCTATGGGCTTTCAGCGCTGATCCTGGGCAGATCTGCATGAATTTGAAATCATTCTAAATTTTCTCTTCCACATGTTGGGATTGTGGCATGAATGCAGTTTGAATAGCACTTTTTGCAGGTCTTAGTTGTTTTGTAAATTGCAAACAGTGAAATGCTTTGTAAGGTGCAGACTTTCCTTTCCAAGGACTGTAAACCAGTTGTGGACTGCTTTTTACTGTGTCACTAAATCGTAGGGCAAGAATGTATGTTAAGAAGTGACTGCTCCTTTCAGAATCTTCTCCAGTTCTTATGGCCACTTGCAATGCGTTCATTATCATACCTTCATCATTAACTATACCACTATACCATACCATAACTATATCATGCTAAGCTATTAATTGTTAAAGATATTGACACTCATTCAACTACTGTATATAATGTATGTCTATATGTATTGGTAAGAACACATCTAACTGCAATGATTAATGCTCACTGCTTTCTAGGGAAGAACTGAAAAGTGGGGTCCTTCACTTAGCGCACAAGCAGAAAGTGTGTGTGTGCACATGTGTATGAGTGTGTATGAGTGTGTGTGTGTGTGTGTGTGTGTGTGTGTGTGTGTGTGTGTGTGTGTGTGTGTGTGTGTGTGTGTGTGTGTGTGTGTGTGTGTGTGTGTGGAACAGGTAGCGGCACTGCAGGTTATGAAATGTCCATTTCGACTGAAAGCAGCATGAGTTTGACCCTTTTCATAGTGGTAGTGGCACTTTGGAGAGGATAGGACACATCGCTGTTGGCTGTGCCTGCTTTTCTGGAGGCCCTGAATGGCTGTAGTGACCATCCTCCACACTCTCTCCCTTCGCTTCGGCACTCCTGCCTCTGTTTCATGCGCACATTTAACAGTGGAGCAGCATAACCAGCATGTTTCTTTTCCTCCTTTCAACAAAATCTCAGCTTGTTCAGTTACTTGGAAAGAGCCTTTTTAACAACAACAATAAACTACTAATTGGTGCGTAAGGAGAAGTATGTAGGGAACTGAACCCAGATTTCCAAGATCCCAAGAGAAAGGAAAAAAAAAAAAAGAATATTTTGATTTTTGTCCAGTCAGATTGCAGTGAATTCAGATCCTCATGTTAAATTTTATTGAGGATGTGTAAGTGTATGTTGGCTCTCTTGCTGCGCTAGCACAAGGCATCTTGCTACTTGCTTTTCTGAACGTTTCAAAGCCCGTTGATCTTTTTCTAACATATCTTATGCTGTGCTGCTAAATCCTTATTCTGGAGGTAATAATTTAAACAACGTTGTGACAGAGACCTGGATATTGTGTCTTTAAGGTGTATCCTTGAAGGAATATATCTTTGTAGACTTCTGATGCAGTATGCATAGGTGTTTGCAGTGTGAAAAATGCAGGTAAAATGGTAGATTTCCTGTACACTGTTTAATGCTTTTATGGGCACTTTAATACATGTCCAATCAAGATGATTCATTACACAGTGTGCAAGCATTCTATCACTCTGCTAGTGTCCTTTTGTTCCTTTGGAGTATTGTATTAAGATGTTAAGAGATGATCGTTTGTGGCAGCAGAGGTACAGTGGAGATAGCAGGATATTATGCGCCAGGGGGTCATTGATTTTCTGTTATAGATCTGTCTGAATAAGGGCTAATTTTAAGAAAACACAGGACAGTAGTGATAACTTGGTCACAAAACCACATGGGAATGTAATTAAGAGGAATTCCTCTCATGGAAGAGTTATCCTTCCACACTTCCAAGTTTTCCTGCCAACTGCTATTTTTGTCAGCCAGTAACAAAACAGTAAATACGCTTGAAATGGGTTTGGTTCTCTACATTCTGTTCCAACTAATATAAAAAATGAATCAAAGGGTTATGGCTGGATGGTGGGACCATTGTCTAACTACCCCCACTTGGTTAATGTTGTCTAATCAAGCTGCAGACCCCGCCCCTTTTTACCTGCTTCTTAGAGGAGTACCTGAGGTAGTGCACTGGCGTCTGAAGCCCTTGAGGTGTAATGTTAAAGAGCCCCGAAGCAGAAATCCATTAGAAAGCGCTTAAAGTGAATGGACCGTTGCCCTGAATTAACTCCCATCTAAGGAATGGTCCCATCTCTCAGTCACTGTTGTCTGTTAACAAACCAAATAACACGGGGGGGGGGTCAATGAAGGCTTTTCCAGCTGCTTTCATTCGGAGGCACCCCGCAGGCCCGGCGAGTACGCTCATTTCCCTGTCCGAATCTTCCAGGTGGACAAGCTGGACGCCTCGGAGTCGCTGAGGAAAGAGGAGGAGCAGGCCACCGAGACGCAGCCCATCGTTTACGGTAACGCAGCTCTCTCTGCGCTAGCCGGCAGGCGCTAACTCTCACAACCCTGCTTGCAAAGTCACATTCAGCTGGAAAAAAAAAAAAATTGGAACTGCATTTACTGATGGTGTTCAAAAATGGCCACATTGTAGGGGTATGTGGTCTGATTTAACCCCTTTAGACTTGGAATGGGCAAACCCCCAAATGAGGTGTAAAGCTTCAAGTGAGCCTCACTCCTGCCCCCGTTAAGCCCTAAAAAAGAAAATGGTGGGCAGGCCAGTAGAGCTCCCACAGTGCTTAAGGGTACTCTACCTCTATCTGATCTGCGAGTAGCATTCTTATTAAGCTTTTCTAGTAGTGCTCAGACTGAGGCTGGCCATATATTTAGGGTACTGAGAAGGATTAAAATACCTGCTCGAGTAAATGAACCGCCTTTTTTACATATCAGTGAATAGGTGTCATTTAAAGGTGGAATAATTTTCTATAATTATTGGAATTATTGGAATTGGAATAATTATTTCACTGTGCTTTGCCAGTGTCCTTTGCGCATCACTCTGACCATCAGAGCATTTCTCTGATATTTGAGTGCTGATATTTGTTCATTTTAATATTGAGTGGTTAAGATATAGATCTGCTACTACTCAATAGGTGTTTTGTTAATTATAGTATCATGTTAAATATAGCATTTCTCAAATTGCTTGAGAGCATGTTGGCTCCAAACATGTTGGGGTTCATGTTTGGAGCGTCACTCTCCCATCACTACATACACATACATACAGAGAGAACACCTTGGCTGTGAGTTGACTGTGTGCGTGTGTGTATGTGTGTGTGCGTGTGCGTGCGCGTATGTGTGTGCCCGCGTGTGCGCGCGTGTGTGCCCGTGCGCGTGTGTGCCTGTGCGCGTGTGTGCCCGTGCGCGTGTGTGTGTGTGCATGTGTGTGCCCGTGCGCGTGTGTGTGCGTGTATGTATGTGTGTGCGCGCGTGTGTGCCCGTGCGCGTGTGTGTGCGTGTATGTATGTGTGTGTGCCTGCGTGCGTGTGTGTGCCCGTGTGTGTGTGTGTGCGTGCGTGTGGCCGCTGTGTTTCAGGCACGCCCCAGCTGATGCTCACAGCAGGCCCCAGTGTGCCGGTCCCGCCCCCGCAAGCCTACGGTTACGGCTACACGGCGCCGGGGTACGGGCAGCCCGCCCCGCCCCAGCCAGGCTTCGGCTACGGCATGTGAGGCCCTCGCACCCGGAGCCGTCCGCTCGTCTCTCCTTACGTTCCTCACCAGCTCATTACGGTCTTCTACTCACGACAGGGGATATTGTACAAAACAAGCAAAACTTCTGCTTTTTTATTATTGTTATTATTATTTCCTTTAAACTTTTCATGAAGGACTCCACATTATTTCTATGGTTTAAGGAAAAAAAATTGGACCACAAGGTTTTCTTTTTTTAACATTCCATTTTTACTTACATATTGCTAGTATGGTTTTGTTTGTCCTGTTTTTTGTTCTGTTTTTGGTTTTTGTTTTTGTTTTAAAGGGGAAATGTTTGTGTACTGAAGGGGGCTTGTGAGAAGAGCGAGCCTCTTAAGGTCTATTCTGAAGCATCCAATTTGCACTCTGTAGTGAGAAGAAACCAGGTAGAATCTTCATTTTGATGTGCGTGAGCAGCTTGTTCGGTCCGTCTGTAAAATGCATTTGATTATTGTATATTCAGAAACAAAAAACAGCTACAGTGTTCTTACTGTTTGAACTTTGCCGCTTTCATCAGTTCAGTTAGAAACACTAAGTAATACCAGTATATCCTGCACAGGTCACGTTGCTCTGTGGAAATTTATTTTAAACGCATACAAGACATTGGTTAAATGAGTTTTAATCCTTCCGACCTATACACGTTCTCCAGATAACCGTGTAGAAGTTGTTAGTGTCTTTTCTTTTGTTCACTCCATGTGTAACATGACCTTCGGTTGTGCTGTATACAATGCTCTTGTGTGGGGACCATTTTCCATATTTGAGGAGGGTTAAAAAAAAAAAAAAAGACACTTCTGACTCGTGTGTGTACTAACTCTCCCCTTGTGCTGAGGTTTGTGTATGCTGGATGTCGTGGTGTTCTAGGTCACTGTTTTGACTGTACAGAAGAAGAATGAATTTAAAACCTGATACCTTGCTTGTCCTGCCGGTTTTGTTTGTGCAATTTGCTTTCTGAACAAATTGAAAATAAACTTACAGGACCGTGGTAATTTGGTGTCTTCATCGTATGCTTATGTGTTTATAATATCAATCATAACCACCACCACCACCACCCCCCTCTCCCCCATCCTTAATAGAAAGATAACCGGTTATATTCTTAAACAAATATATTAAGATTTTATTTAATTGTTGTGCATCTAAAATGAAGTAACTCCAACATAAACTTTGTTTCATTACATGACATGGCAGATTTCTTTTTCACATAAAATAAAGACCTTTGTCCAGAACTGTCTTGTGTAATACCTGTTTGTGCCATACATCTTACTGCTTTCTGTTCACTCGCTCACAGCCTGTCACTAGAGATTTGAGTGACAAGTCATTTGGATGTGTCAGTTATATAACTTGGATCATACTTTGGTTCTGTCCCTGTTGCTTTGAAAATCTGGAAATGCTTTTGTGCAAAAATATGAATGCAATAACATCCTAAATGAATGGTGATACATGGTTGTACTCATTACCGGTGTACATGGATTGTAAGAACTTAAATGTATGTTTCCTTGTTTTCTATTGCAGCACTTCGACCCATGCTTTTTTCATTCCCAAGAGTGTTTGTTGGGGGAAAAAAACTGGCCTATAGAGGGCACTGTAACCAAAATTGATGATCCACTTGGAAAAACGTAAACCTTCAGGAGCGTGGATTATGGAATAATTAAACAGGACCAGTTTGTTCTAATACAGAATACTCCATGTTGTCTTCAAATGAGATTTTATTATCCAAAACAGCTGCTTGGTGTAGTTGTACTCGCAATAACAATCAGTGACACTGTCGGCGTTGAATATGTGGTTTACAAAGAATTTGGCCACACTTAATGTTAAATGTGACTTCATAAAGCCCTCATCAGTATATGTAACACCTTCATTAGCATGTCATTACTACTTCGTAAAGCAGTTATGAAAACATTCCGGCCTGTGACAGATGACATGCACTACGTTGTCGTTTTAATTTCACATTCTGAATAATGTGCTATTTAACTTAGCTAAGCCATCAGCCGTCATAAACCACTTCATGCTTCATGAAGTAATAATGCCATGCTCATGAAGGTGTCATGTATGCTTCATGAAGGCCTTAATATTAAGTAACACTTAATATGATATGTGACTGAAATGTTTAACTATTAAAAGATGTTTATTTAAGAGATTTTACTGAATAAATGTTTTGGCTTATAAAGTGTGTTAGAGCTGTGATTAAAATAGTTAACTGAAAAACCCTCATTGAGTAGACCATTTTTGCAGTGTTTTTGCAAACATTTTCATTCTGTAATACATTTGGTATGAACTAATAACTGATATTGAGTTGAGTTCTTGACATTGGAAAAATGATTGTGGTCCTTTTGGTGATGTGAAACAAACATGTATAGGTTATAATTTAATTTACACTTATTTTATGTTGCTCCAACAGCTGTAAGGTTGCTCACATTGTGTTAAATACATGCTTTGAAAAGCATTTAATGAAGTAGATAAAAAATGTGGGAAATGCCTTTCAATATTTTCAAAAGTTATAGCAGTAATGATAATGAAATTCTTCAAGTATTTGTGCCATATCTGACCTTTCAATATCCATGAACAATATCTGTTCTTGTAAGTGCATCATATAGTATGTTTGTATGTGATCCTGGAACACTCCTGTGCCCTTTCAGTGTGTATTTACCCTGTATTTTTTGTTTATAAGACACTTATCTAGCGCAATTTTCATAGTTTGCACCTTATATGTATTACCATTCATACAGGCAGATACTCACTGAAGCAAATCAGGTTCAACACCTTTCACAAAGGTACAACAGCAGTGCCCCACCTGGGTGTCAAACTTGCAAGCTTTGGCTTACATGCCCGGCACCCAAGCCTCCACCCCGTACTATCACTAACGTTCTGAATAACATGGCAGCCGAAGCTGTTAATCCTAGGTCAGCTTGCTCCGTCCACCAAGGCCCTGGGTGAGGGCAGTCTCCTCAGACTGGCTGCAATTCCACCCCACTGCCTCAGATACTCTACCATTGCCTCGGTGGCTCAAGGTCTCTTATTTCCTGTGGGAGGAAGGAGGCTTATTGGTGATCTCCCCAAGCACACGTGAAGGAGACTGCCCCACCAGAAACCTCAAGGCTGTCTGGTGTTGTCCTTCAATCTACAGTATCTCAGTGCTGTTGATTGCTGAATGTGGAGTCTGTATTCATGGTGCGGTCGTGTGGTGAGTGTGGTGAAACTGACCAATGCTTCTCACATTTAAAGATTTTCTTCAAAACATGGTAAGAAATATATGAATAGATTATTTTGAAGAAGTATGTGTGGTCAAAATAAATAAAGCAGACACCAATAAGACAGAAAAGAATTTAAAACAAGGGCTAAAAAACTCCCCCTTTTATCCTTGCACTCCTTCTCTTATTTATATGACTTGGTACTCAGTGGTTTCAGCTTATAGACCCACACCTTTTTGGAATTGTTCACTCAAAAGAATAAAAAAGGTCTGCTGTTTACAGTGTGTACTGGAGGCAAAGGAAAGATGAAGGACCATAGCAACAGTAACTGTTTAATTATTTAAAATGGTTCCAACATTCAAAATCCATCCACGACTTTCTCCTTGCCAATTTATTTTTTCGTTCTGTTTACACTTGTTCAAGTAGAGGTATGTGAATACAGCTTAATGAATGCTAAGCTTTTGGGAATAACCAGCCTCATTCAGACCCAGGGTAACTAGATATTTGAGGAGACTTATTCTTTATTTTAAATTATTTAATCTAATCTTCTACACATACATGTGTATGAACAGATGTGCTTGTTGGTTATTGGATTTGCTAGTGCTAACAGAGATAAAACTCAGATTTCATGCTCCATCACTTGAATAAAAAACTTCAGTGTCTGCGTAGGCAAGTGTGAAATTCTGTTTTATCAAATGAGAACGAAGTGCTTGATCTGTCAGATCAACAAAGGGTTGCTGTGTGCGCCATAAAGACAATGGTCTTATTTACAGAAAAGGGCTTATACTCCTGAAAAAAACTGACGCTATTACTTTGCAAGGAAACCCTGAAGGCATTTGAGCCAGTGTAGCATAGTGGTAAGGAGCAGAGCTTGTAACCGAAAAGTTGCTGGTTTGATTCCCCGCAGGGGCACTGCTGTTCTACCTTTGGGCAAGGTACTTAACCCAGAATTGCCTCATAAATATGCAGCTATGTAACTGTATAGCACGTAAAAACGGTAACCTATGTAAACTGCTCTGGGTAAGAGCTTTGGCTAAATGACAATAATGTCATGAGGCAAGGAATTTCGCGGCTGTGCTGTGTCACTGAAGGTTTGTGATGTGAGGAGTCCTGTACAGCTGGAGCACAGTCTTAAACACTGGGGCATTTGACTGGCAGTAAGATCTGAAGACTGACCTTAAGGCCAGTAGTGCTCAGGTCTCCATATGCAAAGCTTAAGAGTGGGATGTCATGAGAAAAACACAGCACACACACTGTGCAGGACTCCCTGCTCCCAGACTACGCCCACCTTTGATACACACTGGTATGATTTTAATCTTTAAAACCACTGCAGTCGTTTGCTTGTCTGTTTGGGTTTTCAGCCTCCTGGAGGTTGTTCATTCATTTATCTACACAGTCCTAAGCTGTCCTTACCCATTCAAAAGCACATTAGTGCTTGAGGATATTTTGTCTGCCGGAGCAATGTGTAAGAAGCTGCTTGTCCCAGTCCAATAGTAATATGGAGGACATGTCCCTGAGTTGCATTGTGTCGCTCTGATGTTGTGCAGTTTCTGTAAGCCCTGGAGAGCCAGTTGTTAGGAGAGCAGTGAAAATCCCATAATCTGGACATCACTGAGCAGGTGCACAGGCACATTGTCAAGTTCTGTCAGACTCTCAGACAAGGTTGTGTCCTTATTTTTGCTTGTGCTGTACTGGTAATGTCCTTATTCAGACAATTACTGTTCAGGTGCCAGTTTTCCTCTGGTAAGTGTTTTCCTGGTAACATCCATATTCTAGCATACACAGCATATACTCTATCATATATATATATTAAATATATGTATATGATAGATATAAGCTTTTTTGTGATGTAATTTTCAAACATTTTCTGAGTCCTTCCACAGTTGGTGAGGAGGGTTTTTTTGTATGTGTTTCCCAGATGCTGCCTAATTCAGTTGATTTCTCTCTGGTTCTGGTATGGCCACTGTTGGTAATGTTCTCTCTGCAGCAAGGATGGGAAAGGCAGCATATGAGAGAGACAGAGACTGATGTATGCATTTGTGTAAATATCTATAATTTGGTAGATGATGTAATCCTAAATTTGCTGTGTCCTCAACTCATCTTACATTTGTGCTGCTCCATTAACAAGGGTACAGAGAGTCTCTGAACCCACATTATTATTCACAGTCTTTATTGGTGCAGACCCGTTTCCTGGCAACGGTTCCTGTGGGTGTCAAAGATTCCTGATTCAATATTGGATTTCACAATATAAATACATATTTGATATCAGCACCAGAAGGTTTTTCTTTTTAAATCTGTCTTTTTTCTTGATTCACAGACGTTTTTATCTAATGTATTTGAGGTATTCTGACGTTTGACATTGCCAACAAATATTGATTGAGCATCTGTTTGCATAATTCAGCATGTAGGTTTCATGGGACGAGTCTGAACTGCAGCACGCGCGACACTGGTCCTACACTAGGTCTTATAAAAGATGCCCCCGCTAGTTATGAATGAACAGTCACGTGACACCACAACCTGCAATTACCGTAGGACTTTTAACTGGACTGTGAGCATGAAGATGCAGTACTCCGTTCTGAAACAACAGTTTGACTGATATTTCCGTGTTTGTTCTTATTTTAATGTTTGACTTCAGCTGTGCCAAATGCCGCTGAATATTGGGGGAATTTAACAAATTCCTCATCCGAAATTTTATTTCAGCTGAAATACAAGACACAATTCAAAAATGGCAGCACGTCCACGTCTGAGAATCTTGGGTGTTTTTCCTCTTTATTTTAGTTGTCCAAGTTAGGCTGGTGGGGTAATTACTGCATACACTTGACACAAGGTTAATGTTCTCAAATATATCTATCCGCAGATTCAGTACCCTTGGAACGCAATGTCCCGACTTCATTATAACGAAGCGTGTAATCATAATCGTCACGGTCACGGTGACATAAGGAGAAGAGCGTGATTTGTAAATACATTTTTTCAAGTCACCATACTGTTATGTGTTGTAAGAAGTCAGCGCCACCAGGCGGAGCTCTTTGGTCTTGTTTGGATGCCGTGCCACGTTGAAACCAGGATCCTACTGACTGAGGCGTGCACGGTCGTTTATCTCCACACAAGATCTCAATCATCTTGCTTTCATTACAGCGAGGGGACCTAGTTTGTTTCCAGCTGAGTTAAACCAATGTACACTCGTCAGACTTTTAATAAATGGATTGCTATCGTTATTTTCTTCAACCATGGGTTATGTTTCACTGGCAATGTGAATCGACATTATATTCTGTGCACTTATCTACAGGGCAAAAGAGCTGTTAGGACGTGTGCCCCTTAGTGTATTAAAAGGGAAAATGCCATTGATGCAATTTACTTTTTGTCCATGTTTTACCTGAGAAGCCTTACGTTATATTTTTAACCCCATCTAATATGGTGCTGTCTTTATTAAAAATTTTTAATTAGATCGTTAACTGTAGGAAGACACTGCATTTTTCTGATGAACCGACCACTAACTGGTCGGTTTGTGTTTTTCAATGAGCAATAGCATTTTAGCAGCATGAAATTAACCGCACCAAACTGGCAGGATTAATCTTTATATTTGTTGATCATCTTGATAAAGCGCTTCCGAACAAACTGAAGAAATTTCACTAAATTTGTGGGGAAATTTCACACCAGACTACTTATACCGACACGGAACAACACTGAGGACGTCCACATAACTGAGGGAAAAATGCCGTGTGGATAGGTTGAATGTGCACCGTGGTGTGCTAATGCAAAGCAATGTGTGCAGCGACAACACGTCATTTACAGCATTTGCTCTGTCAAACTCTGTTAATAGGTTATACAAAAGTCAAATTCACATTTCCGTTAACCCCATTTGTGTAGCCTATCAAATATTCTTTCGTCTTTTTCGTTATAGGGAGCTTGCCAGGAAAAAAAATCTAAGTAACTGGTCATTGACATAATCACTACATTTTAAAATGCACCTATTTCATAAAAAGATACATTTCATATTTTCCATCAAAGGGTTAATGATACTTTCGCGCATTCGTGTGGCTGCCAATGGCATTACATCCAAAGGACCGCAGCTAGAAGCAGAAACTTGCATCGTCGCCGGCAACAGAGCGATTACCGATTCGCGATGAGCTGCAATGTAACTTGGGTCACTTAAAATGCGCCCGTGTCTGTACGCTCATGACAAGGTGGAACAGAACCGGCTTGTCCGCGGTGTCGTCTGAACCGACATCGAATGACCAGGATGTCCCACAAACGAGACCCAAACTCAAATCCGGAGCGGTTTAGGATCCTTAACACAAATGAGCTCCGGGATCTGTTACAAGATGAAGAAACGATGGACCAGATCATCAGGCTCAGTCAGAAGGTAATTGCTTTATGAGCGTCATTCACTTGCGTTGCAGGTTACAGAACACGTGCTTAGTTGGTTTCATCAACGCTGACCTTAATTAGATCGTATAAGATGAGGTTGCGTTTGATTTCAAGAGAGAATGGTATAACTGCTATGCTAATGCTTGCTTCCGTGTTCCACACCGATAATTGACGTTAAGGTAAGGTGAAGGTGTTATAGAAAGTGCAGCACGCGTGTTAGGCTTTTTGACAACAATCAGCAACTATTTCTACTATTTTACGACTTCCTCTTCTGCCTTCGTATAAGAAAATATGAATATATTTTCCCACAACCCTAATTTTAAGAAATGATCTAACCAGCTGTCCCCCATATTTTAATATATTTCTGGAGCAATGATTCAAAGCCTTGTGAGCATCAAACTTGTCAGGAGGTTATTTGCATACACAAGCAAATGAAATAGTCAAAACATTGGCTAGTTCTCATCCCTAGGTGTCCTTAATGTGTCACGTGAAAACGCTTGTTTGGATTTTTAACTTGGAATTAAGCCCAGTCGTGGAATACCCCCAAAAGCCGTGGTGGAACAGCATTAGCGCAGCGCAGACTTCTCCATCAATCCAACCTGAGAAGCAGACCGCAGGGAGAGCAAGAATAACTCCACCAGATATAGTAAGGTATTTGGAAACTGGATATCCACATGTGACCAGTTATCAAGTCTATCAATATCTGAACCACAAGAGTAATTTTAATCACAGGCATCGACGTTACACGTGTGACACACAAGTGTAGAAGATTTGGCATGTTGACCTCTCTGTATGATGGTACAATTCCTCGTTTCTATGAAAACACAATAAGCCGCAGCATGTTGGTGACACCGCCTCTGAAAGGAGTGGACATCTCAGTTACAGGAGTGGACAGGATCATGAAAGTGGTCAAGTCAAAGTGCCGTTTATAGATCCAGTGAGACACAGTCGTTCCCTGTATAGTGAGACAAGCTTGACGCCGCTTTGACCTTGCACTAAGACGTGTAAGAATGCCGGGGAATTTGATTTGGATGTTGACTGATGTTTACTGTACATTCACGCAATTTGGGTTTTAAAATGTGCCCGTAGGCGCATCTCGGGCAGACATCTCTGCAGTGAGGCTACGTTGCCAAAGACAATGAGACATGTGTTCGCAGGACTTCAGCAGCGTGGCTGCAAACAGTGGCTCTGCTGTTTAAAGCTTTGAGCCTTGACATCTCCTCTCACCCCCCACCCCACCCCCAAGTGAATTACTGTCAGTCCTGAGTCGTCTCTTCTGCCTGGTTATGCATGGATAAATACAATGTGATCATCTGGATGAGGGCAGGGTTCATCATAGACGTTCACTGGCCCATGATGCTCTGGGGGAGCAGGGGCTCAGTATGTTTAGGGATCACAGAGATCAACTGCTGTCAAAGAGTTATTGTTGCACAATTAGAGCTGAATGCCTTTTAGACACAGCAGTTCCTCTCTGGAAGATTTTCCAGATAGTTAGCTGCCGTTAATCCGGGGCTCTGCATCACAGAAGTCTCTGCCTGAAAAAGGTCTCCGCTGATATTCCCATCCACTGAGATGAAAAAGTTTCAGTTTACACAGAGCGGGAAGGTGGAGTCATCAGTGGGACGCAGTTGGGTGGGGTCATTAACCGAATGGGTTTTTAATGAAAAGCTGCGGCACTGGCAAGCATGTGTAGTCAGTCTTCAGCCTCCTTTAGGTCCATTTCCCTCTGTGTTCATTTGGGGAGACTTTTCCACCACACTGCCCTCATACATTCCACAGGCTGTAAGTGGTGAATTTAAAGAGGTATAATCCATCATAATTTACATTTACATTTTGTCATTTAGCAGACACTCTGATCCAGAGCCACTTCCACAGAAAAGAGATAAAGCCTTGTCAGAATTTCTTGCTTTCTGTAGAACTACTAAGGTTTTCCAAATCTATGGTGTGCTCAATAGGATGTCCAAGTTAAACACTGTCATGGGAAAGAGGTTTTAATTACCCAGAATTCCACAGAACTTTGACAAAACAGCAGTAGAAGCAGCTGAGGTGGGAACAGGAGTATCTTCTGCGTCACTGAGAATGTACCTATCTCTGAATTGCACTCAGCATTGTGAATGAGATGTGTGCTGAGTAATGAGGTCTCTGCAATAACACAAATCGCAAAAGGAACAGAGAACATGTCTGTTCCCAGCACTGTTTGTGACTTAGGGCCATATGAGATCTGTGTAGCTGTAAAGGTATGAAAACACCTGAGCGCTTACAGGTGTGCCACTGTGAATTGAACTCAGCCATTTCAGAGCTGTGCTAAGAATAGCTCTGAAGTAGCACTAATAACCAATTAAACTGGCAATTTTCTTAATGTGAGACTCACGAGTCATTAAACTTTCATGTTCCGGTGAGTCACGTATGTCAGAAAGGCAGTTTGCCTCAGTAAAGACATTCTGGACCACATTTTTTTTTTTTTTTTTTTGTTTTGCTGAGTCATAAAGGAGACATTGCATGAGCAGTATGTCCTCTTTTTACATTATGAATTATGGCTCGAGGACTCGGAGAAAGTTTTCTTTTAAAATTCGCAGCCTTGCCTACAGCGACGTTCTAACCCGACGCGATTCCGACAGAGCAAATAATCAATTCTGCTTCGCACGGGCGACGTCTTGCTCTGTGGTTTTGAGTGACGTGGGAGCTTCATAGGCATCAGGCGTGGGGCGCTCTGGGTCCTCCAGGTCCTCGGGATGCAGCTGTGCAGAGGCCACATCAAACGCGTCTTGCGGGCAGCGAAGGACCTCCCCTCATGTGGAGGGCAGGGATGTGCCTCAGAAACTCTTAGTCACGGCTTTGTGTGTTTCCCTCATCTGAGCAGAGTTTTCAACCAATAGCTCCACCGCCGGCCTCAAGAGGAGACGCCAGATGCACGCTCATTCATTACAAGTACAGACTGCTAACACCATTATGCACATATTTCTCTGTGTGTTTGAATTTCTTCATGTTGAAGCTTTTTGATGCTGCAGTATATTTCATTTTGACAACTGTAACATATTTCATTCGTTAGTTAATGTGTTTTGCAACAATAGATGGGGCTCTGTAACTGTGGTCACCATGTGGCATTTAGTTTGTGTAAGGCAATCTCACCAGTCACCAGCCACAAGTCATCCAGAATAAACACTTGGGGTTGGTGTCAAAGCCAGTATGTGGTACAGCACTTACCTCAGGCAGCAAAGCCACTCCTGCTGAACAGGAGAACAAGGTAGTACTGCGTGATTTTTGACTGTTCTGCTTTCTGTGCCTCCTTTGTAGACTTAATCTGTACCTGTACCTTCAAAAACATCTGAAGACACAGCTCTTCTGCACTCACCTGAAACACTACCACCTGAAGCAATTTCTTGTCTTTGTTTTCCTTCATTAAAAATCAGATCTAATGGTTTAATGCACTCATATCTCTAGCAGCTAGCTTCTACGTTGCTGCTACGTTGTCTGGCTGACTATTGAAACCTGAAAAGCCTTATATGGCTTTTTGCTTGTGTTTGTACTCTGCCTCTGTGTTTGTAAGTCGCTTTGGATAGAAGTGTCTGCCAAATGTATAAATGTAAATGTAAGAATATCTGGCAGTGGTGTTTTGAAATGAGAGGGAAACATTTTTCATAGTAGATGGCTGATCCACTTTCGTGAGGAAACTGGGGCAGTGGTTACATGGAATGTTAGTTGTACTCTCCTGTTATTTCCAATGCTTGGCGTGTTCTTCTTGTTTTGGCTGTGCGTGACTGCTCCTGATTTTTGTTGAGCCTTATCTGCCGTGATGACTAACACCTCGCAGTAGCCGGCTTACTCATACTCTGATGTACTGAATCGCCCTATGAAATAACAAGTATGTCAAGTTGCTTGTAGGGCATTGTTAGCCCTGACCTTCCATTTATAGTTTTCTCAGCTTTCTTTTTTCCATACCCTTCTTGCCAGTGACTTCTCAACCCGAGTGATGAAGCTTGTGACCTGGCACTTGTAAGAGCGCAGGTTTGGTCTTGGCTTGGCTGGCCGGCTGTAGCTGAAGCTCTGTACTGTTTCATTTTGCAACTTTTATGTTTGAATCAGTAGAAAGACATTTCGGAAGATGACAAAATGGAGCCGTTCTTGAAGCTAACTCGTAGGGATAATCATATTGAAACATGCTACAGGCTAAATCACCCTTTGAAATAACAGAAAATATGTGAAGTTGCTTGTAGGGCATTGTTAGCCCTGACCTTCCGTTTATTGATTTCTCAGCTCCTTCACATCACATCCTTCTTCTTGTCAGTGACTCTCAACCTGAATGATGAAGCTCATTACCTGGCACTTGTGAGAGCACAGGTTTGGTCTTGGTTTGGCTGGCCGACCTGATCTGGTGTCACATTGAAAGTAGAGAGGGGTTGAACTTGACCGTGTCCACTTGTCCAGTTCCAGGACCTGCAGGTGGACAGAGAAGCTCTGCTGACGTCCAACCGCATCCTAGCAGAGGAGAATCTCTCTCAAAGGCCCTGCCTCCACAACCGCAAGTTACTATTGGCTGAGAAGTACCAGGAGCTGGAGAAGCTGACCACTGCCTGCCAAGACAAGCAGAATCAACTGGGTGAGTCCTGACATGAAGAGGAACTTAGGAGAGGCAGAG
Organism: Megalops atlanticus; assembly: GCA_019176425.1. Lineage (NCBI taxonomy): Eukaryota > Metazoa > Chordata > Actinopteri > Elopiformes > Megalopidae > Megalops > Megalops atlanticus. The sequence continues at coordinate 33,083,996 of CM032883.1, read as the reverse complement.
CATGTCTTCTGTTTGCAGCGGTTGATGTAGAATCAATGAGATAAAGCCAGGCAGAGACAGTGTGATTCTGTGATAAAGTTAAATCTCTTCATATCACATAGCTCAGGAATAATCTCCTTTTCCCCCGGTCTTCTTGTGACAGATCACAGCTTATGGTAATTTACAAGTTTGATTAGTATTAACTTTATTGGGGTTTTTTAAAATTTTGTCATAAATTCATTTTCTTCATGCCCCACTGCTCCTGTTGGACAGATATTCAATGATGTTACCAATTATTCAAAGTAAATACTCTGAAATTTAGAAAATTAAAGATTTGGATAGAACCTTTCCTATACTTTAGTGTTTCTGCTTTGCTTTGGAGTTTATTCTTCACCATTTTGTGTGAAGGTACCCCATAGCAACACACCCTGTCACCCGTGATGTCATCATAAAGAGCCAGCACCAGCGACCAGTGGCTCGGCGTTTCGCCTCCAGAGAAATCAGAGCTTGGCTGTCTGAACTTGGCAGGGATTACCTAGAGCAAGCCCGCTCCCCATTCCAACAAATTCTAACACTGGTGGATCCAGCCAAGCTATCAGGTCCCAGAAGGCTGAGCGTAAGCCAAGAGATCCCCACCCAGGTTGCACGCGGTATTCCCTGCCAGTGGCAACCAAGAATAGCTGCTGTAGGCTGTATGAAATTGAAGCATTTTATGCTTTTTCATCTTTCATATAAAAGTCTGATTTTAAAGGACTATTGTTTAATTGTTGTTTAGTTTTTGTTGTGTCATTACTCATTCAGCCTCTGTAAGTCTCTTCCTGTCTTTTTCTCTAAATGGGAAATATTTGCGGTGGCTGTGGTTTGTTTCATCAGAAATATTGATTTTTCTTTCTTTTTTTCTCTGAAAATTAAAGACTCTTGGGGCAGAGTAGTGCCCGGACATTACATCATCTTAAAATAATTTGCATTCACAAACATTATAGTTTGCATTTAAGTGTTTCTTTTAAATCTATGAATTTGAATGTTGTGACATCTGCGGTGAAGAGCAAGACTGATTCAAACAAGGTGGAAGCCACATGTACCCTGAAAACTCCAACATGCTGAACTGTGTACTTGTCTTCTGGCCCATTCCTCTCAGTTGGACCTTGTGGTTGCTAGGAAATAAAAGTTCTTATTGAACATGACATAACCACAGTCCTGGGGGGACTTACAAGGAGGATGAAAGAGTTGCTTTGTTTTTGGGACAATTTCCTTTCCGGCCTTAACTTCTAAGAGTATTGTGAGTCCCCCTCTGTGCATGAATGTCTATAGAAATGGAGGAGTAGATAATCAAGAGTGGCGTCAGAAGGGTGTTGCTAGACTTTTTCCTGTAGCGTTCCCACGTTCAGACCAAGGTCCCAGATTTAGAATTGTGTGCTGGTCGCAGTATACAGCGTGTACCCTCAAAGCCGCACGTGGTCATGGCAGAAGATTGGTTGAATTTAGTGACAGGAAGAGTTGGGCAGTTGGGGAGGTGATTCAGGCTGTTGAGCCCGGGGGACAAATACTCGGTTAGAAATCTGATAGGTCTCTTGAATGCTCCAACAGAACAGGAAGTTCTTGAGCAGATGGGACGCAACCGCTAGCAGCTCTTTGGTAGCGTCTCTCTGTTAAAACCCTTTGTTCTTCCATCTGTTTCCCTTTACATTTACATAACCTGTCCAATGATGGATGGAGGGTGGAGTTTATGGTCCCACACCATCCCATGCCAGTCCCACACCATCACTGCAGTCTGATGAGAGAGGTTCCTCCTTGACAAATATGTATGATTCTGAAAAAAAAATGTAAAAGAAATAAAGCAGCGCTCGAAAGCCATTGAGGGTAATGAGATGAGAAGGACCTGCATGACTGTTGCTGTTACATAGTCCAGTGTACTCAGAGACGGGAGGCGTTAGACTGGACTAGGGTCAGAGACGCAGTGGTCTGAGGGTTAAGCTACAGCCTCGGATCCTTCTAAGGAGGGGACAGCAAGCTGTCATGCTGGACCTTTTGCATTTGTGGCCAAGTTCCCACTGGAATTCTCTTCCACAGTGCAGGGTGTTGGAGGGTATCACATCAGCCACATACGCAGCAAACATTTTACACCTTGGATAGATGTCTTTTAATTCAGGTGTAGCTGAGCAGATGCACCCGAAACATCCCAGAAAGATATGGGACATGGACTGGGTTGTTTATCTTTATGGCCCAAGTTCAGTAGCATGCTAGCTTGTGTTGTTATTGGTAACAACCTACACATTGCACATGGCAAGTATCAGTAGTTTACAAATCAAGCATGACTTTAAATGCCATATACTTTCATGTACTGAAACCAGAATCCCTATCTGGATTTTCAGTCAATCTTAACAAGACTCTCCTCTGGTGTCCCTGAAGCTTCACAAGGAAATAAATTAATGCAGAATTAATAGTAGTAACAGTATATTACATCGTTTGATTAAATGTCTGTAAAGCCTACCTTTGTGTCTTTGCTGCAGCTGAAACTTCTGTATTGTTTTATTTTGCACCTTTGATATTTGAATCAGTAGAAAGACGTTTTGGAAGTTGACAAAAGGGAACAGTCCTTGAAGCTAACTCAGAAGTAAAAATCACTCTGAGACATGCTAGAGGCTCACTGACATCTTATTCAAAGTCTGTTGAAGGTGAAGTGACACAGTTCCTGCTCTTAGTCCCCTCTGTTGAACATCTCGAGGGAGACAAGCACCAAGCTAACACAGTGCCTGACTAAAGGTGGACTTAAATAAGGAAGAGATTCTGAGTCTGTGCCGGGGGGGCTGTTGAAAAGCAAATCCAAATCCAACAGCTACCTGCTGTTCCATTTTCCTTCTAAAAAGCTTTCAAAGTCCCTGTGCTGTGACATTTTTTTTACTATTTAATGTATAGAAGTGTAACTGCAAGATAAATATATAAAGGTTGTGGATACAGCATGCCACATTGCCAGTCTGGAAAAGGCACAGAACTGATTAAGTGTGCATGATGTAATCTTCATGGTGTTCCTCTTATTCCTGTTATACTAATCTTCCAGACAGCTAGTGGGCAGAATGTGGGTAGGTCACACTTATGTGTTCTCTGGCCCAAGCAGATGTGTATGAAATAGGATTTCTCAAAATTTAGGCTGTTTCAGTGCTTTGTTCAAATATGTAATGAGCTTATCCTTATACGCTAATTATGTATCTATTCCTAATGTCTAACTAATGTGGAATATATGTATCTATAAATATAAAAGAGAGGACTTTCAGGGAATCTTTCTGCAGGTGTGGTCTTGTTATGTGATGTCAAGTTATGTTCTTAGACATGACAGCAAAATATGTCTGTTTGGGCTGGATTCCAGGTTTGTCTTTTGTCCTTATATAATGTGAAGTCGTACATGTTGGAGAGGAATATACAGACATCTGAACTTATTGTTACGGTTCATGGACTGTGGGCTAACCACTACTGGCCAAATGCAATTGTACTTCGCCTACCCTTTATTGCTGCAACGCAGTAGTTTATATACACAAACTTTTTGATTATTTTTGAAGGATAGAAAAAGCTGTTTGGCTTGCATTACGGAGCCTGAACTAATTTCATCATTAAGTATAATTTATAAAACTGCAATACTAGAAAACATTCATCAGATCCAGCAGTGACATATTGTTTAATGTGATTTTGATTGGCCTGTAGATGACTGGGTGCCTGTTTCAATTTTCATGCCCAAGAGTGTCTAGTAGCATTGACATCACAAGAGGGGATGTCAACAGTGGTATCTCATCATCGCCTTCCAGTGGTATGCTAGCTGGCAGTATCTGTCATCCCGGTGTTACTATGGAGAAGGAAATGTTTGATGACAATTTGTACGAAGGTTCACAGAGTCTTTCACAGAAGGCTGATTCCTGTCCTGAATTAGCGCAAAATTGAATCAATTTTCTGCAAACCTCGTGACCCATACTTGAGATACCCTTTGAAGTTTCTGTTGATTTTAGTTGTTCACTCAATAAATCAGTTACCAATCTTGATCTGTGAGCGCTGTGCTCAAAATGGGAATAGCTTTTATATGCTTGCGCATAATGATAAAACCGCATTTCAGTCTTCTGTGTGTCTGGTGTGGAATACGTCACGCTCTTGATTAGTTCCTGGCTTGGTCTTAAAATCCATCAGCATGATGGAAATGGAGCTGTTATTTTGTCTGGTGTTGTGGAAGTAGGTTTCCTGAACCGTTTCCTCCGCTGTGGATACCGAGAGCGTGCTCTCTCTCTCTCGCTCTCCCGGGACCCCTCCATGCTGTTGCTCTCTGCCTTGAGAAAAGGAGCAATCTGTTACCATCGCCTCCAGAGGAAGGTCTCTCCACTGCAGTCCTCCAGAGAGGAAGGGCCGGCTCTCAGAGCTGCTGAATCATGGCTTCCCCAAATGCAGGCCAGCTGTTCAGCTGGCTTTCCATCATCCCCCTATCGAGGCTGGCAGCATCTGAAGGGCTGTTCACTCGTGCAGCACACCTTTTTCTGAGGATCGAGATTGTGGCCTGAATTCCATTAAAAAAGCCAAAAAGGTATCAGTTATGACGATCTCCATGAAAAGCCCCAAAGGGGCCAGTTATCAGGATATCCACTATTTTAGTTTTGTTGGTACACATTTGGAGCAGGGCATGTAACCGAAAGTTTGCTGGTTTGATTCCCCTCTGGGATGCTGCTGCTGTACCCTTGGGGTACTTAACCCAGAATTGCCTCAGTAACATATCCAGCTGTATAAATGGACAACATGTAAAAATGGTAATCTAAGTAAGTCACTCTGGATAGGAGCATCTGCTAAATGACAATAATGTAATGAATTTCAGGGACAGACCTCTGTACGCTGCAGCTGCATTTGTTTCACCATCTTGGTCTTTCTTCGCCGTCAGTCTCTTTCAGCTTGCACTGCAGTGCAGTTTTGCGCTCACACATGCACTCGGTCATAAGTATAACGACACATGTTACAGCACGTGCTCCCATGATCCTCTAGGGCTGTGGCCCTCATTTTCCAGTTGGGTTAGAGAACACAAAGTGATCACTTCCCATCATGCCCTCTGGCCTAAGAAGGGCATCATAAACATGTTCCGTCACTTCTCTGCTATGGAACGTTTGTTGTGGGCGGAAGGCTTTTCATGTTTCAAAAAGAATGCTCAGCACCAAGTTCCTCCCAGGAGGTTCAAAACAACTGGAAACGCTTTACAGTAACTGTGTGTACTTAATGTATGCGTAAAACATTTGCAAATAATACATTAGAGTGACACAACAGTTAAATTAAGTATTCTTGTTGTATTATTACATGAATGGCAGTCATTATGTTTATTGTAAATAGTGATTGGTAAACTTCAAATGACTATAAAGTGTGTGGTTACAGTGTGGTTAAATTGAACATATGGTACCACACTCTTCACTTTATAAATCATTTGAAGTGTACCAATTTGCATATACCATATGCCCCATAAATGATGTAATAATCATGACTAATACTATGTGTGGCTGTTCTGTCACTTTTATGTAGTGCTTACGAACAAATTATGAATATGCATTTAATTTAAAGCCACCAACAATCTGGTCTAATTCCCCTTCTGGTATGATTTATCTTCCCTCCAAGAGTTCCAGAATTTGCTGGGTCCTTTGTTTTCATGTGTCCCAGATTCTCACTGCTCCCAAAAGTTGTAACACTTCTTTGTGATGTAACAGAAGAGTGAAAAGGTGTAATTGTTTTCTCCAGGAAATGCCTGCCAGCTTCCTGTCAACAACCTGTGTTCCTGTTAACATTAATGCTTCTGAAATGAGAGGCCGGTGTCTTCAGCCTCTCCTTCTGCTGGTGTTGGAAATGGAATGTCAACACACGGCATTATCATCATGTTGTCGTGTCTCTACAGAGGCCTGTGCACAGAGACATAATCCCCAGGTGGCCCAATGTCTGCTCCAGGAAGAGGTGGCACATGCTGAGCAAGAATCTGAAGTAAGTCTGAGCTCATTTGGGTCATCAGTGATGCAGAAATGACATTTTCCTCAGAGTGTTAAGCCTTGAATAAAAACCCGACAAATGGCCTGCCTTGAAATTGAAATGAGTAAAACTGTAGCTGTACTTGTTTGTAAGATCAAAGTAGGTTGCCGGTGTGTGGCTTCTTGTACATATCTGGCTTCCCAGTGGCTGTACTCCTGTTAACATTGTTGGGTTTGGAGCATAAATGATTCTCCTTGCCAGAGGTGTAAAGAGGTGGTCCCCAAACACAATGTAGGTAACTGCCCAGTGGAACACAACCCAAGCGAAAAAAGGAAATTCACATCTGGATTTCTTGAAAAGTGTGGGATATGGGAGGACAAGCTTTCAAGACCACCTAGAATTGATGTTTGTTCTCCTTTGTTTGTCATGCGGGGGCTGCTTCACAGGGTCTCCTTGAGAAGTTCATGGCAGGCGGCGTGTCCCTGGAGGGGTTCCTGGAGTCCTTCCAAAGCAGCAGGAAGGTGTACCACATCCGCCGCGCCCAGGCCGAGAAGATCCGGGAGTTCTCCAGACCTCAGTGGAAGTTCAGGAACCTCCATAAAGCCGAGGCCAAGACATCCGAGCAGCAGGATCCTCCTCCTCCCGAGGGCTGCGCCGCTCAGGGCCCGCCACGCATCTTCCAGCTGCGCTACGGCCTCACCCCGGCCATCATTCTCCCCCACTTTCCCCACCCCTCCTCCCAGGCTCCGGCCCATGCTGCCTGCCTGCCTCCCCTGGACAGCCACGTAGGAAAGGTCCCTGCTTCTAGGCCTAGTGCCCCCCATCCTGGCCCAGGCCCCGGCCAGCCAGTAGGCCTGAGGGTGATTGGACAGATCTCTGGCTGGCCAGCCAGGCCTGTGCGTTTACAGCAGCTGTGCAGACAGCCCAATCACCACCAGCCGGACCCTCCATACCGATAATACTGCTCCCTCCTCTCCAGGCCTGGAATGGATTGAGTCTGGAAGACATTTCCAAGATCACACACAGTGATGGATTGAGATCTTTTTGGTTCTGTTGCTGAAAGTCTCATTTTTCACAACAGCTAAGCGGCAGGCAGGCCGTACCAATAGCATCTTGAACACCCGTAACCGCAACAACCAAAATGTAATAAAAAATTTACGAGAATCCATAAAATGGGGTTAAGACGAAATTGCACATATTTCTGGTCAGAGGGAAAACTGAATTAACTCTTAATTGTCTTTCACTTTTTCAATGTCAGCGTTGTTGTGGATTATAAAAGTGCAGCTAGGTGTCGTGTTTTTGCCCAGAAATGGCATTTCTCAATGGCCTGGTGCAAACTGCTGTACACTGCCACCAAACTGGTGTTTTTATATTTCTGGGTGGAGCAGTGGTCATGAATGGCTTAATTTTGTTCTGTGGAAATCAATAAAGTTTTACTCATTGTGTTTATTATGAAATGTCATGGATTCATTGCAACCAAAACACATGTGATTGTAGCATAAAAGTGTTTTATGGTAATGCAATCAAACACTGTTCATATAAACCCAAATATGTATATATAAAAACAGACATCATAGCAAAAGAATGAAAACATGAGTGTTTTGGTGTTCCGTGTTGATGCAATGTCCTAAATAGGAGCAAGTATTTTCAGTCTTTTCCTGCTTTAGTGCATGTCCGTATGGAACAAATTAAACCACTGGAAATAACATCAGCTGTTAAAGGTGCTGTTTTATATGACTGATGAGACATTGTTTTTACTCTAGAACCATGCTGAGATCTTATCTCGTTGCCCTTCTGAGTCTGTCCAATTTTGGAGTTATTGCATTTGGTTCAGACTATGTAAAACACTGCCGTATTAATAGCAGTTCTTGGTGTGTGCTTGGCTTGATATGGACAGGTTTAGATCTAATGTTGAAGGGTGTTGTTTTTTTTTGCCTCCAGGATTGCGTGCTTCATAGATAACAGCAGAGATGAGGAGACTGTGGGGTCAGAGGTTGGCAGAGAGAAGGAAGAAGGGGGATAAGTCTAAATTTACCTCCCTCCCTGCTGTCTCGATCTGACGGTGTCTGCCTGGGGGTTTTGGGTGAATTCAGGCTGCTGCTAGTATCTGCTTCTCAATGTCGTAACCTGGGTGACCTCCTCTCTCTGCCTGCAGTTCCTGTGCCTTATTCATATGTCAGCTTTCTGTATCAGTCAGGTCCTATAGCGCTGAAGCAGGCTTGATTCAGACATTTCCTTTTCAAATTTAAACCACTTTTATCAGCTTTGTGGTCAAAAAGGAGTCAATGATGGAGGGCAAAGAGATCGCAGTTGCACAGACGGCTCAGAATCAGCATGAGTGGTTGACACCATTGGCGGCCTCTTACTGATAAATCTACCTCAGTGTTGACTGTGACTCCACTGCTGAATCAACAGTCTGCCTTTAACACCAATGGGTGATTTTCTGCAGGGTTTAAAAAAAGAATGCAGTTATAGTTAATGGTGTCTTTTACAGGATCCTTTTTTCCCTTGTGCAGAATTGGTAAGATCTGTGTCATGTTGTGTGCTGATTTCGACCTTAATAGGGTAGGAGTCCATCAGTAGCCTCACTGACCAACACCACAGTCACACCCTCAAACCCTGTCTCCATGGCTGTAGTATGGAGATGCTAATGGCTGCGGTGGTGAATGAGCTGTTGCAGGTGACTGCGGTTTGGCCACCTTGTAAAGGTGAAATGATGGCATGGTAATCTGTAACCCAAGCACAGGGAGACAGCGTTATCCCTGACACCGCCCGACCCACTAGGCCCGAGGAAACTCCGCTTGGGTAACACGTGAGGATGCCCCTGCCCAAACTCAGACGAAGGCCAGCTGACAACAAAGCCGCCGGGGCTCCGAGGACGACGGAGCGTCGCGGCTGGCAGCCCCGCGGCACAGCTGGCAGGCGGGTGAACCTGAACTTTTTACCGTCACACGATAGCTCTGATCACTCTGTCTCTGTCTCCACCGAGGCTGATCCACGGTCAGCCAAGGGACCCTGACTCAGACAGAGGGTGCATGCTAAAAAAAACAAGAAACACCCTTACTCAAGCAACATTATTTCAGCTGATTTATTTTTTTTTATACAGGACTGGGCGTTAATCCAATAATGGTCTTCCCCGAGGCTTTGAAAGGCTATGAAGGGCCCACATTCATGTTTCCTAATCTTTTTATTTTGTTTAGTGCATTTTTCCTTCCGCAGCTCTGCAGGTCTCAACACGGTTTACATCGATATTACCGCTGGCCTACAGGAAGAAAAACGGAAACCTTCGAGCCCCTACAGCCCACAGTTCAGCAACAAACACAGCAGAAACATTTACTCAACGCAGGTACACCTCCTGTTGGCCAAATTGCAATGACGTCATTCACAGTTCACACAGTCTGTGAAGGGTGATATCGCATACCCTCAGTTCTGTGTAATACGTGAGAAGTGAGTGATCCCCACATCAGTCTAGTATAGGTTTGGCTTTGTATGTTGTGTGTTTTCGAGTGATAGGAGCCTTTCTGTCAAGCGCTGTGTCTGTGCACTGTTTGTACAGTGAGAATAAGACTGCAGGATTTATTCAGCTACTTTGTCAAGGCTTTTTTTCAATTCTTTGCACTCACAGTATTGGTATGCAAAACGTCTCTGAGGTCTCAAAGCTGACAAAACAAAACCTGCCGCCCACAGCTTTACTGATAAACACTGGTTGTGGCTGACATCATATCCACTGTGATATAACAGGGAGGGTAACACAATAGGAAGACATATTCAAACTCCCATTTTACCTACCCTGCTGCTTTTCCTGCTGCTTGCGGGTTGTGTGAACCTCTCTGAAGCCAAATCAAAGAGTGCTGTTACCTCACTTGTGGGAAAGCGTACCCAGAAACCTCTAATTTACGTCTAGCCATTCCCTCCCTGCACTGTGCCGTGGGATATTATAATGTAATGTCACACTGTGAACTGGGCAGAAAAAGGTGCTCCCAGAGAAATCCGCTGTTACAATGGAATATTTTGTCCCTAGTTCTCATATGCGATGCACAGTGGTCTATACTCTGCATTGAAGGAAGGATATTTTTTTCCCTTTTGAACACCATAAAGAAAGTCTTTAGGGCAATGTCAGTTTGCATGGCCAACTGGATACTCAACTGCCAGTGACCCAGTTACACACTGAAATGGCATGACATACCATTGAACACCTACATTGCACACGTAATAAAATCATACACACTACAGCTTTGGGTGTTCAATGCCAAAATATAAAAAAATATACTCTATTATAATTATACTTCTAGCTAAATATGTATACCACTTCTAGCTAAATATATGATGTAGAATAAATTGCTCAGTCAAGTGTAAACACTTGAAAAATACTTTATATCAACTGTACATCAAGAACATCAGTTTGAACAATACAGTAAGCAAACTGGAATGATGAAGGTGAATCAAAGAACACATGTCTCCTCTTTTGCCTGCTGTGGGTCTGGAATCAGATGATGCATATATATTTTAAGCTTTTTGTTGCAGAGAATTGTGGGCAGCTCTTGGTTTTCTGGGATCTGCCTGATCCCCTGAGGGGGTGAGCCTCAGGGTCATGTGACCAGGTCTGGCTCTACGCCCTCATTAGTCCTGAGACCAAAGACAGCGGCCTGTGCAGAAGACGCACCCAACAGGCCAGAGGCAGGAGGCATTGTCAGACGGCGGGCTTGTTTGTCCTGGAATCAGACTTCTGTTACATCAGTGTCAACGGCTGCCATTGTCACTGGCAGCTCAAATTGGGCAATTTTCCCATCTGTCAGCAGCCCGTTAAATGCCTTTGAACTCCGCTTCTCTGGGCCTGGTCTTCATCAGAGGGTAAAATTTGGCTCCTGTTTGGTGGAGGAGGTGAGAACCACATGCAGAGGGTTCACATGACTTTGTAAACCGCTTCAGATGTGAGCATGTTAACATGCCAGCTTCTGTAAGATTGTCAATATGCCAAGATCTCAGATGGTTTTCCCTATTTAAATTGTAAGGAGACTGACTGATAAAAAGTGATGTGAGCAGATAATCATGGCCAATTATGTAAGACTGTCAACTGAACAAGATCTTTTATGGTTTTCCAAATTTAAATGTAAAGAGATTAATTGATGGAAGTGTATTTGTGCTTATGAAGCTATGGCAGATTAGTTTTAGAAATGACATAGCTTTGGGTAATTTTGCTCTTATTTACCTAAGGCAATGGCAGTACAGCCACATGTACTCTGGTGTATTTCATTTTTCTCAGTGGGCATTTGTCAAAAAAAGAAAAGCATTCATTCTGATTCGCAACCGTCTTCCTTACAAATTGCATGCTTTCAAAGCTCTCTGTAAAGATACAGCTGATATTACAATACTGCATAGAAAAGGTTATAATTTAGTGCAATGACTCCTGACCTCTGTGGTGCTGAACTTCAGTTCTCCAGTTCTTCTCTGTGGAATGGTGCCATTATCATCATTATCCATATTCAATAGTCCAGAGGTATATATTTTCTCAATAAAAGTGAAGGACAGTGTTTTAAATCTTTTGTGTCTGACTTGGGGTCATCATCAAGGGATGATCTTCCACTCTGATGTCTCCACGGAGATTTCAAACAGAGCCTTGAACATGCCATGGTTACCATTATAGTTTATTAGCCTTAGAAGTGAAAAGCTTTCATGGTTAACAGATGTAGCTCTTTCAAAAACTCAAAATCTAAAAAAAACGGAGAAGGTGAGAATTCTCTGCTGTAAACTATGTTAATTTTTTATAGAAAGCAGACCAATTAAGGTTGACTTCAGATACACAAACACAGGCAGCAGTGAGCATATTGGTAAGGAGCAGTATAGCATAGTGGTAAGGAGCAGGACTCAACCGAAAGGTAGCCGGTTTGATTCCATGCTGGAGCACTGCTGTTGTGCCCTTGGGCAAGATACTTAACTCAGTAAATATCCAGCTGTATAAATGGATAACATGTAAAAATGGTAATCTATCTAAGTCGCTCTGTATAAGAGCATCTGCTAAATGCCAACTATGTAATGTAATAATGTAACACAGGCCAACTGCATCTTGAAGCCAGACTGTGATTTGCTTTGGTGTGTTGAAAATAGATGTTAGATCACTTTCAATCTCTTCCTACTGTGCTTCAAACAGTATCAGAAAGACACACCTGCCAATCAAGTCCCTCCAAAAATTAAACATTGGAACATAGGGGGTGGAACACTGCAGTAACATAAAGACCAGCCTCTTCAACAACAATTCCCCTTGCGTTTAGCTAAAACCCTTTGGTGACAGCATCATAAGAATTGCATTTCTGAGCCTGGATCCCTGGTGCATTTCACGATACTGATGCTGTGAAACCAAAACTACGCTTTGCAGTCTTAGAGGCAATGTTCCAAGCAACCATGTTATTATGGAAGCATGCATCTCAAAACCGCAACTCCCCTGCTGCCGCATCTGATAAACGTCACCCCCCACCCTCGGCGGGGGAATCAGCGACGCCCCTCCGCTCCTGCGGACTAGATGTCACCGGGGAGACAGAAATAAAGCAGAGAAATTGTACAGGTGCGTTCGCCTGTGTCGGGATGAGATTGTCACAGATTGTGTCATGCAGGGCCCAGTGACAAATGACCCGAATAGAGAACAGAGGCACCCTGGGAGAAGAGGACTTCGGTGAGCTCGGTGTGTAAGGTCACAGAAAGCCCCCCCTATCACAGTAAGTGAACTGATATGAAAGCTGTCAGCGCTGATTAAGACAGGTAACTGTATTAGTGTTGGCAGCCTGTAGGTATATTCAGCTGTCCCAGACAGAGGCCACAGGAGAAATCTATCTCATGCCTTCCAGAACCCGCTTACTCTCTCACGCTCTCTTGCTCACACACACTCACACATGCACACACACACACACACACACACACATTTGTACAAATAAAAAAATATTCATTTTTGAACTTGCTAGTTTAATGCTGTTTTTTTATTAAATGACCAATATTATTATTAATGTCTAACATGTGGTACCTCTGTATGATTAAATTGGGTATTTAAAGTATATCAGCCAGTCATAGCAATGGATTAATTTCTTATCTTTATTTGCCTCCAAGGCTATGTCAAGCATAACAATTTAAAACAAGGGGCAGCTTGCCGTGTAGCTAATCATGCCAAAATATACAATAAAGTACGTTTCAGAGGAAGAGCAATAAAATAAATAGAAAAGTCCAAATCTTGTTATTTGCTCGGGTGAGGCATTATTCTGTGTGGTATACAAGCACAGAATACAAATCTTGTCACACCTAAAATACAGCCAGTTATCCAAGGATAACTCAGAGGAGCAGCACACCTTAGCGAGAGCGCTGGTGATACTCTTACCATACAGCAGATAGCCACTGATGATCCAGTGTTAAAGGCTGACACAGGCTACTTTAGCATCTGTGTATGGGTTAGAGGAGGAAAAAAGTCAAGGGCTGCAGCAGTATGACCATTTTAAAGCAGTGTTTCCTAACCCCACTCCTGGCGGCACCCTGTCCTGCATATCTTCTATCTATCCTTGCTCCACCTACCTGACTGAACTCATCAGTGGCACGTTTGATTAGCTGAGCACACCTGATTTAATCAAGCAGCAAGGACAGACAGAAGATATGCAGGACAGTGTGCCGCCAGGAGTAGGGTTGGGAAACACTGCCTTAAAGATCTGCTGTTGTCCCATGCAATCATTACCACCAGGTATATGTATTATAATGTGTGTAGTTCAATTTGGCTAAACGCTGTGTAAAAAAAAAAAAAAAGAAAAAAAGAAAAAGAAAAAAACGTGAGGAATAATTTACAACTCATTGCCCACTAGAGGCTGCTCTGCATCCACTTTCTCTGTTGGCACGGGAGCCTTGTCTTATTGACTTTAACAGATGCCGTTCCATGCTCCTGCTCTTGTTACATCAACAGCACATGTGGTTTGTAATTAAGTGCATTGCGCAACATGATGATGGCATTTTCAATACACAGATGAATTTAGAAAGAAACATATGGCCAAGACAGCTACTGATAAACAGGAGAACGCAGCAGGTGACTGAATGAACATTCTAAATGACAGTACATACTGCAATATCACATTTGAAACAGCGTTATATATATCTGCATCTGTGCAGATGCTTAAGAACTGGCAGTAAACACAAAGTTGGCAGGTCAGGTGATGTATATGTATCTTTACATAAGTAGATAGTTAAAAGTAGAAAATCTTCTCACTGCCCTTTGACTAAATCAAACAAGGAACCCATATTTTTATTGGGGGGCTAATAGGATATTGCATTTTTACAGCGCTTTTCAAGAATCTTAAAGTGCCTGACAGTGAAGAGAGCGTGAGTCACTATAACCTCCACCCAATGTGTAGCACGCACCTTTGCGAGCAGCAGTGTGACACAGTCCTAAGAAGCAGGACTTGTAACCAAAAGGTTGCTGGCTTGATTCCCTGCTGGGGCGCTACTGTTATACCCTTGGGCAAGGTACCCAGTGTTGCCTCAGTAAATGTCCAACTGTATACATGGATAGAGTTGTAATCCATGTAAGTTTCTCTGGGTAAGAGCATCTGATAAATGACAACAGTGTAATGCATGGCGGCATTTTGCACCAGAATCCCTGGGAAATCGCTACTCTGCGTGGTGAGGGCCACAGGGGCTGTTGTGTTATGATGGACAGATGAGGGTGGCTCTGTGCCTTGTTCCCACTTTAGGTGTGGAGGAGTGTACTGTGGGTTTGGGTACTTTAAACAACCTGAAAGACCTGGGTAATTTAGAAAAAAAAAAACATGGTCAACACCCCTCACAATACATCATTTTCAGACTGGTATTTGCCATGCATATCCATGACCTGTTCCAGCCTTTGGCCACATTCCTGCACTTGCGGCGTCTGGTATCTGTTAAGTGGTGAGGTTCCTGTCTGAAAAGGCAGAACGAGAGGGCTGTGACCCTCCACCTTGCTATTTTCTCCCAGTTACACGGTGAGGTTGTGTTACGCAAGCAGTTCAGAAGGGTCCTGACTCGCTGCTAAGTGTTTTTGCCCTTTCTTTTTCTTACATAGTGATTTCTCCTCTGAATAAAGTATTAATGCATGTTTCATGATGTTGTTGTAAAGAGATCTCTTTCATCATTAGATGTTGTCTGGGTTGGCCAGCCTCCTTAAAATGCACTTCTGTTGCTGCTTGTTGCATTTACTTTGTGTTTATTTAGGTTTATGGCATTACTGTAACGGGGATGGCAGGTTTTGTGATATGTGTGATAAGGTACCTTTTAAGAATCCTGGGTTTAGGATTTGGTTGGAAAGCAGAGTACTTTTCATGTTTTTGAGGTTCCTGTACTTGTACCATTTTAGAAAATTATGTCAGCCTAAAAGGGCCCAGAGCAGCTTTGTAAGTCTGCTGTATATGATTTAGAATTTGGAAATGTAGGTTGCCTTGGAAGTTAGGGGCTTGATATTTCCATTAACTTCCACTGAACAACAACAGTGAACCTAACCACAATCTTCACTCTGTAGGCTGCCAATGCATTGGTCTGCCTTTCATGTGCAATGGTAGCATTGTGTTGTCTTTGCTAATGCACAAATGCAAACCTTTCTTGTTTTGAGATGCATTATTAATTGGCAACGAGGATATGTTCAGAGCCATAGTGTGGATGGGGTTTTACTTTTCACAATGATACTAATTATATTCCCTGCACATTGCACAGAGGAATGTAGGGGGTCCAGCAGCATGTCACTGTTAAACACTGTAAGTGAATCTTCAGCATTGTGTATGCTGCCACTGGAATTATTGTTTTTATTTGGTGGGCAAAATGTCAATTAATAGTTTGCTCTTTATGGAAATATAACACAAGAATTACTTTAATAGACATTTATTCAACATTCATCCAGCTGTAAACATTTAACTTTGTAATACATTCAAGTAATTTCACCACTTTCATATTAACCAGCAATACAAAAGTGACAGCAACACATGATGGCAAAACACAATGCCTTCACCTGTAAGCTGAAAAAGCTTAAGACATCTACACCAAAAGTGAACCTGTGTTCCCTTTTAGTGTGGTTAAAAAAACAGTGTCCATTCTGATAGGACAGTTGGCATGAATCTGTCCCATATTACACCCATGGTCTCTCCACCTGGCCGTCAGCATCACGGAGATGGACTGTGGTGTCAGCAATCCGCTAGTCTACTGCCCTCTTCGGTGGGCATATCTGTGCGTCTGACTGCTTAGCGGCACAGACACAGAGATGAGCTCTCTCTGCGAGCCCTCACGTTAGTGTCAGAGAACACCCAAACAAACAAGCAGAGGCAGGCTCAGATCGGGGATTCCCAGGACTGCTGGGCTCTCGTCACGGCCCTCTTGATTTGCTCGTAGGAGACAAACATCACAATGTTCCAAGACCCCAGACGCAGGAAAGATGGCATGAACCTAGAGCAGAACAAATCAACAGAGAGCTGTTATTATAATGGCATTCAAAGGGGAGGTCAGGGCGTTGCAAAAAGGTGCTTGAGGTAAGCAGCTCTCTAAAGCCTCTACTGAGCCAGTATGTACCCCTTGTAGAAAGCGGTGGGCCCCTCCTTGGTCAGCATGGTGAGAGCGCAGTTTATCGCACTGCTGTACTGTCCCGGGGAGGAGTTCATGAACCGTGTCTTCACCACGTCCACCGGCGATGCCACAATGGTGGTGCAGAAGCCAGCACCGAAAGCCGCCGTGAAGTGACAGGGAAGGTTATCTGTGAAAGAGGGACACACACATTACATACATACTTGTGACATTGGAATCCACTTCAGATCCTTTAGTGTGATTCTCTGACATTGTAAAATACAAGCGTTGATGATTTTTATTTCTATAGATGCAAGTGTCATTGAGTGAAATTTTCTATGAAAACCCCAGAAACATGGGCCACTAAAATGGCACATGTCATGAATTTTACTGTGCAAGCAGAATATTTAAAGCTGTAAGGTCTGCATGGAAAGTCGCTCTTGAGAGTCCCATAGTTTGCCTACCTGTCATGAGGTCATATTTTAAGATGAGGTCTTTGATGATGTCATAGGTGACCAGTTCCGCGCAGTTCACAATGGCGTTTCGTGTTATGTTAGGCATGCAACCTGAAAGAGACAAAAAAGTCGAAGAAATGAATATAAACAATTGCTATAATTTAACATAACTGAATGAAAAATTATTTCTTTTGATTTTATTTGTACTGATTTTTTAGCAAACAATGCATGGTAATAAGATACAGTCAAGCAGGTGGTGGAATGTAGCCTTGGGGGAGAGACTTGACAAGTAAATTGTCGAAAGGTGAAAGGGTGCAAATACCTTTCCAGAGGCCCCTGACGCCCTCGTCTCGCGCGATGGTCCTGTAGGCATCCATGGTGCCGTTGTACCTCCTCACCCCATCGGTCAGACGAACCTGGGCCTGGAATCGCACCTTCACTACGTCTGTGGGCTGAGCGAACGCCACGGCCATTGCTCCTGTGGTGCAGCCCGCCATCAGCCGGCTGACAATACCGGCATCTGCAGACAGAGGGCGACAAACATGAGCTACAAAACATCACACTCAGAAAGTCTCAAATGTTCTCACATTCCTGTCAAGTGCTCCTTTCCCACTATGCTACACTGCTGCCACTGTTGTATGATTTGGAAAGGGGATACAGTGGATTGAGACAAAATTAAGACTTTGAGCGCTGGACACTTGTAAAAATATAATAAGATGGACTGACTTCTTATCAAAATCATGGCTGTGCTTACTAAAAGCTGAGGTGGCAAGAACAGTGCAACAGCTGCAGCACTTAGATGCTATAGCTGCCTTAGCCAGCTCATAGTACTGCTGCCCATTTGAAATGCAATATCACTCCGGTGAACTCTGTAAACAGCCCTGAAGTTTCTCTAAAGCTTCCTGGTGACACCAGAAAGGTCAAACTGACACTGGCTGCTGATACCTCCTGTGGACAGGACAATTGGGGGGTTTGATCCCTCATTCTAGTTTCCAAAACACTGGAGGGGGGCTTAACGCTCCGCTGGTCAGTTTCCCAGTCTCAGCCTCTTTGCCTCAGCTAGTGTGCAGTGGGGGTTCTGGACCCAACTAAATGCCATGCACCCCCCAAGTAAGGGGGCTGTGCATTGGTGGCAGTTGAGATGAATTGTCTGCTACTGGAAAACACTGAAATTCAGTCCATTTCATTATCAGTATGTCATAACCATACTGTTGAAGTTTGCATAGACTTACTCTCTGATCCGCGGGTGTAGAACTGCTTCATGGAGTCGTACAGCCCGATGCGGACAGAGGCGAAGCTCATCTGTCTCTGCAGACCAGCCACCAGGCCATTGTACAGACTTCTTGGGCCCTCCATCTTCACCATGGTGGTGATGGTGCCGAACACCCCCTTATATTTCATCCCTTTTCCCCCCTCTGCAGCCCGGGCCTCCCCCTGAATCTGGAACACAGAGACGAAGGTGGTCATTTTAGGGCCTTGGAAATGCAGTACCTCATTGTTTTAATGTATCAAATGGTACAATATTTAATTAAAAAGTTTACATACAAATTTGCCAGGCTAGGGAGACCCACTGAAAGCAGTGGTAGGCAAGAAAAACTGGTGATGGTTCACTTTCTCTGAAATGCAAATGTCTGTCCTCACCTGAAGCCGGACTTTGGCTGTGTCTAACGGGAACGTGACCAAATCTGCAATGCAGGCTGCAGTTCCAGCTCCGAAGAACTTGACCGTGGCCGTAGGGGCCAGATCTGTGGGCTTCATTCCAACCATGACTGCGCTGGGAACAGAGGAATTCCAAAAAGCTTCTCTGCAGCTCTCGGTTTTAACTGAACAAACCTGCAGCGATGTTCAGTCTCTACCTGTAATATGAAGAAAAGGGTCCATAAAGGGTCCATAAATTTCTACATAGTGTGTATGGCAAGAGAATACTGCTCCTTACACTGGTCATCTTTCAAATGATATCTGTGTTTAGGGTTTGTGATTACTTGTTAGGATAGAGTTGATTATGTTTCAGGTTTCAGGCAGTGAGAAGTTTTCCTCTTGAAAGTGGTTGCCTGCTGTACAATCTTCGGCCATAAAACTGCTTAAGGTGTAGCACAAAAGCAGCATACCACTGCCTGTGAAAGAACAAATACTGTCAGTAAGATGAAGGGTGAGAAGCATCAGCTGAAATCAGTATCATAGTACAATGATGGCCCACCTTCATTGTCACTGCAAATATGATGTAGTCACAGTGCTGACAATTCTCTTACATTTATTAATGTATGATAGTCTATTATTGAAGGATATATATATTTTTAAAGTAATCCCATTAAATCGGAAAAAAGGTATAGCACACGTCCAGCAAAAATTTACCTGATTGATTAATGTACAGTAATCCAATGTTTCAGACGCAAAGTGTTGTAGTGATCCTGGGCGTTATTCCACAGAACTTGATGTTCACTCTTTCGAGTGTCATTGGAGATGATTTGGTGGAGCGGTGAACCCTCACATTTATACCCGCCTGCTCTGACGCGCGTGCCATTCACGACCCGAGTTGCGCCAACGTGTGTCACGCCTAGGTCATACATATGCATGTCTGAAGTTTTCACGTTGAGTCACACTACCTTTGATAGCTTGTTTTTGAAAACTTGAAAACATTATTGACATTCTGCTTGAGAAATCTATTACGCCAAACAAATCGGAATGTTCTGTTTACTGTTTATATGTTTTACTGATACAATATTTTTCGCTGAATTCACAGGACGCGTGGAAGCAACAGGCGCAGAAGCTGTAACGCAAAATGGGGGATACGTGGGGTCTCAGATATTCCACAGTTACTGCAGATATACAGGTGTCGATATTTTGTCTTTAATCACCCTCGACAGATGTAATTGTTGAGTGCAAAATGTAAAAGGGAAGAATTAGTTTAATGAGCTGATCCTTGGTCGGTGCTTAACGATCTGTGCAGCAGTAAGTGTTCCGTAAAGTGCAATTTTTTGTAATTTTACTAAATAGGAATTATAAAAAGTAAATAAATCCTGCAACATAACTTTGAAATATTAAAATATTTGCAATGCAGCTAAATAGAAAACATGTTAATGTTCACATTCTGCTTATTTGTAATCATTTTTATTTGGGTATATTATGCGTAATCGTGAATCAAATGAAATCAAAGTTCGGAAATATTGGTGACTAGTAACTGAAAAGCGTGTGAAAACTAAATGCTGATTCGATTTCATGCGTTTCGGAACACTGTGACAGTGCTTTTTACCGGCAAGTTCCGTCTGGAAGTTATTCATACCTCGAGCCCTCGATCTGAACTCAAGCTGCTGCAGAATGAGGAAGTAGGCAGACATTCGTCCAATCCGGTGCGGGGGCTCGTCTTGCCTTCTGACGCTCCGGCATCACTGGATTTGGCAAGAACAGTCTGTGCTGTGTGTGCTGGCCTTGTATACGGGCCCAAGGCACTGTCTGGTCAAAACATCTTAAGATCCTGTCCCTTGAATGAAACTTAAGTCATGATCAGTTGTGTTCTGAACTCATTTAAGAAAGAAAAGCAGTCAAAACCCACACAGCAAATCCACCATTGACCAAATGCCACAGTTTTTGGACCTGTGCTTAATAACCATGTTAGTTTTTCAGACAGGGACTCATGTGCTTGATTGGGCTGATCATTGCAAACCATTTGCATTAGTAAGACCTAGAATTCACATTTAAATTTATAGGAAGCAGTCCAAAGCTTCTGTGAAACTGTAATTTGCATGCCGTTTAGTTTGACCTCTGAGTTGCATTTTAATAGTATTCACACTCAAAAGCATTGTTTCCTTGCAACAAACATTCTGGGAATTGAAGAGTTACTTCACAGGATTGTCTAGTGAGACACTTTTTGGCTTATTCCCTACAGTAAACATATGCTAATGCCTGACACCTTTAGATCTCTGATCAAGAGCTCTGTATCACAAAAAATATCACCAGCGTTAGGTGGAGCAGCCATGTACAGTATGTTCTCCTTACGTAAAACTGCATGTTAAGAGGTTTGTCAGCTTTCAAGGGTTGTGACCCCTAGCTTTTTAGCCTGGTGTGGCGTATGAAGTCTGCATAGCGCCCTGAAATACCAGGACATGTACCCCTCTTTTTCACCTCCCAAAGGGCCACTGAACTTGTGTAATGTTCTGGAAACCGAAGGAGGACACGCCATGTCAGTGACCAGTCCATACATGCGGCTGAAGGGGTGTGTTACCATCTGTTTGGCATCTCGCACAGCTCTTAGAGTCTTCGTGTGGTTCCAGAAATAAGCGCATGCAGGAAGCCAGGTACGAAGGAACCGGTCTGGACTGGTCAGGTGTGTAAATCAAGGGGCACTTTGACAGTAGTTACAAAACGCTGTCTTTCACCTCTTCTTCACTGAAGTGAGTGCCTGCTGCTGAAATATTGTATTCCAACCTGCAGTGTTGATGATATGTGATTACAAAAGAAAAACTTGCCCATCCATTAAAAATGAAATCTCCTTTATTTAATAAAATAGGAAAATAATTTGCATATTTATAGTCTTTACATAATTAAAAAAATACTGTACATGAACAGCATCAAAACATTATTTAGATACACACCACTACAATGTGACATATCAAAATATCTACAGATTTTATATCAGCTTTTAGCAGATGACATACATTCACAGAAACACACTGAACATTGTGTACAAACAAAACAGAAAAGAATGCTATTTTTCCTCTGAAAAATTAGATGCAAAAATCTTTGCGATTCTTTTTGTTTCTTCTTTATTCACAGAAGATGGTGGTATTTTGGGTCTCTGTCGTGGAGCTCTCCGAAATGGAACTGCCTGCTGACTGGATTTCTGTCCCTGAAATAAATTGTTTTTACAAAATCACTTTGGTCCAATTGCTTTAATATGAAAAGCATATCATTTCTGAAATATTTTACAAATTAGGGAAAACATGCCTAATGACAAAAACCTCAAAGGAGGTGCTGTAGTCATGATTTTTACCGTCACAAAAAATGTAACTTTTTAATGTATAGCATTACAAGGAAATGCATTAGTAGTTTATTAGCACTTTTATCAGTTTCCACTCCTGCAACATACCAGACCATTTCCTCAATGAGGACTCAACTGCAATTGAGACAATGAGACTCCGCAAACCAGTGAACAGCTGACCTTTTCTGCTGGACTTAATTTTAGAGGTGCAAATCGCCTAATATTTTCCATGAACTTCTTGACATTAAATGCACAATAACCTGCATCTGAACCATCAATCAGTTATTTATGAAGCCTAAGGCTTCCTGCAGTCAGAAAATTGACATGATTAAATAAAGCAGAAACTTAAGAGTGCACCTAGGGGTGGTATCTGAAATTATGAGTTGTTAAACCATTTTGTTTCATTTTGCATATATGTATCATTAAGAATCCCCCTAACACCTGCTACTTGTATAATTGTTTATTTCAAATGTAGTATCGCAATGTGTTTTGGATTCTGTGATCTAGTGACTGGTAGTTTGTGTACTTGGCTCCACTTAGTTTCCAGGCTTGGGCTTGAATACCATTATGTTCACACTCACTGGTCTGGGAGTGTTGTTAGCCTGGTTTGAAACTGTTGCTCATTTAATGTGAATGGATACACTTCTGTGCTTGAAGTCCCTCTGGAAATGAGCATCTGCTAAATGAATGTAATGTAATGTAATGAGCTTAACTTTATTTCTCTACAGCAGATGAAAAAGTATTAATGAAAAACTGAGTTAGAGAAAGAGTGTAGACAACCATGTCAAGGCTGATATGTCAATGCTTGGTACATCCAAATATTTTCCCCAGGTTTTGAATTTTCATAGAAACATTCTTTGAAACTGTTCTACACTACAGCAGACTTTTTAGATGTCCAGGAACTGCCACGCGACAACCGACACTTTCTGGATATATTGGTCCACATCAGGTTTATCATGCACTTATGCTTAATGCTCAACAATTATACACTGTCCTATCAATGAAATGAAGGTACATTACGAGTGCTCTTCTTACAGATGGGATTCATTCTTGGATGATGATGATTAAAGAGCTTCAAGTGAAAGCAAAGTTAATACGGTGAACTAAATAATTTTTCTGTTGATCAATGAAGCGGACAACCTTATTGTCTTTCTACCAATAGCCTCTTCTTTCATAAAATCCAGAAAAACCTTGCAACTAGTAATACATTATAGAGATGAATGGGACAATGCACACATACTGTACCATGCTGTATCAACACCAAAATCCATTTGACAGAGGGAGATTTGCTTTGGATGTAATAACACATTAAACAAGTGACTAATAAGTCTGTTTGTGTAATAATTACCCAGGAATAGGGAGTACTGCCACAACACGAATTACTCAGAACCAAGTATTGAATGTCTGGGAACGGTGAGGGTTTCCAATGTTGCAAACAAGTGACCATATTTCTGTCAGCTGAAGCAGCCTGATGAAACGTCTGGGCGTGGTTGTGTAGGGAGACCAGATGGAACCAGTTCCTGATAGGTCGTCTCACGACCTTTGAACACACATTTCGCCGTAAACAACTGCACCCCCCGACCGTGAAACTGGATACAGGTATGACGGGCTGACGCAGATGTACGTTTCCATCTCCACACAAGGCAGGAAGGTTATTTTAAGTAAAATAAAAAGCACAGAATAAAAGCTGTTGACTCCAAGGAGAGGCTCTATTAATACATTAAAACAGTGATCCCTGACTGTATTCATATCCTTTAATCCTTTGGAAAATACCCCTCCAAAAAGGATGATTTAACAGAAAAAAAACCATCACTTTTGTGTGAACACATATGTAAATACGTAACTACATTAAACTACTGTCAATCCTGCACAGAACAATAGCATATTTTACAAATACCTGCATTCTGCATCATATACTCATTATATTACATTCATTTAGCAGATGCTCTTATCCAGAGCGACTTTCAGCACAAAATAACAGAAGTGTATCCACTCAAGTTGAATGAACAACAGTATCAGACCAGGATAACAACACTCCATATATTTGGATAGTCACTGAGAGACACTGATCTAGAGCCAGTGCAGCAAGCAAATACAAGTTCACAAGTTATTGGCAAAACAGGTTCTTCCAGGACTTGGAGAAAAACACCACTTGCAGAAACACGTGCCTTCAGGCAGTGCATGGCAAGTTAAGTAACAGGGATGAGTGTTAAGGGCAATTTGTTTAATGAAATCACTCAGGTAAATTTGCACTTAGCTAAAAACAGCACACCCATCTGTTTAAAAGGCAAAGGTGAGTTTGGATTTGAATACATATTTTGTTTTTTCCCCACAGTCAGTCAAAAATACTAATGAGCGCAGTGCAAAAAAATGCATGGTAGAAACAAAAATAAACTGAGTGCCAGACAGGCCAACTGAGACTGCTCTCGTAGGTCTCAGTGGTCCTGGAGTGGCAGGGCATACAGGGGGACTTTACGTCCAATTCCCACAAATGGAGCAAAACACGATTTCCTCTGTGTGGCATTTTCTAACTGCGCTCCAGACGAGCGAGAATTTTGCGTAATTGTTGGGCCGGGACGGACACTCAGCCAAGCTGCCTGCCGGCGTCTCGTGCCCCGAGTGACCCTGCTATTTACACGCCCCCTGCCCGCGGGGCTATGTCCTCGTGCGGATATTTCCATGAGCCGCTATCATTGCATAAACAGCTCTGCCATCCCGGGTGCCATGGCCCCGTTTCCCAGAGGTCCCTGCCAGGCAGTCCCAACAAATGCCAGCAAAGCCCCCCAACGGACTTATTCCATCGCCCGTCCCAGACCAGACCCCCAACGCCGCGCCACCGATTTGACCGCTACTCAGCACCTTTCTGCAGGCCTGTCCCCGGAACACTGGCAGGAGGCTGGATGGTACATAGTGACCTACTAAAAACCTCTGCCAACGTGCGGGCATGACCACGACAGAAATAGAGGGGCAGACGGCTGCTGGTTTTGCACGCCAAAGAAGGATATTTTTAGAATTCCTGCTTGTTCTTTACTTACTGATCAGGTGTTTTGTAGAACTATAGTACTGGTGCATCTGTGGACACCATATAGAGTTAATCAATGTTAACAGACCAGGTTGCAACGTGTTGACTGAAACACTGCTCTACTGTGACATTCCATAAATAATTTTTGGAGATAAAATGCAAGAGTACATGCTCCCGTATGATGGTTTCAGTTTTTGTCTCATTTAACTTACACTTCCCTGTGTTGCATTCCAATCAAATAGTGCTTGCCTAACTGTGTATTACTGTAATGATGTCAATAAAATTCTCTTCACTTTTGTAGATGTCTGCATAGATAGATGTGAACAACAAAGAACTTGTTTATATTGGATAGTTTATACTAATGAACCAATTCAGTTCAGTACACAGACCTGAGGACAGTCTTTTACAGCAATGGCCTTTATGACAGTAAGAAGGCCATGTCATGTAGCAATCATTTCACTGACTCATCCAACATTATCTCATTCTGCTGAATGCACATTTTCATTTTCTATGCTTCTTCTGTGAATCAGATTTTTTTCCCTTGGAATTACAGTTTTGTTTCTTTCAAACTGCAACCAATCAGCTATCAGCGTGGACTCCAGTAGTTCCTTCAGTTGTATACCAGGTAAAAGTGACCATCCAGGAGAATTTAGTATCTATTCTTACCTGACCTTTATCTCTGTCTCAGTGTGACCCAAAAACTGTCATTTATGCCATGGCTCTCCAGGGCTACATATGTTGATTATGACACCTCAGATCAGTACAGGAAAACTATGGTATGAAACACTTCTCTAAAACACGGACAGATTCTTATGTTATTGTCCCTCAGAATGATGTGCGAAACACTGCAAAGCAGGGCAGTCGATATCACAGAAAGAAATATCTACACATATTATGAACTGCACTATAAAAAAATGCAAAGCTTTAAAAAGGTAGTCTACAGTACATTCAAGAAAACAACAATCTTTCAGGTACACTCTGCTCCCCCTAAAGGAAGTGATAAAAGATACATTTATCCTGACATTCTTCTTCACATGGGTGAGGAAACCCAGACATGCAGGGGAATAAAGAGGTGTTTAAAAGGCCCTGGAACAAAGTGTGCCAGGATGAACAGGGATGTTTATTGTGTTATAGCGTACATAGAAACCCTGGACCAAGTGATAGGTTTCCAGCAGCTTGTGTTTGTAAGAGGGGGATTATAAGCAGAGACCACAAGCATAGAACTTGATACCTTTTATGGTTCTGTCAGTTTGATCTAAACTGACAAAGCCCACCAAGCCCCCTCGACCTCCGAGTGTAATTCTACCTAATCTGACCTGCTGCTATTTGCAATGATACCCTTTGGCTGAGACTTGCACTGGATTACTTCAAACACTTGCGCATACCTGTCCTTGAACACTCTATAACCTGACGTCTACACAGAAAAATTCCTCATATGACAATGGAGGGTAGGGGAAACATTAATAATACCACGCATCAGTTCTGGTATGATCAAACTTTTGCCAATTCAGCAAATGTCAAACTTTCACAACCTGAAGAGAATCACTTTAGTCTTCCTGAAATTAGCAAGCTTTTTTTAGATTTTCCATGACCCGTGTTTAACAGCAGAAAGACAACAGCCTATGCCTCTTCAGCAGGTATATACTAATGTACCTATATTTTATTCATTATTTAAAACGAGGAAGCCATTATTTGAAGGAAAACTTCAAATAATGTTAAATCATTCAGGGGGCCAGACTGCTGTGATCACTTCACATTAAATTATGTTACGTTCAGGGTCAGAGGCCTCCTGGGGGCAGTGACCTGGGGGACTCAGGCTGTACTCATTTTCACGTGAACAGCAGAATGAGCCTTGCCTCTTCAGCAGGAGAAGGTGCTGCTGGGGGGAAAACGTGTCAGGGGGTGCTGCTGGGAAAACGGGGGCTAAACGCAGGGCTCGCATGGAGGCCTCCAAATGGTGGGTCGGAAGGAAGAAGTTTGGGACATCCACAGAGTCGGGGCTGAAGAGAGAGCAAACTAAGGAAGAATAGCAACCTCAAATGTTCCCTGACAACCCTGGGAGGGCAATCTTTCATCACCTGTCTTAAAATAGCATAGCTCCCTCTTTCTGTGTCGAACACCATGAGTGGCAAAAAAGAACAGCAGAGGTGGCAGTGTGACAGCGGGACAGTGTGTTTGTGCAGGGGCCAGCTACTGGAGTTCAGGTGAATCTGAAATTAAGCATTATTGAGAACAAAACTCTTGGCCTTTCAGATGTGAGAGGCTGTATTCTGGACTTCGAAAGGATACAGTTTGCTCTCCTTGTCATCTTCACGAGAGCTACCCATTTCTGACTGACAGACGCCTCTCCCTTCCAAAAGCTGCTCAGAGACACGTGATGTTGTCTGCCTCTCCTCCTCGGAATCTTGGTGCCTGCCAGAAGGACCCGTGATAGCTGTCTCGCTGTTGCCTGATGAGAAATCGGGGGGAGCTGCAGCTGCCGGCTCTGCGCTCTCCTGCCGTTCTCCTCCAGCATCTCTCACAGGGTCAGCAGCGTCTGCCTCACACTCATCACAGGATCCACGTTCTGCATGTTGGTCCTCCTCCGCTGTAGTGCCTACGGGCTCACCAGAAGTCCCAGCATGCCGGGCGTCTGCCGTCAGGCCCGCCCCTCTCCCACCCTGCCTCTCCGCAGTCAGGGACGCCCCCTCCTCTGGGCCCTCCAGGCTTTCCAGGGAACCCAGGTCCGGCTCAGACAGAAGGCTGGTCCACGGGCTGGTTTTGTCCGTCACCGAGGTGACCTCGTTCAGCGTTTTGGGCTCGACCAGCGTCTCCTCGTACTCCTCCTCCCCCTCCTCCTCCTCCTCCTCCTCCTCCTCTTCGCTGCACTGACCCCTGTGTTCATCCTCGTCTTCATCTGGGTGGGGACTGTCCTCTACATCGCGGTCATCCTCCGCATTAAGTGGAGAGTAGCTGGGCTCATCTGTCTCGTGTGGGACAGGGGAGGCAAGAGCTGACCCCCTGTCCCGCGGAGGCTCAGATTGCTCAGCCGGCAGGAAGTGATTCTCTGCAGACAGGAAGCTGTCACCAGCTGGGACGTTCTGATTGGAGCTGCTCTGGGCACTCTCAGGCACGGTGCGAAGATGACGTCCGTGTATATCTGGAGCAAGGCGACAGGGAATCATTAATGCACAGCCACAACTGCTGAGAAAGAAATATTACACTGCCCTATTTTCTGTCACCGTGTCTCCGCTTTCACTTCAACCCCCTCCCTCTCCATGGTGATAAAACTCTACAGATTCCACATGCCTCTTATATATGATGTATCACAGGGTGTCAAGGCCTGCTTGAAGATCCATTTGAACACATGGTGACCAAATGCTGACTGTTCTACTAATAAGAATTGGGCAATATATCTGAGCTGTACTGTTAAAAACTCATAGAGCCATATAAATCTCCAGTGAACACTTTGGCTACAGTTAACTACATTTCTTCACAAGAGCACTTCCAACTCATTACTACATGTCACCTAATCTATCGTTTCTTGCCTTCAGGAGAATTAAGCTCCGGCTTTGTGACTTGCCAAGACAATGCTATGGCACCAGGGTTACTGTGGTAGCTGTGCTGCCAGCAGAGATGTAGGGCTGAGGATATGCTGACCGGAGAGGTGGCAACTATCTATTCAGCACCACGGACAGCCACCTCCCACCCCAGAGCCAGACCCCTGGCAGTGCATCCCACAATCCCACAGGAGCAAGCCACAATGTGCACCCTGCCCTCCCTCTGCCCTGGTATTATGATTTAGCTGAATCCACTGACAGGGGAACAGGGTGGCCTTTTAAGTAGCAGACAGTGGCTGACCGCATGCGTCTCCTGCAGTTTACACTGCCTGTCCATGTGTTGGAGTCGAGCCTTTTGGCTTTTCTCCCCGCCATTCTGTGGGTTCACCAGAGGCCCTGCTGAGGCCCTTTCAGCGCTCAGTCTTATCTCTGGTGTGCTTTCTCAGGCTCCACCCACTTAGCATCACGAAAGCCTCGGCACAGAGACAGCTGCCTGCCTTCACACACATATAAGAGCGGTACTGGTGGAGTGTGCAGATACACAGGTAAAGAGGGAGAGACTCACTGCTGATCAGGCTGTTGACCTCCCCCACCAGGCGGTTGGACTTGAGCAGAAGCTGAGCGGTGTCCATCTCAGAGCCTCCGTGCTCCTCCTGCGGGGACGGCCGGGCCTGCTCCGAGAGGCTGGGAAACGTCGGGGTGGACAGCTTGCGGCTAAAGTACCGCTGAATATCGTCCAGCTCACTCAGGTTCTTCCTGCAACACACACACACATATAAAAGACACCAAATCATCAGTCTTTCTGTGTACTAACAGCAGTTCAGTGACTGCATCACTTTCATCATGATGTAACCCCATGTTAGGGATGAAATGAATTATCTGACTATTCAATATATAAATATTCGTGAGACCTCTAACCTGTTGTGAATGCTTGCACCATATGAATGCCTTTTAATTATAAAACAAAACATTTGAAATATCCAGAGCTTTATGCACATCCCTACTGTACACAACCTAGTGCTGCCGGTGTGTATTTCCTGTCAGCTGTCAGGTCACATCCTGTCGTGTGAGATACCTGAGCACTGAGAAGAGCATGGATTTGGAGGGGTGGGTCTCCCCGATGGTGGAGCTGTTTGTGGCTCTGTCCCCCTCCTGCAGACTCTGGTGGAACATTCGCACGTTGTTGATGTGCTCCTCGTGGCGTTCGCTCAGGCTGGACCTACTGCACCAAGACACAGAGACAAACCGCACTCACTATGCACACTGACACTAATCACCCCCGCCCAGAGATGCACCACGATGACAACACTGCTACCAGTGTCTGCATTACAGAAAAGCACTACAACGTCATCACAAACAACAGCTTTCATATTAACCATATCAATTTCAGCTTCTTGTCACCAGTATTGATGCCATGCTCCCCACTAAACAATTTACACCCCTTACCAAACAGTCTTGTGCAGACTCATTTAAAGACCTTCATTTAGACCTGACCAACTGCAAACACACGTGAATAAACCAATCAATTCTGCCACCCTCACATGGTGTCAGAGCTCAGTCTGAGGCAACTGGTCGAACAGGACATTAAGGACAGAATGCACATCCACAAAGCAACAGCTGGCTGAGGGACATTTAATCATCATTGACTGCTGTTGTACAGATGCAGTACAGGCGTGAGGCTACCTCCCAGACAGCAGCGCCTCCAGCTGGTCAGGCGAGGCGTTGATCCTCTGCTCGGGGTAGCGGCTGATGTGGGTGGGGAAGCTGCTGTACATGGCGGTGGTGCGGTAGCAGAGTGGGAGGGTCTGGAGCAGAGACTGTGGCAGAGAAACAGGCTTCAGTGCCCACACACATTCAATACACAGCACGGGGTACACTGTAAACTCCATGCGGCATTCAGTGACCCAAATCAAGGACAAATCAAAACTGAATGACTCAAAATGCCTCCCTCTCTTCACAAAGGAACAAAAAAATCATTTCACTTGAGTCAAACAAAAAGTATTTTTTTTATCCTGTTGCTCTGGTCATCATTATCGAACCAGAGCTTCAGTCTTTTTTGAAGCAATTTGAAGCTACTTACTGATAAATCTGTATGTATGCACTCAGGATTTCTGATTCTTGGATTCTGATTCTCTGATTCATCAGAAATCTATGCATTTGACACCACTTTTAAACAGTTTCTCCAAAATAAAGATATATTCACCCCACCAATCTATCATATGATATGATCATACCCCACGCTAACAGATAATAATGTCAGGCTGAAGATGGGATGCAGTGAAAAAGGAAGGGAGCTTGAAATCAGTGGTAAACTCTATGACCTCAGGACGCACCCGGGGGAGCTGTGTGGCATCACTGTGCTTTTTGCATTTTTAATTCCACTCTGTACGTTGTTCCACATTCAACAGTCGGTAAACACATTCAGAAACAGGTCTGGCCCAAGGCGTTTTGACTGGATATTTCTGGTTAGAACTGTTTGTTCTCCTCCGTGCCAGTGATAACAATCAATGGGAAACAAAATGACACAAACACACACACACCATTTGATTAGCTATTCTGTCAACCTGTAGTACCTTGTAACCTGGTCCCTTTTTTCCGGTTTTACCAGCACTAAGCCATTGGTTCTGATTTCCTCGTTCCGTGCTACATCACTGAGCTACAGCGTATTGTGCTGGAGCCACAGCAGATGAAGGCTGCTGTTGTGCAGACGCAGGATGCACGGAGATGCAACACTCACAGAGTCTTTGGGGCTCTCTTCCTGCGCCGCCTGTCTTTGCACCCGCAGGTTCTGGACGCCCTTCAAAGGGGACACGGCCACTTTAAGCTGTCCCTGGCACTGCCCGCTGAAATCTGTGATGTTGTACCAGCCGCACACGGACTGAAACCCCGAGAGAAGGGGGGAGAGGTCGACGGAGGCGAACCCGATGACCCTCTCCACGTCTAACCCGGAGAAACGGAGACAAAAAATAAATATCACTCGGTTATTAAAAACAACACAGTTATCGATAACCCTAAATTATATCCCCCCCGTCCCCTCCCCAATAAGGTTTTTCTCTGTGAGCAGCTGTGAGCTGGATGGGAAAATGCTTGAGGTTGTTGTGTTACCTCCTTTGTGCCAAACTTTGAAAACCATCGTCTGCTGTGGATCCAGAAGAATCTGCTTTGAAAGCCTGCCATGAGGAAAAAGGGCAAATGAGCGCACCGTGACAGTGTTTGAATGCCTCGCAACGCTGGCGTTTCAATAACATGGATGCCGCTGAGTCACCAGGCTTCCTCCCGCTGCAGAATCTTATCTCTGGGTTTTGTACCATGAAAACTCGCAACGCATACTAATGCGCATAGGTTGAATGGAACCAAGAACAGGAAACAAACAGGTCGATGAATGACTTTCACATGCATATTTACACTGGACTAATACTTTGTCAAACATAGTCAGACACACAAGTGATACCATTGGGCTGTTTTACTGACTAATGCTATATTAACACTGGGTCTCTGTTCTGCAGATTCTAGTTCTGACATACATCCGGACTCATCTTTGATTTGAGCAGGAGCAATAGCGCACCCTGAGAATAATATGTGAAACAAACAGATATAATGATTAAGAATGTCCAAATGTTTAATCCATTATGCATCCAGTCAACTGATAAAATCTTAGCAATGGGACCATGACGAAATAGCAGTTATTGTACAATATGATTCAAATTAACAAAAGGCTCCATTTGCAGAATCCCATATAAAACACACAGCATGCAGGTAAGAAGCCCATTCAAAGCCAGTGGAGCGGGTGAGTATATGAGCTTGCAGGGTGTGTGTGACGGTTTTGTGAGGGGAGGTTAGGGTGCACTCACCTGCCCCCCCACTGGTGGTCCCACACGGGGCAGTCGGTGTCCGGCACCACGGGCGTGGTGACGGGGCCGTCTTCGTCCACGGTGGCGTAGGACACGCAACAGCTGGGCAGCCCTCCGCTGCGCTCCGCCAGCGGGCTACCTGCAGGGTGCACACACCACACAGGCGCGCGGACACGGTGAGGAGCAGGGATCATACCCGAAGGGTTGCTGGTTCGAGTCCCCGCTGGGGCACTGCTGCTGTACGCTTGGGCAAAGTGCTTATACTCATTATTGCCTCAGTAAATGTCCAGCTGTATAAATGGATGACATGTAAAAACTGTAACTCATGCAACTCACTCTGGATAAGAGCATCTGTTGCACCACCATAGTGTAATGTAATGTAATAAACGCCTTGATAAAAAACGTACTGAAAGGTTGCCTGAAATTACTGCACTGGTGACTTCAAAGAATTGACCACTCCAGTTCATCACATCCATCACCACTTGCCCAAGGATACAGAGAAAGTCAATACAGCACAGCACAGCAATACAGGATATCAACAACCTCCTAATGTCTGCAATTAGCACAATTTGTTTTAATTAGCGGGTAACCGTCTAAATGAAAACAAAGGGGCAGATCAGGGTCTAATTCAATTGATATGACTGCCATCTAGAGGCTGCAGTGGCGAAATCCAGGTGAAAACAGAACCCTATGTAACATCCCCGGTCAAGTGCCTTACCACACTACATGTGCCTAGATTTATAGCTCTATATTTAGGCTCAATCTATGACTCTACAGATGTGTAGCATAATACTATACCTATACATATACATAAGTGTAATACTACACTTAAACATATTTATACATAAGTGCACAGACACACGTATGTATTTATAGCGTAGCGTGGCCTTGCGTTTACCTTTGAGACTGAGATGCATAGCCCGATCCACAGTGACAGTCACGGCAAACGTGTCCTCTTCGTTGCCCTCCTGGGAGGGTGGCAGATCAGCGCTCATGGATGACTTTGTGCGGTGCCTGCTTTGAGGGCCAGACTGCCTGGAGGGCGCTGTGGTCGGAGGCCTGGGGCCTTCCTCCTCCTCCTCTTCCTCCTCCTCTCCTGAGGAGAGCGCCCCCTGGCTGTTGAGCTCGTCCTGGCTGTTCCCGCTGAAGGCCCTCTGTCCGGGGGGCGCTGTATGCCGCGCAGGGGTCAGGGTGATGTGCACCCTGAGGGCCGCGCCCGCCAGGTCAGCGGCAGAGCGACGGAAAAGGGGGTACACTCCTGAAACCCAAAAACCCAAAAATTATCGTATACAATGAATTCAATAAACGTACATTTAAATTACCACAGAGATGCTCGATTTAAGCAATTTGTATTGAACTTTTCTTCTCTGCTACATTAAAACTGCTCATACACGCATCACCTCACACTCTTTGGTGCAATACCGCACTATAACCATGTGAGAGCCCCTCACCGCTGATGGTGAGCTTGTGCTCCGCCCTCCTGGCCAGCGAGGAGAGCTCCACGTAGGCGGAGCCCACGAGCCGGTCGGTGTCGTGCGGGCGGGGCCTCCTGTGCTTCCCGAAGGCCACCCACACCTGCACCTCCAGCCTCTCCTCCCGCAGGTACCAGCGCAGGGGCAGGCTGGCCCTCAGCCGCACCGCCCTGCTGCCCCTGAAGGCCACCGTGGCCACGCCCTCCTCCCCTCCCGCCCCGTCCTGCGGGGCAGGGTGCTGCAGCGGGGAGCAGAAGGCCTCCTCCTCGTACAGCTTGTAGCGGAAGTAGCAGTAGGTGGAGCGCTCCAGGGTCATGTGACCTGGCAGCAGCAGGCAGTGGAGGGGCAGCCACACTCTGGGCACGGAGATCGACACTGACACGGTCCTGGCGCTGTCTGAATAAGCCTCCTCCTCTTCCTCGTCTTCTTCCTCCTCTTCCTCCCGGGACAGCTCCCAGCCCAGGTTTCGGGCAGCACTGATGACCCTCTCTCTGTCTGAATGGTGTGCGAAGTTTATGGAGATCTCCAGCCCCCCGACTGAGCTGAGGTGGGCCTGAGACAATGCTGGGTCCTGGGGCAGGGAGACTGCGAACCAGCCGGAGATTCCTGGAACACACAAAGACACACTTAAGAAAAATCCCCACCGTGAAGGGTTCTGTGTCAATGTAAGAAAAAAACTCTGTTTCCATAAAAGAACAGCTTTCACCATTATTTCATGTTTACACACAATTTTGCTCAAAATTTGAATGCTCAAAATCTCCGTTTGAGAGCATTCATATTGCTCTGAGATTAAATATTAATACTTTCATAATTTACTTTTATATTTGAAAGAATCCACACAAACATTTTCTCATAACTGCAGTTTTAAACAGCAGTTGCCAATATACTGTAAGTAATACGACAATCAACACGGTTCATTGCTGATGTGAGCAGTTTGCCTGCGTGAGTTCTTAGTTCTTATTATTACAAATTTTATAATTAAGATGAATTCAGGAATCAACTCCTACAAATAGTATATTACAACTTTGTCATACTATATTCAGACTAGCTTGAATTTGCAGCTACACTGGTACAGTTCATCTTACAACTGAGGTATTAACACTTAACACTTCTCACAAATGAAATGTATTGTACAGCTAACTAAGACAAAACAGCAGAAGTCTGGCCATGTCCTCAGTATTTTAAATAAATAAAATTCATATAGTAAAATGCACTTACTTACAGGTGATACACAAAAAGAGGCCTAAAAACATCATTATTACAAGTGCTGAAGTAATTATTAACAAACATGTCAAGTATACACTCATCCATCACCATACCTGTCCTTTTATGAATCAGGTCTCCCAGATGAACTCTGACTGTACCCAGAACGGTGTCCTTTGATGTTGGACAATCCATGCCTGACTCATCAAAAATGGACACACATAAGCAACACATGTTTACCAGCTGTTCACAGCTGCACAGGAAGAAAGTAGGTCCCGATCATTGAGAGCCTTGGCTGTATGGTTTGCATTTGGTTATTGTTCGTCACACATTGTTCCATGAATAAATCTGTACAATAAAAGTGGTTTCAAGAGGGCTGCATCAGCACTTTTGACTGGGCCAGGCAACATACTAAGAACATCTGGAGAGTGGAGATATTGTGATACCTGTACATCTCCAAGAATGCCAATACAAAGAAAAAGTACCACACTGTAGACACGAAACAAGTAAAACATAGTGACCTACAGGATTGAAGGAAAAGTTATTATTGAGGGCAGTACTTTTTTTCACTTATCAAATAAAATAAAAACAGCATCTGGCTCTTACATTTAAATATGCCCCAAAATGTCAGATGCTTTTCTTTTGATGGAGTGGTGCATGGTGATGACCTATGCTGAAGAGTAGCAGTGTCTCCTGTAGGATTCACCTCCACCTCTCTCTGATCTGAGCTCCAGGTGTCCCACCCTTCCCCCCGTCCCCGTCCCCTCACCCCTGCGGCTGTCCCGGTGGCAGACGGTGAAGGTGGCGGCCGCCCCCTCCAGCAGCTCCGCCAGGCTGCAGGTCTCCCCGCCGGCACTCTGCACCAGCAGGCTGCAGGGGAACTCGGCGTGGTGCTCGAACTCGGGGCAGAAGGAGCGGGCCACCACGCGGGTGCTCCGCCTCTCTCTCTCCGGCAGGAAGGACAGCTGCGCGGTGACGTACGAATTCACGCCCACGTCGGCGTAGTAACGGAGCGCTTCGTCCTGCCTCGCCATGGCCCTGAGCGCGACATGAGGGAAAAGACCTCACTGAGCAAGGCCAGCAACACCAACAGCTCCATTCGCCCCGTAATTACTTAGCATTAAACTGCTATGTAATGAAGAATGATGACTATGTATGCTTACCCAGGAGATAGCCTCCAACTTTATTTTTCCAACATTTACATTTCTAAACATTCTCATTACTTTTTTCCATATTTTATTACATATACATTTTGGTTATTTAGCAGAGACTCTTATCCAGAGCAACTAACACAGAGAGACAAAAAAGAGCATCTAATAAAGCTGCAAGCTTCGGTAAGAGCTAAAGCCAATCTTTATATCTGCTTTCTTAACTCTTACTAGATAATACTGTCACAGCGTTACAAGTATAATTATAGATATATTGCTGGTATTGGTGTAGTAAGGGCAAAAAATTGTCATGGTAACCTTGATAAATAAAACAAAGACTCCTCTGGCTGTCTTTAACCAGCAGAATGTCTCTGCAGGGGGTGTTTTGGGGGATGGGTGGGGGAAAGTTTGTACCGTGCTGCTGCCTTAAGTCCTGCTGCTCGGTGGACCTGTACTGCCAGTGTTACGACTCGTGATGCTACAGCCCCACCCTTCACAGCTTGGGTCCTCATTGGCCGTTGCCTGTACTGCACACGCACATCCAGCAGTCCTGGCAGAGAGCAGATAAACATGAATGACAGATGCCTAAAGCACTTCCAGTGACACTGATTTATTTTCACATTAATAGACTTCAGCTGAGGCAGGTCTTCCTGCATGCGTGTATGATTCTGTGGGAGTGTGAGACGGGTAGAGGTGGGATTCCGGAAAGCTGAAGACATGTGAATAGGTGCGTTTCTGTGTGTGTGTGTGTGTGTGTGTGTGTGTGTGTGTGTGTGTAACAGGAAAGGTAGGCACCTGAAAGCTGGGGTGTCTTGTGTGTGTGTGTGTGTGTGTGTGTGTGTGTGTGTGTGTGTGTGTGTGTGTGTGTGTGTGTAACAGAGAAAGGTAGGTACCTGAAGGCTGAGGCTGGTGCCCAGCAGGGCTGTCTGTCCTGGGTACGAGGGGGAGGGAGAAGGCCTGGGCCCCCATCTGCTCCTGCGTCTGCATCGTCACCATGGCACACAGCTTGGACAGCGGCAACAGCCCTTTGGCCACCTGCTGGTCTCTCACATTGGGGTAGTAATACCTGCAAAGATTTGTCAACTTATTCTAACAGAGCATTAAAAAAAAGTTGTCTTACTTCAAGCAAAACCCCTATATATTAGCTCTGGGAAAAACAGAAAGGGAATAACAGGAAATAGCAGCAAGAAACAGGTAAAACATGTCACAACCTGGAATTTGTGAATGCATATATTGCTCTTTGGTGCCCTCTTGAGGTTTTCCCCAGAATGGCATGCTTACCTGCACCAGACCTCGAACTGAATGCCCCCCCTGGTGGCGGGGCCCTGGCTGGAGCAGCAGCTGAGCAGCAGTTTCTGGACCAGCACCCCGGCAGGGGCCAGCAGGGTGTGGCTCTCACTGTGCCCGAATACCGGGTCTGGGACACACAGCGTGGTGCCTGTACGAAACTGCCTCAGACTCACACCTGTAGGGAGACGGAAATGAAAGATTGGACCTCAACCCCTTTTCCCCTAAATTCAAGCCAACTTGTAACATCTCAGCTACAGTATCAGCTTGTGCTCTGTCTCACATTAATGCCAGAAGCAGGTTGAGTTAGTCAATTTCCAACTACAGGCTACACTTACAGTCAGTTACTCATTTTGTTTCATCATTACATTTGTTGCCATTATTTATTTGTTACTTGTTCCTTCTATACTCTTTCTTTCCTGTTCCTTCCTCATCATGCACTGTATGCTATGTACATATGCATGTGTATAGGTGGTGTACAGGTATGCATATGTGCTATGGCAATATTTACACAATGTAATTCAAGCCAATAAAGCAAATTTGAACTGAACTGAAATGTACTGCATGCACTTGTATCTCCTACCACTCCGACAGCCATAATGGATAGGGCCTTCTGGCAAATGAATATACAACAGCAAAAACACAGCAAAGGGGTTTGACCTACTGCTCTCTATAGCGTTTGGGTCCAGAGTTTCCTCGGCGACCCCTGACTGAGCGGGGAATGAGTACTGGACGTAGCAGTCGGCCTCCCCCCACACAGTGGACTGCAGGGGGGTCAGTCCCTTCACCCTCTCCACCGTCACCTCAAACACGTGCTCTGTCATCACCTCTCCCTGCCTCACATTCACCTGTGGGGATGAGCAACAGCTTTTCCTTCACCTGGGACAGAACAGGAGCTGCCACCAGAGGGCGCTGTGATGACTGCATGAAGATGACCAGTCACTAAACATTTACTTTGTTTCACAAAATACGTGTGCCATACATTGAAATACAACAATATTCTCCAGTATTGAAAATATTGATAAGCATTAAAAAAGCATAAATAACCTTTGCATCGGCATGTTGCCTTTGATCCAGTGAGTGGGC
This sequence comes from Megalops atlanticus, assembly GCA_019176425.1. NCBI lineage: Eukaryota > Metazoa > Chordata > Actinopteri > Elopiformes > Megalopidae > Megalops > Megalops atlanticus. The sequence continues at coordinate 33,045,470 of CM032883.1, read as the reverse complement.
TGGTCTTGGAAGGCGAGACACTGAACCCAGCTCTTCATCCCTCATTCGCTGCAGTGACACTATCTGCTCTGCGACGCCCATGGCTAAAAGGACCCGAAGGCTGCCCCGGCTACTGCCTGAAAACACGTCGATGACAGGCATGTAGCTATCAACTGCCACCACAGGGTACTGCCCCTGCAGCAAGAGCTGGGAGATCTTTGGGTCTCTGAAAAAACAAAAAAAGAAAACTCATCAACTTATAGTTTTAACTGCTGTCAGGCCTCTCATTAGCTTTTATGATTACACTACCTAGAAAACTCAATAAACTGGCTCATTAGCAAATGCTGAAAATGGAACAGAGAACCAGCACCACCTGCTGGTCATGGTAGGTACTCTTGGGGTCTGACCAAAAGAGGTATTAACAGCACCAGCTTGTGTTCCCAGAGGAAGATGTCTACCAACTAATCCGGTGCAGAAGCACTTGCTGGATCTAAGGACAAAAATAGTTTGTGGTTCCTGAAGTGCCCCAGCAGGAACCCAGAGCTGCCTGGTAACCCATGCACAGCCCCCAGCTCTTTAGCCATAGCAGACAGCGCTGCTCTCACCTGAAGGACATGTAGAACTGGTGCAGGGGCAGTTTAGCCAGCCCCAGGAGCCCATCCTGCGCCGGCCCGCCTGCTTTCTGCCACACCTCGATCACCATCATGTTATTCCTCATCCTCTCCAGCAGCCTGGGGGACAGCACCACCGGAGCCACCTGCACACCGCACAGAGAGCAGCGTCTGAGACACCCAGCCGGGGCCAGCGAGACAGCCGGCATCAGAGAGAGCCGGCCTGGACTAACGAGGGATCCAGCATCACAGACATACAGCCAGGACTAATGAGAGACTCCGCCTGGACTAAAATTTAATCCTCATTCAAAACTTTATGACACCATTATACCCTGTCACTATACCCAGGCAGCCAGCGACTGATGAACTGCAGGTTGCCTGAGAGCAGTGAGATGAGCAACCCCTGCCAGCATACTCACCTCTATCCCTAGCAGAACAAAAAGAGTTTACTCCACCACTGCGGGCTCCCGGTCATGGTGGGCTGATGACACAGCTGGGAGCAATCCCAGGCAAGTACAGCTACTTAGGAGCCCTACTACTTCATTTTCTAACAATGTCATGACTGAATCTACTGATTTGATGTTAACATTAAGACATTCAGCACTCACTGTCTGAAAAGCAGGCAGAAGGAGGCTATATCACTTTTGCACTCTTACCTTTCATAGAAGCATTGCTTACCTGAATGAAGTTAAAAGTGGGATCGGTTTGGCCCCAGCTGACCGCTGATCTTGTGGTCTCGTCAGACCCGAAGAGCTTGCAGTTAAGGTACACGCTGGGCGCCTGCTTGGTCCCGCAGTTAAAATCCTTCCCATCTGGCACCATGAGCAGGGTGTGCAGCAGTACCCCTTCCTCCTCCTCCAGCTGCTGAGGGTTCCTGTTTGGAGAGGCGAGGGGTACAGGGGTGTGGGAGGGGGTCGGGTGGCGCACTTTGTGGACACCCTGGGCTCCAGGCATGAGGAACAGCTCCCTCACAGCTCCTCCTTTTGGATCTGTGGAGGTCTCTTCCCTGCCTGAGTCCGAACCCCGGGGCTGTGCGCTGGCGTTGTTGTCTGAAGACGTGGTCTTTCTCTGGGGGCTGGTGGTAGCGTTTGACAGGGTTGTGGTACCTGCTGCCCTCCCTTTGGCTGGGGAGAAATCCTTGCTGTCTGCTGCAAGCTCAAATGTCACCTGTAAGATAGGGACATGTTTCATCAAGGGTGCACTGGCAACAAACAGCTTGTTACCCAGAGTCAGTTTAGGACCTGCTGAAAGCTGAAAAACTATTTCTACTTTAACTCCAAAAAATACAAGTCAACTTAGAGAGCTTCAAACTCACAAAGTCTGAAGCCCATATCACTCAGACCCATTCATGGCTCAACTGCGGGATAAAAATGAGAAAAAAAAAAAAACTGTAGAAACTGTTGTATATGCCCTGGGGCTCACCTTGAGAGTACCCAGCTCCTGCTTCGCTCTGTCCTCCTCCAGACCCAGGATGGGTAGGACTGTGGACAGGGACAGCTTTGCGCTCCGCAGCAGAGAACGCAGGGGGAAGGCGGCTTTGCCAATGGGAACAGGCTGTTACACCAAACACAGTATAAAGGGGTTAGAATTAAGAGGACGTTGTTCATGAGTCTCAAAACCAAGTATAGCCCTGGTTGATATGCAGACCACTCTCACTTTCTGTTGGAATTTTTCTCTGGAGTAGATCTTGAACATGACATCCGTGTTCCACCAATGGTCAACAGTTGGTCCACTAAATCTCACTGGGAAAACAGACCGCTGCTGGAATTTTACAACTGCAGTGCACAAGAGGAAAAAAAGACAAAACCCATTAAAATATTTTTATATATGATTTAATCCTCATATAGAAAATCATTAAAACAATCATAAAGCCCATATAGATATTAGTCCTGGAAACTAGCTTTGGCTGAAATCATTTTGAAGATTGTATTGCACAATGTATCTATGTTAAATTGTATTTGAAATAAACTTTGACATAAACAATTAACTTTGGAATAAACAAATAAATTATTTGATAATCAATTGCTGAAGTGTTCAAAAAGCTTACCTCCACCAGCAACTTTACTGGAGGCAACTCGAATCACCTCTGTTGCCATGGCTGCCTGTTCGACATTGTGTTTAGTGGAACACACAGGGAAGAAATACTCCACAAAATATGAGCTGAAGGATGGAGACACACAGAGACAGCAGACCACAGCTTCTGTTATATACTAGTCATATTTAAACTGTCAGCAGCTAGAGAAAAATAAGTATGTTGATGTAAAAGCTGCCATGAGCATACAACAGTGCAGACCATACCATTTCCTGGTGGAGGGGGGGCGAGGTGGTTTCCCCTTGCTGGGGGTCTTGTGAGGTGTGGCAGGGGTGCTGTCTGTGGGGGTCGTTAGAGAGTGGACGATGACTCTGGCCAAATGAACCCGGCCCAGCAGAGTGAGCTGGTCTACACTCAGATCAGGAACCCTGCTGCTTTCCTCTGGACTCCGGTTGGTATCCTCTGCGACCAAGCTGTTCACAGGCAAAACAAACACTGAAATACTTGACAAGGTATGAACATACGCAGGAGTCAGTGCATACTAGCCATATTAATCTCAGTAAATTAAAACCTTGGCGCCACAACCTTAACACGCATGTTATTCAGTAAAACTGTTACTCTGTGTGTTAAAACACAGGACAGCTCACCTGCCACTCTTCGTTCCACCAGAACGTCTCAGTTCCTTGTCCTCTCCCTCCCCTCTTGTGACACCCCGTTTCCTTTTCTTCTTCATGGACAGACCCTCGTCCTCCTCAGCAGTGAGGTCACTACTGTCAGACCTCTAATATCGAACAGAAATAGCAACCCTTCAACAAAATACAATCGTGATGCGCTGACGCCAAGAACCAATTTTCACTCTTTAATGAGTAACGTTATATAGCTATTTTACATTAAAAATGAAATTGCAAATAAAAACATGAAACATGAGGTTAAAGGTACTGTTTTATTGTGTCAGTTTAACATGGACCCTTTTGCACCATCCAAATACCTAGATTCTACACCAGCTGTAACACTGCAAAACCAAACTGTTTGGTGCAGTGTAAAATCTATTTTACTTGAGTATCGTGACAGAGGGGAAACTCTGGGAAAATCAGAGTAAGCTGAAAGCAAGATAAGACTCCTCATTCATTTGTCACTGTTCACAACCTCAAGCAATCTGCAGAGTTCAATTCTAAAAACTTCTTATTATATTTGTAACCACAATAATAACAGAGGAAAGATGTTCTGTCATGCTAAGCTGAACATCTCAGCTGATGAATTCTGATTATATTTACGCAGTGCTGGCTCCATCTAAAACCATAAGGAGAATTTATGAGTTTGCCTGCACCCACAAAGAACACAAACCTAAACTGGTAGTATGCAGGCCAACAACTGCTGGAGAGCTTCTTTAATATAAACACTGAGAGGGCTAACAAATGAAGGCCTCATATTAACACAGGTTTCACGCTAAACCCAGCATCTCCAAACTGAGCAAAAACTGATGTGTATCCATGGCTGCAGTTGCATGTGAAAGTGTGCTTAGTGCAGTGCTGCCAAAAGGCTGTGATGGGGAGAGTAGAAGCAGTGCTCACAGAGGCTCTGTAGAACAGGTTCTCCAGCAGGCTCTGGTCAAACAGGGGGTCGTTCAGGTCACTGTCCTCACACACACTGCTGGTTCCAGAGAGGAACTCTGGAGGGGAACCCTCCCCATCCCAGAGAGTCGATCCATTAACGCTGAAAATTAAAGGAAGCAGCCATTAAAATTACACTGAGACCAACGCTACACAAGGCAATTTGTTTTAACATTGTCCCCAGTGACCAGGGAAAGACTCTTTCTCTCAAAATATTTAGATATGGACTCTTTATAAAAAATAACTCTGTTCCGCAGATGAATCTAAACGCTTTGTTAAAAGGGTATGGTGCAGTTCATTATTATTAATTTACATTATAACATCCGGAGCAGGTTACCTGCCCAGAAGCAGCTCCACTGCCCTGTTCTCAGTGTCTGCAAAACAGTCCAGGCTGCTGTATTCAGGCAGAGGCAAGCCCCCCGGAGAGGGTAGGACACTGGGCTCAGACTGCAGGAGGTTCTGCAGCAGCTTCCCGGATGAGGGCACAGGTCGCCTTCAGAGGCAAGACACATAGTTACACACTGAACTGCTTCACACACAACACCCATTATTAAGTAAATGTATGTTGACATACATCTCAGGAATCCAGTTTTTTTATTGATAAACTTGCCATTAATTTAAGGAATTATTGATCAAATAGCTACATATGTTAATGAATTGAAAACATTATTCAGTATGTAAAATCTGCAGGATGAGGAGGCTCCATGGTTTAGTACACACAGTGAAGGTGCTGTGCCTATGTTGTCTTTCGACACAGGAAGGGGAATGTCCTTCAGAGCCAGGTCGGAATCCAGGTCGGACTTCAGAGCTGAAACCACCATGGCGTTTCTGAGCTTGCTACCACGATCTAAAAGAACTGGGGGAGACGCATTTTTCACAAATTACACATAACACGCCTAATAACATTTAGGCACGACATGTTTTTACTGAATCTATTGAGGTGCAATGTCTCACCCAAGACATAAACCCAAAATCCTTTTGTCACGGGTCTAAAAGCCTCTCCACTTATCGTAACCTCCTACTTCCACTTGGATCGCTGCAGTGTCAGCGGCACTGGGGCTCTACCTGAGAGGATGTCCTTGGAGGTTTGGTTGCCAGCTGAGATGTGGGCCTCTGGCCTGCTGGTGGGATCAGCTGACCACTGGACTCTGGCTGCATTCAGTCCTTCCTCTCCATATTGGGATCTTGAGGGTAGTCTTAAAGGAGCAGAACTGGGTCCCTCGTGGCCATTACTTCTCTCTTGAAAGTACAGGTGATCTCTCCCTCTGAAAATGTTAGCCACATGTTATCAACCAGGTTAATGAAAAGCATCAAGCTCACACACATGCTGAAGACCGCTACAAAATAGGGCTATGTTACTCAAAGAGCACCTGAATATTCACTGAATACATATTTAACATACCTTTTTTCATTTTAATAATTGAATAACCCCCACCCCCTTCAAAGAAGACCTATACTACTTTATAATGTCTGAATTAGAGAGGGCTGAAGTGTTGATACTTTTTGTCTGGTAAATTTTGAGAACCTCCTCTTCAAAGGGAATGTGGACTGGAAGCATCACAGTGAGGTGGAAGTAAATAACAGCATGCTACTTTACTTCAAAATGCGGACACAAAATGTAACATGGCACATGAGCAAGCGGGGATGTGATACACACTACACATAATTATACGACAACACAAAAGAGGAGGGACGTGTGAAATGTATCTTGCCTGGGTGTGTTTGAAGAGCTGCTCCCCAGTGACTCTTTCCCACTGTTGCCGGAGGGGCAGCGGGACAGAGACGGCACCACCAGCAGGTCCTTGTGAGCTGCGGCCTTGGATGTGGGGCCAGGTGCCTCTGTCCCTGTGCCAATGCTCCCATCCGAGGTGGGGCCTGAGCTGTTACTGTCGTATGTTTCCGTCAGGGGCTCCAGGGCAAGAGACACCTGTGACAAAGCGGGGAGAATTCCACCACAGAGATGTGTCAAAATTCACTCCTATCATCTGAGACATTGAGGCATTTTTGCTGTCAGACGAAGCAAGTATACACTGTTTAGATTGGCTTCAGGGGAATGGTCAGGAGGAAGAGCTTAGAGAGAAGACCCAAAAATACACAGATGCAAAGAGGAGAAGGGTATGAAGAGCATCTGCAATAAAGCGGGCAAAACAATGAAGAGGAAACAGTGGCGCAGTTAGATCTGGGAATTAAAAATATTGTCTACTGGGGAGAGAGGGTGGCCATGCACAACCTTTTGTATTTCTGCACAATCATGCATATCTGTCTTGTACCTGTAATTCCCCCAGCTTTTCAGAGGCTGGGGACACCACAGTGAAGAACCCGCTGATTGAGTGGGACAGAGAGAGACGGGCAATGCCTGCAATCTGGACCCGGCCTATTGGCAAACGGTCTGGTTTTGTCAGAACTTCCAGCACCAACATGCCCATATCTGTAATTCACAAGGAAAAAAAATCGAAGAGCTTTGTTGCAATTTTCAGGAATACTTACAAATAAGTTTGATCAAATGCTCCAAACTGCAAAAAAGCACGTTTTAACGCAATTCCCACGACTCAACACGCATCAGATTACTTTTCAGAATTTAATCACGGACTAATATAACTGACATTACCTGTCAGGTAAGAGGTGAACTGTTTCGGGCCACAGCGGACTGCGAACCGGGCTGTAGTCTTGACGCCTCTCTGGTCCACATGAGACCCGTCCCGTGGGCGAAAGTGGGTTCCATTGGTGGACTCCCCCCACCACCGCAGTCTGACAAGAGGCGCCGCCGGCGGCTTTGGGACGGTCCACAAGACCCTGCTGACCGTCACCCTAAGAAAGCATCGCAGCTGCCCCTCCACAAGAGGAGGAAGACTCGTAGAGGGCGAAATATCACTGGGAACTGTGAAACAGGGAGTTTTAAATCAGTACACATGTTCAACAGTCTGAACCAATGTTTGAATCACCTTCTTACTTGAATTCTGGCCCGACAGATACCAAGCTGTTGCATTTTGAGATGACAAACCGACTGCATATCGGTTCCACTTCTATCCTCACCCCCTAACACCTGCTGCTTCTAGCATTTGATGTTAATTATACGTGTACGTAATGTATTTTGATTCTGTGTTCTATGGACTGTTGTATCGTAGTATACTTGGCTTTCTGTCAGAGTGCACAAGATAACTTGGAGTAGGGCTTGAATAGTGTTATGCCCACACTCTCTGGTTTGGGAAATTTGTTAGCCTGGTCTGACACTGTTGCTCGTTTAAATTGAATAGATACACTTATGTTCTATTGTGATGGAAGTCGCTCTGGATAAAAGCGTCTGCTAAATACATGTAATGTAATGTATTGTAATGTAATGACAAGCATCCTATCTAGCAGCTGCAGTAAGATAGCAAACTGCTTAAGTTAAATACTCTCACTAACGAAGCGGACTGATATAAATACCACCCAAATATCAGGTCAGGATTACAGCAAACAAGACACACCGCTAATGGGTTTCATTGACCCGTTTTGCTCATCATATCAATTGGAAAACTGTCATAGTGTGGTGAAATGGCTAGTTAGCTGCTTTGATTACTTAAGTTACCAAATATCTAGCAAACGTTACCTAGTTAGCAACATACAGCATACACTATACTCTCAAGAATTCGCAAGCTAGGTAGCTAACGTGAGAAAGGGTTTCGCCAGCTGGCTAGGAAACCTTAATAAGATTTGTAACGTTAGCTAGTTAGCTAGCTAGCTGCAGACCACAGATGTCAACAGCAGAAGTATACTTGCGCGCTAGTTGGCTAGCTACCTACCTTTCTTTCTCTTGTTGCCCACTTTGGTAGATTTTACTTTTTTATTCTTCATTCCGTCCGAGCACCTCTAACATTGAAAAGAAACGGGTTCTTCAGCAGTGACATTGTATAGGTCCCATGTTTTCACAAACTGTCAGATTCGCATTTCGCGAACACAGCCCTGCAGAGCACAACCTGTTTCTGGAGCAACAACGTTCACAACACTTTCCTCTGTCCCGCCGCCAAGGCGTAACTGCCGCTGCTGCGAACAGCATTATGGGATATAGGAGGAGTGGCGATAAGTGGCGCTTCGCAGCAGCAGAGGTGTATGTTTAATGCGTTACCAAAGTGACGACCCGCAGTAATGGGGGAATGTTGTGGGTACATGTTTAATGCCACTAATCTGTACTCTGGAATATTTGCATAGTTGTTCTATATCTCCTGTTTTTGTGTATAAACATAAAAAGTCAAATAAAAGAATGCCAGTTTATGTGTATTCACTGTGTTAGCTATCATAATCATATCTCTCTATCTGTCTATTTATGCACACACACACAATATATACAGTATATATATGTATATATTTTCTTGAAAATGTATTTTGAAACATGTATAAATGCAAGACTAGCTGGACTAGCCTGTAGCCTATTTTCAATTATAGAACCAGGCCAAGCCCCACCTAGCCCCTGCAGCAATATCTGACCAAGGCTGCCTCCACTTCTCACTCCAGCGCCCCAGTGATAAACCATGAATGGATTTACCATGTGCATGTCCTGTGCTCATACTCATATTTGTAATCCATGTTTGGATAGACAAAAACCATCGTTTTTCAAGGTGGAGACGAAGTGTCTTGAAAGCGGAGCACCAATTAAGGTCATACCACACTGTCAATTAAATTAGTGATTATTACTTGTAGTCTGCACCAGTTATAGCTGCAAAGATTTGTTTCTGCGATCTCACTTCGAAACCGGGTCAAGAGGATCCCTGCTTATTCGATTCAATCAGAGGTCAAAACGTGAGAAAACCCCAACAGGGTCCTTTTTTCTTTTCCCGTTTACAGCGCATCTATACGACCCAAATCCGTCTAGGAGAAAAGATACAGGCAGCACAACCTATGATGTCAGCGACTACAACTTGCGGCAAGCTGAAGCTTCTGCGAAAGTCACCCCCCTCAAAAATGTGTTCTTTACTCAGTAAAAGCATTACGTCACCTTTTTAGGTCGTTCCCGTTTAAACAGAATGATGCACAAAGCATTCTGGGGACTGTAGTGAAAATCCAATTCGGACATGTCTGTTTCACCTTGCATACTTCTGGCGAATAAATACATCACCCACAATGCTTCACTGCAAAATTACAGCGATGTGGGATGAGGCTGTCCCTGTATACGGAACATTTTTTGATCTCCGTTGCAAGTCAAACTGCGGAGGATTGAGATTGTGAGGAGGCAAATTCGGTTGTATTCAAAAGAGAGGAAACAAGACCTTTAATACGTGACACGAAACTTTCTACAAAGCTTTCGGCCTGCATTTAACATAACTAATGGAGAAGCAATTGCATTTAAATTTGTTATCGTCCAGACCTCCAATGCCAGGAGGTTTGCAGTCTGGGTCTAAAATGAGAATGGGGTGAGTGTCACAACCATCTGTACATTGCATTTGCTAGCTGGCAGATTCATAAAACAATGAAACTTAACTAAACAGCTAGTTAGTTAGACGGTGAACTTGGGCGCCATGATAGTTAACGTCGTGTGGTTAGTTTGTTAGCTAGTTGGCATCCATCAGCATTATCTAGCGCGAGTGACAGTAGCTGACGTGAAATAGCCAGAAATCAAGTCGTGGAGGATAACTAGCTAGTTAATACGGCTAATGTTAGTTGACGTTACTGTTGGCTGAATCGTGAGTGTGCAGTGTTCGTTGCATCCCCATGTTTTAGCTAGCTGGTTTAGCTGTCACTTCCCTCATAGCTGTTAACCAGCTTTCTTGTAGGTAGAAGGATACACTTCAGATTCGAGCCAGCAAACTAGCCACACAATCATTGTATCAAAACTACTATTCGCTAGCTATAGCAAGATCGCTAGTTAGCTACTTATCTAATTGTAGCGGAATAGCTTATAATGCATAGCTTCTAAACTCGCATCCGCTCTACGAGCGGTTGTGAATAACCTGTGAAGCTGATCTCCAGTTAATTGGCCTAACTAAAGCGACAGTTTTCTCTGCGACTGTTCACACGGTAAGTAGGTATTGTCTCGCTTCCACCATTAGTGCCTTAGGTCATTATTTATCTCACCAATCAGCGGTCTTTGATTGAAGCCAGATGGTGTCTCTGTTCGCATCATCAGAACTGCAGTGACACACGTCGTGTTGTTGATGCTGGGGAAAACTGTCAGTCATTTTTTTTCCCTGTTCCTAGAATGAATAGTTATGATGCAGTGACTCCCCCTCCCCAATATACACAGACAAACCTTTGTAGTCATTTTTATGATTTTGATTTTATTTACACATGTCCATGATTGTGCAATAAGCACTAAATACAGTATGTTTCACCTGGTTGTATTTTTGTAACTGAAATGTATGTACTAAGTTAACCTTCACTCTGTGGGTGTAGATGTAACATTTTAGATTAAGCAGACAAACAACTGACCCCAGTGCAGAGCTTAGAAACCCCAAGTATTGTCCACTTTGGGATGCCTTCTCCACCATATCATGTTGTCTGTCTGTTTTACAGACCTGGAAGAAAACGAGACTTCTCACCTGTGCCGTGGAGCCAGTACTTTGAAACGATGGAAGACATTGAAGTTAAAAATGACAACGGCAAAGACATATCCTTTCTCTTTACAAACAAGTTGCTGTTTGTATTTTCTAGCTGCAGCACCAGTAATGCACCAAGCTGGATAGTATCTGACCTGCTGTTTATCACTCATCATGAGATGGAGAGCCAAGCACCTACGATGTTGCTTGTTTCTAAATTAAACAAATCCTGCTGCAGCACCACCGTGACAATCACCTGCATATTTGTGCTGTCGGCCTGGAATTTGTCGTATCTTTACAAAGGCAGTGAGTGGAGCATTACATTGTTTTAATTTCAAAAAAGTTCAACCAAATTTGCATGCTGGTGCTCTGACCAGGAGTTGTACAGTCCCATATTCCGATGAATTTGGACCCAGTAATTGGTTAAGTGCTTTTCAGAGAGCATGCAATGAAATCCACTACAAGCCTACAAGCCTTCATTAGCTTGATTAGCATGCCACCGGAATAAGCATGTATAGTCTAGGCGGATCTGAGATAAAATTGTTGTGATCACTTAAATGGAACTTCAAGGTACAAAGCCACTAAATGTGTGATACAACCTATGAGACAATAACATTGTTTTTTTGTGCTGGTTGCCCTTAGGTTTAGTGGTTACTTCTGCTGCATTTTCAACCTTGACTTTTTCACACACTTTTAGAATCTACAGCAGTGGCTCCTATGGGCCTGTTCTTCTCCTCTTACATGGAGGTGGTCATTCTGCTCTCTCCTGGGCAGTTTTCACTGTAAGTCACACCATTTCCTGTATTCTGTCAGGAGTTTAAGGAGCAAAAAAAGCAGTGTCATAGTGATTATAGCCTTTCCAGGTTGTCAGATAATAAAACTACGATTGCCTTTCTGTAAGCAGTGCTTTGGGCTAGTGGCTCATTTTCATCTTAGCAACAGTAACCTGTCTGTCTGGAGTAAGGAACATTTATGTTATGCTGCCAAGTCTCTTTGTAAAATGTGAAAGACTGCCGTTTCAGGGTGCACACAGGTGTAAGGCGGCTTGAAAAGACTTGGGAGCTACTGTGCTGTTAGAAGCAGAGGGAGTCTATTTCTGGACAGACGGCGTGGGCCCACTGGAAAATGTGTTGGTGTAAGCAATGCGCTTGTAGCTGTGGCTCTGTCAGCAAGCCTACTCTGTGTGAGACATTCAGCAGAGGAAAACACTCTTCAAATCACAGGCCCCTTCCTGCGTCATCTCCGCTGTTAAATACGATGTGGCAACGCTGGGGACTGCTCATTAATAAATTAAACATTGTGAGGCTGGATGCTTCTTTATACTTCATTACTGTTCCTTTGAATATATGATCCAGTCAGGAAATGTCTCACTGTTGTCCATGAGGTCAAAGGCCACACTGAGAAGGTCACATTGTGAGCCAGAGCAGAGAAAGCAGGACAGAGGAGGTCACGTTTTCATGGAGCCGAGGCTGAATATGATGGTGTCCTGCATTGTATCTTACCTAATTTGTGTTGTGTCTTACCAGGCAGTGATATGTACCCGGATCAACTGCAGGGTGGTGGCAGTGGACCTCAGGGGGCATGGTGAGAGATGCCCACTCTTCTCCACTGATTCATTCCTGCGTTTCAAGTTGGCAGAGATGCTGCCATTATTTTGTGGGCCGATTTCATGGAGCCAGGCTCAAAGTGCCCAGATATGGGGCAAGAGAGTTACTATTGTCAATTATCAGTTGAACTTTTCTCTCATCTAATATTGTCTTTGCAATATTCATAATTATGCTTATGGCATATGCTTAAGATTTAAGGCCAGATAAGATTACAGTATTTTACAGGGTACATGATCAAACTGGCCACTAGTAATCGTTAACTGAAGTTAATGTCCCAGTAGTTTTAAACATAACATGTTGGCAAGAGGTTTTATATCATTCACAGAACGTCTGTAATTCTTGTTGTTTTTCAGGTGACACGAAAGTGAAAAATTGTGAAGATCTTTCTGCAGAAACGATGGCCAAGTAAGTAAATGAGCAGAGTTCCTTTGTAGTTGGAAGACGTTTACAGTCCTTTTCGCAGGAAAATCAGAAAAGGGCAAAGTAAACAAGCACACAGTACTTTGCATCTTTAATTTTGAAAGCACTGGCATCAGCAGTTATAGTTGACATTGTGGCTTTGGCAGTGAGATTGTCCTGATGGTGACATGGGACTTTCAGACACACCATGTTAGCCAGGGAGCTGCCAAAAGAGCCATCTGCTAGCAGAGTATCATGGTGGGATAATGTTCCTGTTCTTGATTCGCTTAAAAAAGGATTCATTGCAACCAAAAATAGCCTTGTTTACACCCAACACCCAGAGGGAAGAGGGCAACAATGCAGTCAAGCAAAGCCGTAACAACTGTTGCCTAGTCTTTTTTTCTCTCTCAATGGAACAGAATTTTACTTCTTTATTTGTTATAAATCTATTTGAAAATTCCTTTTTGTTCTGATAGCACTGGTGTCAATGGTCTCTTCTAGGGATGTCGGGAAGGTGGTTGAAGCTCTGTACGGTGAAAATGCTCCACCAATCGTCATGATTGGTCATAGCATGGGCGGGGCAATAGCAGTTCACACAGCAGCAGCCAATCATGTGCCATCTTTGCTGGGCCTCTGCGTAATTGATGTGGTGGAAGGTAAATTCTCTTTATGCTCTGCAAGTTGGGAAATGTTTGCAAGGTTTATGTAAAGAACATTTAAAAATTTAAAGATGCACCAAACTTGCTTTGTCATCTGCAGTGTTTGTGCTTGAGTTTTGGAATTTAAAGCACTGTTTTAAAATTCCAGTACTCCCATTTGTCATGAAATAAAATGGAAGCGATACACTCAGTATTCAGTCCTCCTGAAGATGAAGTGATAGAGTCATAGCTGATGAATGCGGTCTTCAATTTCTTTTGCAGGTACAGCCATGGATGCCTTGAACAGCATGCAGAATTTTTTGCGGAGTCGGCCAAAAACCTTCAAATCGGTGGAGAACGCCATAGAGTGGAGGTAAGATTTGCGAGCTGTCAGGTTTTTATCAGTTCTTCAGAAGGGGGTGGTAGCCTTATTATGGAATAGCATGCTGTTTATATCATATGCCTTTACATCTAGATTAGTGATGCGCCTTGAATATAACAGCTTTCAGGGCTTAGAACGGGTCCTCGTTTTTACATTACAGTATTGGCATTCAGCAGATGCTCTTATCCAGAGCAATTTACATAGGTTACAATTTTTTACATGTTACCCGTTCAGACAGCTGGATAGTTACTGAGGCAATTCTGGGTTAAGTACCTTTCCCAAGTATACAACAGCAGTGCCCCAAAGGGGAATCGGACCGGCAACCTTTCGGTTATGAGCAATGCTCCTAACCACTCTGCTACACTGCTGCCCGATGTTGTTCTCTAACAACAGGACAGAAAGTCACACCATAAAATATGGTTTTATGACAACTGTTTACCACACATCAATGTGGGTAGAGAGCCTGTTCTCAGATCATTCATTTGTTTGGTTTGTCGTTTCTCTGGTAGTGTGAAGAGTGGACAGATCCGAAACATTGAGTCTGCTCGCGTCTCCATGGTTGGCCAAGTGAAAAAGTAAGTCCCTGAGCCCTGGAGGAACCAGCGCAAATCGGCAGGAGGTTGGATTTGTTAACAGCTGCTTGATGTGAGGTCCTTGCCCCTCTGTATAGATGTGAGGAACCCATGAGCAGTCCTGGTGTATCAAAGTGCATTGGGGAAGGGATCATTGAGGAAGAGGAGGAAGAAGAAGAGGAGGGAGAGTCCAACCACAAAAGGAAGAAGGAGGATGACACAGAGGTAATAACTGCCATGTTTATCATGTTTTGAATCCTGTCCAAACCAGAGAAATGGCAGCTACAGGGGGGCAGAAGTCTGAATTCTGAGCCTCGTGTTTTATCCGTAGGTCTTTCTGATCATGTGACACTCATTCAAGGTGATACTGACAACTCTTCCGCTCCTCAGGTTAAAAAGAGAGCCTGTTCACCTGGCGGATCGAGCTGGCTAAGACGGAGAAGTACTGGGACGGCTGGTTCCGGGGCCTCTCCGCCCTCTTCCTCAGCTGTCCCGTCCCCAAGCTGCTCTTGCTGGCAGGTGAGGGCAGGTGCAGAACCTGGGTGGCCGAGCAACACTGTTTCCTCAGTTACTGGTGCAAACACACGGTGATCCCAGTTACTGCAGGGGCAGTACTAACTGTCTAAAACAGCTGTTCCCAAACTGTGGGTTGAGATGCACAGGTGGAATAAGTACTCAAAAGGAGGTGGATTGTGAGAGAGATGCAAAAAAAAAAAAAAAAAAACTGCTGTATTATTTCCTTTCTGCAGACAGGCACATTGTTCAGAGCAAATACTGTCTGTACACGTCTTTGGCTAGTGTACATGCACTTATATTGACATACATTTCTAAAACTCTACATTTGAACATATATTGTGCAAACCCCTGATGTGAAGTAGGGGCACAAAAACACATTCTATCATTAAATGGGTCAGGGACTTGTAAAGTTCAGGAAATCCTGGTCTAAAACACCCCTGACCCTGTTGAGGGTAAGTGTAAATATTTTGAACTGTTGAAACCATTTTTGACAAATTGCATCACCCTATGGGTCAACCGCTTTGAGAATCTCTCATTTACTAGCACCATGTGTAAAAAAGCAGAGGAGCTATGTTTAGTGTTCTCACCACCACTCCCGGCTTCTAGCACACACCCGCAAGGCTCTCTGCCCTGTTGTGGTGTTAACTAAGGCCGCCACTGTAGGTGCTGTGTATCAGCATTGTTTACATCTACATTGTATGCATATAGTTAATTTCTGAAGCTGATCTCTTCCTCAGTAATGAGAAAATTCCTACCATACGGTTTGCAACTTGCCGCAACTTGTACACCCAACTTTGTTTCAAGAGTTTTAGTAGACCTAAGCCAGTGCCGCCTAGGCTACCAGCAACAGTAAAGCGAGGAATGCTGCATGTTATTGAAATATTAAATAATCGGTAGGAAATTTACATTTAAATTTACATTTTTACATAAATGGACCTATGTGATAACACACAGTTTTTAACATTTTGTTCTCCTTTATTTCAAATAGGTTAACCTACTTCATAGACATTGTCACGTGAACTGTGACGAATGTTCCACCCGTTAGCCTATAATTTAAATATTGCAAGTGAAAAAAGAAATCTGATCACATTGTGGACAAGGGAAATGCATTTGGAATGCTTATGAATACCAGGTCTAAATGACTGTCCAATCATGGCTGATCAGATACAGATAATATCAGGTGGAAACATGCTCAGAAATGAATCCAAATCGGCTCAACAGTGACACCAGCTGAACAGATCATACAGCCAAAAGAGATGCGTCAGAGTTCATCTTCTGTGCCCCAGACAACACAAACACCTGCTGTCTTGCCAGGAAAACTGCTTAGTAATGTGATAGTCATTGGGGGAAATGATTGGTGCCAGGTTTGTACATGATGCATTAACAACACTTTTAAAAATAGGCCTCAAACAGGAAATGTAAAGACAATAATGCAAAATTATAATATATTGCATTACATTGATTGGATTTAGCAGACACTCTTATCCAGAGTGACTTCCAGCGTAATAGAACGTGTGTATCCATTCAAGTTAAATGAGCAACATGTAACTTGCTCATAACAGCGACTGAGTCCCAGAGAAACGCATGAAGTGTTTGGGTTTCAAGTATGTCATTTATCAAAACATGTTTCTTGATTGCCGGTATCTGACATTAAAGTCAATATAATATGTATATGTAATAATTTATATGTTTCCATTTTCTCTGTTCCTTTTGAATGTATTTGGCAAGCAGAGTTACATTTTTACCTGTTTAATTTCCTGGATGTGTAAAATTTACCATCTACTTTCCCAAACTAAATTTGTTCTTGCCCAGATATGGCATATGGTGTGTAATATATAAAATTACTGTTGCCATAAGTTTGCGATTTACTCTCGCCAGGTTCCAAAGGACCTGGCCCCAGGCTGGCTTGTGCTGGCTTTCTACATTATTTTCTGTAACTGTTCAAACTCTCCTTAAAAAATTAATGTCATTGAATTATATTCTTTAAAAAGTGGCTAAACATTTGTCGCTGCACTCACCCCGTCCTCTCCCAGTTCATGAGAGGTGAACGAGAGGATGTCTCATATCAGGGTATGCATTGAACTGGCATGACTGCATTATGTGGCTTCAATGGGTACAAGAAATAGAAACATTGTAGAAATGCCACCTTTTCCGAGAGAAAATGTAAGGTTAGCTATTTTTGGCTCAAAACATTGATTAAAACAGACTTCCCGTCACGTCCAAAGCTAGAATCAATAATTTCCTTATAGAATTCTCAGCAGTATTACTGGTGCTTAGCCAGCAGGTATCAGTCCTGACAGGAAAAGAGCATGGATCTTACCTCACAGGAAGGAAAGAAAATGCATCTTTTGGATTAGGATTCTGACCAGCAAAAACAGATGATTTCATGGAGCATAATTAAGACTTAATGCAGTTGTTTGAAAAGGGGAGGCAAAACATAAATCTGGAAACATTAATGCTGGACATGTGACTAAAATTGTTCCTCAAGCCATTGAACATATCTTGCCAGAAAATGGTATTCACAGCATTCCACAACTCCTGCTGGTTTCTTAAGATGCTGACCTGGTATATTTTTGGCCATTCAGAAGCATGCTGGAGTGATGCTCTAAATCTCCCCCTTGGCTGTAGGTGTCGACAGACTGGATAAAGAACTCACTATTGGACAGATGCAAGGTAAGGAAAACATCAAGGATTGTTTTTTTCTTTTAATTCCTTGTTTCTTTGATGAACACTGTTAAACAGCCAGGTTTTGCAAGTTTTTTGGAGGTGTTTACATAAAGGCTATTGAATGTCATAGGAAATAAATGGAAGATTTACAGTATCGCTGCCTCCGCTAGTACACCCTATCAGTGCTAGGTCAGCATGGTCTTTTTTCTGTTGCTGTAATGCCTTGACTGAATGGTTAAAAATGGCTAAAAACGACCATCCCATCCATGCTTAAGATATGGGATCAATGTAATGTGAAAATCAAACTGATTAACCCCTGCCCTATTGTGTACCATCCACCATCACAATCACCTGCTGCAAGTTAGCACATAAAAAATGAAGTTAAGGACTGTTTCTGTTATGCATGACAAGGTCTGATGGATGTATTATCACAGGCTGCAGAGCTGTCATTAATAATATGAACCTAGTGTTCATGTATAGTCATAGCTCTCGTTAATGATATGAACACAGATGTCCTGTTCACTGTGTGTGTTGCGTTCCAGGGAAGTTCCAGATGCAGGTGCTTCCCCAGTGTGGCCACGCCGTGCATGAGGACGCTCCTGAGAAAGTAAGTGAAACATGGCGTCCATCAGGGTGCAAAAGCAGCCAAAGCACACAGGCATAACAGCAACGCTGCATGCCATTGTTTTCTACGGTCAGGTGGTGGCGACATGATCCTTTACTTGATTTTTTACTCCATAGCTTAGACGCGTAGCTTGCTTACTTTGCCTTCTTTTTACTTGTAAGTGGGCCAGCATCAGCAACACTAGCAGGTTTTCATGGAAAACCAAGCAGAATCTAATCTGAAGGGATCCAGCCCTAGTTTATAGCTTGACATTGGATAAGGGTTATATGTCTGTTTAGGCTTCAAAAACTATAGAGGATGTATTAGTGATATTCTTACATACCCACTTTAAATAATATTTATTTATTTATTGTGACAAAGAAGCTGAAAATGTTTTGTTCACCAAAATGAACTTAAGTGTGAATGAAGCTTGCAGTGAACAACAGCATGCCAAAGTTTTACAGTGGCTGACATCCCGCTGTTGAACCTCTGTTGATCTGCACTTTCCATTTGTTCAGTCTTAGTGGAATTACTTATCAGATGGGGTGCAACAAGTGCCTTATTATTGCACAGATTTTTATACGATACTGGTCAAATTGTAAGGGTTTGATCTACTGTATGCAGGGAAATATCTCTCACTATTCTCTCTAAAACTTTTTCATTCAACATCTAGGGCTATTCTCTGTTTCTCTCTCAACTTTCTGAGCTCAGTGCCCTCTCTTCCTTTCTGCACAGGTAGCAGAGGCTCTTGCCACCTTCATGGTTCGTCACAAGTTCACAGAAGCGAAAGAGAACTTCCAGTGGTAAGATGCACAGTTCTCTCATCTCATTCACACATGTCCACACACATTCCTTCAAACATATCCAGGGTTGGATGAAAGTAAAACGCAGGCCACTAAATTTTAAATCCAGAATTCATTTCTCTGTTCCTCATGTTGAGGGAAAACAGCACTCTCAGGTGTGCGTCATCGCCCAGAGCATGCTGGGACAGATTTTTGCAGTGCACACTGGGAATGTGTAGTTCAGCAAGGTGCAGAGTAAACACACTTACAGGCACAATGAGAGGAAAAGTGATTTCATACATGGGTCAGGTCATGAGTAAGGGCCATTTAGATGACACCTGTCAAGTTTGAATGAGGTACCTGAGTGCAGCACAGTAGCATAGAAAAGTCATATTTTGAGTGAAATTAGAAAGGTTTCAGAGTGCCACTCCCGTCATGAATCCCACAGCTGATAGTGTTTAAGACTGCTGAATCCTCCTGCACTGCAGTGTTGTTTGCTGACGTCTTTCCTCTTTGTTTGCGTGTGTTTATTGCAGTGTGTTTCCAGCTTGCTAATTGGCCCTGGGCTCTCTCCGTAAATAAACCAGTACCAGACGCCACTGTGACGTCCCCCGATTCGCCTCGTCTCCATCTCGCGGAAAAGCCCAGACCCAGGAACGGCTGTCATCTCGCGCCCCCTCGCTAGACCGACAGACATTGCTGACATTTCAGCTACAAAATATGCTTTGCTCTCAAATTCTTCAACTTAAATGAATTTGTTTTTTTCATATTTTGTTATTATTATTATGATCATAATTATTATTGCTGTTGTTGTTGTCGTGACAGAACAAGAGACCTTGTGATGCCATCACCTGACTCAAGGTTTTTGCCTTTTTTGAAAGCAGGGATTTTTTTTTTTTTTTTTTTGCTTTTTCCATTTTTTCATAGCCTTCCTTTTTACATCTTGTGATGCCTTGCCTGTTTCCTGTTCAGTTTTGAGTGACAGCAGTGTGGCACGCCCAATGTGTATATCTCATGGTTGGTTTTTAAGAATGGTGATTAAAAAATGAAAATTGCTGTGAACAAATACGGTCATCCCCTTGTAACCTGCCTCTAAGCCACTGGTGTGTTGAGTGGTCAGTTAGTCTTTTAATGCAGGCTTTTTCCAGGTGCAGCCCTTTCACCAGCAGGTGGCAGCACTTTACCGTAGTTTTACATGATGTGGTTATATGGATCCCTTCCTGCAGTACAAACATTTTATGTAGTGAATCTGTTTTTAAAAGCAATGACAAAAGTACAAGAAGATTAAGAATCACAAATTACATGCAGGTTATTAATAGCAAAAACAATGAAGAATGAGACCTATTGCCTTACAGTTTTGTCATTGATCACAGACAACATGAATTATACTAGTAGTCTCTATATAACATGGACATTTGGTGATATTAATTTATTGTTTGGATATGTTAGGTTGCTTGTGACATTGAGAATTCAAATTTTTGAAATTTCTGGCAAGAGCGTAAAAATAATATATTTATTATGCTTTAGATAAATCTGTAGCTGTCACATTAGACTCCCTATTTTGTGGTTTGGATTAATCTTTTTCAAAATTATTTTGAGTATTGTGATGCGTTCTTTCTCCTAAATGTCAGGCGAGTTGAAAGTCTGAAGCAGACATTGTGTCTCAGAACTGGCCAGAGTCTTTCAGCTGTTTTCATGTGGTCAAATTAAAGTCTGCTGGTCGCAGGCCGTCTGTGACGTGCTTCGGTTCCAGACGCTAATGAGGAAACGGGGGTGGATACTCCCTCTGCTTAGCAACAAGGCCGTCCACGCTAGTGTTTGTTGTGGTGATCAGGAGCACCGCACAGCACTCTGGGAAGTCTGGAATTCCTGCAGTGCTGACTGAAGGATTGTGACCTGTCAGCTCTTCTTCAGTTCCCATGTCACTCAGCAGTGTGGTGTTAAAAGTTGAAAACCTGTGTGTAGTTTTACTGTAGTACCTTTTCCAAGTCAGGAAACAGATTTATAACTGACCGGTTACTCGTGTCTCCTTTCTACAGGTTATGCATTGACATATATGCAAAGAGCGATGGAATGAGTCTGAATGAATCTCTACTAACAGAATAAATTACAGGGAGGTTTGTGATTCGTTTAAGAAACGTACATTTTGAAAAGACACGTTGGCCTCACAGCTTGGTGCTGCTGTTCTCAGTGGCCCAATAACACGGTGAGATTTCTATCTGGGAAATTACTCACTGGATAACAGAAATTTTGTAAGAACCACAGCCTCAGTCTGTATTTACCCAGTTACAGATGTCAGTTTCACTTATGACTTCACTGTTGTGCACTCACTGAACTTCCATGTTTCCAAGTAATCTTTTCTATGGATCAAGGAATTTGTTCAGATACTGCTAACGCCTCAACTTTTTTTGTTTGTTTTTCTTAAGAACCCACAGTAAAGGCACAATGGTGCCATTACTAATATTTAATAGTCACAGTTGACTGTCACACTGGATTTGACTTGAGGATTATGGGATTGATCACTTGTTGCATTAGTAAAAATCCAGTGTGACTATGTAATAGCGTTACATGTGGAAATTGTCCTGGATGAAAATGTTGCTGATCTTATTAAAGACTCTAAAATTTAATCAAACGTTGCCTAAAAGGGTTCAGAGGCAACCTCGTTCCTGCAAGATCTGCTCCAGCAGCATGAACGGCAGTGCCGCTTTCCCAATTCACACTTTCTCAGACTGCTCTGAGATGGATTAAAGTGAATTTGCCTGCAATATTACAGACTTTAAAAAAACGTCTCCTGTTTTCTTGTATTGTGGTTTTGGGGTGGACGTCAGAACGCAGCTCCTTCTCTTGCTGCTAGCTCAGCAACCCCGCCATGTATAAATCCCATGCTTTTTTCTCTGTGGTCTGCTTTTCGCTCTCATGCACATCTGTAGCGGGACGCCATACTGGACCGCAGCAGCGGGGGAGGGAGGCAGAGAGGAGTCTCCCCTCCCCAAACCAAACCCAGACCACTTGGGTCACCTCCAGGAGGCGGGAGCGGGAGCCGGAGCGTGTCCAGCACCCAGCGTAAGGGGACACTGGTGGGGCCGGTGTCTGTGTGCGGGGTCCCCTGATAGGGTGAGAGGCACAGAGCAGGAGAGAGAAGAGACACCGGCCTCTCTGCAGGGTGACGACGCCCATCACACAGCCCACAGGACGTCGCATTATAAACCAGCTTTGGTTGTTCTCTCAGAGTTAATTCACAGGTTTTACGAGACATTTTTCAAGCTATGTTTTCATTCATCCCGATACACTTTGCTCATCATTAATGAAATACACACAAAATCACAGTTTTTAAATATCCTTTTCTTGTAATTAGTATGCTTCCAAACTTGACACAACAGCTTCAGTATTACCATGATTCCTCTACCTCAGACAGGACATTTTATATACCATAGGGGCCTCAACCAAAAAAAGTGACAGCATAATAAATAAATAAAAATGATTTGCAGTGCAGTTCCTTGCCTCGGAAATGAGTGTAGCAGAATTGATTGCTGTGCAACGCAAGCTGTGCTGTTTGGAGATCAGATTTTTGCCTCATGAGTTACTGTTATTACCAAGGGAAAATGATGGATCTTCCAGGGACATGAAGAGTTCTGAAATGAGCTTGTCTCTGAGTGACATGCAGTCTCATTGCAGGTGTTGGCTTGGGGATCTTCTCACAATGCCCCTTTATTTTACATATTGGGAAAGGTATTTATAGGTATAGTCTACACTGAAAGGGTTAATCTTTTTCTGTACGAAGAAGGAATTTCAAAGCTAGCAGAAAACCTTTCATATTTTTGGGGGGGCGAAACTTGTCAGCCCCCTGGGTAGAAAACGTCAAGCAGGGGCCTCCTATCCAGGATCTTTGAGGGAACAATCGGGGACTACTGTTTAGGAATGCAGCTGGAAGCATGCAACATTCCTGCAGCACTGTGGCCTTGCTGTGTCTGTATGTGCATGCGTGTATGTGTGTATGAATTTCCAAAACAAAAATTTTAATTTCAAAATTTTTTCGCTACTACGAAAAATCCAAAATATGAGATAGTTTTGACTTGTTTAACACTTTTTTGGTCACAGCATAATTAATAATAATAATTCCTTGTATGCTTATGTAAGAGTGTGTGCATGTCTCCCTGTGTGTGTGCATGTGTAGGTGTGCACGGATTAGAAGTATGTGTGTGTATGTGTAGCTGTGCATGTATTAGAAGTTTGTGTGCTCTCTTTCTCATACTCTTATCCCCACACTCTCCGGCCCTCTTCCAGAAGTGGACGGCCCACAAAATCGCCTTTGCAGAGGAGTCCCTTGGAGCCTCCAGCCCCAACATTTCCAGGGAGTGTTTTTGGGGAGGGGGCACACCTCCCGTCCTTCTCCTGGTGCACGCCATGGGGCGGCTGAGTATCTCTTTCCTCCCAGATGTGCCGTTCCCTTCTGCAGCTTAAATACTCCATATAATATTTCAGTGATAAAAGACAAATTCTCGTTTGTTTTGACAGTCATGCAGACAAGACACGCCGCATTTGTACAGTATGAGGCAAAGGAAAGCATTGAAGCACACGTTTTCCTCATTATTAGGGCTGCTGAGCATGTCAAGTGGTACTAGGAACAGCGTGATGGGCGGAGAGTTTCTCCTCATAAATTTCCTGCCTGTGACAAGGCAATGAGAAGTGGGTTCCCTGCACCCTGCCCAGAAGTGTGCAAAATGACCGAAATCTGTCCCAAGGAACAGAGTGGGGACTGCAGTGGAATTTGTGAATTTGTGGCGATTCACGTCCTCCAGACATCCACTGAGAGTCAGTGAGCTGCTTTGTGCTGTTTATGCCCTGATTTTTTTTTTCAGTCTGTGAATGCAGTCATTTTATTGCGGTGCATGACAAAATGTGTCTTGCTTCCACACGATCAGTCCATGCGCAAAAGAGCATCTGCAACTCAGCCTTTCAAAGGGCCGCATTGTGTCCGACAGGATTTTTTTTTTTTTTTTGAAAAACAAACTGATACTGGGGCAAGCAGTCCTGCAGAGTGAGCTGAACCCAGCTCAGTGTGAGAGGGGCAGAGGCCTCTCCTGGTCCTCAGTGACTTGGGAGCACGCGGCCGGCAGAAAAGAGGCCAACTCTCTGGTGTGGCTGCTTGCCAGATCATAACCCCCCCGCCGCCCCTCCTCCTGTTATCCTGCTCCTCCAGCACGATCCAGGCCCCTCACTAACCCCCCCCCATCCCAAAATGGAATCTCCAACCACCGGTACAGGGTGGTTCCAGGCTCCCCCTCGGCCCCTCCCCCCCCCCCCGCTGTCTGCCCCTCCCTCTCTCCCTGCACTGCTCCATTGTGGAGGCTGGCTCTTGTACTCCAAGCGGTCCAGGCTGCTGCTCTCTCTCTCTCCCCCCTCCTCTCACTCCTCCGGGTTGGGGCTGCAGCGCCTCTGGAACTCCTGCCCGTGCTCATGCACCCATTTGTTGGCCACTGGAACAGAAAGGGGGGGAGGGGGAGACAGTGAGGACAGCCGCCTTCGTGACAGCGGGGGTCCACCCGGCCCAGACAAACAGCCAGAGCAGAGGGGATGGGAATGTGGGCCATAGGAATGTTTAAAAATGGTGCAAATCCACCCAAAATGGATGGAGGAGGGACAATCAGCACCGCAGACCATCTTATATAAAACCATGAAACAAAGTTTGAAACAAGCATGCCAGGCCTGTATTGCTCATGGGGCTTGCCTAACAAAAGACAGGGTGCAGATTACATAAGAAGCAGGACTGACTAATATTGGCTCTAAAGTTTGTTCCTTCATGCCCAGACTAATTTGGACTGAAGACAAGTTTCCACATCAAACTCTTGCCTGTGCTTTATATTTCAGCATATATACTGTATTGTTTCATATGCTGTAGTTTTTCATTATTCAAAGTCTTCCAAATCATCAACAATATTAAACTATGTTTAATGTGAAATGAGAAGTCTGTACTGCCTTGCCTATGGATGTCATAGTGTATGTATGTGAGATAATGTTTTTTTTTTGTAAATAAATAAAGTGAACACACACAGTATTAAAGAGGTGCACACTGGCCAATTATCTCATAATATAATATGAATATAAACTATTATATAATAAAATATATAAAATATAAAAAACAATGACACCCTCTTGCAGTTTTGCTTTGAGTTTTGATGCTAATGGGATATTATACTTGTTTCCACAGGCTAATTACTTATACCAGGTGCTGGAATTTGTGAATTGCATCTAACAATGTGTCAATAAGATGATAAACATGAAAACTGAATAAATTCTAAAATGAAATCATTTTATATGGAACAATGATACATGAAAAATCATTTAATCACTTTGTTCCCACTAATGTTTAAATAAAGTGCCTTTCAAAGTTATAATGATCTAATTACCAGGAAGAACAAGTTTACTTTTACCCAGATGGTTTGTGAAAAGGCTATATTTTTTGTGGAATTCAGCTCATTTACTCACTTGTCTGTCCATATATTTTTTTTCTGGAATTCAGCTCATCAACCCCTTGTCTGTCCAAATATTTAGGGCATGTTTATACACAGTACTGTAGCTAGGTAATGAAAGGGGCTTTTTGCTCAAGAGTTTGAGAAGTGTTGTTATGACTTTATTTAAAGTGTCCCCCTTAAGTATGTGATACAGTTACTGTTAATCCTCTAAAACGGAGGCCTTAATTGATTTTGCTTACTCATGCTATGCTTACTTAGTACTTGTGGGCTGTGTGATTGGAGGGTTAGCTGTACTCAAATGACACCGACACTCACCCAGACCCAGCACAATGTTGGACTGTGCAAGAAGAAACATTCACTCCTTGCAGACTATGCATCGCATACACATGGCTTAGCACAGCCAAGACAACACAGAGACCCTTGCATAATTCTTCTGTTTTGCGGCCTAATGCATCAAAAAAATGTCTGAACCACAGCACTTCAGAGGAAATGTCTGTGGCTCTCCATGAGCTGTGTTTCCACTGCTCCCGTCTGTCCACTGTCTGTTTTTTCCCAGTATGGAATGGAAGCAGCACATGTTTCATATCTCTAGGCGTAACGCAGTGACTGACCTGTTCTCTATCTTGTCCTGCCTATCTGTCTAATTGCACACAGATGTGATCTAACAATGGCTCCTGTGTGAGAGACAGGGACTTCAGGCTGCTGGAGGACTTACAGATGAAGGGGTGAAAGAGCTGAGATGAGTGTCAAGATTGTTACAATGTTCTATGTAATAATGTCTGTCTGATGCTACTGTTGGGCTGCAATTAATATAATGCCTGCATGCAGAATGAGTTCTGATTCAGTTTCACTCAAAAGTGCCACTCTATGCCTCAAATACGTAAAGGACACCATGAAAGTAATGTGTTACCTTGGTCCTTAGTAGAAAAAAAAAAAATACATTTCTATGCAAAAAATACAGTGTTCTAAAATTGCAGCCACCTTTCAGTATAATGAGGATGTGTTTGTTAGGATGTGTCTGCAGTTATAATGTGTCCTAATTTAAATGCCAGCTTTAGCTACTTCACGTGTTCTACTAAATGTTTAACTTGTATCTCCTGCATTTGCACATGGCTGTTTTACATTATGGGGTTTTTGTTTCTCTGGTACAGAGCCTGGTGTCTCAAGGAGAGTCAAGCACCATGCATGGTTTTGTGCAGTTATGACTCAGTGTAGAGGCTCTTACCCCATTTGTCCCCAACCAAAACAGGGCAGCCTGCATGCAGCGTGTCCCCGTTCCCCTGCCCGTTCCTGTGCAGGTTCCACCAGAAGAGGGCAGCATTCTGGGATACGAAGACCACCAGGGTGAGAGAAAAAAATAATAATGCCTCATTAAAGAAAAGACACTACAGAGGACACACACAGATATACACATATAGCCTTTGTATGAATACCTCATAAACAATGGGAAGAAAATGTATGGTTTAAAGGAAACTCAACGTAATGCCCATGTTTTGCTGTAAAAGAAATGGACTTCATTATTGTCAGTTATTCTCAAAACACAACATACTGAATATGATTGGTGTTCAGAGTTCTGTATGTTTAGTTTTTCTTCCAAACCTTGCAATACACATGTTTTTTGTCATCAGAATGAGCTTTGGCAGTTTGGTGCATGCGAATGTGTGTGTAGCTATACAGGCACTGGATAATGAGGTAACTGCTTTACTGTCTGGCATCAGCAAGAACAGAGCTAGGGAGAGCTGCTTAGTTTATACTCTGGGTGAATTCATTCTTTATATTGCTGGCTTCAGTCTGACATGGTTAAAAAATTAAAAACACCTTTTGATAAAAAGACAAGGAACTGGTCTTATACCATCTTTCTGTATGGATTTAAAAAAAAACATTTGATGCTTTTTATATCAATATTCATTCCCTGAGAAAGAAAAAAGGGTAAAACATTATCCACTTCCCTATTTTTCCCCACAGAAACAGCACAGAAGAAATACCATCTCCAAATGACAATATTTCCATTTAATTTAGTTAAATGGTAATAATGGTGGGGAAAATGGCCCTGTCATGTTAGATTACATCCTGAATAATACACCCTGTGTAAAAATCATTTCAAGAAACATTGTTGCAGATTCCAAAAAATATATTTAATTTTTCTTGCAGAAGTGACCAAGGAGCCAAGTACAGACCAAGTGCAGACGATGCAGCCGAAAATGCTCACTGTATTTAAAGCGTTTCGTGCAGGGTCAGCCATCGCTGGTTAGTGAGCAGCAGTTCAGTGGCTTAGTGTTATTTACACAGTTTCCTCACACCTGTAAAGGCTGCGGCTGGCGGGTTTATTTGTCTGGCAATAAATAAGCTGTCAATCATAAGGAAGGAGCCCCCTCTAGGAAAAATAATAACATAACATTCTCAAGCATGAAAATATAGATTCAAAATTTTACAAGGATGAAAATATAAAATTTTTATTTCTACAAATTACAAATTGCAACAGATTTTGGATGAAGGTGCCTCTTAAGAAGAGAAGGACCAACTCATCGACTTCACACTTAGGAGGGAGGAGCGGTTAAAGTTCTGCATTCTAACCCATGGTCACCTTGAGGTCGAGGGGTTAAGCCCCTGGCTAGGCCTTGCCCTCTTTCCTCAGCAACTCATTTCTAAAAGCAAACACACCCGCTCACACTCTCGCTCACATAATCTGCGCTGTCAAGGGGAACCTTGACACGGAAACCGCAGAAAGTCAAAAAAGATAATATTGTCTTTGGAAGTGGGCAGGCCCACCTCAGAGGGGCTCCTTCAGAGTTCTTCATGGAGCTGAACTTGAGCTGGAATTACGAGCGTGTTCTGGCCTGAAGTGAATGTAGAGCAGCACAAAGAAGGGATAAGTCAAGAGAAAGACGCGAGGCGGGCCCTTACCTCCACGATGGGAACGCTGAAGTTGGCGTAGATGAAGGCCGTGGATCCACCTGCCTCCACGGAGCTGAGCTGTAGACGATGATGTCATCAACATTCTCACTGAGTGCCAGTGGAATCCCGCCAACACTCACAAACCGACATGCTTTTTTCATTTAGCTCTGGCTGGGATACTGAGCTCGGACTTAAAAAAAAAAGGCTGCTTTAAAACAATTGCAATGGAGGAACGCTTCACTTTGTTACAGCCAGGGCTCTGATTTACACAGATAAGCCAAATGTGCGTAATGGAACAATGCTTTTGAAAACTGTGAAAACCGTTTACTCACGTAAATCATAAATGTTGCCACTCGATTCCCTGTTTTGAGTTTGTACAGAGGGCTTGACGCAGACTGGAGAGGAGGAGGAAGAGAACACACACATAAGCACGACTAGTTACACATTTGCGAGGTGTGAACAGGTCCATTTTGGAGGTGCTAAAGGTGATGGAGCAGTGGGGCATTCCTCAATTTGGTCTTTAGCTCTGGCTGGGGGCCACAATACAGCCAGCCTCACAGTTTCCAACAGTATATTCAAGTAATCAACAACACAGACAGACTTATGGAAGTACACAGTGAAAGAACCCAGAGGTAACATATCTGGGCTTTTAAGGAGGTAAGAAAAACATAATTCCTCAGAGCTGTGAGCTGAAAAAACCTACAGTAATTTAGGTTTAATGACCATTCGCTCACCGTGGCATGGTCGAAGTGAGGCTCATAATGTCCACCAATCCCGTAGTTCACGACCTGGAGGTACTCTGCGTATGGTTGCTGCAGGTTGAGGCTTGTCAGTGCAGTGATGCGTTGGTCTAGCTTCCAGACTACAGGGTGCGCTGTCTCCTTTAACCACGCACTAAACACCAGACGCAAACTATGGTCAAAGAAATATCCTAGCAGGGGTCACAATATGAAGAAAGTCAGGAAATCTTGCACCAAAAATAATCATGACTAACTTTAAAGTTACATGAGCTGAGGGAATTCTTTCCCTGTTAATAGAGAACATATAACCAAGGACCATCAATCTGTCACAGAATGCTGAATTTACACTGTATGAAACACTTCTATAAACAGCTTTTTACAGCTGTTGCAATTTCTGTGCTCTTTGTGTTTTCAAGTTGCTATAGTAGCATGCTGTGTTTTGTTCGTTTTTACAGGGAATGTGACATTGCCATGCTACAATTCATTTAGGTCATTTTTAAACATAATTTTCCAAATCTCTGCCCCAAAACAGTATAAACGTAACAGTACTGACTACATGAAATTGAATATACACACAGTAAAATTTTACTGTGTATACTGAGAGGTTCCTGGGTCTGGCTGAGAGGGGTTGCCTTCTGCTGTTCTTCTTTTATTGTCATTCTAAGTTTGATTTGAAAGAAATCAGGAAATACCTATAAAAGCCAGATGTTTATGGAGAAGCAGCTGCAATGGAAGATTTGAGAGCCATAAACTGGCATAAAAAGCTATGCAAGTGCATTCTCAGACAAGCCCAACCTCTTGGCCACATTTAAAAACATTACAATCAGTGACCTGATTGACCCCTTTTAGTGCAGTGAGAGAGAGAATCAAGGAGAGTACTGGCTGGGGGGAAGGGGGTGGGGCTACTTTAACCTGTTCTTTTTCTTTTGCAGTATTCTGATTGGTTACTGAGAACAGTATTTTCCACAGTATACCTCTTGCTGATGCGATACTCTGCTGTGGCCTGTTTTTCTCCTGATGCTACAACTGATCTTCTCAGCTGTTGGGAGACACAGAAAAAGGTTTTATTGGTCATTCAATAAATCAATCAAACACTTGGTCAAAATGTGAAGACAAATCTAGGACTAATATCAGCAAGGTATTGAATACCATTAGCCATGGAACGAAATATAAAGTGGTCTTTTGAGAAAATATTATGAATCATAATAACCACCAACAGGATGGTTCCATCCAGTTATTTCACTCTGGAGTTAATGAGCCGATCACCTTACTGTACTCAGAGCTCTGAGAAAACATGTTTCACAGGAATGCGCCCTCACGCCGTTTCCCAATAGGATAAGCATAACCAGAGCAAAAGAACATCGTGTGATGGCGGTGCAGCTGGTGAGAAAAGTTGTTTTTAAAGGAAGCAACGATGGAAAAACTTGATTGGCATTTCTGTCTACTGCACTTCAAATGTCTGGGGACCAGACAGCTAACAGACCATGGATGCGCCATGGATTAACTGATAAGTTCTGAGCAGGGAGCACCAATTCAAGTGAATTAATTCATCAAGTCTGTTTTTCATCAACCCTTCATAATGTCATCAGCTGCGGGCTACATGATTAAATAAATGGAGGCACTTTTTTCATGAACTGAAGAGCTGGAAAAAGTATCTCACCACACTTTAACTGCACATGCGGAGGAGGGAAGACATCATTTGTGGTATCTCTCCTTCATTACTAATGCAGCATAAACACACCAAAGACAATGCTTCTCTGTGCTGCTGCCACACATGCCATGTGAATATTTTCCATCAGAAATGTTGAGGAGGCGTGATCCAAGGGGGCTGCCTGTTCCCCTGGAAGCAGTAAGTGATTGGTGGGTGGAGATGGGTGGGGAGCACTCTGCCAAGAATTGCGGTAATACATACTGGAAATCACTCCAAATGTTTGGGACAAGTTCAAGCAATCCTCCAATGGGGTTTCAGAGATATTTAATTCCCTGGATATTATTAAATCTTTTCCAGATTACTGTAGGAAGACTACGAGGCACCATGGGTAATTTAAGCGGTTCAATGAGTCCAGAGGGCCCCATCAAGGAGGCACACAACGTCCTGACCTTGATCGACACAGACTGCAATTTTTTCCATATCTATGACATATCTATATCTATGAGATAACAGGCATAAACCTCTGAAATTCAAAAATAGCACGCTCAAAACAGGAAAGACTTCACGCGCGTGCTATGTGCAAATCAAAAAGCAATTCCACACTCTCAGGGCAACTTCACCATTGAGGTATTTCAGAAATGGGGACAACATTACCTCAGATGAGAAATAGTGGCTAGCCTCTGTTTAAAGATCCTGCCAAATGTTTTTCTGTGTAAAATTCTTGTACGCAGTGACACATGATCCCTCTGACACTGCCTACAACTTCCAAATAAAGTCATAAATGCTTTGTATGAAATACAATCTTTTTACTTGTGTAGAAAGAATGTTTGAGAGGGAAATCCTGGTTAGTCAGGATTATTCATCATGAAAAAGTGAATGGACAGGCCAAGTGACTGTCAGTTTTAAGTCCTTTCAGTAAGATTATAAAGACGCAGTCTAAAATCCAGTAAAAACCATGCACCATTTTAGACCTCTTTAGCTTAGTTTTCTACCATTTTACTACAAATTATTGATACTCAGAATATGCATCCAGTATCCGTACATTGGTTTAATGGAATAGATCTCGCAGCGTGTCAGATACTTTGGGACTACAGTATGTGTGGTACTGAGCACCTATGAGCTGAGTTTCAGTTCTGGCATGTCAGAAAATTTTCACAACTGCAACAACAGCCAATGAAAAATGACCACTCAACAGCACAATGTGCCAGCTGCCTTTCCACAACTACAAGCAGCTACAAAACCACAGAAGAAGAAAGACACAAAGGCAATCACAAAGCTCAGACACCACAGCAACAACATTCTGAACAGACGTAGAAGATGAGTAGCTGATTGAGCTGTAGCAAGAGTCGGAGTGTTTCTTCAATCAACTGCTGACACCAAAAAAATCAAATCAAGATAAGTGGAAAGAAATAGTCTGAGGCTTGGCAGTGACTGCAGAAAAGGTGACCCTGTATTTCCTGGAGTTCTATTCTGTACTGTGACACCTCTGAGGTAGCTAGCAAAAAAAAAAAAAAAAAAAAGCAGGTGCAATAACACTTGGAGTAATAATCCCAGCTACATGCTGAGATGGTGACATATACTCCGACTCCCCACTTTCAAAACACATGTGGTACGTCAACGCTGATTCTGCAGCTAATCCAGAAATTTGACTGTTATGTGATAAAATCATAAAATCATATTTTGTTCTAGGCTAAAAGAAATCTTAACAGCAATGGACTGTTCCATTGAAACAGCAAATTCACCTTTTCCACACATTAAAATTTTATATACATTTTTCCAGTTACATCACAAAGGATGCCTTCTGACTTGACTGAAACCAAGACAGTAAGTGCAGATCAAAACTGGTGAGACTGAACAAGTCCTCCTAACACAAGGGGGCAGTGTGAGCGTATGTGGCACGTTACGATACTTACCCAAGGCTGAGCGAGGTGCCTGATGCTCTCTGCCTCTGCACTGGTGACAAAATTGTGGTACAGAACCACATAGGGCTGGAGGCTCACGACCTCTCTTCTCATTGGCTGCAGGAGGAGGCTTGGGCTGCCATTGGTGAAATAGTCACAAAACAGCCTGGGGTTTTCATAATGCTTTGGCTGAGAGGACAGAAGAGCATATGAATTTCATTAGCAAAGCCAAAACAAAAAACAAAAGAGCACCACTGTTCCCCTAAGTTTAATTTCTTCCCTTGCTGAAAGAGTGAGATCAAAGCCAACTCTGTGGCCATTCAAGTACCCCTTCATAATTTAACTTTACCCCTGTGTCTTTTCTGTTTTCCAAGGAGTAAGTCAAAAAACCTAAAATCAAACACAGAGCTGTTTCATTAATACTAATTTCATGGAGACTGACTATATATTGATTAACTTCTGGATTCATTCAATATTTGTCCTTAACTTTGACTTACAGTTAAACGTAGTTTAACAGTTTTTTCAGTAAACACAATTTGGTGAGCTCATCAAAAGGACTAACAAAAATTGAGTGTGTATTGAAAAACACTTTAATTCATTGATTAGTCAGAGTTGAGAACAAATGTTTATTGACTCCAGGGCTAAGATCTACAAGAATGTAAAACTACTGGGTGTTGCACATAACTCTGAAATATGTGCATTTTAAAATGATCCTCTCAGAGAGCTGAAAATAATTGTACTGAATTGTTAATGATCTTCATAGTACTGCTACTGCTGTACCACTACGGAAGTGGTAAAATTCCTACTGGTGATACCCCCCACGCTCCACTACTACGTATTTAGTAATGTGAAGTGACCTGTGAGCCCTGTGTTTGGCATAGCCACTCATAGGTGTTTCTGGTCCTCAGGTAGGTGGAGTTGGGTCTCTGCAGCACAATGTCAGGCCTGTCCGGGGATGGAGATGCATCCAGGAGCTTCTCGTACTTCTCTACATTCCTTAAAACCCTTCTGTTTGAGGGGTCTTCAGGAAAAGGAAAATGTGTGTAAGAGAGCTTGACATATGTGCTGCTACTTAGCAAACCACACATCAGCTCAGACCATATTTACATAGGAGCAAACCAAATGGACACTTAAAAAAAAGAATTCACCTTACATAAAAAAATTTTCTCCATGGAAAAACAAAAATATATCAGTATCTTCACATAACAAAAAATATTAACCAAATTAAAGGTAAGAAAACATTTGATTAATCATGAAATCTCTGGAGTACCACATTAAATGTCTGAGTTTTATCCAGGATATACGAGCAGTGGAACAGAGTAATATAAGTACACTTAAAATTGTACTTTTCTGCTGATATGAACAGCAGCTGTTGAGCAGGCAGTGATTCCCTTTCTCATGCTATGTGCCAGTTTGACATTTTCTCAGATGTTTGGATTGGAAAAGTGTACCATGGCGCAGCAGCTCCTGAGAGAGACTCAATGCATAGGACACATTTCCTGCCTGAAAGAAGCGAAAAAGGGAGAGGAGAGCTGTAGACACAAAGCACAGAACCAGGTGCTGTTACACAGATAAATCACTTTCTTTCCTTGTGTAAGGAAAAAATATATGCGTTTAAAGAATGTACTTTGTGGTAAGTCTAACAAATGCCAAGCTGAGCCAGACTCAGAGATCCCATCAGACTCGTCTTTCCTGAACCATCGGGCTTCATTTTTGCTGAAGAGTGCAATCTTATTTCCTATGTTCACCTTTATAGCCAGATGAACAAAAAAAAAACTTTACTACTAAAATAGAATATAATAAACATAACTGGGCAAATCTGGTCAGTCTTTATGAGCAATAAGGACATAATTGTTGTGATGATTAAGGAAAACGGGAAAAACAAAAAAACACTAAAGTGTAAGAGCACCTTGAAGTGGGAAAAAGCCAGGTGGTCCAGGGTGTCTTCCAGAGTTCCTTCATTTTCAGGAATCCACTCCCCACCTGTCTCACGGAAAAGCCGGGCTGCCTCCTCCAGCCACTGCACAGAGTGGTAGTAGTCCTCAAGCTCGTAGGCGACCTGGAAAACACACCAGGAAGCTCTGATGCAGAACTGCTGACAGAACCATAAACTCTCACAGCTACCCAATAATGCGGGGGTGCACTCTGTCAGGACAGGTTTATGACCGAGGGGAGAGAGGTCAAGTTGCTACAATACCTACAGAAGAGAAGAGAATATTCAACAGAAATTGTTGGGTTACTATGCTTGCTTGAGTGCAGTGATCAATTCATTCAACTTTGTCAGGAAAGGTATCCACACTGTGATTTTTGCCTCCACAGAAGGAAATCTACTTAATTAGTCTTCATCAGGTATGTTTAGAACCTGCCGATTTACTGGTGAAACGGTAATTCCTGCTTGTTAATAAAATTGCTAGTGTAGGTGTGTGTACACAATTTCCACTTAATCTAGTGTCTTTTTCTCCCAATGAAGCTGACATAATGTCGAAATCGCTTCATTTACATGTGAAAGATTCTGCATGATTCCCCATTATTTAACTGACCTCTTTTCCACAACTCATTTTATGGGCTGTAGTCTTACAGCTGGCCTTTAACTGTGGAAGGTTAAGTACCATTATCAAGGGAAATACAGCTGTTTTCTCAAGCCTAAATCTTTCTCTAATTGCCTGCCTTTTTTCCAACCGATTGCTCTCGCTCCAGAACCTCCATAAAATCTTGTGTTTCTAACATGCTATTACTGAACTCTCACAGCACCTTACACTCTGTGACTCCTCTCTGATTTATTGTGCCTAGCTGGCAGCAAAGACAGAGACAGCTGCAGCTGGCTGACTCCCAGAATCCCTCTCCAGATCTGAGATGATGCATTTCCTACTGAGCGTCCCGCAGAGTTAAAAACAGTCCCACGACAGTGGAATGCATTGTCCATTATCTAAGAGGAGCGGACAGTTTTCACATCAATGAGCAGGAATACCCTTGGCTTCCCGGGGTGAGTCCCGGAACACACACAGAGCGAGACTGTGATCCCGCTCTTCCTTAGAGGATGAGAACAGCAGTGGCTGTCTGGACCTCGCCGCTGAAAACAACATGTCTCTATCTTCCTGGCCGTTTGGAATATTACTCATCTGGACCAGAAATTTTCCAGTGTGAAATCATGGTACTTCTCATCTGCCAAGATACTGCCCCCATTACCCTCCCCTGTTCCCGTCCCAGCTGCACCCTGCTGGGGTGGGGCGGGAGCGGGGTTCAGAGGGTGGTGGTATTGGGTTGCACTTAATTGTCTCCACAGGGAGGGAGGTCCATTCACCAGTGCAAAGGGCATGTTTACAAACATTTTGTTTCCTGACTACCGAATTGGATTCTGAAGCAACATTCAAACATATCCCCAGAAATGCATTCCAGCAGAGTTTCTCTATTGGTTGCTCTGAGC
The DNA here is from genome assembly GCA_019176425.1 of Megalops atlanticus. Taxonomy (NCBI): domain Eukaryota; kingdom Metazoa; phylum Chordata; class Actinopteri; order Elopiformes; family Megalopidae; genus Megalops; species Megalops atlanticus. The sequence goes on along the minus strand of CM032883.1, from coordinate 33,009,478 downwards.
ATGCCCTGCGTGTGAATTAATGCGCAGTATGGCAGATGCCCACCTTTCCCACCAGGAAGCAGTCGTCTCCGGAGAGAGGCATGGACACAGCCGGCCTGTAAATGTCCACGATGTTGCCGTCGGTCACCGTCTGGAAGTGGCCGTTCACGAGCCCATCCACACGGAGGGCGTAAACATCCTGCAGCCTCATCAGCCCTTTGGCTGCACCTTGGAGATCCTCAAATTTGGGAAGGTTGCCTTCCTCTTCCTCGTAGCCAGCCCTGAAGGCTGTGAAACAGAACCAAAAGAAAGGGTGGGGCGTGGGAAAGGGAGGCAGTGGAGAGAGAGGAGGGTGCTATTAAAACCTTTTTTTTGCTCTTTGGCGGTGTCAGTGATTTCAGGCAGCTGTGCTTTAACGGGCATGTAAAAGCCGTCACCTTGGGCGTTCTCTTTGGCCTCATTGCTATAGACCACATTCATCCACTCAGACTGGAGCCGCTTGATCAGTGTGAATGCCACCAGGGGATTGGCCATTGCAGTCTCCAGACCGCTGTACACGTTATTGTGCAAGTCCGAAACCTTCGCATAGAATCTGAAAAACAAGGCATCTGGAAGATTGCGGGTAAAGTTCACAAAATCCCACCGTCCCCACGACCCGCCCTCCCTCTCACCACCACAATTCATTTTTAATTTCCACATGTGGAGGGTTTGTGTGACCGCTCACCGCATGGGGGAAAGATTATGATTAATAAGTTTGGAGAGAGTCCTCTGCTTTGGGACTGGGCTGGAGGCGATGATGTCATAGTGACACATCCCTTCCCCCCACAGCTCAGACAGTGCAGGCCCACCACAACACTCCCCCCATATGCAGTACAGACATGCAATGACGAAACCAAGGATGACACAGCAGTGTGGTGTACTAGTGGAGTCATACCCCAAACGTTACCACTTCAATTCCCAGGCGGGGCACTGCTATTGTACCCTTGGGGAAGGGCACTCAACCCAAATTGCCTCAGGTGATATCCAGCTGTACAAATTGATTAAATGTAAACTATGCACATCACTCTGAATGAGGAACATCTGCTGAGCAAACATAATGCATGTCACTTTGCGTGCACACTCATTTTGGAGTTATCCTAACAGCAGGAATCATAGAGTCACTCCAATACTAGTGGGGAAGGACATAAGGAAATGCCAGAGATGAAGGCAGCCTATGCATTCCTACAGCTAATTTACACGGCCCTTATCTAAGTTTCATATTTGCATACGAATAGGGGCTGTCTGCTCATCTCACACCCAGCCCTCTCGCCATGTCTCACAGCCTTTAGGGGCATCATCAGCGTTGTCAATGAATGAAACTTAAAACTTGTAAAATGCACAGAGGTGCGGTTAACAAGAACATTACAGATTGTCACAATCACGTTCTTTTTAATGCTGTTCCTTGCAAAATATATTCATTGTAACTCACCTTTTGATGTCATCAAGCCGTAGGGTTTCGTCCTCGATATATGTCTTTAGATGGTTTAGAAGTTTTCTTTCCACAGAAATAGATTGCTGGATGTTCCTCACAGAGGTATACATTTCACCAAACGACGGTGGCAGAACGATTAAATGGATCACGGACCATACCGAGATGAGTCTCATATCGACTGATGTCTTACCCGAGAGAATTGATATCCTCGGCGTCATTTTAAAGAACAAACGTGACGCTTTCATTAAAGTTTAATGTAAACCGTAATTGTGTGTCTCGGTATTTCTCACCGCAGCTTGTTTCCAGCCAGTGTGAATCCTAAACCCGGCATACGCGGTAATGACATGTTCCCTTGCGCATTAACCAAAGTTGTACAAGACACTGCACCCACTTGCTCAGTTGTACTCTCATGTGGATGCCGCTGCCAATTGACACAGAAAGCAAGAGCGCACTGAGCTCAAGACAAGAGGGCTGGCTCTTTGCTCTTCTACCCACTCCAGATGACTACCTCATACAGTGGGGCTGTAATACAGCGTCTTTTATGGTCACGACTTTTGCAAGCAACAAAACTAAGCGTTATTACAATCAAAACATCAAAACCAACAACTTGCAACTACAGATATTGATATTTCCCTCACAGGGAAACAAGTAGGCTATGTATTGCATTATCATTTCCAAAGTCATCTAGGAGCGATTCGTTTTAGTTCAAATGTTACAGATCGCATACCAGCAAGACTTAAAATTAGTGTTAGTTTCAAGATATGGGGTGTAGTTGCATACTTTTATATTTAACGGAAACAATATGCTCGGATAAGCACACATTTACGTGTCAAAAACCTCACTCCCAGTACTGTGTATATGCGCAGCTTTGTTTACACGTGTAGGTGTATCTATTAAGACTTGAAAGAGACAGCTGTATTTACAGAGTCTCGTCTTCGCACGAACTACATTTATTTTCCATATGAGGACAATAATTCATCCAAAGGAGAAATAAGGAACCATATAACATATGCTCTTTTCCTAGCTTATGCATTGTGAAAATAAAGTGGCTTCCACTGAATGATAACACGGAAGTTACCGCATTGCCAAATTAATTTAGGTGATAACTCTAACCGCCGAGAGTGCATAACCACGACAGGCTGCTCAGAAACTTGTGGAGTTTTTTTATCTATATTATCTCAGCACGATGGCCCAAGGAAATGGTTGTACAGACATTGTATCAGACGTGAAAGCAATGAAATCAGCACACTAACAAACGAACACTAAAATGTGTGTTTTTTTTATTACTGTTACTGTTTTACATATTAGGTAGCGTTTTTCGTCTAACAGAGATGTTGCACACATTCCCTTCATTTACTGATTTTAATTTATGTTTGGAAAACAAACAATCAGGAACTACACAAAACGGTTTTACTTTATTGTAGTCTATTGGAAGTCTGGTCACCTGGAGCCAAGCGAAGAAGAAGAAAAAAATAAAGCTGGTAGCAGTAATGCATAAAATAAACATTTTTTTCCAACGAGGTGAGACGGAGAAAGAAAACATGATGAAATGACCGAAAAGACTAAAATGCGCCAAAACATGGACTGTTTTTCCTGTAACATCAAACTTCTGTCCCTCTCTCCAATGACTTCAATTTAGTTTCCTCTGAAATCCGCCATCCTCATCATTTTAACATGTTGTAAATTTATGAATATTCTAATGCAGGAGAACAATTCAGTGTATGTATGCTTTCTGTCATTTTCAACACTGTAAGCTGCACAATATGTCCAAGAAAGTTAACTACTTTATGGATGCGCCAACGGACTGTCAGACATCGACTTACTCCTAGAGGGCAGTGTTGCCTAAAGTATTCGGAATTGAGGTTGACATTGCATATTCAGCTTCTTTATATAAAAGTTAGTTCAGACATACATCATGTAAATTGTTTATTGTAAATATTATTACTACTATTAGGAGATAAACCAATGATGTTGTAAACAGTCCCCAATTCTCAAACGAAAGATCTTAAATCCTAATTTATCTACAGAGTATACTTAGAACATTTAGTGAAAGTAAGTAAATATATTTCCATTTATTAAAATTCAGATATAGGTGTCTTTGTGACGTTGACATATTGAAATTTTGCCAAAAAAAAAAAAAAAAGTGTTTCACCACTCTACAATGTAACATGTAACAGTTAACATTTTACACTTATTTCCTTTTAATGGATTTGAATTTAAATTTCTGTGGAACAAGCATAATTTCACGCTACATTACTTCAATGAAATACATTTCTTATTCTTGGCTGTTGTATATTCACAGTGGAAAACTAACCTTACAAAATAAGACAAGGACATCAAGACACATTAAAACAGAATTCTAGCGGGCTGCAAGCAGGTGACAGAGAAAAGCCTGTCTGGAATTCTTTTACTGCGGTCTTACTTGTCTAAAGGGTTGCCTGTCGCTGCAGGGTTGATTTTGGCAGGGAAGCACAGGACAGCTCTCTTCATGTGAGCCCTCAGACTCTCATCCCTCAGGCCGTATATGAGCGGGCTGAGGAAGCGGGGCAGGAGGACGAAGCAGAAGTAGTTGAAGAAGGAGATGTGCTCCCTCAGCCAGTGGACGTGCAGCACGATCAGGCTCTCCGTGACCGGGTGGGTGAAGGCCATCATGCAGAGCAGCAGCTGGAAGCCGTGCAGCACCACACCATACTGACCATTACATTTTTTTTACATTACATTACGTCATTTAGCACACGCTCTTACCCAGAGCGACTTCCAAATATGTGCATCACTATGCTAAGAGTAATTATCGAACCGACGCCTGGTCCTGCCTCATCTTCCTCGTTAGGACAGTTGTCGAGTCATAGTTTTGAGTGGTGAGGGCTGGTGATGATGAATGAGAAGAGGTGATGAGGGAATTTGGAAGATGGATGGCAGTGTTCTGATTGATGTGGAGGGGCTAGATAGAATTGTCATGACAGCCAACCAAGAGAGAGTTATGGGAGTTGAAGAGGAAAAGCTCTGTTGGTCTGCTGGAGGAAAGAGGACAGCTGTTTATCAACTGCCTGCTTAATGGTTTTGTAAAGGAAGGAGAGAAGGCACAATGCTGGTGGTTTCAGTCAGGCAAAGCATTAACTAATTCAACGAATGGGAGCAAGCAAGCAAGTTTTGAAACAAAATGTTGAATTGTTTACGCAGCAGGTTATCAAGTTTGCCATCTAGTAATACATTATGTTACATTATTGTCATTTAGTGGACGCTCTTATCCAGGGCAACTTTACATTTAGTTTCTTCTCTCAAGCAGCTTAGGAAAAAGAAGTGCCAAAGTGCATATAATGAAGTTGTTGAAAATGTAGAGGACATTAGAGGACACACAGAGGCAACCAATGTCACCCGCAGGGCTGGATGGCCCTGATATTCTCACACAATTGTGGACATCCTGTCTGTGTGCAAGGGGCATTCCAAAATACTTTTTGTCTCATATGCATCACTGGGTTTCATTTTATCCTTTTTCTCTTTTTGTTTTATTCTTTTATTTATTGGGCTCATATTATAGAGTGCATTGAACAGCTCTGTACCAGTGAAGTGTAATTGTGCTATCATTGTTATTCTTCTCAGAATGTGATGATGAAACAAACAGAATGATTACAGATGGTTGTTTGCAGGTCTGGTCCCTACTCTGTGGACTTGCATGTCCCCATGCATGGTGTGGGTAAATGCGAAAAAAGCTCCAGGGTGCAGTTAGTGTTCAGCCTCCTCTCCCGCTACTCAGTCATAAACACTCATTAATTATTAACATATAAACCCTGAGACTTGCACTTAATTGCACCACCTCGTTTGCTCTTTTGTTGAGCAAACAAGGTTACCCTGTGGAGATGTGGAACTATTACAATTCCCTCCTGGCTGACCTCTCTGCCCATGCTATCCAAACCTCTGCTGATTGACTGGGCTTTCTCCACCCTCTCTGCTCCTGTGATTTCTCATTTCGGCCTGTATCTACTTCCTAAGCTTGGTACTGACAGACTGTCTTCAACCACACCACCTTTGCACACTGTCACTTACCCCTATACCCTTCCCTTCCCAATGCTTATGCTTTTCCACTGCTGAATGTTTGCATGTTCTTATTTGTGTGGACAGCAGTGTCAATCGTGGCTATACAGTCATTGTCGACTTCGTGGGATCATAATGTATTTGTCAAGTATTAAATGGTAACTTGCAACGATTTCCCAATATCCAATTTTGTCTAATTTATGCAAATTTGATCATAAAGATCGTAGTTTTTAAATATGTAAGATTGTAAATATTACATTTTCTCTCTTCAAAATACATTGAACGTTGGAGCCCACCCCTAACTGTTCCTAGGTAACCCTTGAAAAGTATGCCGGCCACGTACCATGTCAACGTAGCTTGTTATAAGTAGGCCTATATGCAAAAAAATACCGGATTTTATAACTCCGACTGAAATCGCATGCAAAATAAAATGTATCAGTTTTTTCATAATCAAATGGAGGTTGTCTAGGTAGTATTTTTCTAACATTGGATTCCAGTGTGAACGTTCAGTTACACCATTCATACAGTGTGCTAAAAGCAGTATTTCCCCGAAAGCGCTATTTCGGTGTTAATCTTATTGCTAATCTGCTAATATAATAGTTACTGTTGGAATGGGGAATCCGGTACTGGTTAGCACTTGCGAGATACTTCTGCCTGCACATTGCAACGTCACAGACCGTTATATCACGTTTTACGACCGTTAAAATTCACGCGACATTGTACAAGGTTTTCAATCGTCTCCAGCGCGAGCTCGCGTTTCTACGCAACCAATTTGGCATTTTCGTCCGAATAGGATTGGGGAGTTTAGCAGCACCGTAGTCTGCACTCATTTCGAAACAAAATACACAATATTCCAGCGGCGGAGTGACACCATGTAGTTAAAGATGCCGGAGTCGTATAAAATGTGTTCGAAAAACAAACAAAGCATACGCTCAACTAATAACTAGGTAGTTAGTCGATCAGGCTAACTTACTTGGTAGCGTTAGTTTCACAAAGGCCTACTTAGCTTACTCAACCAGAAGATGAAGGATAACCTGTGATCGTGGGAGATCCGCCAGGGCTGCTGGAGGAGCTCCGTGACAGCGAGGAAGAGTGTGACCAAGGAAAGCAGGGAACAACGATGACGGTAATGCACACTGTTTATTATGAATCTTTATCATCTTTTTTTTCGGAACACATTGTTGAAACGAGCTGTGTCAATGCCACGTTAAAATGATAACTATTGGTTTCCCTATTTCAAAAGGCCTTTTGTGGCAGGTGCACCTATGTTTAGTTGATGTGATTTAACGTACGTACGTAAGTTAAGATAATTAATACTGGTCAGGAACAGGGTTGATCAGCAAAGGAAATCCACATGCCAGCAGCCTGTGGCCTAGCGCCAGTTGAAACACGCAAACTACATGTGTGATGCATGCTCTGCATTACCGTACGTTCACACCGGGACTGGCGAGAGCGTCAAAGCGACCGGAAGTCATTCATTTTCTATGTGAGCCAGCGTCTCTCGGCGGCGAGCAGCGGCATGACCGTTGGCGGCGCGTCTTGGCCGGTGTGGGCGTCAGAATAAAGTTGAAGTCCAGGCAACTTCATGGTAATGAGCTATGACGCGGTTTGGCGGCAACCAATCGGAGTAGAAGTGCTCCGTTCTAGAGAATTCTAGAGAACACAACCGTGTAAACTTTTGTTAGCACCAAACATTAGTTCCCAAGCACAGTGGAGGAGAGGTTTATAATTAATGTAGGCTACACACAAATTAACGTTAATGTTAACTAAAGACCAAGGCTAGTAAACGTGTCCTATAAACTGCATGTTGAAAATTTACTTAGCATTTAGCACACCACACAAATGGCTTTTAATTAGTTTATTTTGTTACCAAACGTGTAATTATAATTGTTCATTTCTTTCCTTCATCGATCGATTCCTCACCTTCACATTTAAAAGTTTTCTTGAGGTTAACTTATACCCTACAGTCAGTCGGCACAAAGATACCGGTCGACACGTTTGTTTGCTTTGCGGCCCCTTTAAATAACGTTTGCAAGCCCAAGCATTCTAAACGAACTTGTAACCTACGTCAGAGCGTCCACTTCTTCGACAGCGTTGTTGGCAGGGCGGCCACAGCGAATTTTGACGCTCTCGCCACTTCCGGTGCGAACGTACAGTTAGAGTAACTTGCGTGAGGGAGTGTTACCCTGTTGGAAAGGGTTATATGTGAGGTCCCAGGACTCCATCACTGAAAGCCATATAGCCAGTGTGCCATCCGTTACTACATCAGAACATACAGTTGGAACATTACATTTATGAGAACGGATGATTCAGTCAATGTTTACATTGCCATTTTGCCTCTACCTAATATAGTGACAAGGATTATACATCATAATGTACGTATATATGTATTGATTTTTCTGTTCATACATTAAAACAAAACAAAGAAATTAAAATGATTTTTTATGTATGTTGGACAGCTCTCTGTGAAAGCAACAGAGTTAAAGGTAGTTTTAGGTCATTTATTACTGTCCTCTCTATTAATTCATTAATTTATTGATTTTTGGCAGAACCTTGCTTGAAATTGTTTCCATGGTCCTTTTTTTATTCGAAATTCCTCAGTGAAATCCCTCACGAGTCTCCTTTCAGGTTTCTAAATGGGGTGTCCTGTAGTGACCGTCACACACAGGCCTCCTTATGGGTTGATCTGTTACTCACAACAGTGTATGTTCTATGTTTTCAATGTGTCTGCACCACAGTTATGTCCATCAGGGTGGCCTACACAAAACCTTGATTCATTGCTCAAGTATCACTGAACTTTATTGCTGTTGCTGACGCTGTTTAATTTTCATTACATTTTATTGGCATGAAGCAAATGGCTCTGTTTAACCTTAGCATAAAGAGATGGCATTGGATATATTTTATACCTTCACAGATCATTTTCACAAGGTTGATTACCTTGCTTACTTATGGATCAGTAGCAATATTCACATACACACTGAATTATTTCATCATAGACTTCTTTCATTTATCAGGATATTCAAGAATTCATTAATGTCATTTTTTAATTTTTTACATATATTGCATGTCACAAAGAACATCTTAAATATTTGATGTAGGTTTTTTGGTCTTAAATCGGGGTCTGTTCCGTGTGTAAGGAATAAAGTGGTGTTTTCTGTATGACTGCAGTTAGTCAGGCCAGTCTGCCCTTGAGAAATACCTGTTTGAAGTTTGTCAAACCAATTCAGATATTACCAGAATACTTTGATTAGAGTTTCAGTATGGTGCTCTCTGTTTTTGTTCCTCCTGTCTTTTAACAAATGAAATTAAAAGACACGCTGGTATTTATACCTTTAGCAGCAATAAACAGAAACTACATGAGAGAATTAAAGATTTATTGTTTCTTTTTCTGTTCTGGGAGGAAGTTAGAGTTGACTCTTAAACATCTTCACCTGTCAACATTCAATAAAGACACAAAACTGTATTCAGTAATCTATTTATAAAGATATACTGACATATTGGCCTATTTCAACACACACATACACACAAACATACACATACATTTATATATATTTTATATATATATATATATTATATATATATATATATATATATGATATATTGGGCAGTATTGTAGCCTCATGGCTGACAGGATTCATTGTGTTTTGTGGCCATCACAATTACATTTTCTTGCCCAAATAAGCTCTCTGTGAATGTTTTTAGTGTTTCTATTAGGGTGACACATTACAGTTCATTTCAATGACTATGAATTTATATTTTAAATGCTTCATTTTTTTCTAGTTCTTAAAAACAAACACTGTCACATCACCACCATGTTGCCAGCACCTAAATCACCTATCAAACCAGGGAAATTCCTTTGTGTGTACATTTGCTCAAATTCTGGATTTAAGTGGTATCTTCACTGGAGCAACTTTCTTATAAAAGCCATATAGAAAATAGTATTTCAAAACCTGGACAAATTGTTTGTCTCTCAATCCATACACGAGTGGGCAGAGACACCGAGGAGCAAGGATGAAGATGATATAGTCAAAGTATCTCAGCTCAATATATGCAGTAAGGTTAACTTCTAGAACGGCCATCTCTATCAGTGGCAGCCATAGCATTATGAGACCAAGTGTCATCTGGAAGGCATGAAGAAGCACAGTCCTGAGACCCTTGGCGGTGGATGCCTGATCGTCTGAAGAGGCTGCCCTGGCAGCTGCCATGATTTTGATGTAAGTGAAGGCTATGGTAACAGACATGACCAGGAAATAGAGCTGCGACATTGCAGATCGGACATTTTGCTGCCACTTGACCACAAGCAGGTTTTCCACGCTACAGTATATGTATGTGCTGTAGAAACTGAGTGGAGAGGATGAGATCACCATGAAGAAAATGATGAATTGCTGTATGGAGCTGAGTGCATGGATGATGAAGATGCAGTAGATGGCTCGGCGTGGGGTGGAGATTTCTGCGTGTCTCAGAGGCATACAGATGGCCACGTAGCGTTCCAGACACATAGCTGTGAGAGTCAGAGGTGTAGCGAAGTTAAGGAGACCACTAACTGCATAGATGACCATGTACACCCAGACAGGTACAGTGGTTCCCAAGAAGCTCATGAGAAGGAGTGCATCCGATATTATCAGGAACAACGTGTCACAAAAAAGTGTGTGTGCAAAGAGGATATAGCGCACGTTGTTGCGGAAGGCCTCCTTCTTGAAGAAGGTGAAGATCATTAGGCAGTTGACATAGAGGAATATGCACACCAGTGTCTGCACTACAAGCACTCTTGCATTCAGAAGCCGGAGGTACTGCACTGCAGGGATGTTCGTGCCAAGTGCACTTTGCGTTGAATTTTTAGCCATGTCTAGAGTAAGAAGACAAAGTACATTTTAGCAAGCATGAAGTCCTTGTAAACAAATTTCCCTGAATAACAGAGGCCTCATTCGCACATCTCCCCTCTATGGCTGTGAGCCCCACCTTTCTACTCTTCACGAACAGTGAACTTATGACTGGAAAGAGCTGCAGTTGCTGGAGGCAAAAATCAGCAAAGTTTGCCTGTCCTGCTGTGGACAGGAACTGCAGTTGATTTCTAGCTGTAGCTGCACAGTTGAGAACTACACAAGTGATGTGACTGAATGAGGATAATGACTGGCTACTAACAAAATGTATCGTTTTATTTGGGTAATAAATGTGACAAAAGCACTGTGTTCTCTAAAGAAAATTTAAGTAAAAGAAAGTAGAATGTGTAAGAGGAACCTTGAGACTAATAATGCCGTTACAAGGAGTTCATGTTCATGCTATGTATTTTGAACATTATCTTGTGAAGCCTTGCAAGTCCATTCTGTAAAGTGTCTTTTGTCAATGTTGGCAAAAAAATAAGCAAGGTAATGGCACTCAGGCAAAATGCTAGTTGAGCTCTGGCCCTGTGTTAGTGTAGCTCACACTGTCTGAAGTGAGAGCAAGGCCATAGTACTTATTATTACATAATACATACCACCAATTATTCTGTAACATTATCTTACTCTTATTCTCTAAATAAAATCTTTCTGAGCAACTTTTTGGTAAAGAAGCATTCTCCTGTCATCATTTACAGTCTGACTTTGAGTGTTTGAAAAAATATTTGAAAATGATTTGTTTTCTTAAAATCAGCTGTATACACCTTTGTACGGATGGCAGAGAGACATATCTTTGTATTAAAGTAAACCCTGAAATGGCAGGTGAAATCTCAAGGTAAAATTATTTCTAAAAAATAATTTAAAAAAATCAATTTCTGTAAAAAATGCTTACAATATTGATTGGTCTCCATTTAATGCTGAATCTGAATATTATTATGCATTACCTTTCACAAGTCTGTTCACTGACTGCTTCCATGATAGGAACAGAATTCTCAGCTCTGTATTTATAGTCTGCATCAAGCTCAAAAATGAACTAAATTCTCTGTGGGATATAGCATGTGGTTTTTTTCTCTTTGTGAGCATCTGTTGACAAAACAGGGCCCTGGCAACAATTATGGATGTTAATTGGCTATCTCAGTCCATGAAAATACTGCTCAGCTGTCATTGACTATAGGTTTAATCCAGAAATGGATAGTTTGGGTTTATACATGTTATACACAAATGTGTGGTAATACTGGCCTCTGAATGTACCACGGGTAGGCCATGTGTCTTGCATTTCTGTGGGGTGTATTCAGAGGAATGCAGAGGAGAAGACATTTTAATGACTGTTTCATCTGGATTGAACCAGTGGAGTTTAATCATGATATAGTGTTATGTCTGACGTATGTGAGCATAACTGGTTTTTTCAAGGATTTTTTCAATGAAACTCAACAGTGGTAGAATTAGATGATTTATTTTAACTTTGGTCCAACATGACCTGCTCAACTTGCTGTACCATGCAAAAAGAGTTTCATGCTTTCACGCTTATATACCTTTTACATCTAGCCAATCACAATCAAACAATGATGTGAGAACATCTCAGCATGCAACTGTATCTCGACTTGCATTCACGTAAATACTCGTTAGGTTCCATGTATTGACCCTTATAGGTATTTCTTGGTGTCAGACACCACAGCTCCTCCCTTGTAAATTTTAACCATCATTAGAGAACCCTTTTTTTAAAACCTGTGTTCTAATGCAATTAACAGAACAATAAAGAATGTTCCAAAAGAACACACATAGAATTTCTTTCTTTTCTTAACTGTTAACATTTCAAAGATTCTCCAATGTAACAATTCTATTTTCCATCACCAGCGGCAAGTTTTCAACAACAAAATGTCCTTGTTCATAAATTTCACCTTTCTGGAGCATGTTTGTTTCTGACAGGGCACTCTCTTGCACCAACATGCTCAGTTTGTTTTGGCAAAGGCGGCTGTCTTTGGTGAGTGCGGCAACTCTCCACTGGCTGGTTGTGTCACTTTTTCTGTATCCAGTCTGTCAGACATGATGATTGCATTGTCCTTTTCAATGTCCATGTCATCATAGTCTATACTTCCTCCAATGTGAGAAGTATTCTCTCTCTGAATAACATTATCACTGTTATTCTTTGTTTTAGTACCGAACATCTGGTTCACATGTCTTTTAACACTGTTACCTTCCACATTAACCATATACGTAACTGGACCCAGCACCTCTTTAATAACACCATTTAACCACTTCTCTCCCCCCTGTAATTTCTTACCAGCACATTTTGTCCCACAGTAAATTTTCTAACTTTCTGAGGTTTATCTCTTTTCTCAGAACTCTCACACTGCATTCTTTGTGAAAACTAGTGCTTGACAAGCGACAGTTGAGTACGCACTTATTTCTTTAGAAACAGTTCAGCTGGTGTCTTGTCAGTTGTACTGTGTGGTGTGTTACAGTAACAATACAAAATGTTTGCCACACAATTTTGCATAGTCATACCACTCCCTTCTCTATTCTTTGCAAGTGCCTAAGATTTTGGACCAGCCTTTCCGCTAGCCCATTAGGATAGGATTCTCTCCCACAGTCCTGATGACCATTTCCACATGTGCACAGGTACAGATCTAGGGATGCTTTTTTGTTGTTTACAAATATCATACTGACTCACTTCAGTTTCTGTATTCTCATCTAATGGCCACCACAACAGACTTCTGGCCAGGGCCTTCATTTTCACTGTAACTAAATGACTGTCATGCAGCTCTGACAATAGCCTATCCTGTAGTGCGGTAGGTATTACCACTCTATAACCCCACAAAATGCAATCATCTTCACAGGTAAATTCATATCTTCTTTGAAAATAAGGCTTTAGGGCCTCATCAGTGATTTGCTTAGGCCAGCCTAACATCACGTGTTCTTTAACCTTTTTCAGCACTGGATCTCTTGGGAGCGTATCTATGTTCCCAGGGTCCTATGTTCCCCAGTTCAATATTCTGTTAACACACCAGCTAATGCTAACCTTGCATCTAATGCTAATGTTAATAGTAACCGAAATGCAAATGCTAACACTTACCCACATGCTAACCCTAAACCTAAACCTAACCCTAACCCGAACTCTGACTCTCACTCAAATTTCAAGGCTAAATCTGACATTAATGCTAATGCTAACCAGAAAGCTAAAGCTAACGCTAACCCTAGAACTAATGCTAAAGCTAACCCTAACCTGAACCTCCATTTGGGCCCTTGGAAGCATTATCCATGTCATATTAACAAATACAGAGCTGCAGCCGGTTGCACCAGCAGAGCATAAGGTCGATCATAAGTTTGGGTGTAAAGTCCATCTTATCCTTATGTTCGGAGTAGCTAGTTTCACACTAGCGCCTCACTGAATTTCGGTTGCACCACGATCACTTAATACGCAACTTAACTAGTAGTGCGTAAAGCAATCCTTAATCAAAATATTGTCGCATTTAATGACGTTTCTATCGTTTCAAGCCAATCAACGGCATCATGCCGTAAATACGGCATTTTCGACATTAGCTGTGCACAGTAGCCTGCATGTGTCATTGTGCTGATTCAATTGTTCCAGCCTTCCGAGTCAGAGTGTCAAGATTGTAATAATTGTCATAGACAATTTTTCCTCTTTTAACCTTTCATACCAGCCTGTTGATAGCTGCCCGGCTGCCCTGCATGAAAGTACCCCGTTAGGTGTGTGTCCTACAAGGACGGCAGTGTATTTTACAAGTACTTAACATATTCATTTCTTGTGTGTATTTAGGCTATTTTGTACCGATGCGCATTTGCTCATTCACTATGGTTTGTGGAGTGCGCTTTCTCTTGAGGTGCTGAAGGTTGTCTAGCAACAAATTTTAACTGAATTAACAGAATAACTTTAGTTGAACAACTAACAAAAGAGCCAACCGAAGTTGCAAACCACATTAAAACTACACAAGAATGAAAGAAACAATAAGGGGTAAGTTAGCGTTATAACAATAGTAACAAAAAAGTTATCAAGGTTCACCTTTAGCTGACTTATTACCGTAATCTTTAGTGTAACATTGCTCAAGTTGGCAATAACAAAAATGGGTTGCTAGCCTGTCAACTCTGTTAGCTAGCATTAGCGTATGCTTCGCTTTTCATTCAATGTATAACGGACCATGGTGTCATTATATATTTCAGGCTTGGCCATGTCTGGTGAATGTAGACCAAGAAAAAAGAATTTCACTCATGACGAAATTGTTATTTTATTAGCCAAATACAAGGAGCATAAGTGCCTGTTGGAGCCCAAATTTAATAATGTTTTTTTTTACGGTGGACGTTGCACCTACTTAGTGTTAGGTGTAAGTTTTAAGATATAACTTAAGTCTACGTTGAACGTATGTGATTTGGTGCAACGGTATAACTTTTAGTTGTTCGTAAACTCGAACGTAGTGCAGATTTACGTTCGAACTAGGTAAAGATCGAACTTACGCTCTGCTGTTGCAACTGGCTGCCGGGGAACATCTTTTTCAGGTTCCCATTATGTGCTATATAGAGCTGGGGAACACAGGATGCTGGGAACATAGGACCTTGGGAACATAGGACCCTGGGTTTTTTCTCTTCGATCTGCGGTGGGCCGCTGTCCACTGGCGCTGTAGACTCCAGGTGCTGTGTCCACTTTGCTTGTTGAGTGTTGTTTTTTTCCACCCTGGACGCGGGAAAGGCAAGCACGGGCGATGTGTCCCTTCTTTTTACCCTTGCGGCACTCCACATCCTTAAACCGACACTCTTCTGGCTTGTGCTCCTTTCCATTACATTGGTAGCACGGTTTTCCTCTTACATCTTTAGGCTTAACCACTGTTTTCTTCCCAATCGCATGAGCTTTGAACATCTTTTGTGACCACTGATGTGCACTATTCTTAGTCACTTCGAATGCCAGGCCCATTTCAACTGCCAGTACTAATGTTAAGTCTTTAGCATGTGCTGCATTTAACAGGCGATACAATAGCATTGGTTAAGTCTACAATTTTGAACTTGACTAAAAACAAGTCATCCCTGCTTGGAGACATTAAATTTGGTGCAGAACTTTACCAAATAGTTATTTGGAAAAGCAGGCCACACTTTCTACAGGTGATGAGCGTATTAACCAGTTAATAAGCAAACTCAGTTTCAACATGTTAGGCAGAGTTTTAGTCTATGTCCAAGTCACAGCCTCCAGCTTTTACTCTTTTACTCCAGCACATTTACTCTTTTCTTCCAGCAAACTTAGAAAAGAGAAGTGCCAAAGTGCATATAATGAAGTTGTTGAAAATGTAGAGGACATTAGAGGACACATAGAGGCAACCAATGTCACCCGCAGGGCTGGACGGCCCTGATATTCTCACACAATTGTTGACATCCTGTCTGTGTGCAAGGGGCATTCCAAAATACTTTTTGTCTCATATGCATCACTGGGTTTCATTTTATCCTTTTTCTCTTTTTGTTTTATTCTTTTATTTATTGGGCTAATGAGTGCATTGAACAGCTCTGTACCAGTGAAGTGTAATTGTGCTATTATTGTTATTCTTCTCAGAATGTGATGATGAAACAAACAGAATGATTACAGATGGTTGTTTGCAGACCTGGTCCCTACTCTGTGGACTTGCATGTCCCCATGCATGGTGTGGGTAAATGCGAAAAAGCTCCAGGGTGCAGTTAGTGTTCAGCCTCCTCTCCCACTACTCAGTCATAAACACTCATTAATTATTAACATACAACCCCAAGACATGCACTTAATTGCACCACCTCGTTTGCTCTTTTCTTGAGCAAACAAGGTTACTCTGTGGAGATGTGCAACTATTACAATTCCCTCCTGGCTGACCTCTCTGCCCATGCTGTCCAAACCTCTGCTGATTGACTGGGCTTTCTCCTCCCTCTCTGCTCCTGTGATTTCTCATTTCGGCCTGTATCTACTTCCTAAGCCTGGTACTGACAGACTGTCTCCTGTTTAATTTTCGCTACATTTTAATGGCATGTAGGAAATGGCTCTGTTTGACCTTAGCAAAAAGAGAGGGCATTGGATATATTTTATGCCTTTACAGATCATTTTTACAAGTTTGATTACTTGTCTTGCTTATGGATCAGTAGCAATAATCACATACACACTGAATTATTTCATTAGACTTTTTTCATTTATCAGGATATTCAAGAATTCAGGAATGTCATTTTTTACTTTTTACATATATTGCATGTCACAAAGAACATCTTAAATATTTGATGTAGGTTTTTTGGTCTTAAATCGGGGTCTGTTCCATGTGTAAGGAATAAAATTGTGTTTTATGTATGACTGCAGTTAGTCGGGCCAGTGGTGACAAGCATCTGCCCTCAAGAAATACCTGTTTGAAGTTTGTCAAACCAATTCAGATATTACCAGAATACTTTGATTAGAGTTTCTGTATGGTGCTCTCTGTTTTTGTTCCTCCTGTTTTTTAATAAATGAAATTAATAGACATGCTGGCATTTATACCTTTAACAACAATAAACAGAAGCCACATGACAGAATTAAATTATTTATTGTTTCTTTTTCTGTTCTGGGAGGAAGTTAGAGTTGACTCTTAAACATCTTCACCTGTCAACATTCATTAAAGACACAAAACTGTATTCAGTAATCTATTGATACAGATATACTGACATATTGGCCTATTTCAACACACACACACACACACACACACACACACATATGCGTGTGTACGTGTGTGTGTGTGTGTGTGTGTGTGTGTGTGTGTGTATGTACGTGCAACATTTAGAAAAGATGATCAAAGTGAATGTGGATAGCAGCTGAATTCCGAGAAAAGACAACAGTGCAGCAGGATATATTGGGCAGTATTGTAGCCTCGTGGCTGACAGGCTTCATTGTGTTTTGTGGCCATCACAATTACATTTTCTTGCCCAAATTAAAAACAAACACTGTCACATACCATGTTGCCAGCACCTAAATCACCTCACAAACCAGGGAAATTCCTTTGTGTGTACATTTGCTCAAATTCTGGATTTAAGTGGTATTTTGACTGGAGCAACTTTCTTATAAAAGCCATACAGAAAATAGTATTTCAAAACCAGGACAAATTGTTTGTCTCTTAATCCATACACGAGTGGGCAGAGACACCGAGGAGCAAGGATGAAGGTGATATAGTCAAAGTATCTCAGCTCAATAAATGCACGAAGATCAACTTCCAGAACAGCCGTTTCTATCAGTGGCAGCCACAGCATTACGAGACCAAGTGTCATCTGGAAGGCATGAAGAAGCACAGTCCTGAGACCCTTGGCGGTGGATGCCTGATCGTCTGAAGAGGCTGCCCTGGCAGCTGCCATGATTTTGATGTAAGTGAAGGCTATGGTAACAGACATGACCAGGAAATAGAGCTGCGACACTGCAGATCGGACATTTTGCTGCCACTTGACCACGAGCAGGTTTTCCACGCTACAGTATATGTATGTCCTGTAGAAACTGAGTGGAGAGGATGAGATCACCATGGAGAAAATGATGAATTGCTGTATGGAGCTGAGTGCATGGATGATGAAGATGCAGTAGATGGCTCGGCGTGGGGTGGAGATTTCTGCGTGTCTCAGAGGCATACAGATGGCCACGTAGCGTTCCAGACACATAGCTGTGAGAGTCAGAGGTGTTGCGAAGTTAAGGAGACCACTAATTGCATAGATGACCATGCACAGCCCGACAGGTACAGTGATTCCGGAAAAGCTCATGAGAAGGAGTGCATCCGATATTATCAAGAACAGCGTGTCACAAAAAAGTGTGTGTGCAAAGAGGATATAGCGCACGTTGTTGCGGAAGGCCTCCTTCTTGAAGAAGGTGAAGATCATTAGGCAGTTGACATAGAGGAATATGCACACCAGTGTCTGCACTACAAGCACTCTCGCATTTACAAGACGGAGGTACAGCACTGCAGGGATGTTCGTGCCAAGTGCACTTTGCGTTGAATTTTTAGCCATGTCTAGAGTAGGAAGACAAAGAGTACATTTTAGCAAGCATGAAGTCCGTGTAAACAAACATTTCCCTGAGTAACAGAGGCCTCATTCGCACAGCTCCCCTCTATGGTTGTGAGCCTCCCTTTCTACTCTTCACAAACAGTGAAGTTCAAAAACAATCACCTTATGACTGGAAGGAACAGCTGCCGTTGCTGGAGACAAAAATCAACAAGAAGTTTGCCTGTCCTGCTGTGGACAGGAACTGCAGTTGACTTCTAGCTGTAGCTGCACAGTTGAGAACTACACAAGTGATGTGATTGAATGACGATAGTGACTAGCTAATAACAAAATGTATCGTTTTATTTGGGTAATAAATGTGAAAAAAGCAGCATGTTCTTTAAACAAAATTTAAGTGAAAGAAAGTAGTATCTGTAAGGGAAACCTTGAGACTAATAATTCCATTACAAAGAGTTCAAGGTTTTGCTATGTATTTGGAACACATGCAGGAAAACAAGTTCAAGTTTATGATCTGTGAATCCTTGCAAGTCCGGTGTTTTTCTCAATGTTGGCAAAAAAACAAGCAGGCTAATGGCACTCAGGCAAAATGCTCAGCTCTGGCCTTGTGTTAATGCAGCTCACACCGTCTGAAGTGAGCAAGGCCGTAATACTTCCCAGTTATTCTGTACCCTTGTTCTAAACTTATTCTGAAAATAAAATCTTTCTGAGCAACATCATGGTATAGAAGCATTCTCCTGTCATCATTTACAGTCTAACTTTAAGAGTGTTTGAAAAAATATATGAAAATGATTTGTTTTCTTAAAATCAGCTGTATACACCTTTGTACGGATGGCAGAGAGACACATCTTTGTATTAAAGTAAATCCTGAAACGGCAGGTGAATCTCAAGGTAAAAATCTCTCTAAAAAAATGAGATATTCAATTTCTGTAAAAAGTGCTTTCAATATTGATTGGTCTCCATTTAATGCTGAATCTGAATATTATTACGCATTACCTTTCACAAGTCTGTTCAGTGACTGCTTCCATGATAGGAACAGAATTCTCAGCTCTGTATTTATAGTCTGCATCAAGCTCAACAATAAACCAAGTTCTCTGTGGGATATAGCATGTTGTTTTTTTCTCTTTGTGAGCATCTGTTGACAAAACAGGGCCCTGGCAACATTTACAGATGTTAATTAGCTATCTCAGTGCATAAAAATACTGCTCAGCTGTTATCGGGTATAGGTTTAATTCAGAGACCGAAATGTTGCAAGTGTGAACCCCTAAGTGATACTGATGAAAACTTCAAATAATTCAGATTAATATCTGAAATTTTTATAGTGAAATATAATAGGGAATTCCTGTCATTTGTCATTTAGAGTCTTTGTTATTAAGATATGAAAGGCTTTAGAACAAAAGCTGAAGCAGACAGCCCATTAAGTGCCGGTTTCAAAATCATTTTTAAGTCTTTAGGCTACACATTGATAGATTTTAAATATTTACTTGTTTAACAAGTAATTGGTTAATGGATAGTTTGGTTTTATACATGCTATACAAATGTGCAGTAATACTGGCCTCTGAATGTACCAGAACATACCACCTGTAGGCCATGTTTTATGCATGTCTGTGGGGTGTATTCAGACGGGTGCAGAGGAGAAGACATTTTAATGACTGGTTCATCTGGATTGTTCCAGTGGAGTTTAATCATGATACAGCATAATGTCTGCATTATGTCATAGAATGTTATACAGGAAACAAGGAGGAAGACATGTGTGGCAAATGAGTGAGTAGCAAGAGGAGGGGAGGCACCTGTAGACCAATGGAATGTGTTGTTTTTATAGCCTTGGGCCATCCAGATTGTCTGCATTATATCACAGAACGGTATACAGGAAACATGGAGGAAAATGTGTGTGACTGCAAACAGACACAGACTCAGTCAAACACACACACATATGCATACACACACAAGTGCAGACATGCTGCTCAGTTTGGTTCTCTGGAGGCAAATGAGTGAGTGGTAAGAGGAGGGCAGGCACCTCTAGACCAATGGGATGTGTTGTTTTTTTGGTGTTTGGTGTTTATATAATTGAATTCTGTAGAAAGGTGGTTTGAAATTCAGGTGAAATATGTAAAAAGAGAGTAAATTTTTGTTTGTATAAATGTAAAAATATGAGCATTGAGAAAATATGTACAATCATCCCAGGGCTAAAGAGTACAGTCACATGTATGCACCAGTGTGAACAGGTGCATTCGCTGTTGTTTTGCCAATGCATTTGAATACTGTTGGTTGTCAACAAATCAACTGACCAAACCTGTTATTTTTGGAAAAACACAGTGCACTCAGTGAATAAAGTTCCGCTTCTGTTTGAGGGGTCTTCAGGAAAAGGAGAATGAAAGAGGACAGAGCATGACGTATGTGCTACTTCTTAGCAAACCACACATGGGCTC
The DNA here is from genome assembly GCA_019176425.1 of Megalops atlanticus. Taxonomy (NCBI): domain Eukaryota; kingdom Metazoa; phylum Chordata; class Actinopteri; order Elopiformes; family Megalopidae; genus Megalops; species Megalops atlanticus. The sequence goes on along the minus strand of CM032883.1, from coordinate 32,988,731 downwards.
AGACCATATTTACATAGGAGCAAACAAAACGGACAATTAAAAAAAATTCACCTTACAGAAAAAATAGTCTCCATGTATAAAAACATATATAAATATATATATATATATATATATATATATATATATATATATATATATATATATATATATATATATATATATATCCATATATATGGATATAAATATATGGATATCTTTTCATAACAAAAATATTAACCAAGTAAGAGGTAAGAAAGCATGTGATGCATCATGAAATCTCTGGAGTACCACATTAAATGTCTGAGTTTTATCCAGGATATACGAGCAGTGGAACAGAGTAATATAAGTACTCTTAAAATTGTACTTTTCTGCTGATATGAACAGCAGCTGTTGAGCAGGCAGTGATTCCCTTTCTCATGCTATGTGCCAGTTTGACATTTTCTCAGATGTTTGGATTGGAAAAGTGTACCATGGCGCAGCAGCTCCTGAGAGAGACTCAATGCATAGGACACATTTCCTGCCTGAAAGAAGCGAAAAAGGGAGAGGAGAGCTGTAGACACAAAGCACAGAACCAGGTGCTGTTACACAGATAAATCACTTTCTTTCCTTGTGTAAGGAAAAAATATATGCGTTTAAAGAATGTACTTTGTGGTAAGTCTAAGAAATGCTGAGTGGTAGTAGTCCTCAAGCTCGTGGGCGAGCTGGAAAAGCACACCGGGTCACCATGATCCAGAACAGCTGACAGAACCATAAACTGTCACAACTACCCAATAATGCGGAGGTGCGCTCTGTCAGGACAGGTTTGTATGTGAGGGGAGGGAGGTCAAGTTGCTAAAATACCTACAGAAAAGAGAATACTGAACAGAAATCTAACATATTTGGGTTATTATACTCTCTTGAGTGCAGTGATCTATTCATTCAGCTTTCTCATAAAAGGTATCATATTTGCATACGAATAGGGGCTGTCTGCTCATCTCACACCCAGCCCTCTCGCCATCTCTCACAGCCCTTCGGGGCATCATCAGCGTTGTCAATGAATGAAACTTAAAACTTGTAAAATGTACAGAGTTGCAGTTAACAAGGACATTACAAATTGTCACAATCATGTCCTTTTTAATGCTGCTGCTTACCAAATATGATCATTGTAAATTTCGTGAAGCCCTAGGGTTTCGTCCTCGATATATGTCTATAGATGGTTTAGAAGTTTTCTTTCGACAGAAATAGATTGCTGGATGTTCCTCACAGAGGTATACATTTCCCCAAACGACAGTGCCAGAACGATTAAATGGATCACAGACCATACCGAGATGAGTCTCATATCGACTGATGTCTTACCCGAGAGAATTGATATCCTCGGCGTCATTTTAAAGAACAAACGTGACGCTTTCATTAAAGTTTAATGTAAACCGTAATTGTGTGTCTCGGTATTTCTCACCGCAGCTTGTTTCCAGCCAGTGTGAATCCTAAACCAGGTCCTGCATACGCGCTCATGACATGTTCCCTTGCGTATTAACCAAAGTTGTACAAGACACTGCACCCACTTGCTCAGTTGTACTTTCATGTAGATGTCGCTGCCAGTTGTCGCAGAAAGCGAGAGTACACTCATCTTAAAGAGAGGAGGGCTGTCTCTTTGCTCTTCTACCCACTCCAGGTGACTACCTCATGCAGTCAGGCTGTAATACAACGTTCTTTTATGGCCGCATGTTTTGCAAGCAACAAAACTAAGTGTTACTAGAATCAAAACATTAAAACCAACAACTTGCAACTACAGATATGATATTTCCCCCACAGGAAAACATATATGTCACGAGTATTGCATTATCATTTTCCAAAATCATCTACGTCTAGGTGCGATTCGTTTTAGTTTTACAGATCGCTGACTAACATGGCTTAAAATAAGTGTTGATTTCAAGATATCGGCTTGTAGTTGCATAGCTTTATATTTAACAGAAACAATATGGTTTGATAAGCACACAAGTATGTGTCAAAAACCTCACTCCCAGTATTGTGTATGAGATGCTTTGTTTACACGTGTAGGTGCCTCTAAGACTTGAAAGAGACAGCTGTATTTACAGAGCGTTGTCTTCGCACGAACTTTGCACATTTATTTTCCATATGATGACAATAATTCATCCAAAGAAGAAATATGGAACCATATAGCATATGTTCTTTTCCTAGCTTGTGCACCGTGAAAATGAAGTGGCTTTTACTGCTTTACGTTATGAATTTTCATCGCAGACTGTCATTGAATGAAAACACGTAAATTACTGCATTTCCAAATTTACTCATGTGATAACTTCAACCGACGCGAGTGCATAATAACCACTACATGCGTCTCAGAAACTTGGGGAGTTTTTTTTCTTTTAAATCTATATCATTTCAGCAAAAGGGCACATGGAAATATGCATTATATCAGATATTGAACGAAGTAAAATGACACGAGATAAAAACACCAGAAATAGGATATTATTTATTTGGAATTACTGTTATTGCTTTACATATTACGTATCGTTTTTCCATCTATGTGCCAGACATGTTGCACACATGACCTCAATTACTGTATCTGGAACCATAATAAATGATACATTTTAATATATATTTGGAAATCAGTCAAACAACCAGCAACGACAAAAATGGTTTTACTTTTTTGCGATGTCTTTTTTGCGACCTGGGGCAAAATTACCTGAAGAAGAAGGAAGAATACAGGCGATAGTGGTAATGGATAAAATAAGCATTTTTCCAATGAAGTGAGAAGGAGAAAGAAAACATGATGAAATGACCGAAACGACTGCAGTGCACCCAAATATGGTCTGTTTTCCCTGTAACTGAACATATTACTCTCCCTCCCTCCCATGACTTGAAGTTATTCTCCTCTGAAATCCACCATCCTCATCATTTTAAAGTGTTGTAAATGTATGCCTATATCCAAATGCAGGAAAACACCAACAATCTATGCTGTCTGTCATTTTCAACACTGTCCGGTTATCGACTTGCACCAACGGACAGTCAGACATTGACTTATTCCTAGAGGGCAGTGTTGCCTAAAGTATTCGGAATTGAGGTTGACAGATTAAGCATATTCAGCTTGTTTAAATAGTTAAACAACAATGCCTGTCATGAGGCAAATATGTTGAGACAGCATTTATAAATTGTTTATTATTATTATCTTTATGAGAAACACCAATAAAGTTTAGTAAAAGTAACCTTTAGTAGAAGTAACTAAGGACATTTCTATTCATTAAAATTCAGATATAGGTGTCTCTGTGACCTTGACATGCATTTGCAAAAAAAACATTTGCAAAAAAAGAGAGAGAGAGAGAGAGTGAAATCCAGGAAATTTCATGGAGAACTGAGATGAAAATTTTGAGACTACACATGAAAATTTTGAAATGAAAATATGGACCAAATGTTGACATGGAGTGATTCACCACTCTACAATGAAGTACAGTTAGCATTTTACAGTTTTTTCATTTTAATGGATTTGAATTTAGTCCTGTGGAACAAGCATACTATTGCATTACTTCAATCAAATTTTTCATTCTTTGCTGTTGTATATTCTCAGTGGAAAACTAACCTTACAAAATGACACAAGGAAGTCAAGACACATTCAAACAGAATTCTAGCGGGCTGCAAGCAGGTGACAGAGAAAAGCCTGTCTGGAATTCTTTTACTGCGGTCTTACTTGTCTAAAGGGTTGCCTGTCGCTGCAGGGTTGATTTTGGCAGGGAAGCACAGGACAGCTCTCTTCATGTGAGCCCTCAGACTCTCATCCCTCAGGCCGTATATGAGCGGGCTGAGGAAGCGGGGCAGGAGGACGAAGCAGAAGTAGTTGAAGAAGGAGATGTGCTCCCTCAGCCAGTGGACGTGCAGCACGATCAGGCTCTCCGTGACCGGGTGGGTGAAGGCCATCATGCAGAGCAGCAGCTGGAAGCCGTGCAACACCACGGTGTGAAGTGCCTTGCTGACCGACGCCCGGTCCTGCCTCATCTTCCTCGTCTCCAGCAGGATCCGCATGTAGGTGAAGAGGATGACGACGGCCACCAGCGCGAAGAAGAGCCCGTTCAGGGAGACCTTGAAGAGCGTCTGGACCGGCGAGGAGTTGAGGACCAGGGTCTTGCAGACCACCAGCGTGGAGAAGGCGCTCGTGCCCGCCTGCGGCCCCAGGGAGAAGTCGACCGTGGGGAGGACGCAGCTGACCAGCCACAGGACCACGATGATGACCCAGATGCGGTCGGCGCGCCAGGCCGCGGGCCGCTGTAGCGGGTAGAAGATGGCCACATAGCGCTCCAGCGACATGGCGGCCAGGATGAGCGGGGTGTTCTGGAACGTCGCCGTGGAGACGTAGAGCAGGGGAATGCAGAAGGCGAGGGAGACCTGCACGTCGGCCATGATGAAGAGGAAGAGCAGCACGGAGGTGAGCAGCTGCAGGGTGTCGTTGATCAGCATGTAGACAAAGAGGATGTAGCGAGAGCTGTCCCAGAATTGCCTGTTCGACGCAAAGGTGTGCAGCATCAGCACGATGCAATAGAGGAAGACGCAGAAAAGAGGGGTGACCACACATACCTTCAATATCACTGAAAGGCTCCTGTTGGTGGTCACATTACCTGGCTGCTCAGTCAGATTTTGCATCCTTCTATGGACAGTGGGAAATTGCAGGAACCTGTTACAAGCTTGTTTTAAAAACAATAAAATGTCACACATGAGGCTGTTACTGGAGACACATTCACACAATTCAATAACCCATCAATGCTCTAAATGTATTTTGGTCTCAGTTCAAATACAACAAAATGTTTGCCTATGGAGATTAACTGTGTTGAAAACGTAACATGAATGGATCAAAATGCATAATAACACACATCTAAATTAATTTACTTGTCATTTTTTCAATGCATTTTCACATTTCAATTAATTGTTTGAAGCAGATATTGTAGAGTTTTCACAATTTCTAATCACTGATGTTCCTTAGTTGTGTAATATCCATGTACAATTAAACATGAATCATCAAGTTCCTTTTAGACAAAGGTTTCTTTAGGATATTAAAATATCAGTTCAATTAAATATGCTGACTGTGAACATAAAAGTGTGATTATGAAAATTGAACTGAAGTATATCTAAAATGACCAAGCACATTGTGTTGTTTATTCAATATTGGTCTCTGTGTAGTTTCAAAAAAATAATATTTCAAAAATATTGTGTTATATGCTTACCTTACAGTGATGTCTCGGCAATGCAGTCATGTTGCAAGAGAAGGCATGTTGTTTTTATATGATTTTGCATCAGGGCTGCAGGAAACACAAACACACACACACACACACTTTTTTCCATATTTCAAATGTGTTGCATTTATTCTGTGTATCCCAAGGGGTAAATTAATTTCATGCTATAGTCACAATGCATAATTTTCATAATTAGTGCTACTGTGCCAAGAGAGACTCTAATAGGTGCTTGAAAATATTTACTCTGTAGCACAGAACTGAATTATCTATACCTCCACGTAATTTATTATTTTAATTATGGCATTGTAAAATTGATCAGGTATAATTAAAAAAGAACTAATAACCACTTCAGGAATTTGATCGAGATATGAGCTTGTGACCACATTGTACATAACCCCCATTGTGCATGTTATTTTTTTCTTTTGTTTTAAATTTATGACAACAACAGTTGCCATTGCCAAAGGTTTGAGTGGTGAGGGCTGGTGATGATAAATGAGAAGAGGTGTGATGGAATTTGGAAGATAGATGGCAGTGTTATGAATGATATGGAGGGGCTAGACAGAATTATCATGAAGGCCAACCAAGAGAGAGTTATAGAAGTTGAGGAGGAAAAGCTCTGGTGGTCTGCTGGAGGAAAGAGGACAGCTGTTTATCAACTGCCTGCTTAATGGTTTTGTAAAGGAAGGAGAGAAGGCACAATGATGGTGGTTTCAGTCAGGCAAAGCATTGCTTAACTAATTAAACAATGAATGAGAGCCAGCGAGCGAGTTCTGAAACAAAATGTTGATTTGTTATGTAGCAGGTTATCAAAGTTGCCATCTAGTAATTATTACATATTATCACAATTATTACTAAATGACATACAATGTAACATGTATTACTAAGTAATACATGTTACATTGTATGTCATTTAGTGGATGGTCATTTAGTGGATGCTCCTATCCAGAGCAACTTGCAGTTTTTCTGTTTATACAGCTGGACATTTACTGAGGCAATTCTGGGTCTATTACTTTGCCCAAGGGTACAACAGCTGTGCACCTGTGGGGAATCAAACCAGCAACCTTTCAGTTATGAGCCCTGCTCCTTACCATGACGCCACACCACTGCACCTGAACCTTAACAATGACATTTCTCAAGCTGTAGGTGAATTGGGGAGTAATATTGGTTTGGATAAAATAATGAATAGGTGATGAATAGATTAAGCTGGCTACAATGTCCTTGTTCAGTTCTGCTCAGACAGCTTTATAGCTGCATCAGAAGATTCAGGGAATATGGAAATCAGGGACACTGACACGAATGCTTTTCCCTCCAAAGCTGACAGTGTTGCAGGCTAGTTGGCAGTTCTGCCAACAAGCTGGCAGTGTAGCTGGCTTGTTCTCACTCTTGTGTCTTGCCCACGCACACACAACCAGGTTTGGAATCGTATCTTTTGTTTATGTATAAATCAAAACTTCTTAAGCATATGAATGTATAAACAGTACAGAACACATTTATATTGCTTTCTAAACATTTTATATGGATTTTCATATGTTAAAAAAGTTCACATATATGCACTTTGAAGTAAAGGAAAATGTAAAAGCAGTAAATACTATCCTGTCAAATCATGTGAAAGTCATTCAGATGGTTGTTTCATGAAGTTATTAGAGCATTATTATTCCATGCATTAAAGTTTGTTAGGTGGAATTTTGCAGGATAACAAGCAACAAATGGCTACCTAGTCGGAGCAGTGCTCATGGTACTGGCATGGAATCTTAGGGGATGTTCATAAACCATGATGTTGCTGCTGTCTCTCTCACTTTGTGTGAGGGCCTATTTTATTATGCTGGGCTGAAGGGTCTTACTAGAGAGTAATATGTGGTTATATGGGAACTGGTGTCTACACAGAAACCACTACAATTAGTGATGACAAAAAATAACAGTAAAAATTAAATCTGAATACTTTTTAACTGCCTGGATATTAAAGTCCATCTGTTACCAATGATACAGTCATCATTGTGTTACATGCAGAATGAATTGCTTTGGAGTGGTCATCAAGATGTCAATAAAAAGTGAATTATAAAAAGTGATGAATTAGAGCATCTTTAAGACTATGGTACATTATTAGTCAATTAATCAATATTTTGATAACTTGCTAGTTAGATAGCATTAGCTGTGTTGGAGAAGCACAGATATGTTTAAAGGTCTTGAGTAGACTTAATATTGCTTAATATTACTAGCTAGCTACTACCTTATTTATAGCTAACTAAATAGCGATCATCTGTATTGCTGTTCAATAAATTAAACCTCAGCTTTAAATTAGGGATCAAAATGCATATTATATGGATATAATGGTGGCATTTTAGTATCATGATATGTTCTACACAATAGCATTGGTAAAGACTACAATTTTAACTTGACTAAAAACAGCAGTCATCCCTCCTTGGAGACATTAAATTTGGTACAGAGCTTTACCACTAGTTATTTGAAAAAGCAGGCCACACTTCCTACAGGTGATGAGCTTAGTAGCCAATCAGCCTAATAAGTGCACTCAATTTTAACACGTTAGTAAGAGTTTATTCCATGTCCCAAGTCACAGCCTCCAGCTCTTTAATTAGTCATTCTGTCATTGACTTGTCTTTGGGAGCCTTGAGACATGTGTTTACAAAAGTCTTTCTGTTTCATTCTTTTATGTATTATGCTAATACTATGGAGTGAATGAGTGCATTGAACAGCACTTTACCAAAAGTATAATTGTGCTATTATTGTTATTCTTCTCAGAATGTGATGATGAAACAAACAGAATGATTACAGATGGTTGTTTGCAGACCTGGTCCCTACTCTGTGGACTTGCATGTCCCCATGCATGGTGCGGGTTATTGTGAAAAAGCTCCAGGGTGCAGTTAGTGTTCAGCCTCCTCTCCCCCTGCTCAGTCATAAACACTCATTAATTATTAACATATAACCCCTGAGACATGCACTTAATTGCACCACCTCGTTTGCTCTTTTGTTGAGCAAACAAGGTTACTCTGTGGAGATGTGCAACTATTACAATTCCCTCCTGGCTGACCTCTCTGCCCATGCTCTCCAAACCTCTGCTGATTCACTTGGGCTACTCCCGCCCTCTCTGCTCCTGTGATTTCTCATTTCGGCCTGTATCTACTTCCTAAGCCTGGTACTGACAGACCAACCACACTGCCTTTGCACACACTGTCACTTTTCCCTATACCCTTCCCAATGCCTTATGCTCTTCCACTGCTGAATGTTTGCTTGTTCTTCTTTGTCTAGACAGCAGTGGCTATACAGTACATCGTCTTAGATAGGTTCAAATATTCAGACTTCATGGGATCATAATGTATTTGCCCATATCTGTTTGGTCTGAGAAATTGTACTTGTACTTAAGCATATTTAAAATACAGTTAGTTACTTTTGCTGTCCACAGGTATCAGTCTGCACTTACAGCATGCCAAGATCATTCAAATTTTAAATGACGCTTCTTTGTTTACAAGTATTAAACAGTAACTTATGCAACGAGTTCCCAGTATCCAATTTTGTCTAATTTATACAAGTTTGATGATGAAGTTCTTAGTTTTTAAATATGTCAGACTACAAATATTACATTTTCTTCCTTTAAAATATGTTGAATGTTGGAAGACACCCCTAACTGTTGCTAGGTAACTCTTGAAAAGTATGCCGGCCACGTACCTCTCACAGTCAACGTAGACTGCTATAAGTAGGCCTGTATACAAAAAATACCGGATTTTATGACCAAACTGAAATTGCATGCAGACACAAATAAATGCCTGTATATCTGATTTTTCATAATCAAATGGAGGTTGTCTAGGTAGTATTTTTCACACATTGGATTCCAGTGTGAACGTTAAGGTACACAATTCCATCCTGCTAACAGTGTGCTTACAGCACAAAGGCCTGTTTTGCTGTTAATCTTATAACGGTTACTGTTATAAACACAAATGGGGAATCCGGTACTGGTCAGCTAAAATTCGTGCGATGGGTGTCTTGGGTTGGGTGTCTAACTGTCTATGACAATCAGCTTGCCGTTTTCATTCAAATGGGATCGGGGTGCTCAGCAGCACAATAGTCTAAAGCTACAGGTGTCATATAAACTGTGTTCAAAAAAAATCCAACATTACCCTTTACTTTTTACATACACTGCATGGCATGAAGAAAATCTTAAATATTTGATGTAGGTTTTTTGGTCTTAAATCGGGGTCTGTTCCATGTGTAAGGAATAAAGTGGTGTTTTCTGTATGACTGCAGTTAGTCAGGCCAGTCTGCCCTTGAGAAATACCTGTTTGAAGTTTGTCAAACCAATTCAGATATTACCAGAATACTTTGATTAGAGTTTCTGTATGGTGCTCTCTGTTTTTGTTCCTCCTGTCTTTTAACAAATGAAATTAAAAGATACGCTGGCATTTATACCTTTAGCAGCAATAAACAGAAACTACATGAGAGAATTAAAGATTTATTTTTCTTTTTCTGTTCTGGGAGGAAGTTAGAGTTGACTCTTAAACATCTTCACCTGTCAACATTCAATAAAGACACAAAACTGTATTCAGTAATCTATTTATACAGATATACTGACACATTGGCCTATTTTGACACACACACAAACACATACAAAATATACACAAAATATACATTACAATATACAGGATTCTTTGTGTTTTGTGGCCATCATAATTACATTTTCTTGCCCAAATAAGCTCTCTGTGAATGTTTTTAGTGTTTCTTTTTGGGTGACACATTACAGTTCAATACCTTCAAGTTCAGTTCAATAATTTATATTATTAAATGCTTCATTTTTTCTAGTTCTTAAAAACAAACATTGTTACATCACCATGTTGCCAGCACCTAAATCACCTATCAAACCAGGGAAATTCCTTTGTGTGTACATTTGCTCAAATTCTGGATTTAAATGGTATCTTGACTGGAGCAACTTTCTTATAAAAGCCATACAGAAAATAGTATTTCAAAACCAGGACAAATTGTTTGTCTCTTAATCCATACACGAGTGGGCAGAGACACCGAGGAGCAAGGATGAAGATGATATAGTCAAAGTATCTCAGCTCAATAAATGCACGAAGATCAACTTCCAGAATGGCCGTCTCTATCAGTGGCAGCCACAGCATTACGAGACCAAGTGTCAAATGAGTGCATGATAATATTGCTCAGCTGTCATTGGCTATAAGTGTGAACTCCTTTGTGGTATGAATGAAAGCTTCAAAAATATTCAGACTATTAACTGAATTTTTTTAGTGGAATGTAATAAGGAATTCCTGTCACTTGTCATTCAGAGTACTTGTTATTAAGGTATGATAGGGGATATAGAACAATAGGTGAAGTAAATAACCCATGAAGTACCTGTTTCAAAATCATTTTTAAGTCTTTAGGCTACATGATACATTTAAAGACGGGCTCAGTTGTTAAACAAATAATTGGTTAATGGATAGTTTGGGTTTATACATGCTATATAGAAATGTGCAGTAATACTGGCCTCTGAATGTACCAGAATGTACCACCTGTAGGCCATGTTTTATGCTTGTCTGTGGGGTGTATGCAGAGGGGTGCAGAGGAGAAGACATTTTAGACTTTTGTGTGGATTGGTCCAGAGGAGTTTAATCAAGATACAGTATAATGTCTGCATTATATCATAGAATGGTATACAAGAAACAAGAAGGAAAATGTGTGTGACTGTAAACAGACACAGACTCAGTCAAAACACACACACATATGCATACACACACAAGTGCAGAGGTGCTGCTCATTTTGGTTCTCTGGAGGCAAATGAGTGAGTGGTAAGAGGAGGGAGGCACCTCTAGACCAATGGGATGTGTTGTTTTTGTAGCCTTGGGCCATCTGGATATGTGCATCTCTCCAGGTTGCTAAAGATTTGTAAACTGAAAACACAGGCAGAATCACTCAAGCTGGAAATTGGTGTTTATAGAATTGAATTCTGTAATGCAGCAAGGTGGTTTGAAATCCAGGTGAACTATGTAAAAAGAGTATAAATTTTTGTTCATGTAAATGTAAAAATATGAGCATTGTGAAAATATGTACAATTATCCAAGGGCCAAAGAGTACAGTCGCAGGCATGCACCAATGTGAACAGGTGCTTTCACTGTTGTTTTTGCCAATGCAATTGAATACTGTTGGTTATCAACAAATCAACCGAACAAAAAAACTCTCATTTTTGGAAAAACACAGTGCACTCAGTGAATAAAAAAAAACACACAGAAGGTAATGTTCAGCAGCTTAACAAATGAACACCATGCAGTGTTAACTTGCTGGAAAACAGGGAACTATACAGTGAATGAAGTCTGTACATGTAAATGAATTAAAACAGGCAAATTCAGCTCAAAAGTTCAACAAAGGAGACGTCTTCCAGTCCAGGATAAAAGAGGGCACTTAGGTGAAAATGAGTTCCTCATATTTGACTAAGTAACTTAATCGTTCATTCAAGCTTGATCCACAAATGTTGAGGCTGACCCAACCCAAACTTGAGTGCAGAATAACTATAGGCCTGAACCGGCCCGAACTGACATGTTTTGTTCAGTTCCTTCAGGTTTGGGTCAGGCTGTAGGGCTTCAGCTTACTGGTCTGCAACGACAGGGGATATTTTCTTACTCAGTCCAAAAAGTGAATAATATTTCATAACTGAGACAAATTTATCATCCCTTAAACCATACACGAGTGGAATGAGACATCGTGGAGCAAGGATAAAAATGATGTAGTCAGCATATCTCAGATTTATGAACGCACTCAGATCGACCTCCATTACAGCCATCTCTATAAACGGGCACCACAACTGAATCAAACAGAGGAACAGCTGGATGGCATGAAGGAGGACTGTTTTGAGGCCCTTGGAGGCGGATTTCTTATTGTCTGCTGAAGCGACCTTGGCAGCTGCCATGATTTTGATATACGTGAACATGATGATGCTGGACATGACCAGGAAATAGAGCTGAGAAATGGCCGATCTGAGGTGCCCCTGCCACTCGAGGATTATGATCATCTCCAGACTACACACCCTCTCAGTGCTGTAGAAACTGAGCGGGACAGTAGCCGTAAACGCAGAGAAGGAGATGATGACTTGTATGCATCTGAGAGCATGGATGGCAATGATGCAAAGAAATGCTCTGGGTGGGGTGGAGATCTGAGCATGTCTCAGGGGCATGCAGATGGCCACATAGCGCTCCAGGCTCATCACGGTGAGGGTCAGAGGTGTACAGAGTTGGACAATGAGCACAACCGCACAGATGAGCAAGCACAGTCCAACAGGCATCGCGATGCGGAAGTAGCTCAGGAGAAGGAGGAGGTCACTGATCACTAGAAATATGCAGTCACACACCAGGATGTGCGCGAAGAAGATGTAGCGGCTGTTGGTGCGGAAGGCCTCCTTCTTGAAGAAGGTGAAGATCATGAGGGAGTTTATGTAGAGGAAAATCCCCACCAACACCTGCACTATCAGCACCTGCTCATTCACCTTCCGCTGTGTGGGGATGCTGCCAATACTGCCATTCTGTGCTGTGCTGTTCATAGCCATGGTGACTCTGATATCCGGAGGAAGAAAATACATTAAAGGAATGAAAGTAAAGTATGATAGAATGATAGACAATAAGCCAATATACAATATACTACTACAACATACCACACTAACATGAACCATGTAATAGTTTCCAATCTTCCTACATTTTGTGGAAGTAATAATTTTACTTTCGTCTTGTGTTTTTAAGTATGAAAATTTGCATTTTTTTTGATTAAGTAAAATAATACATTTAAGTGCAATCTCATTTGTTTGTAGCTCATTCTGTTGAAACAAATTCAGACTCATTTAATCTGTTTGCTGAAAGTTACATTGTTTCTCCCACTCCTAATGAAGATGCATAAACTTAAATGTAAAGAATTGGCAACACATTAGTTAAGCATTACCACCTATCAAGTCTCCTAGATGCGTCCTCAAGTGCAATACTAGCAAAAGTGCTTTGAGTGCCTTCATTTTATAATGTACATGAAGCTGTTTAATGACTTCTCTGAGGGATGTTGTTTGGAGCTCTTAGCAATTGTTGACAAATTTGACCCCCTGGCAACAGTGATCTCAGAATATGGAAATAGTACAAGCTTTTTAAGCAATGCAGTATATCCCAAAGGGGTGGGACAGGCAACATCTTACATAACAGAAATGATGGGTGATACAAAAGAGTTAGATTAACCTGATAGCATTTTTGGTGGCATTTAAATACAACAAATATGTTGTGCACCTACATACCACTTAAATCAGCCCTCTGTTACATCCGTAAGGGAACTTCAAAGGCTTCTGATGGCTGCAGTTGTGTTTTTTTCAATGTGTGGATATGTGATCAGGTTTTACATTTAAATGAAAAGTAAATTAGAAAAGTACTCTGTGCACTGAAATATTGTTCTACCAATCCGTGCCAGGGATAACAGCTGGAGAACTGATGCTGTATTTTCTAACTTGTATTTCACTCTTAGTATGCCTTGTGCTCACTGTACTGTGCCATTTTCTGAGATGAGGTGGTTGCACTCAGAAGGTTTTAGCTGGAATCAGCCTTTGAGCCAGCTAACACTTTAGGAGCTCTGGTTGGGGAAAGGCCTTTGACCAAAAGATTGCTGGTTCAGTTCCCAGATGGGGCACAGCTGTGGTGTCTTTGGGCAGGTTACTTAACCCACAATTGCTTTAGTAAAGATCCAGCTGTGTAACTGGATAAAATTGTAAGTCGCTCTGGATAAGAGCGTCTGCTAAATGACAATAATGTAATGTAATGTACAGCTTCTTTAGTGGGGTGGCAGTGTAGCACAGTGATAAGGAGCAGAACTCATAACCGAAAGGTTGCTGTTTCGATTCCCTGGTGGGGCCCTGTTGTTGTACCCTTGGGCCAGGTACTAAACCCAGAATTGCCTCGGTAAATATCCAGTTATATAAATGGGTAACATGCAAAAAATTGTAATATATGTAAGTTGTTCAGCAACTGACAAACATTAATTATTATCTCACAGCTAAAATATCACTGATAAAAGAGAGGGCACAAGTCAGGAAGTTGAAGTGAAGGAATGCCCATCATTCGACACACAACCAGACACACACATACTTTGTTCTCAGGTAGATTGCTAGTGGGAGTGATGTGAGAATACGTGGACGCAGATGCCCGTGTTTTTGTTTGCCACTAAGACAATGGGTTTGTGACACATGAGCATAGAGAGGGGTTCTGTTATGTAGTGGTTTCTGGGTTCCAGAAGGCAGGGCAGTAGGATGAGGCAGGAGCTAATCAGCAGCAAGTATGTAATGCTGCATGAAACCTGAAGAGTGCTGTCCCTGGAGCTCAAGGAGTGGCATCTGCAGCTGGGGAACTGTGTAATGATGCTACCACGTTGCATTTACAGTGTGGTGATGTTATTGTCAACATTAAATCATGACACCTGCTTACCTTGAGTATCTGTTTCCTTCGAATTCGCCTTGCTGGCATTAACGAATAACTGAAAATTGACAAAGTCGCAAATGAAAAATGTTTTTTCAACATCAAGAATTCATATCAGTGTTAGCTAATGAATGGGAGCAACTGTTGACAAAACATGGTCCTGGCAACAATTATGGATGTTAATTGGCTGTCTCAGTGTGTGAAAATACTGCCCAGATGTCATTGGCTATAGGTTTAATCCAGAGACCAAATGTGTCCAGTGTGAACTCCTAAGTGGTATCAATGAAAGCTTCAGCTGATTCAGATTAATATCTAAATTTTTTATAGTGAAGTGTAATTGGGAATTCCTGTCATTTGTCATTCAGAGTATTTGTTATTAAGATATGAGAGACTATATAGAACAATAGATGAAGTAAATAGCCCATGAGGTACCTGATTCAAAATCATATTTAAGTCTTTAGGCTACACATTGATACATTTAAAGATGGGCTCACTTGTTCAACAAAAATTGGTTAATGGATAGTTTGGGTTTATACATGCTATATAGAAATGTGCAGTAATACCGGCCTCTGAACGTACCAGAACGTAGCACCTATAGGCCATGTTTTATGCTTGTCTGTGGGGTGTATTCAGAGGGGTGCAGAGGAGAAGACATTTTAGACTTTTGTGTGGATTGGTCCAGAGGAGTTTAATCAAGATACAGTATAATGTCTGCATTATATCATAGAATGCTATACAAGAAACAAGGAGGAAAATGTATGTGACTGTAAACAGACACAGACTCAGTCAAACACACACACATATGCATACACACACAAGTGCAGAGGTGCTGCTCATTTTGGTTCTCTGGAGGCAAATGAGTGAGTAGCAAGAGGAGGGAGAGCACCTCTAGACCAATGGGATGTGTTGTTTTTGTAGCCTTGGGCCATCCAGATATGTGCATCTCTCCAGGTTGCTAAAGATTTGTAAACTGAAAACACAGAAAACAATCACTCAAGCTGGAAATTGGTGTTTATAGAATTGAATTCTGTAATGTAGCAAGGTTTTTTGAAAATCCAGGTGAACTATGTAAAAAGAGAGTAAATTTTTGTTTGTGTAAATGTAAAAATATGAGCATTGAGAAAATATGTACAATCATCCCAGGGCTAAAGAGTACGGTCACAGGCATGCACCAATGTGAAGAGGTGTGTTCACTGTTTTTTTGCCAATGTATTTGAATACTGTTGGTTGTCAACAAATCAACTGACCAAACCCTTTCATTTTTGGAAAAACACAGTGCACTCAGTGAATAATGTTCCGTACAAAATAATTTTTTAAAAAAATCGCAATGAAGGTAACGTTTAGCAGCTTAACAAATGAACACCATGCAGTGTTAACTTGCTGGAAAACAGGGAACTATACAGTGAATGAAGTCTGTACAGGTAAATGAATTGAAACAGGCAAATTCAGCTCAAAAGTTCAACAAAGGAGACCTCTTCCAGTCCAGGATAAAAGAGGGCACTTAGGTGAAAATGAGTTCCTCGTATTTGACTATGTAGATAACTTTAATCGTTCATTCAAGCTTGATCCACAAATGTTGAGGCTGACCCAACCCAAACTTGAGTGCAGAATAACTATAGGCCTGAAGGCGAACTGACATGTTTTGTTCAGTTCCTTCAGGTTTGGGTCAGGCTGTAGGGCTTCAACTGGTCTGCAACGACAGGGATATTTTCTTACTCAGTCCAAAAAGTGAATAATATTTCATAACCGAGACAAATTTATCATCCCTTAAACCATACACGAGTGGAATGAGACATCGTGGAGCAAGAATAAAAATGATGTAGTCAGCATATCTCAGATTTATGAACAGGCTCAGATCAATCGCCATTACGGCCATTTTTATGAATGGGAACCACAACTGAATCAAACAGAGGAACAGCTGGATGGCATGAAGGAGGACTGTTTTGAGGCCCTTGGAGGTGGATTTCTTATTGTCTGCTGAAGTGACCTTGGCAACTGCCATGATTTTGATATATGTGAACATGATGATGCTGGACATGACCAGGAAATAGAGCTGAAAAATGGCCGATCTGAGGTGCCCCTGCCACTCGAGGATTATGATCATCTCCACACTGCACACCCTGTCAGTGCTGTAGAAACTGAGCGGGACAGTAGCCATGAACACAGAGAAGGAGATAATGATCTGTATGTAGCTGAGAGCATGGATGGCAATGATGGAGAGAAAGGCTCTGGGTGGGGTGGAGATCTGAGCATGTCTCAGGGGCATGCAGATGGCCACATAGCGCTCCAGGCTCATCACGGTGAGGGTCAGAGGCGTACAGAGCTGGACAATGAGCACAACCGCACAGATGAGCAAGCACAGTCCAACAGGCATCGCGATGCGGAAGTAGCTCAGGAGAAGGAGGATGTCACTAATCACTAGAAATATGCAGTCACACACCAGGGTGTGCGCGAAGAAGATGTAGCGGCTGTTGGTGCGGAAGGCCTCCTTCTTGAAGAAGGTGAAGATCATGAGGGAGTTTATGTAGAGGAAAATCCCCACCAACACCTGCACTATCAACACCTGCTCATTCACCTTCCGCTGTGCGGGGATGCTGCCAATACTGCCATTCTGTGCTGTGCTGTTTGTAGCCATGGTGACTCTGATATCTGGAGGAAGAAAATACATTAAAGCAATGAAAGTAAAGTATGATAGAATGATAGACAATAAGCCAATATACAATATACTACTACAACATACCACACTAACATGAACCATGTAATAGTTTCCAATCTTCCTACATTTTGTGGAAGTAATAATTTTACTTTCGTCTTGTGTTTTAATAATGAAAATTTGCATTTTTTTTGATTAAGTAAAATAATACATTTAAGTGCAATCTCATTTGTTTGTAGTTCATTTTGTTGAAACAAATTCAGACTCATTTAATCTGTTTGCTGAAAGTTACATTGTTTCTCCCACTCCTAATAAAGATGCATAAACTTAAATGTAAAGAATTGGCAACATATTAGTTAAGCATTACCACCTATCAAGTCTCCTAGATGCGTCCTCAAGTGCAATACTAGCAAAAGTGCTTTGAGTGCCTTCATTTTATAATGTATATGAAGCTGTTTAATGACTTCTCTGAGGGATGTTGTTTGGAGCTCTTAGCAATTGTTGACAAATTTGACCCCCTGGCAACAATGATCTCAGAATGTGGACATAGTACAAGCTTTTTATGCAATGCAGTATATCCCAAAGGGGTGGGACAGGCAAGATCTTACATAACAGAAATGATGAGCAATACAAAAGAATTACATTAAACTGATAGGCATGTTTGGTGGCATTTAAATACAAGAAATATGCTGTACACCGACATACCACTCAAATCAGCCCTCTGTTACATCCGTAAGGAAACTTAAAAGGCTTCTGATGGCTGCAGTTGTTTTGTTGTTTTCAGTGTGTGAATATTTCATCTGGTTTTACAGATCAAAACTGGCCACTGGGATTCAAAACCGGCCACTCCACTGAAACGGCACACACAAACATTCAGTTTTTGGTGTGTGTGTTTCTTTTTGTATACCTATACGTTCGGATCACTTACCCTTTTGTACCCCACAGTAATTGTACTCTCATGTCATGGAAAAATGTGGAAAACCCAATGTTGTGTGATAACACATGTATTTCTCAATATAGCAGCAAAACCACCATTTTAACAGTTCCTCTCAGCCAACTCTCCCCTCTCAACCCATGCCTATTAATGTTTGGTCTCATTGCGATGCTCATGAAGAGCTGAATGTAAAGATGAGAATCTTGAAAATATATCTGGTATTTCCAGATGTTTGGAAGTCCTGGAGAAACTTCCAGGCACTCCCCAACCATAAAATTAATCATGCGTGGGTCAGGGAGGTGGAGAGAGCTTCTTCTTAAGTCAGGCCTAGAACAGGCCTCTTTGCTCAGTTTTTGCCTTCGCTCAGTTTTGCCCTGGCTGTTTTTGGTTCCCTCTCAGTTCCTTGCCTACGCTCAGTCATCCGTTCAGTCATCCAGTCCGTGGCTCAGTGTCTCCTGCAACTTTTTGCATTTTTCCTTTTAGAGTTTTGCTGCTATAGTGAGTGGTTCCTGTGTTCTTCCTTGGGAGAGGTAAACAACTGGCTTGGGTAATTTTCTCTGCACGCATTCATTCACCCATTCTGTGATCCATCCATGTCCTTGTTTTGTTAATGTCTTTGTGTAACTTAGTGTCTGTTAAGGTAGTGGACCAGGTCTGTAGCCCAGACTTTGAATTTCATCTTGTCTTAGTTTAACTGCTTAATAAACCTTTTTAATTTATCCCAGTTGTGATTCTATATTTCTGGCAAAGGTTGATCCACCAGACTGCTCATCTCCTATCAATGAATTCGGTGATTTAATTGATAATTAATATCTTTGACAATAATTATTAAATTAAATCATTTTTATTATTATTTTACATGTTGGTTAAGTGAGGAGTTTTAGAAATTGGCGTCATTTGTGTTCGGTATTCAGAGTGCCGGACGATAAACAAGGGCGTTAATTTCTAAGACCGCTGGGTTCAGACCATTGGATTTTTATTAAATCCTCACTTCCCCGACATAATCTTAGTATGCCTTGTGCTCAATGTACTGTGCCATTTTCTGAGATGAGGTGGTTGCACTCAGAAGGTTTTAGCTGGAATCAGCCTTGAACCAGCTAACACTTTAGGAGCTCTGGTTGGGGAAAGGCCTTTGACCAAAAGATTGCTGGTTCGGTTCCCAGATGGGGCACAGCTGTGGTGTCTTTGGGCAGGGTACTTAACCCACAATTGCTTTAGTAAAGATCCAGTGGTGTAAATGGATAAAATTGTAAGTCACTCTGGATAAGAGCGTCTGCTAAATGACAATTATGTAATGTAATGTACAGCTTCTTTAGTGGGGTGGCAGTGTAGCACAGTGATAAGGAGCAGAACTCATAACCGAAAGGTTGCTGTTTCGATTCCCTGGTGGGGCCTTGTTGTTGTACCCTTGGGCCAGGTACTAAACCCAGAATTGCCTCGGTAAATATCCAGTTATATAAACAGGCAACATGCAAAAATTTGAAACCTATGTAAGTTGCTCCAAAACTGACAAACATTAATTATTATCTCACAGCTAAAATATCACTGATAAAAGAGAGGGCACAAGTCAGGAAGTTGAAGTGAAGGAATGCCCATCATTAGACATTGGAGGTGAACACACACACAGACACACACATACTTTGTTCTCAGGTAGATTGCTAGTGGGAGTGATGTGAGAATACGTGGATGCAGATGCCCGTGTTTTTGTTTGCCACTAAGACAATGGGTTTGTGACACATGAGCATAGAGAGGAGTTCTGTTATGTAGTGGTTTCTGGGTTCCAGAAGGCAGGGCAGTAGGATGAGGCAGGAGCTAATCAGCAGCAAGTATGTAATGCTGCATGAAACCTGAAGAGTGCTGTCCCTGGAGCTCAAGGAGTGGCATCTGCAGCTGGGGAACTGTGTAATGATGCTACCACGTTGCATTTACAGTGTGGTGATGTTATTGTCAACACTAAATCATGACACCCGCTTACCTTCAGTTTCTGTTAAATGTGACTTTGCCACGCTAGCATTAACGAATAAGTGAAAATCAGAGTCGCAAACAAAAAATGTTCTTTAAATATCAAGAATTCATATCAATGTTAGCTGATGAATGGGAGATTAAGAAATGTATTAGGTAAACTCAATACAGAAAGTGTCTGTGATCAAAGAGAGATGCTCAATAAAAATAACACTTAAGTAAAAAAAATAGTGCTTAACACTCAAGAATTCTATGAATACTGTAAGAGTAAACCTTGGGCTGAGTGTAAGAATTAGTTCCAAAGTAATTCTTAAAGTTTTTTGGGTCCTAGGATGGCTTCTGAAATGGATTAGAGCACCAGTGAGATTTGATGCTCTAAGTCATAAATGACTGAAACAATTATTGTGCGTTAAGGAATGTTTTCCTTGTCTTTAAAAAATGAATTGATAAAAGAATACAGATTGTATTAGGAAGAGATTCTGTTTGTGACAGATTAATACGTCACTCACATTACTGAGACAAAGATATAATACCATTTCTGAATGACAGTGGGTTTCAGCATTGCAAGACCTAGAAACATGTAGTGGTGTCAGAGTGCAGAGCAAGGCCATACTACTTCCCCAGTATTCTGTACCTCCCCATTATTCTAATCTTATTCTGCACATAAAATCTTTCTGAACAACTTCTTGGTAAAGAAGCATTCTCCTGTCATCATTCACAGTCTGACTTCAAGATTGTTTGAAAAAAAAAATGAGAATGATTTGTTTTCATAAAATCAGCTGTATACACATTTGTACAGACAGCAGAGAGACATGACATTGCATTAAAGTAAATCCTCAAACAGCAGATGAAATCTGTGAGTAAAAATATCTTGGAATGAAAAAAATAGATATTCAGTTTCTGTAAAAATGCTTACAATATTGATTGGTCTCCATTTAATTCTGAATCTGAATATTATTACGCATTACCACACAAGTATCTTCGGTGACTGCTTCCATGATAGGAACAAAATTCTCAGCTCTGTCTTTATAGTCTGCATCAAGCTCAACAATGAACCAAGTTTTCTGTGGGATATAGCATATTGTTTTTTTCTCTTTGTGAGCAACTGTTGACAAAACAGGGCCCTAGCAACAATTATGGATGTTAATTGGCTATCTCAGTGCATGAAAATACTGCTCAGCTGTCATTGGCTATAGGTTAAATCCAGACACCAGATGTTGCAAGTGTGAACTCCTATGTGGTATCAATGAAAGCTTCAAATGATTCAGATTAATATTTAAATTTTTATAGTGAAACCTAATAGGGGATTCCTGTCATTTGTCATTCAGAGCATTTGTTATTAAGATATGACAGGCTATATAGAACAATAGGTGAAGCAAACAACCCATGAAGTACCTGATTCAAAATCATTATTAAATCTTTAGGCTACACATTGATATACTTTAAAGATGGGTTCACTTGTTTATCCATTAACCAATTACTTGTTAGCTTGGGTTTATACATGCTATGTACAAATGTGCAGTAATACTGGCCTCTGAACGTACCAGAATGTGCCACCTGTAGGCCATGTTTTATTCATGTCTGTGGGGTGTATTCAGAGGAGTGCAGAGGAGAAGACATTTTAGACTTTTGTGTGGATTGGTCCAGAGGAGTTTAATCAAGATACAGTATAATGTCTGCATTATATCACAGAATGGTATACAGGAAACAAGGAGGAAAATGTGTATGACTGTAAACAGACACAGACTCAGTCAAACACACACACATATGCATACACACACAAGTGCAGAGGTGCTGCTCATTTTGGTTCTCTGGAGGCAAATGAGTGAGTAGCAAGAGGAGGGAAGGCACCTCTAGACCAATGGGATGTGTTGTTTTTGTAGCCTTGGGCCATCCAGATATGTGCATCTCTCCAGGTTGCTAAAGATTTGTAAACTGAAAACACAGAAAACAATCACTCAAGCTGGAAATTGGTGTTTATAGAATTGAATTCTGTAATGTAGCAAGGTGGTTTGAAATCCAGGTGAACTATGTAAAAAGAGAGTAAATTTTTGTTTGTGTAAATGTAAAAATATGAGCATTGAGAAAATATGTACAATCATCCCAGGGCTAAAGAGTACGGTCACAGGCATGCACCAGTGTGAACAGGTGCTTTCAGTGTTTTTTGCCAATGCATTTGAATACTGTTGGTTGTCAACAAATCAACTAACCAAAACCTCTCATTTTTGGAAAAACACAGTGCATTCAGTGAATAAAGGTCCATACAAAAAAAAATCACACAGAAGGTAACGTTCAGCAGCTTAAAAAATGAACACCATGCAGTCTTACCTTGCTTGATAAAAAAGTGAACTATACAATGAATTAAGTCTGTACAGGTAAACAAATAAAGACAAGCAAATTCAGCTCAAATGTTCAACAAAGGAGACCTCTTCCAGTCCAGGATAAAAGAGGACACTTAGGTGAAAATGAGTTCCTCGTATTTGATTAAGTAACTTAATCGTTCATTCAAGCTTGATCCACAAATGTTGAGCCTGACCCGACCCAAACTTGAGTGCAGAATAACTATAGGCCTGAACCGGCCTGAACGTGACATGTTTCATTTGGTTCCTTTGGGTTTGGGTCAGGCTGTAGGGCTTCAGCTTACTGGTCTGCAACAACAGGGGATATTTTCTTACTTAGTCCAAAAAGTGAATAATATTTCATAACCGAGACAAATTTATCATCCCTTAAACCATACACGAGTGGAATGAGACATCGTGGAGCAAGAATAAAAATGATGTAGTCAGCATATCTCAGATTTATGAACAGGCTCAGATCAATCGCCATTACGGCCATTTCTATGAACGGGCACCACAACTGAATCAAACAGAGGAACAGCTGGATGGCATGAAGGAGGACTGTTTTGAGGCCCTTGGAGGCGGATTTCTTATTGTCTGCTGAAGCGACCTTGGCAACTGCCATGATTTTGATATATGTGAACATGATGATGCTGGACATGACCAGGAAATAGAGCTGAAAAATGGCCGATCTGAGGTAACCATGCCACTTGAAGATTATAGTCATCTCCACACTGCACACCCTGTCAGTGCTGTAGAAACTGAGCGGGACAGTAGCCATGAACACAGAGAAGGAGATAATGATCTGTATGTAGCTGAGAGCTTGGATGGCAATGATGGAGAGAAAGGCTCTGGATGGGGTGGAGATCTGAGCATGTCTCAGAGGCATGCAGATGGCCACATAGCGCTCCAGGCTCATCACGGTGAGGGTCAGAGGCGTACAGAGCTGGACAATGAGCACAACCGCACAGATGAGTAAGCACAGTCCAACAGGCATCAGGATGCGGAAGTAGCTCAGGAGAAGGAGGATGTCACTAATCACTAGAAATATGCAGTCACACACCAGGGTGTGCGCGAAGAAGATGTAGCGGCTGTTGGTGCGGAAGGCCTCCTTCTTGAAGAAGGTGAAGATCATGAGGGAGTTTATGTAGAGGAAAACGCCCACCAACACCTGCACTATCAGCACCTGCTCATTCACCTTCCGCTGTGCGGGAATGCTGCCAATACTGCCATTCTGTGCTGTGCTGTCCGTAGCCATGGTGACTCTGATATCTGGAGGAAGAAAACACATTATGCAATTGAAATAAAGTATGATAGAATGATAGACAACGAACCAATACACAACATATTACTACAATATACCACACTAACATGAACCATGTAATAGTTTCCAATTTTCCTCTGTTTTGTGGTAGTAATAATGTTATTTCCGCATTGTGTTTTTAAGTATGGAAATTTGCATTTTTTGAATAAGCAAAATACTACATTTAAATGCAATCCCATATGTTTGTAGTTCATTCTGTTGAAACAAATTCAGACTCATTTAATCTGTTTGCTGAAAGTTACATTGTTTCTCCCACTAATAAAGATGCATAAACTTAAATGTAAAGAATTGACAAAATATTAGTTAAGCATTACCAACTGTCAAGTCTCCTAGATGCATCCTCAAGTGCAATACTAGCAAAAGTGCTTTGAGCACCTTCATTTTATAGTGTATATGAAGCTGTTTAATGACTTCTCTGAGGGATGTTGTTTGGAGCTCTTAGCAATTGTTGATGAATTTGACCCCCTGGCAACAGTGATCTCAGAATATGGAAATAGTACAAGCTTTTTATGCAAAGCAGTATATCCCAAAGGGGTGGGACGGGCTAGATCTTACATAACAGAAATGATGAGCGATACAAAAGACTTACATTAAACTGATAGCATGTTTGGTGGCATTTAAATACAAGAAATATGCTGTACAAACATACCACTTAAATCAGCCCTCTGTTACATATGTAAGGAGACTTAAAAGGCTTCTGATGGCTGCAATTGTGTTGTTTTCAATGTGTCAGTATATGATCGAGTTTTTTAAATGAAAATTAAATTAGAAATGTACTCTGTGCACTGAAATATTGGTATACCAATCTGTGCCAGGGATAACACCTAGAGAACTGATGCTGTACCTTCTAACTTGTATTTCACTCTCAGTATACCTGGTTCTCACTGTACTGTGCCATTTTCTGAGATCAGGTGGTTACACTCAGAAGGTTTTAGCTGGAATCAGCCTTCGAGCCAGCTAACACTTTAGGAGTTCTGCTTGGGGAAAGGCCTTTGACTGTTTTAATCAGCAACTGACAACCATTAGTTACTATCTTACACCTAAAATATCACTGGTCAATATGAGGGCAGAAGTCAGGAAGATCAGGTGAAGGAATGCCCATTGTTTGACATTGGAGGTCTACATATACATACACTCACACACACACACACACACACACACACACACACACACACACACACACACACACACACACACACACTCACATACACACTAGTGGGAGTGATGTGAGAATATGTGGACGCAGATGCCCGTGTTTTTGTTCACCACAAAGACAATGGGTTTGTGACACATGAGCATAGAGAGGGGTTCTGTTATGTAGTGGTTTCTGGGTTCCAGAAGGCAGGGCAGTAGGATGAGGCAGGAGCTAATCAGCAGCAAGTATGTAATGCTGCATGAAACCTGAAGAGTGCTGTCCCTGGAGCTCAAGGAGTGGCATCTGCAGCTGGGGAACTGTGTAATGATGCTACCACGTTGCATTTACAGTGTGGTGATGTTATTGTCAACACCTAAATCATGACACCCGCTTACCTTCAGTTTCTGTTAAATGTGACTTTGCCACGCTAGCATTAACGAATAAGTGAAAATCAGAGTCGCAAACAAAAAATGTTCTTTAAATATCAAGAATTCATATCAATGTTAGCTAATGAATGGGAGATTAAGAAATGTATTAAGTAAACTCAATACAGAAAGTGTCTGTGATCAAAGACAGATACTCAATAAAAATAACACTTAAGTAAAAAATATCGCTTAAGACTCAAGAATTCTAAGAATAAGAGTAAACCTTGGGCTGAATGTAAGAATTAGTTCCAAAGTAATTCTTAAAGTCTTTTGGGTCCCCGGATGGCTTTTGGAAGTATTGTGAGATGCAGTTAATAAGTGGAATTTATCACCCAATTACTTGTTTTTTTTTTTTTTTGCAAAAATACAAAAAATGAATGCCTTTCAATTAAATGTTGGTCTTTTTCACTTGTTGAAATGGATTTATGTGTAACGACCTTGCCTCCTCCCACTCCGGCTTCAGCCATTCAGCGCTCAGCGTTGCCGACCTGCTAATCACCGGTCTGATCAGCGATTATCTCCCTCACCTGTCTCCACCTCGTTAGCTTTGATTTGTTCCCCCATTTAAACCCTTGCGTTTAGTTCTCCTGTGTAAAGTCTACTCTTGCATAAGGGTATACTAAGCCTGGTTTCTCAAACTCTTGTTTTTGAATCCAACCGGTTCATTGATTCCTGCCTGTCTCCGATCTGATCTTCTGTTCGTGCCCTGTTTATATCCTGCCCCGTTCCAGCATAAAAGTTTTGTGTTCCCACCGGCATCCAGCTCTCATTGCAGTGTGTGACATTATGCCATGCTGAGCATGTTGACCATTTAAGATAGCACACCTTATTTGTGCAGTACTTGTGTGTTTTATTTGAATGGTTATAAACACAGAAGTCACACATGCAATCTAACCAGCCATGTTTATGTAGTATGTCAATCCTGTCACATATTCTTGGCACATTTCTTTTGCAGATGAATGAAATGCATAGAAGCCTGCTGATATATGTTGTTACATGTGCCCTTTTGTATCATAAAGCTAGCTAGCTACATGATTGGACGTGCCAAAACAACAGCAAACTGGCCTTGAAAACGTCACAGATGTAAATATGCAACTTGTTGAACATTTCATCCTTTCTGCTCGATGAAAACATTTTATTTATTATAAAATATTTAAGGGAGTGATATGTAGCTCTATCACCAAATTGTTCAAATGTACATTAGGCGTATCTTGAGGTAAATATTCTGTTACCACCTCAGTAGATTTTGTTACACAGAGGGAAAAAATAAAACAGAAGGGACAGAATAGGAGAGAGTGTAGAATAAGCTTTAGGCAGGATCAGTTTAAGAGGAGAGGGAAGTATTTGTAACCCAGGTTTGCCCAGATATGTGCATGTCTTCAGATCACTGCACAGCTGTAAGATAAAAATGTATTCATCAATGACCTAAAACACAAACTATATGAAAAAACACAACTGTGGCATGACTGCAGACTACATTGACAGGTTTTCAGGTGTCTTCACTGTATTAAAATGTATTTGATAACCATGGGTCATTGAAGTTAGTGTACCAATACAATTTTATAAATCCAGTACAGAATTATTATTGTCAGACTCTGGTGGTTACCATTTACCTCAGAATAAATCATAAATATACATTTAGGAATGCATGATTTGTACTTTTTTTGAGGTAGGCTTAGAGGTCAGTGAGGGTTGCGGATATTTTTTTATTCATCCCACAGAGAGCATAATATTTCAAAACCAAGAAAAACTTATCATCCCTTAAACCATACACGAGTGGACTGAGACATCTTGGGGCAAGAATGAAAACTATGTAGTCAAAATATCTCAAATTTATGAATAGTCTCAAGTCGATCTCCATCGCGGCCATCTCTGTGAACGGACACCACAACTGAATCAAACAGAGCAACAGCTGGATGGCATGAAGGAGGACTGTTCTGAGGCCCTTGTAGGTGGTTTTCTTATTGTCTGTTGAAGCCACCTTGGCAGCTGCCATGATTTTAACATAAGTAAAAGTGATGATGCTGGACATGACCAGGAAGTAGAGCTGAGAAATCGCTGATCTGAGGTAGCCCTGCCACTTGTGCACTATGAGCATCTCCACACTGCACTCCCTGTCACGGCTGTAGAAACTGAGTGGGACAGTAGCCATGAACACAGAGATGACGATGATGAGCTGTATGCAGCTGAGAGCTTGGATGGCGATGATGGAGAGAAAGGCTCTGGGTGGGGTGGAGATCTCAGCATGTCGCAGGGGCATGCAGATGGCCACATAGCGCTCCAGGCTCATCACCGTGAGGGTCAGAGGTGTGGCAAAGGTGAGGATGCTCATGAGCACACAGATGCACAAGCACAGTCCAACAGGCATCACGATGCGGAAGTAACTGAGGAGAAGGAGGATGTCAGTCATCACTAGAAATATGCAGTCACAAACCAGGGTGTGCGCGAAGAAGATGTAGCGGCTGTTGGTGCGGAAGGCCTCCTTCTTGAAGAAGGTGAAGATCATGAGGGAGTTTATGTAGAGGAAAATCCCCACCAACACCTGCACTATCAACACCCTGTCGTTCACTGTCTGCACCGTGGGGCTACTGCCAATACTGCCATTTTGTGCTGTGCTGTTTGTACCCATGGTGTCTGATCTCTGGTGGAAGAAAATAACCAGTGGAAGAATCATGCACATAGACAAACAAACACATCCAAATATAAAAAATACTTATCAGTGTAAATAAATATACATACCTTTATCCACTCCCATAAATTTCATAAAATGGTAGATTTTCTGATTATACAGAACAGTTATGCAGTCCCAATGCTAGTTTTTCATCTAGTCCAGAATCATTCCATTTCTTTGTCCTTCAGACACCTAAACTTAAATGTAAAGATATTTCACTACATTCATTAAACTTCATCAACTACCTCCTTGATGTGTACTGAGTGAAATATTGGCAAAAGAGCACAAGGCACCCTGACTTTATAGTCTGTTTCAAACTGTTTAATCATTACTCTGAGGGGGGCTGTTTGGGGTTTTCCGCAACTGTTGGCAAACAGCATCCTTGGCAACAATGATGTCAAAATATGGAAATAGTACTGAGGTTAAGCAGAAGAGAAGTGTATCCCAAAGGGATGAGAAATTTATGATTGTTATGAACCCTATACAGAACTTGTCCTCTGATTGTACTAATGCACTTTTGTTTGTCTTTTTGGCCTAAGTTAAATTGTAAAACAACACTAATGTCTTCACCCTTTTTTGCATCTGTAAACAAATTGCAGTGTCTGTGAGTATTGTTATTTGATGTGAATGAATCTCACACCTAATTGGAAGGAAATAGTCTTTAAATTTTCTGTTTTCAGACATTACTGGCCCCCAAATAAACTACACTTTTGTAGGTTGACAACTGGCCTCAGTTGCATGTATACATGTGAGTCCACAGGTGTTTCAGGCCCTGAAAGCCTCCAAGGCTTCAGTAGAAAGCACAAAGCAGCTACGTCTGAAAGCAGCTAAAAAATCTGAGAGCAGCCCTCTCTACTCCCACACCTCTGCTGCTCTGAACAAGTGGCAAGCAACATTATATGCCTATAGAGAAAACTCAGCACCCCACAGAATGCCTGACCGCCAGTGCAGGGGCCTTGGAAAGACCTTAAGGTTGTAGTCTAGGACAGCAGCAAGTACATGAGTGTCACAGGATGCTCTCAGAATGTGGTAATGATCAAATGAAACGAAGTCGCTGTGATGGGCTAGAGAGTACACCCTAGTGTCACCCCAGTGTGGGGCAGCAGTATAGCATAGTAGTAGCGTAGGCTTGTAACTTAAAGACTGCTGGTTCAGTTCCTCATTGGGGCACTGCTGTGACATCCATGGGCAGGGTACTTAACCCACAATTGCCTTAGTAAATATACAGCTGTGTAAATGGATAAAATTTTAAGTTTCTCTGGATGAGAGTGTCTGCTAAATGACAACAACGTAATGTAATGTACAGCCTCTTTAGTGGGACAGTAGTGTAGCATAGTGGTAAGGAGCAGGACTCTGAAAGGTTGCCAATTTGATTCCCCGGTGGGGCACTGCTGTTGTACCCTTGGGCCAGGTGTTTAACCAAGAATTGCCTCAGTAAAGATCCAGCTATATAAATGGGTAACATGTAAAGAAAACTGTAAGTCGCTATGTAAGTCGCTCTGGATAAGAGTGTCTGCTAAATGCCAATAATGTTATGTAATGAAATCTGCTCGAAAGAGGTTGTACAAAAATGTTCTAGTCCTTGTGAGTGTTGTGAAAAAAAGAAAAACCCTAAAAATAGATCTAGTTGTCTAATTCAGGCAAAATAGAAAATGGACAAAACTGACAATTAAACAGTAAATACCTGTAAAGAAAGGCAAAAATAAACATGTCAGTGTGCAAACACAGTATCATGTTAATGATATATCAACATAGTACAAATGGATTTTAATAATTGATTCTTGTATACTTATGTTTGAAAAATAATATCAAAATTCATATATCAAATATAACATTTTTTTCCATGACAAACTCCCACATTGAAAACAATGCTGAGTGAGGATACAGGTTTATTCTTTTATAGCAGCTAATTAAATTTGTGTGGACTTTTTTAAGGGTTTGATGGTAAGGTACCAGTGAGGTACAGCTCAAAATCAAGCTATTTGTATGACATTTAAAAAAGTGTATGTGCTGATGACTGGACAGACCATATAGTATCAGAGACAAGTTGTACATCAGAATTTTATGCTCAGTATTCAGTGTGTTTTGAGACCATTACAATTCAGCCATTTCTCCATCAAACCTGTTAATTTCTGTTTTTATATTACATGTAACATAATGTAATGATTTTAATATTACTATTTGGGCAAGGCAGTACAAATTGGTACACTCAGGTTCAGTATTTTAAAAGGTCACCTTTTAAAAGGTCTGAAGTCATGTCAAAAGCCATTCTTTACCAGTCAAACATTTAAACACATCTGATTAAGCTAATGGGATACATGTATTCAAAGAAATTTTGATCTAAAGAATTATGCTTCAATGCTTTCAATTTGTTTCTTAGACAAATATAAACACTGAAGTTGATGCCTATGCATAACGTTATTTCCAAAAAATATTAATCTTTAATTAAAAAAAATGGCTGTTTTGAAGTACGTAAAATATAAGAGAGTTTTCATTTGTTTAAAGCAATTTTTTGGTTGCTGAATAATTCCATTTGTGTTATTTCATAGTTTTGATGGCTTTAGTATTATTCTAAAATGTGTAAAATAGTATAATTAAATAAAGAAAAGTGTGTCCAAACTTTTGACTGATTTTCACTAATACCTTGTTAACTGGGTGATATTTTGATAAGGGAAATTCTCTTATAAAATCCAAAAAGGACATAGTATTTCAAAACCAGGACAAAATTTTCATCCCTTAAACCATACACGAGTGGGCAGAGACAGCGAGGGGCAAGGATGAAGACAATATAGTTAAAGTATCTCAGCTGTGTGAATGCATTGAAGTCAGCCTCGAGAACCAGTGTCTCTATCAGTGGCAACCACAACATTATGAGACCGAGTGTCACCTGGAAGGCATGAAGAAGCACAGTCCTGTGACCCCTGGAGGTGGATTTCTTATTGTCTGAAGAGGCTGCCCTGGCAGCCGCCATGATTTTAACGTAGGTGAAGGCTATTGTAAAAGATATAGCCACAAAATAAAGCTGAGACATTGCAGATCGGAGGTTTTGCTGCCACTTGACAAAGACCAGGTTTTCCACACTGCAGACCAGGAGCATGCTGTAGAAACTGAGCGGAGAGGACGAGACCACCATGGAGAAAATGATGAATTGCTGTATGGAGCTGAGTGCATGGATGATGAAGATGCAGTAGATGGCTCGGCGTGGGGTGGAGATTTCTGCGTGTCTCAGAGGCATACAGATGGCCACGTAGCGTTCCAGACACATAGCTGTGAGAGTCAGAGGTGTAGCGAAGTTAAGGAGACCACTAATTGCATAGATGACCATGCACAGCCCGGCAGGCATGGTAGTCCCTAAGAAGTTTATAACAAGGAGTGCGTCTGAAATTATCAGGAACAAGGTGTCACAAAACAATGTGTGTGAGAAGAGGATATAACGCACGTTGTTACGGAAGGCCTCCTTCTTGAAGAAGGTGAAGATCATGAGGCAGTTGACGTAGAGGAAAATCCCCACCAACACCTGCACTATCAACACCTTCTCATTCACTGTCCTCTCCATTGGGCTGCTGCCAATACTGCCATTCTGTGCTGTGCTGTTTTTTGACATGGTGACTGGAGGAAGACAATATGTAGACATGAAACGAGGATTAAAAATAAAGTTGAATTAAGTATATGTACTGTGTATGAAGAACAAACTTAAAAAGGTCTATAAAGGCAACAACGTACTCCTTACACATCAAACCACCCTAGCATTGAAGTAAAAACCTTTGCAAAAACCTTTAACTGATTACTAGTACGTTAGTTCTATTTTAGATTAGATAAGATCTAATCTAATC
Organism: Megalops atlanticus; assembly: GCA_019176425.1. NCBI lineage: Eukaryota > Metazoa > Chordata > Actinopteri > Elopiformes > Megalopidae > Megalops > Megalops atlanticus. The sequence continues at coordinate 32,956,829 of CM032883.1, read as the reverse complement.
TATTTCAAAATGCAGTCCCGTATTTCCATAGTTGAAATTTTGTATTTAAACTAATTGAAAATCGTACTGGCTGTTTGTGAAAAGAAACATTACTGTTAAAATTTCAGAATTTCTTTTGGTATTACTACTTCGAACATAAACTTAAACACTAAACACCAAAACAAAAGATACTATTGTAAATGAACATTACCGAGTATCAAGTCTTCTCAGATCTCCTTGATGTGTTCCTTAGTAAGTGCAATAGTGCAATCTACTGGCAAAACTGCATTGATCACCATGACTTTATAGTTTATATGAAACTCTTTAATTATTTCTCAGAGGGATTGTTATGTGGATTTTTTTTGGAACTGTTGACAAATCATATCCCTGGCAACAATCTCCAAGTACAGAAATTTCATCAAGCTTTTGATACAAAGCAATATATCTCATGGAGGTGGGAATGGTTAGTCATATTCACGAAGTGAGAAATTGTGATCATACTTTACAATTAAATGAAAAATAAGGCAAGGTAATACTCTGTACTTACATTGATAAGTGCTGTTTTTCAAGTGGTATTTGACAGCCTGTTTTGGTACCTTGCACTTTCAGTACATGCCATACCCATCTCTTCTGAGCCCTGAGATCTGAATGCTAACCTCAGGAGGTTACATTACATCATTGGCATTTAGCAGACACTCTTATACAGGGCAACTGACATAGGTTACAGTTTTTTTACATGCTATTCTTTTATACAGCTCGTTATTTACTGAGGCAATTCCGGGTTAAGTACCTTGCCTAAGGGTATGACAGCAGTGCCCCAGCAGGGAATCGAACTGGCAACCTTTTGGGTGTAAGTCCTGCTTCTTACCACTAGGCTACACTACTGCAGGTAGTGTGCAGCACTAGGTATCAGAATTAAGCAGTGTTTTCATCCTTGACTTAGAAACTGCAGGATTTGAAGTTCTGTACCCCTTGGGACTGTGGTGCTATACTGTTCAACACTTGAAGTGTATTTTAACATTGCAAACTGGTCATGGGTATCAAATCAGTGGATGCGAGACGCTCTGTGAGTCAGAGTTCTCAGCAAATTAATAGTGATATCTCATTGTGACTGTGACCGTTTCAAAATAGTTGTCTTCCTCTGATTCTGCATTGCACAGAGAAAATGAAAACTTACAGAATACCCAACATAAAAGACAGGAAATAGCTGGGTGTAAAAGCACAGAAAACAATCATGCAGACAGATCATGTAACAGTTTTATTGACATGTTGTGGAATAGGTATTAAAGTTTACCTCAGTTTGACAAATAACAATTTATCCCTCTTAAAAATGATTTGAATAAGGAGTAAACTTGTCAGAAATGCAGACACTTTGATACTACTAAGATATTGAAATTAAAAAATGATTCTGAGCTTCATTAATTTTGCAATTTTGAGTTTACCTGACCCATTTAATTTATATTTTCAAATTAAGTCTTCTTTCAAGTTCTACTTTTAGAAATAGTTTAAAGTGATTAAACTATTAATTACTAGTTATTAAGAGTTTGAGACATACAGGATGGAATTTGTTCAGAGAAAGGGAACCGGAATTAATTACTTAATGGAAAAGGATTAGTATGTTATAAATATATGGCAGAACCGCAAAGATCTGAACGTCAGAGATGCGAACATCTTGGTGAACCGAATAGGCGTGAAACTAGAAATAGGCAATAAATGCAGAAAATTGACAGGTCAGTGTAGTGATAAATAAGCAACAACACATGACTCTATCATTTGAGCCAAAACTTAGAAATAACTAGAAGAACTAGAGAGACAGATAGGACAGCTGCCCAGCAAGAGAGTGTAACACAGGGAAAGCCACCTTTTCGGATATCAGTAAGGGCCAGGATAAAAGCAAGCGGTTCACAGTTGATGCTGAGGACAGTGGTGTGTTGGAGAGGAGGTGCATCCTTTGAAAAGCTGGGGCTGAGATCTTTGATAAAGCAAAGCATTTGTTGTTCTCCCAGCTAACAGCCAAATGTACCTTTTTCAATGGCTCAGAGTTATGAACATTTCAGAGAAACAGCTCCCAGTCCCAACGTGTTCAGATTTCAGAGGTTCTACTGAAAAGTCAACATATAATATAGTTACAGTCACCTCCCAACTATATAGGCTACTGAAATGGATTCTTAGCACAGATAATAGAAAACACAGACAATTGCAAAATTTAAATGTTTATTATTATTGGTTAACTGTTTACTGTGAAGGTGAGAAGTGGGAACAGGGTGAAAGCATAAAATGAGACCAGATTAATATAATTATCAAAGGCATGTAGGTGCCTGTAGCTGTATTCACGAGGTACAGTCTTGCACAGATCCAGCCCAGCATGTAACGTAAGGACACTAATTAAGGCAGCCTGTCTACTGAACAAATGGTACTGCTGATTAAGAGGTTGCTTTTCTTATGAACCAGTGCTTTTTACATCTGTGAATTAATAAATGAGAGCTGGAAACTAGGGATAACCTTATGGAGGTCCCTAGGTAACTGCAGGCTTGATTTTCTTTTTGAGGCCGAAAGTGAAGTAATAGACAAATTCAGGTCTGAAGCTCTTATCCCTCAGTCCGTATATCAGGGGACTCAGACACCTGGGCAGAATGACAAAGACCATGAATATGACATACTTTATGTTCACAGCTATTTGCCTCTCCAGGCGTGATGTCAGCGCATTGAAAGCACCAACAAGAAAGGAGGTGAGACACAGGCCCAACTGAATGAAATGTAGCAGCACTGTGTTTCGGGCCTTTTTGGCCTTAACTTCTATCAGAGGAGGCAGACCTGGCCCGTACCATTATTGCAACATATGTATATATGATAATGAGCCCCACTGATAACAAATAGAAAGTTGTGAACATTTTACTGATGTCTAAATACACTTGGATGTCAAACAGTCTGGCTCGTATACAATAAACCTGCATCACAGAGAAAGGAGGCCCTATAGTGAGAAAGAGAAAAAATTCAACCAGCGCATTTAAGGAGCCCAGGACCCACACTACACCGATGGCGATGCCAGTCCTCGTATTGGTGGCAATCTCGGCATGTCTCAGGGGAAGCAGATGGCAGAATACCTCTCCAGAGCCATCACTGCCAGGTTGAGTGGGGATATGCGGGTGATTATATTCGCCAGTGACAAGAATATAGCGCACATGCCATTGCTAATGTACACCTTAACCGTGGCAAGTATGTAGGTAAACATGCTCCACAGCAGTTGTAGGGAGTCGGCCATGAGCATGTGGTCAAACAGGATGTAGCGAGACACTCCTTGGAAAGCTGCCTTTCTCCTGAGGGTGACCAGCATGATGCAGTTGATGTAGATGAAAAAGAGACAGGGGAGTGCGGACAGGCCGAACACCAATCCATCCTCATAGCTCATAACAATTTCAGTCGTTTTATTTGAAACGGTGGAGCCATTTTCCATGTCCTATACTTGCTGAAATAAAGAAATAACGAAAGCCAGGAAGAAAGTCAACACTATCATCAGACTTTTGGTAACGCTTTTTTTAAGCATGTGACCAGTTCTAACAGCTTTGTCAGTCAACTAGACCAAGGCTAAGAATAATTTGACTCTAGTGGGAAAATTAACACTGTCAAACATTTTCCTGGAAATACAGTATTATTGGAGAAAAGCAACCCTGCTGGAGATATGTAGATATGTACAAAAATCCGTGCTCTATTGTTTTTCAGCAATCAAAGTAAACTTTCTGTTGCTTAGAAAAACAACAGAACTAAACAAACATAAAGTCATATGTCAAAGTCAAGCTTACTTTTTTGATTTACATCCCTGAAATGCCTGAGAAGTTTAAACATTTTATCATGGGCTGAAAGCAGAATAAGACACTCCTGTTAAACTGACAGAAATACTACATTCATAGATGTACACTACAATAAACAATATGTAGAACTTTACCCTGGCGTCTTCCTGTGACCGCACAGGCTAGAGGAAAAGATGAAATGTGACTGTCTCCTGCCAGTCTCCTCATATTATGTGAGGGCCTTGTGGCCTCTGACATCATTGCTTGTCATCACAGTGGCTCTTATCACTGCCTCAATGGAAAAAAAAACATGAGAGTGACAGTCTGACATGTGACAAGTGCTAAATGATTAAAGACCCACAGAGCAGCCAGTGTCATTAATCGGCCCCCTGGCCCCTGTTTTTGAGAGGGAACTGGGAGAAGTGGGAGCACTGGAAATAATCACATTTGAAAGGAGATGCCAGTGAGGGAGTCCTCTCGGTCTCCCATTAAAGGATCACTTCAATGGCAGGCGTGAGATGGCTGTCTGGTATCGCAGTGGGCCTTGGGCTGCACTTCCTGGAACTAGAGGAGGTGGCATTGTAGATTTCTCCAGTTTCACCCCCATTGTAGACCCACTACTTACCATATGTGTGGTTCTGTTTAATTATCAAGTTAATTTGAGTTCTGGTATGGATTTTATGATCCACATAAATATTTCTTTTAGTGCCCTGGCCTATGATGATACAACATGCTGACAATGTTATCCAGCTACCTTCTCTTCTTTGACCCCCAGAAGGAAGAACATTAACTCTAAAGGATTACGAAGTGTCTGATAACAAAGGGAAAGGTGTCTGACATTGTCATAAGAGAAGAAATGCGAAGCTATGATGTCATTTGTTGTGCTCCGCTGCTTGGGGTACAGGATTCTGTTCATTTCTGAACAAATCATAATATTGCACCCTTGCTGAACCTGCCGTGTGACTAATTAATTCCCGTGAAACTCATTAGCCGGATCGTAGAGCTGGTCATGAATTATTAACTGAAGACTCTTGAGTTCAATGCTTTGTGAGGTTGGTTTGTTAGGATACAGCCAATTACATCACTCACCAATGAAAGGGGTCAGCACCGGGCAATATACATTTTTATCAATGAACCTTGAATCAAACCATAATCATGTCCAAAAGTATTAATGTTGTGGTGAGTACAAACAGTATACAAAAAAATTTGGCAATGCCTGCATTTATTAACAATAAAGAAGTAAATGAGTTAATAAAAAGTGCAACTCAGTGAGTGCCCTTTTCCACAAATCGTTTTGCACAGCCAGGCTCATAAACACTGAAAAGGTAAGAATGCATCATTTGCAGGTACCCTAAATCGCATACATTGGATGCCATCGCTTCGAGGTCATGGTCCAATTGAGTTCCAGATTGAACATAATTTAAAGTAATGACCACACTAAAAGGTTGTTACAGTGAGTTTAACACAGGGTATTAGTACTGTTTTGAGAAGTGTTTTTCCCAAAAGACTTCCTCACATTTGCAGAATTATCAACTTCCTGCTATATTCAGGTATTTTGGATTTTTAAATTAAAATTACTTTTTGTTCATGGTTTATATTCATTCTCATTCTTTTCCTGTGAACCCGGAATAAATCTGAAATCGATTTAAATTCTAATGTGCTTTGTGACTTTATCATGGCCTTCATCTGTTTATTAAACCACAAAATATAGTAGATATTTCTATAGCACCTCTCCGAAAATAGTTTGATTACTTGGTCAAAATTCTAAAAAAATGCCTTTGGCAGTCTGTAATTAAAATGTTAACTGTGAAATGTGAAAAAGGTTGGGAATTTTTATTCCGTTGGGCCAATGTTATGGTCGTGCAGGAGTTAGGACTCTTTTGTAATGTGCATCATCCTAACTTCAATAAAAACAGTTCTCTAATGGATAGTGCCACATATTATGCTCCAAGGTGGCATACATAGTAGGTTCTCATGTCTTCAACCTGGGGCTGTATAGGAGCTGATCAGGCCATGGAGATGTGCAAGTATCTCACAAGATCCTTACAGTCTTACAGGATATGTGAAGATATCTCGGTGGATATGAGTTCTTGCAGGATCGAAGCTATTTGCACTGTATCACTTTTAAGAGAGGAGAGGAGTTCTCCTCTCTCTCTTAATCTCTCATGTGATAATACACACAGTTGGTGCTGTTATCGAGGCATCCATTTCATGCCATTAAGAGAGCGTTCAGAAGATGGGGGTTTTAGGGGCATCAGCCCACAGGGTAGGATGAGATGAGTGAAACTAGTGCTACAGAAATGTTGCCATCTCCTCAGATTAATGAAAAGTCTGAACGCTGAAACTATACAATATCAGTCACTCTGGGAATCAGTCACCCTGGTCTATATGGCAATAAATTACATAATGTGGCAAGGGTGAAGTAAAATTCAGTGAAATACAATGCAAAGATACAATGCATTTTTTATTGTACATAATAAAAAGGCAGACTGAGAAAATATATACAAACATATTGTGGCATGACTGCATGTTACAGTCACAAGTTTATGCCAACATGCCAGAGAACACATGCCTGCACTGCATTTTTAAAATGTTTTTCACTACAGGGGCAGTAGAAATGTTTTTGATAACTGGTGGATCAACTTTACTGTTTTCCTCAGAATGACATTGAATTACATTTTTAGCAATACAGGGTTTTTATTTTTGTTGGTTTAGGGGTTGTTAGAGGTCAGTAAAGACTGGAGATATTTTCTTATTCAGCCCCCAAAAAGCATAGTATTTCAACACTATGAAAAATTTATCGTCCCTTAAACCATACACAAGGGGGCTGAGACATCTTGGGGCAAGAATGAAAGTAATGTAATCAAAATATCTCAAATTTACAAACAGTCTCAAATCAATCTCCATTACAGCCATCTCGATTAAGGGGCACCAGAACTGAATCAAACAGAGCAACAGCTGGATGGCATGAAGGAGGACTGTTCTGAGGCCCTTGTAGGTGGTTTTCTTGTTGTCCGTTGAAGCCACCTTGGCAGCTGCCATGATTTTGACATACGTAAAAGTGATGATGCTGGACATGACCAGGAAGTAGAGCTGAGAAATGGCCGATCTGAGGTAACCCTGCCACTTGTGCACTATGAGCATCTCCACACTGCACACCCTGTCAGTGCTGTAGAAACTGAGTGGGACAGTGGCGATGAACACAGAGATAACGATGATGAGCTGTATGCAGCTGAGAGCTTGGATGGCGATGATGGAGAGAAAGGCTCTGGGTGGGGTGGAGATCTCAGCATGTCGCAGGGGCATGCAGATGGCCACGTAGCGCTCCAGGCTCATCACCGTGAGGGTCAGAGGTGTGGCAAAGGTGAGGATGCTCATGAGCACACAGATGCACAAGCACAGTCCAACAGGCATCACGATGCGGAAGTAACTGAGGAGAAGGAGGATGTCAGTCATCACTAGAAATATGCAGTCACAAACCAGGGTGTGCGCGAAGAAGATGTAGCGGCTGTTGGTGCGGAAGGCCTCCTTCTTGAAGAAGGTGAAGATCATGAGGGAGTTTATGTAGAGGAAAATCCCCACCAACACCTGCACTATCAGCACCTGCTCATTCACCTTCTGCTGTGCGGGGATGCTGCCAATACTGCCATTCTGTGCTGTGCTGTTCGTAGCCATGGTGACTCTATATGGTGCCAGGTGGAGGAAAATATGCAAAATCAGCACTAGAGAAGTACATATGAAATCACAGAAAATGAAACAAGGACAGTGTATGTGGAAACAACGGTAGTATGCTACACAGATACATATACTAATCAAGCCAAAAAAAAGTTAAAGACGATTAAATATTGTTATTCACTATACACCACATCACCATTGAGACATATAAAACAATATTGATTTTTAAGCATAAATAAAATATCTTGTTTAAAAAGCTCTAATTTATTTTCATAGAAAGTGTTATTTTACACAAATTCAAAATCATTCGCTCAAAAAATCATCCGCTCAAAAATCCTTTAGGATTCTCAAAAGTAAATATACAACATTATACTACATTTATTAAACCTCCTGATGTTTAATTAGGAAGTCCTCCTGATGTGTTCTCAAGTGCAATACTGGCAAAACTGTGCTGAGTGCAATGACTTTATAGCCAATATCAAACCTTCTCTGAGGGGATCCTCTTTGTATTTTAGCAACTGTTGACAAATCAGATCCCTGGCAACAGTGATCTCAAAACATGGAAATAGTACCAAGCTTAGTAAGCAGAGAGATATATCCCAAAAGGGTGGGGATGGCTTGATTTGACCTAATGGGGTCTGATTTTAATGTAATACAAACAGCAGATTCATGCAATGCTTTCTGGCAATTCCATGGCCACACATTGCACAGCAGTGGCAACATTATCAGATTGATTCAAAGATATGACAGGAGGCATTCATACCAAGAATACAGATGAATTATGAGAGACGTGGGAAAGGCATCAGCTGATAAACACAGACAAATAATTACTAATTTTAATTTAAGTGGTGGCATTGGTTGTTAAATTGGAGTTTGAAAATCGAAACTAAATGTGATCAGTTCTCTACCAGACATCATGAAACAAAAACAGAGGGTATTATTAATCTGTAGATTAGTTATCTTATGTGATTTCTAATGTTATCTGCTTATTTTCCAGGTAATTAATCATAATGAGTTGTACCAAAGTACCTAGCTAGCAAACACAGGATTTCAGAAAATAGGATATGAATTGAAACTGACTGGCATACAATACATCTTCTAGTTACGTAGGTTTTTATGCAATCAGCATGTTGCATTTAATGTTAGAAGCAGCTGAACCTCTGAATAAAAAAAGGCCAAGATCAAACTAAAAACATGTAAGGGAAATTCCATGAACTCCACTCCCACTACCACTCAAGCAAAACTAAAATACTTTACATTACCCCAATAACAGCAACGGGATACAGCATTTGATCAATTAGTATAATTTTTATTGTAACAATGACAGACTGGATAGGTGTGGATGGTTGATCATTTTAGAAACATTTGCATAATCTTCATACATTTTTTATAAAGCACACTTGGTACTTAATGTACAGGTTTTTTAACCATGGTATTTATTATGCCATGTCTCTAATGGTGCATAGTCTGAGCACAATACAGCTGTTTGCATGTGACAGTAGGTTTTGTAAATTTTATAGAATTATTAAATAATCTAACTAAACCAAACATAATATACATGGATTATTTTGGCTAGAATTTTTTTAATTTTTTTACATACTGCCTCAGTGCACATCTGTAAGTCTGCAGTTTTAGCTAACATATATACAAATATATCAATGTGAGATCATTTCGTACCAAAAAACAATTGTTAAATTCCTTTTAACATGAGCTATTAAACAGTTAGCTTGTTCTTGTCTTTCGTATGCTACTGTGTTCCCCTGATGTTGCTACCATTTTTATTGTATATTGTTATAAGAAACTCCAGTGCTGCAACATGCAAAACATGGGCTTAAAGGTAATATGTCTAATTCCAGATTTGCCAGTACATGTTCAGACCTTTGTTGCACCCACAACTCTGAACAATGCTTTCCGACTCACTTGAGGAATGTGCTGCTGTTTTGCATGGTAAAAACAGAAAATTGCCCTGGCCACACCTGTTTGCACCAGCGCTTGACCACTGTGCACTGTGATAGAGACTTGCGTTTACTTCGTTAAAATTGTACACATTGAGGTTATGACCCTTAAAAGAACTGTCACTAACGTGTTTGATTGTGTTGTTTGCAGAAATTAGAATATGTGTGCTAAAACAAATCTAATGCATTCACCCATGTGTTAATTTTGTTGCATTTTATTCGCTTTTTACATTTCTAGATTTTTTTATGAAAATCAAGAAAATAATATGACTGAAACAGGCTGGATGGGAGGAGCTCTGTGGGATAGGCCTTACTTTGAGGCCTTCCTTCTCAGCTTCATGGACGCAAATACTTCCCTTAGTTTTCAGGGCTCCAGGGATTCCCCTGGGGTGATCGACGTCATTGTGTCTGCTTACAGAATGTCACAACAGTTTGGGATTGTATTCCACCATGCACCTCTTTCTACACCCAACCTTCCTGAGATCAGAAGACTAACCTCAGCAGACATTGGCTGCAGTGGCAGTAGAGTGTGCAGCACTAGATATCAGAAATAAGCAGTGTTTTAGTCCTTTGGCTGGAAGGTTTTAAGGTCAGTTCCCTTTGGTTTAAATCAACATGCTACACACAGGGCATTTATAATAGCTACATAATAGCCATTCATTATTACAATCGCACATTTCAAACGTTAATTAAAAGCCTTTAATAAAAATACAAGATGATTCTCTGTAATACATAATAGTACTATGCAGCATTCCCCTGTCTCCTTCAGAGTGAGATAACTGCAGGCTTCTAAACTGACATAGGTTTACTGGCACAGCAGCTAATAAGACTTGATTGAAACAGTTGGTTTTACGTTTTCATTTAAACAGTGAATGATTTTTATTAATTAAACATAAGCAACAGGAGAAAAGTACCAGGGTACCAGGTGGCAAAAAATGAAAGGAAAAATAATGATACTCATTCATGCAAGAAACATATTTGCTGAAAAATGAGATTGGTGACATGGACAGAATTTGTTCCTTACAAAGCAGTTCTTTTCACATTTGAGTGAAAGAATGAGAGGTTGTAACCAGGACTGAGATATTACCCTAGGTAACTGCAGGCTTGATTTTCTTTTTGAGGCCGAAAGTGAAATAATAGACAAATGCAGGTCTGAAGCTCTTATCCCTCAGTCCGTATATCAGGGGACTCAGACATCTGGGCAGAATGACAAACAGCATGAACATGACATACTTTACGTCTCCAACTGCATGGCCCTCCAGACGTGATGCCAGCACATTTAAAACACCAATTAGAAAGGTGGTGAGACACAGGCCCAACTGGATGAAATGTAGCAGTACTGTGTTTCGTGCCTTTGTGGCCTTAACTTTATCAGAGGAGACAGATCTGGCCTCAACCATTATCGCAATGTATGTGTAGATGATAATGAGCCCCACCGACAACAAGTAGACAACAGTGAATACTCTGTTGATATCTAAATATAGTTTTATCTCAAACAGTTTCCCTCGTATACAATAAACCTGTGTCACAGCGAAAGGAGGCCCTATATTTAGAAAGAGGAAAAATTCAATCAGAGCATTCAGAGAGCCCAGGACCCATACCACACCGATGGCGATGCCAGTCCTCGTATTGGTGGCAATCTCGGCATGTCTCAGGGGGAAGCAGATGGCAGAATACCTCTCCAGAGCCATCACTGCCAGGTTGAGTGGGGATATGCGGGTGATTATATTCGCCACTGTCAGGAACATAGCGCACATGCCATTGCTCATGTATACCTTGACCATGGCAATTACATAGGAAAGCATGCTCCACAGCAGTTGCAGGGAGTCGGTGATGAGCATATGGCCGAACAGAATGTAGCGAGACACTCCTCGGAAAGCCGCCTTTTTCATGAGGGTGACCAGCATGACGCAGTTGATGTAAATGAAAAAGAGACAGGGGAGTGCGGACAGGCTGAACTTTAGGGTTTCACCGTTCATTCCGTCAAGTTCCGCTGCACTGTCGAAAATAGTGGAGGCATTTTCCATAACTTAGATTAGCTGCAGAAACAAAGAAGTTGCATTTGAAGCTACAGAGCTTCATCATCGGGAAAAATAATAAAATTTCTGTTAAGGTTCACTGTCCCACAAAATTCTTATATGTCTACTTCCTGGTGCTCCTTCGTTATAAATGACATCATTGAAAGTCAGTTTTTGAAGTTACAGGTTTTATGCACTGTATGTATATCAGTGGCTATCCATGAGCTATATGTAAGGGAAGTAGACAGAATTTACATTTACTTGATAATTATCCCAAAGCTGTTTTGCATGGCTAAAAAAAATGCTAATTCAAAGAAAGACCTACCCACTAATAGTTTACTCCATAATAGTTATCCATTCACTAGATATGTAGCACATAACACAAGCATCCAAAATAAATTTCCTGTTACCCCTTCATTTGAAAAAAATATATGTTTAAAGTTATATGCTATATGTTTAAAGGAAGACTTAGCGTCTAGAATATAACTATTTTAAATCAATATCTTTTCAAAAAAAAAGCATCCCTCACAGAAAAAGTATCCCTCTCTGAAATTCACAATGGTAAACATATACACAGATGTATTCAGATTAAATCTCATATATCAAAGTAAAGCAGCAGTGTTAGGAATTCCTTAAAAGTTAATTTAAGTTTAAGCAGCTTTGCCATCGGTATTACCATTACCATTACCATTCGGAGAAATACCACATTCAAAGATGTACACTACAATAAACACTTGCGTGATGTAGAACTTTACCCTGGCGTCTTCCTGTGACCGCATGGGCTAGAGGAAAAGATGAAATGTGACTGTCTCCTGCCAGTCTCCTCATATTATGTGAGGGCCTTGTGGCCTCTGACATCATTGCTTGTCATCACAGTGGCTCATATCACTGCCTCAATGCGAAAAAACATGAGAGTGACAGTCTGACGTGTGAAAAGCACTAAATGATTAACGACCCGCAGAGCAGCCAGCGTCATTAATCGGCCCCCTGGCCCCTGTTTTTGACAGGGAACTGGGAGAAGTGGGAGCACTGGAAATAGTCACATTTGAAAGGAGGTGCCAGTGACAGAGTCCTCTCAATCTCCCTTTAAAGAATCACTTCAATAATAGATGTGAGATGGCTGTCTGGTATCACATTGGGCCTTGGGCTGCACTTCCTGCAGGAACTAGAGGAACTGTTCTGCAGGAATTATTTCTCCCCTTGTAGCATCACACCCCCATCACAGACGTGCCACTTACCCTATATGCAGTTTTGTTTCATAATCAAGTTATTTTGATTTCTATTACGGATTTTATGAACCACATGGATATTGCTTATAGTGCCCTGGCCTACATATGACTCTGCCTCAATAATGTTACATTCTCTTCTTTTACCCTTTGTGTCCCCCCAGAACGTTCCCAAGGAGAAACCTTAAGTCTAAAGGGTTACTGAGCATCTGGTACCGGAGGAAATGTGTTTGACATTGACCTAAGCACGGCCGTGCCATGCTGCAATGTCATGGGAGCTGAGCACAATAAATGACAAGGGAAGATGCATGAATTATTGTGCTTTAGATAACAAGAGACTGTTTAGGTATATTGAATCCAATGCACTTTGTTTATTATGGGCTCAAAGATGACCTGTGCATGAGGTACCAGGATAGCTTTGAGGCCCTAAAATTTGACTGGGTTAATAGTACTTTTCAACATCTATGCAGGCCACACAGTATGGAAATGTACTGAGTCAAGGTTATGGCAGGCTATGATGTCATCTGTTGTGTTCTGCTTCATGGGGTGAAGGATGTGTTAATGAACAAACAAGCCATCATAATTTGCACTTGCTGGAACTCCTGTGTGACTAATTAACTCCTCTTAAAGTCATTAGCTAAATCACAGAAAAGGCCATTAATTATTAATTGTTGACTTTGAGTCTGGTGCTTAATGAGGGTTATTTGTTTGGAAAGCTTTAGTGAAGAATTGCATCAGTTAATAATATAACCTGTGATGCAACTGCACAGCAATATTCATTCTTAACAACTGTCCCTGAGTAAGTATTCAGGAAATCTTACATTTAATCACTTGTATGCTTTACCATCATGCTACATGACAGTGTTCCTCAGATAAAGCTGAACGGCACTTATTTTTAAGACTATCTCTGGGCCTCATTTAATCTTCTTACTTTTCAGAGTGTCTTTAACTTATGAATATCATGGGGTTAGCGTTACTTTTTTGTGATCCTCTCATCATTGAACTAAAATATGAACCTCTGCCACTTTCTGAAATACATGCTCACTTCTACTTCCTCTTTATAACAGTTCATAACTGAAAGTTTGCATGGTATTAGTGCCATTTGATTATTGATACATTCATTTACAGTGCATATTTGAGTTATGTTTTATTCTAATAACATTTTCCCTTGAATAAATATCAGATCATTATGTGAGTGTATCTAAAAAGGCAGAATTAACTCACTATAGAAAAAGATCTCCAGGTTACTCCCACATTTTACAGACTTCTCAATGTATTATTTTATAATATTCTCTGTGTATACAAATAGAATACACACGGTCAGAATTTGTTGACAAATTAATGCTACGGTGCCACCATTTAGCAGCCATTGAGTAGTAGATGCTGGTGATGTAACACAATGTCAGGAATCAGTAGCGGAGCGAGCGGGGGGGCAGAGGGTGTGGCTGCCCCGGGCCCACGTTTCTTCCAGTTACAAAGGAGCCCACCTTGGGCCCAATCTGCCTGACCGAACATGCATTTTTGTTGTTTAGTTGAATATTTTGAATAAAGTTTGTGTGTCTTGATTGCGGCAAAAAAATGAAAAGTCAGACGGAGGGCGTAATGGTTTCGACCGACCCCTAGCTAAGTTTCTCTCTCTGATATTTATTTTGAATTAGCAGAGACACAATAGAGTTACAGAAAACTTTATTCGCTGTCCAGTATCCTTGTGTAAGTGTACAAACAGAAAAATTACGCCCTCTGTTCGAGTCCCAAAGTAGGAACTAGGTGGTCGCCAGCTGTCGTTTTATTTCCCATCGCCATCACTGCTGACGGAGCCATTGTATTTAAAAATGGTCTCACGCAATGAGGTGTGCTGAAATAGCACACCTCATTGTAATCCGCATTTCACTCCGTTCCGCCCTTCTGTCTCCGTCTTGCATCTCCATATAGGCTGTATAAGGGCCCAATACAGGTCCTCGCCCCCTCTACAATGAGCCATCGGCTCCGCCCCTGTCAGGAATAAAAAGGAAATGACTGAATGCAAACAGGGTAACTAGCAAAACTTTGGGCTGGTTAGCTGTTTTTGCTACTCAAGTGTAGGAGATATAGCTAGCTAGGAAAGTTGACTGGATGTGATTATAAATATAAAGTTCAGGTCCACTCACCCTGACATCCTGTCCGTCTTTCTGTCGGACACTGATAGCTATGTTTTTATCTGTGTACTTATGCATCATGATATTTCAAGAACAATAAAAGGAGATTTTTTTTACGTTCTATACAGTATATGTTAACAAATATGTTTAAGAGGCGCAACAGACAGTCATTGAATTGTCATCACACCTGTACATACAGAGGTAATTTAATTCGTTAATGTCTTTCACTGAAATTGTTTTACTTTGTCAGCAACCCCATATGTAATTGTTTTAAGATAACATACATCTATACTTTGAGGCCATTGTCTCAGTTACAATCTGTTACAGTTAGAATAGCTTGAAGTCAGTGAAACGGAGGTATGTAAGCTGTGTGTGGCACTAAATTTAAATCAATACATTGAATGTAAACAATCCACGATTCTACATCCCATGCTCACTTTTGGAGAATCAACATCACATTTCATTGTGGTTTTAATGTGCAACATTCAATAATTTTATATTTTTAACAAAAACCTGCAGTTGAATGTTGAGGGATAAGCAATGCAACTTTGCTAAACATTACTACCTCCCATCCCCCTCCTGCAATGGGCAATTGGACTAACAGCATAGTATCAGTAGTGCTAGCTGCATCTAATGTAACCGTAAACAGTGATGTTGCCTGTTGCGCTGCGTTTTTGTGTAATAAACATAAGGACCATGTTGTGCGGCAGGCCTATGAACCGCATCCGCCCTACTTACAGGCATGGCAGCAGCTGCAGGCCATCATTAATAACTGTACTGGCTGCTTGTATGGGTCTGCTTATTGCTTTCAGAGGAGTGTTCTGGGGATGATTTTGTTTCCCCCTTTTGATTTCTGGAGTCTCCTTTAATCAGCTGCACATATGGAAGACCATGGTGGTTTCATTTTTCATTAATGGGTATTCTTTCGTTTCAGGTGGCCATTATTGTGTTATTGCATTCTGTTTTTCATTACAAAGAAGTTCCTTATCAGCCTACCTTGACTATCAGAATAGATGCTCCAGCTGCCACACCTTTACCAGATTCGTACCAGCCTGGTCTGTACCCCCTCTCTCCCACCTGCAGAGTGACCACTCTACTACATTGTAATATTTCAAACTGAGTTGTGACATCGACTCTGCCTAAAAAGCTGAAACTTTTTTCACACGTACTGCTGGTCAAACCTTGGATCCCATTAAATCCTTATAAGATGTTTTCATCCTCAGGAAACCCAATAACAAGATGAAAGTCTTTGATTGAGCACCACACCCTAGACACAGCTCAACTTTGTTCTTTGGAAATCTCTGGAATTGATTTTATTGTGTTTACTAGTAAACAAGGACAATGTATTTTTCATCTTTGTAACATAAAAAATAGTTAAGAACATTATTCCTAAACACTGGAAGAGGCCCTGGTAGTGTCACAATGTATATGCTGTCAGTAATGTAACTGTCAGTTGTCCTTCAGAAACTGGTCTGTTATTTTAGTTTTAGTTATCTAAGTTTCAAAGACAATCAGTGCTGCTACAAGGAGCAATAATAAGAAACCAGTGTTATGTTAAAGCTGCATACAACTATCATAATTAGCTTAAAAAAACACCATTTTACAGGTTATAAAATTATATAGCTTTTTTTGTTTACATATATGGCTTTTTCCTGCACACATTCAGCCATGTGACACTTGGTTTATCTGTTCTGTTCTCTCGATGATGACATCAGCTGTGTAACTGTTGCCGAGACAAACGTCACTAAATGGGTTCTTGGGACAGCATGCTTTGTCATTCAGCAGCCTCGAAACTTATCAGCATCGATACAGTATAAATACTTGTTTAATAGGTGTTTAAAGAAAGGGCTTGAAAGTGTTACTGAGAGAAGTAGCCAAAGGACAGGTATTGCAAAAATACCGCTCGTAACAGAGATGTTTTGAGGGAAGGTTTGTGTACAGTAGGAAAATGTAGTGGAGGATACTCTTAATTTGTTCTTAATTTGATGTATCTCTAAAGTACAGGAATACATGAGCCATTTTTGTTTTCATTTTTAGGATCTGTTCTGACATTAGAGTATGTGTTTAAGAATAATGTGTGCTGGAATTTGTGTGAGATTGTCAGTTCTGAACCCAAGTAAGACAGTTATTTGTGTATTCATTTTTAAAAAATGTTTCTGGTTTTATCTGAAGCAGTCTTTTGTGAGTCAGTTAGATTGAATGCAAAGGATTACAAACATCATGTCAATTGAAAAGAAACTACAAATTTTGTCAGCTGGAAATTGTTTGTATGAAAGGTGCCTAAGTAGGAAGCGCAAAACCTGTATTTACTGTTCTGTAAAACTATAAATGAAGACACATACCAAGCAGCAATATTGCAATTTAACTAGTTCAAAAAGGATTTTTCCGTTAGAAATGGATGAATTATTATTTAAATTCACTGTTTCCTCTTCTGTCTTGTCCCCAGAAACGCAGTATGGAACAAAATATCACACAATACACCAATATGAGCAATAAGCCAACGTCACCCTTCTCAAAACCATGGAGCGAGCAGGCACTGCTTGTGCAAGTACTGGTGGGAATTTTCCTCTATGTGAACTGCCTCATGATGTGCACCTTCTTCAAAAAGGAGGCCTTTCGAACCGACACTCGCTACATTCTGTTTGCACAGACACTGTTCATGGACTCTGCCCTCATGGTGTTTACGGACTTGGCCCTGATTGGGAGTTACTTCCAGATCCCAGTTCCCTGTATTCCCTGTGTGATATTATGCACCGTCATGGCTTGGCTCACTCTCAGCACACCTCTGACCCTGGTGGCAATGTGCCTGGAGCGGTATGTGGCCATCTGCATGCCTCTGAGACACGCCAGCATCTCCACCACCAGAACCAGGCTGCTAGGCCTTGTCCTCATCTGGTGCCTCTCAGCAATACCTGCTCTGATTGTCTTCTTCGTTTTTGCTTCCTCTGTTCCTCTCAGCATTTTTTCCTCATACGTGATCTGCACCGTGGAGATGATGGTCATGCATAATTGGCAGGCACAGATCAGAGCTGCATTATTTCAGTTTTACTTTGTAATCATGTCTATTACCATAGGCTTTACCTATGTTAAAATCACAGCAGTTGCCAGAGCAGCCTCAGACAACAAGAAATCTGCCTCTAAGGGTCTCAGGACTGTGGTTCTTCATGCCTTTCAGTTGCTTCTCTGTTTGATTCAACTGTTGTGCCCTTATGTAGAGATGGCTGTTATGAAGATTGATATTAAGCTTTTTATTAATGTGAGGTACTTCAATTTTGTTGTGTTCATGTTAGCATCCCGTTGTCTGAGCCCACTGATTTATGGTTTAAGGGATGACAAGTTTTTCCTGGTTTTGCGATACTATGCGGTCTTTGGCCTGAATATAAAAGACTTATGTTTGTGGAGGTTTTGTCCACATTATTTTAAACATGTAAAAACTGGGCCCCTGGAAAGTTCAATAAAAACCATTGGGTGAAACAGGTTTGTCTCATAATAAATCAGTGTTTACATATGAAAATGTATGACTGAGTGAGTATCTGTTACCATCCTTTAGAGTCATAGAAGAAATTGTGATTGCAATAAAGACATTCAGAGGCTCTTTTCTTGGTTTAAACAGATGTTTAGTCAATGACACCCTATGATACAAAATTCTGCTCTTTCTTTCAAATAATAGGGAGATGTTGTTTTAATAGAAACCACATTTTAAAATTCTGGACTGTTTTGTTTGGCTTGATCTTTTTTTTTACAATCTGCTTTAAAAATATAACATGCTCAAAGAATACAGTTATTTCAAGTGTCTTGGCCTGAATCATGTTTTTAGTAACATAACATTCTCAGACACGACCTGTCTGTTCTGGTCCCTTAGTGGTGGAATGAACTCCCCACAGGGGTTACGACAGCCACCTTTTCAGACTGCATCTCAGTTCCACTTCTATCCCCACCCCTAACACCTGCTACTTCTTGCATTTGATGTTAATTTTATGTGCAGTATTATGATGTATTATGAATTTGTGTTCTAGGGATTGTTGTAAAGTAGCATACTTGGCTTTTGTCAGAGTGCACAAGTTGGGCTTGAATAGTGTTATGCTCACACTCACTGGTCTGGAGTGTTGTTAGCCTGGTCTGACACTGTTGCTCGTTTAAATTGAACAGATGCACTTATGTTCTATTGTGATGGAAGTTGCTCTGGATAAGAGTGTCTGCTAAACCTATAACTTAGTGGGTGGCATACTGGGCATTAGAACCTGGTGGATATTTTTACACTCGCTCACTCAAAGAAATGTTTCTTGATATTGTTTTCATGTCTATGTGTAATCCTCTGCCTGTTAATGAATCAATTTTTCATTTTGCTCTGATGAACTCCATTTTTTCCAATTATACAACTGAGAATTGTGCACTTTTTCACATGCCTGTGCTGATTGGCCAAGATTTCTGAGACTGAAGCACCCACAGTGACACCTCGAGGATACCGGCTGAAATCGAGTTGAAACCCTGCAGGTCAGGTGGTGGAGGAAAACTGTAGGCCCTAATTGTAGAGTATAAAATTAGGGCCCCTCTGATATCCTCACTAGGATTAATAGGGTCAATGCTGGCAATTTCCAGCACATTCCTGTTTAATCTCCTTTTCTTTTGCTAGTTCTTTCTGACCAGTTTATACAGAACAACGCTGGTCTCATCCCCATCAGGTTAATTCAGCCAAGTGTCTATAATGTCATGTACAGAAGCTGACCAGCACTTCTCACATAAATGAGCCAAAAAAAAACAAAAGGTTAAAAGAACCCAATAATTTATTTTAAAATACAACAAACCAAATACAGGAAACCCGCCTATGCACCAACCAAACACAGGGACAAAGTAAGCCTTTCCTGCTTCCCAGCCACACCTGTATTTAATCAGGCTTCAATTAGCAAGGTGTGGCTCGTTAGCCAATAGGCTGCTCCCTTACAAATCGGCACAGGTGAACACAATTGACAATGAGTGACAATTAAAATTAGGTTCAAGGGAGAGGTGGCTTTCCTTCACAGAGCCTGTGAGCCTCAAAAAATCCATCTGAAATGAAATATATTGAAATCCATGCAATATTTTGAGCACCTCATGCATCACTGTGCAAGGAGCTATTCAATAGGACATTTGGCATGACATACATAATGGTGGTTCACAATGGAAACAATATACTGGAACGTTAATATGAATGACATTGTGATTTATATTATTTAACTGGCAGTAAGAATTCAGTAAGAATGGCATGCAAAGATTAAGGCTTAAGATTTCGTTTAAGATAATTTCTGTGGGGAAGCCTCCACTGTATGCAGGTAGGCCCTATATACAGGTGGGGGACCTAAGCAGAGAATGCTAATCTAGAATTCAGACTACTCTGTGATGAGTACAGTAGTGACAGAATAGCTCTGTGGGGTGATGAAATGCTGACACATTAATGAATTTTAAAGAGATTACCAGTATCTACAAATGATTCAGTAAGGAACTGACTATCTGTAGAATGTAGCCAGAGTAATAAATTTAGGGAGAACCCTTGCAGCCGGATTTTGAACAATGAGGCAATCGGGAGACCACACAGCCAATTAAACCCGTCGAGAGAATGTGCTGCAGTAGACTAGTGTGCATCACATTTAAAGATGTTGAATCTTTTCTGTGAAATTGAAAGGAAGAAATATGATGTAATTTTAGGCATGTGTCTTAAAAGATGTTTGAAATAAGAAGCTTTTTCCTGCAACTTTTTTTTTGTTCCATCTAAAATGTCAGGCAGCCAAGTGGTAGGGGTAAGAACACACAACCCTCTGACTCCATGTCTACTGACACAAATATCCACACTGCCTGTAAAAATCCTGTCACCCCCACATACATGTACCAGCTCTATTAATACAAAAAGCATGGGCTTAAACTCAATTACTTCTGCACTGGTTGTTTTTGCCAAACAATTACATCAGTCAAAGGAAACCTAATCCCTCTCCACAGACCCAAATAATTGCTCTAGGAGAACTTAAGTTTAGAGAAACTTGGTTCTGTTTTGCAATGACATCACACTGACATCACATTACTTGACTTTAGTTTGGACCCTCAATGGACTCTTGCTTTGTCGACAGTATGGTAATTTTTGCACAGTCTTGAAAGGCATTGGTTGGCCAACCTGCTCACCGCACTATATAAAACTCTGTTTTTGACTGTTGTAATTTTACATGCAAACTGAACTCAAGTATTGTTCAAGGTAATGTAAAATCTGTTTCACGTAACCGTTATGTATTTCAACGGCTTTATCTTTTATTGAATGAACATACATATTTAGCTACTGTGTGATTGTTCAAGGTAATGTAAAATTAGATTCATATAATTGCTATTGATGAAGATGGCTTTTTATTGAATGAATTTACATATTTAGCTGCATAATGTAATAATGAATGTGCCATTTAAAGAAAATACAGAACTACAGCTAAGCAATGGTTAAACCTGTAAAGCATTTTGTAACAGTATTTCATTTTGGCTGGTGAATATAGTACTTTATGACAGAATTGGCTTTTGTCTGACAATTTCAGCTGGAATAAACGACAATCATTTTTATTATTGTTTGCCAGATTCCATCAGGTGACTGCCATAACTTGATAAGATGATGAATATGCTTATGATTATGCAATGTATTAAGGAAACTTTTAACTTTCAGCTCTTTCAAAAAACTATGAGGACTCAGTTTCATGACTAGTTTGAAATTATAATGGATGCTGATGCATGTGATTCCATGTTGCAGTTGTTTTCTTCGTGTATATTTGGCTATTTTTAAAGATGCCTCTGGATTCCTTCCATAACTATGTTATAGTACAGGGTTGGCCAACCTCAGGCTTCATGCCATGCTTAGGAGCTTCATGGGTTGCCTTTAAAGTGAGTGTGAAGGGAAACAAGTCATCCATTACAATTGGATTAATGCTGTGATTTAAAGCTTTATTTCTGGCTTCTCTATAAAACACATGCATTACTATTAATATAAATGCACATACAAATATACAAACTATAGAGTGTTTTGAGCAAGGACTGTTTCAGGGACTGTTACAGTGTTAAGGACTGCAACAGAGTGGATTTCACAAACAAATGAATACATGGCTGGCTAATTAAAAAAATTGTTCTCGAATTATTTGAGTATTAACATTTTGGCAACAAATATGTATTGTGGTCCTTTGACAGTGACAGTGGTAAGTTATGGCTCGTATTCTGGTTAAGGTTGGCCACCTCTGTTACAGGACATAAAAGCCCTGGAAGTCTCAAAAGGTCTGTATAATATTTTGAAATGTAAAGGTCTTTAAAAGAACTGTGAAATATGAAATAATAGAAATAATGACTCTTCCTCTTGCACCTACTATGCCGCAGAATCTGGCATGTTATGCAGTGACTCCTTCCATCAGATTGTGACTCTTATAACTTAGTATCATCTCTGCTTTAACCTAGCCTCCTTCTAAGCATTTTTGTAATTTGGGATAATAACATCAGCTAAATGAATAAATGTAACGGTACAATGTAAATTATTTTTTTGCTGTTCTCTCCAATAGCCTGCAGGTATATGAGCCATGATTCAGAACAGCAGCCAGAATCAGAACAGTAGTACTGAAGAGCTGGTTGTGCCAAGTATCAGCTTCACTGAGGCGAACGTGGGCTTGGCCACATTGCAGCTGCTGGTTTGGTTCTTCCTCTACATCAACAGCCTCATGCTCTTCACCTTCTTCAGTAAGCAGGCATTCCGGAGAGACACGCGCTACATCCTGTTCGCCCACACCCTGCTGTCAGACTCCATCTTCCTGCTTCTCACGGACCTGGTGGTGCTGCTCACCTACTTCTTTGTCATGGTGCCCATGGGCTTCTGCATCCTGCTCTGCATCATCATGGAGATTGTTACCAACACAACACCACTGACCATCACTGCCATGTGCTTGGAGCGCTATGTGGCCATCTGCATGCCACTGAGACATGCCGAGATCTCCACCACTGGCAGGACTATGGTTGCTATTGTCATAATCTCAGCCCTGAGCTCCATCAACCCCTTTATGGACCTCTTCATTCTCATTGCAGCAGCACCAACAAGCTACCTACACCAGCAGACCTTCTGCTACTACGAGGTCATGTTGTTCCTACAGTGGCAAAGTGAACTGCGAGCCATCCTTAATCAGGTGGCATGCGCTTTGATTGTGGTCATCATAGTGTTCTGTTATACTAAAATCATGCTGGCGGCTAAGGCCGCCTCAGGAGAAAACAAGGAATCTGCGTCAAAGGGACGACGTACACTGCTACTCCATGCAGTGCAGCTTTTTCTGTCCATGATTGACTTGTGGTGTCCCTACATCGAGGCTTTTGTGCTGGAGAACTACCCACAGGTCTACCTGTCCGTCCAGTACTTCAATTTCCTAGCTTTCAGCATCATCTCAAGAGCCTTGGGTTCACTTATCTATGGCCTCAGGGATCATAAGTTTTTCCTTGCCCTGAAACGTCAAGACAGATGCAAGCTGAATCATATCTCTGCGGCAACCTAACAGCTCAAATGAATAGGATAGCAATAAAGGCTTGAAGCAATTAATATAACTTCTTATGATTTGTTACTGAGCATATTTTTATCCGGGTCATTCTACACAAATGGTTTGATTTGAGGAATGTAAAAAATATTAAATCGGTTTCCCATCTTTCTTTAAATTTCAATAAAATATTCCTGAACAGTATTCAACATGTAAGAATCTGATGTCAGCAGTGATTAATATGGTTCAATTTTTATTTCATTTGAACTTCTTTCTGACATCACCCCTTTCTTTGCTTTCAAAATATCTGTCATAAAAGAAAAAATAAAACAGCTACATTATTATGCATTTTCATGCACTGTGTACGTATGTATGATTTAAAAAAAAATTTGTCCTGGTATAAAAAAGGATTGGTATATACATTGCATTTTTTATTCTATTGTTAAAACTCATTGATGTGATTTTGGAGTGTCTGACCTATGACTTCATGTAATAGGATGCAACTGAAATGTCTGCGGCAATCAAATAAAACATGCCTTTATTTACTGATCTTGTTAAAAAATGATCTTGTTAAAATCTATATGCTCACTTTTTTCATCGTCTTAGTTTAAATTTATGGCTCTTATCAGAGTAATAATACCACGTGAGAAGACCAACATTACACACATCACAACCAGTTAAAGGTATCAGTGTGCAGTAGTGTATGGGGTGCCAAATGTAACAACCTTTTTTCGTATACAGAATGCCTTCTGTGCTACGAAATGCATAAATTCATTACGAAACCAAACACCGTAACGCACTTTGTCCACGAAAAACACAATGAATTTATGCGTTTCGTAGCACAGAAGGCATTCTGTCTGTGAAAGCAAAACATTGATGTCTATGAAAGTTGCAGCAGCTTTTGCTTTTGTGGACGGAATGCATTCTGTAACTGTGGGGTCACGGAATACATTGTGCTGAATCCCTTTCATGCACATCATACTTTCAGTAATATAGCAAAACAGTTAAGTGGACAAAATGAACATTCGATGGCACGGGATGATGATAGTATAGCACATTCAGCATTTCGTGCCACAATAGCATGAATGCTGGCTATAGGACATCTATTACGTGGACAGAATTACTTTTGTCTACAAAATGAGTTTCTTTCGTCCACGTAGTGCGAAGTGCATTCAGCCTTTTGTCCACAAAATGAAAAGCACAACAGTCAATTCAGTGCACGACAGAAATCAACCGTTTTATTTTCTGTGCATGAAAGTATGTACTCTCTTCAATATTTCGTGGACACAATGCTAACGCGTTTGTGTTTTTTGTGGACAAAACGTGTTACAGTGTTACATGGTTTCGTAATGAATTTATGCGTTTTGTAGCATAGAAGGCATTCTGTCTACGAAAGAAAGGCCTGTTACACTTGGCGCCTCATAGTAGTGTGTCTTGGAATACAAACCATTCTTACTGTTGAGAAATAATAAATCATGTTTGCTGATGCTTTTTTCACTTTTTGGAATCGCCAATTGCTCTTTCGGCTTATCTCACAACAAAAGCGCACTGAACAACAGTGCAAGAGCACTGAAGTAAGATAACTGTAATCCTCTGGTACACTTGTACACTAGCCAGTGGCTATTTTTGAAACTAATTGTCTCACAGTGCACCAGAGTGCAGTTGGGACCAGTTGGAGGATAGTCTCTGCTTTACTGATACCATCGGAAAACAACTTGGAGGTGCCTGACGAATTGTAGGGTGCCTGAAAGTGGTGAGACGAGGAAACTGTGGCCAACACACCCAGACCATCCCCAGAGGAATAAAGCAGATTTATTCCAGTCATTGTTGGTGAATGACACTGAACATGGGCTTTTGATGGTTGGTTACCATCTGCCATTTAAGATGTGGCTACATTTGATACATTTGATAGTCTAACATTTTTATTTCAAGATACAGGAATGGATGACACACGACTATCTCCTTCTTATCAAACTAGTGTAAACTCAGGCATTCTATGCTATCACACCTGTGCAAAGCCGGCTACATAAATGGACTGCATATACTGAGCCTGCACATGTGGCTAGGTAATCCTTAACACAATCTCTCAATCACCTTGGCAGCAATTGGCCTTTCAGCATTTTAAATTCAGCACAGGGGAAGATTTATATAATTGATTTCTCAGTAGAAATGAATTGAGTGATTGCAACCCGGCAGCAAAAACGTGCTAACGAATATGAGACGAACGCTAGGAAGTGGCTGAGTGGTTGCTAGGGTGTTTCTAGTTGGTTGCTAGGGTAAACAATATGGTCGCTGGGCATGGCTGGGTGGTTGCCAAAGTGTTGCTAAGTGGTTGCTAGGTGGTTGCTAGTTCCTAAGGGGTTGCTAGGGAGTTGCTAGTTGGTTGCTAGGATGTTGCTAAGTGGTTTTTAGATTGTTGCTAGGTGGTTGCTAGGCTGTTGATAGGTGGTTGCCAGGGAGTTACTAGGTGGTTGCTAGGCTGTTGCTAGATAGATGCTAAGGTATATAAGGTGGTTGCTAGGTGGTTGCTAAGTGGTTGCTAGGGTGTTGCTAGATGGTTGCTAGGGTAAACAATATGGTAGCTGGGGCATTGCTAGGGTGTTGCTGGGTGGTTGCCAAAGTGTTGATAAGTGGTTGCTAGGTGGTTGCTAGGGTGTTCCCAGGCGGTTGCTAGCACCTCAGTGCAGGCCCTGCTCTTTGACTGCACCTAGTCACAGCCAACAACAACAATTGTAAGATTTATTGAAGAATCCATCGCCCACAGTGTAGGCTTTCGTTGAAAGGGCAGCTAGACTGTTCTCTGAAAATCGAAATCACCTAATAACCTAATGCTTTAGTATGTATATTTTATATATACTCAATGGATGGAAAGTCTGACCTGGACAAGGGAGAAAAATGGATAGCTTATTTTGTAGGTGATTGCCCTCAGTGCTTTTTAATGACAATACAAAAAATGATCACTAATACAAGCCTACAAACTTAACTGAGGAACACTGCAAATTAAAAGAGAGAGACTGATATCTGGGATGCTCTGCCATTGGATCCTGGTAGTTACAGTTGGTATTATGATCATAAAATCTGGCTGCCATTGTATAGCCTTAGAGTGCTGTGGCACATCTCAACAGGAGAAGGTCTGCCCAGGAAGACCAAAGGAGATTGTTGTTTGTTTATAAATTAAAAGACTGTGTTCATAACAGAACAGGGAAAAGCAGGCAAAATTCTGCAAGGACTTTTACACCTTCCCTGCTGAAGCATGGACCTGAAAAAACCTTGAATGGATCTCTGACTTGCAGTACAATGCACATCAAATAGTGAACATACCTGATACCCCAATAAGGCTCATTAACCAGAAAAAATCCACATGGTATAAATAAAGGCACCCTCCTACATGCACTACCATGACTATAACACCATAAGCTAATACTCTCCCATCCCTGGTAATGTGTGACAAACAATTACATCACATAAATGCTTAATCCCTCTCTGCAGACTCAGATAACTACTTATGGAGTGTACCGAAACATGGTTCTGCAAAGCATCACATTATGTGACCGTATGTGACCCTAATTTGGTCCCTGGATGGACACTAGCTGTGGGCTTTGTCAACAATATGATAACATTCATAACTAGGAGGTTTTCTATTCACTCGGCCAGCTGAGTGGAGTTATTAGTAGGAACACACAACCTTCTGGCTCCGTGTCTAGTGCAGCAGTGTAGCATAGTGGTAAGGAGCAGGGCTTGTAACTAAAATGTTGCTGGTTCAATTCCCCACAGGAGCACTGCTGTTGTACCCTTGGGCAAGGTACTTAACCCAGAATTGCCTCAGTAAATATCCAGCTGTATAAATGGATACCATTGTAAAAAACTGTAACTTATGTAAGTTGCTCTGGATAAGAGCATCTGCTGAATGACAAAAATGACAAACTAATACTCTCCCATCCCTGGTAATGTGTGACAAACAATTACATCAGATGATGTAATCCCTTAATCCCTCTCTGCAGACTCAGATAATCACTTATGGAGTGTACCAAAACATGGTTCTGCAAAGCATCACATTATGTGACTGTATGTGACCCTAATTTGGTCCCTGGATGGACACTAGCTGGACACATCCCTCTCAAAAGGCATTGGCTGACCAGCCTGAACACCAGACTATATAAAATGTAGCTTTCATCTGTTGTGATTTCACCTGTGATGTGAACACAAGATTTGCTCAAGGTAATGTAACAGATTCATGTAACCATTATTTATTACAATGGCTTTACTTTGTATTGAATGAATTCACATATTTAGCTACTTAATGTAATACTGAATGTGCCATTTTAACAATGCATAGAACTAAAGCTAAGCTACGATTGAACCTGTTAAAGTAATACATTTGTAACAGTATTTCATTTTGGTAGGGGAATGTAGAACTTTATGACAGTATTTGGTTTTATCTGACATTTATGAGACAATTTCAGATGGAATCAATTACTTTTTTTTGGTCAGATGCCATTAGGTGACTTCCAAAGCAGTATAAGAAGATGAATACACTTATTAATTTTTTATCTTCATTGTCAAAGAAATATGGGAATTCAGTTCTATGACTAGTTTGAAACTATTATGGATATACGATGACACTCCTTCTTTTCATTGTTTTTATACACCTTTATTGCTTTGTGTTTAATAATGTGCTCTAATTCTTATCTATGTTACAGTATCGTGGAAATCAGGACTCAACAGGTATGTAGAATGGCTTTAGAAGTAGAGGCCTTTAAAAGAACTATATGAAATACAAGTTATTGTTTTTATTCTTTCTCATTCCTATTTTTTGATAGCCTGCAGGTATATTAGCCATGAATGAGAACAGCAGCATTGACCTGCTGGATTTGATGAAAGCAAAGCCCATTAAGGCGAGTGTGGGGTTTGCCTCAGTACAGCTGCTGGTTTGGTTCTTCCTCTACATCAACAGCCTCATGCTCTTCACCTTCTTCAGTAAGCAGGCGTTCCGGGGAGACACGCGCTACATCCTGTTTGCCCACACCCTGCTGTCAGACTCCATCTTCCTGCTTCTCACGGACCTGGTGGTGCTGCTCACCTACTTCTTTGTCATGGTGCCCATGGGCTTCTGCATCCTGCTTTGCATCGTCATGGAGATTGTTACCAGCACAACACCACTGACCATCACTGCCATGTGCTTGGAGCGCTATGTGGCCATCTGCATGCCACTGAGACATGCTCAGATCTCCACCACTGGCAGGACTATGGTTGCTATTGTCATAATCTCAGCCCTGAGCTCCATCAACCCCTTTATGGACCTCTTCATTCTCATTGCAGCAGCACCACCAAGCTACCTTTACCAGCAGACCTTCTGCTACTACGAGGTCATGTTGTTGCTACAGTGGCAAAGTGAAATGCGAGCCATCCTTAATCAGGTGGGATGCGCTTTGTTTGTAGTCATCATAGTGTTCTGTTACACTAAAATCATGCTGGCGGCTAAGGCTGCCTCAGGAGAAAACAAGGAATCTGCGTCAAAGGGACGACGTACACTGCTACTCCATGCAGTGCAGCTTTTTCTGTCCATGATTGACTTGTGGTGTCCCTACATCGAGGCTTTTGTGCTGGAGAACTACCCACAGGACCACGTGACTGTCCAGTACTTCAATTTCATAGTTTTTAACATCATCTCCAGAGCCCTGGGTTCACTTATCTATGGCCTCAGGGATCATAAGTTTTTCCTTGCTCTGAAACGTCAAGACAGATGCAAGCTGAATCATATCTCTGCGGCAACCTAACAGCACAAAGACAGGCAACAGCAAAATTTAGTAGCTCCCATGAAATAATCCTGCTTTACATTATTTCCCACACATAGAACTTTACATCTGGCAATGTTAAATTTCATTTAATATTTCACCCAGTGTCACTAGTAGAGTCACTTATTTTGCTTTCAATTTTATTGATACAAAAAAAAAATAACAGTAGAAGTTCCAACACTGATCCATGACAGAATAGTTTAAAATTTCCACCACTTCTCATTTACAGTAAAACACAGCCACAGCTCTTGAATGGGTAAGTGCTCAAGGTATTCGCTTTGAGTGCATGCAGAGCCAAGGCCCTGGTTTCGACCCCAACTGTGTCATCAGCCCACAGCGGGGCGACAAACTGGCTGTGTTCTGCCAGGGATAGGGGTTGGATATTTCAGCAGGGGCTGCACTTTCTCCACTCTCAGGGACTCTGTGACTGATCAGGCACCTGCAAATTGCTTGGATGATGTCAATGAAGCCACGCCCATTCTCAAATTACTGCTTAACTCACTGTGGTGAGCTGGGTGACTTGCAGTGTAAAAATAGTCAAAGCTGGGACATGAATGTATCAGGATTACAATCACCACGCACAAACACTCCTGCATAAGTACAGCTGTTGTCGCAGTGATATGAGCCTAGTGTCTCCAGGTGCTGATTCCAAAAAATAAAGATGCATGAGGGGGGGCAAAAAGCATGAAGTCGTACCCAATCAATGTTGCTAAATTTTTTCCTTATTAAAATTTGTTCACATAAAAAAACTAGAAATGGAGGAGGTGACGTTGATTTGCCGATATACATCAAAAGTGAATTTGTCATAATCATTCAACCCCAGCGACACAAATACATCTGCACTACAAGTGTCATCTGTGTTATTACAAACAAAAAAGAAAGAAAACGGTCTAGGCATGAATAGTCACCGGTAATAGGGGTAACATTTTGCAGTAAAACAATCATTTGCAGTGCCCAAGAGCTTATGATCAAATTGTCCACATGACACATTTTCCCAGTGAACAGAGGAGATATTAAAATCATCCATTATGAATGCCTTTCCTTCCTAACTGACTTTCTTTATGTTGTCACACAACATAGTGGTAAGGTCACAAGAAGGCCCTTTGATGTTTTCACTGTTATTAAGGGAATCCAAAAAGACAATCTGAAATATACACCTACAAATGTAACTGAGGAGCACTAAGTGACACATAAAAATTTGGGCGTATATTTGTAGGGTAGTGCCCTAACTCTTACACTTGGTACTGTGCTCACAATATCTCAGTGCTGTCATATCTCCTCACAGTGCTGTTCCACTTCTCAGCAAAGAAACCTTGTTTGCCCAAAAGAAGAGTAAACAAGGTGGTGCAATTACAGACTTGTCCCACAGGCTGTATATGAATCAATTATATGAACGTGCATATAACAGAACAAGGGGAAAGGAGGCAAAATTCTGCATGACAGTAATTGCCTTCATGCATGACATCATAACAGTGTGGGGCAAAGAGTACAGTTGCTGCCTATTAAAATATCCTTTTTTACATGTGTTTACAGCTGTCAGTTTGACCTGAAATACCTGGCGAAATAGTGGCACCTACTGAATATCTTAAAATCCCCTCTTGTCCAGGTTGAGTTAGCCACTGAAAGCCAGGCCTCCTATTTAAATCAGGAAAGTAGATTCCAACAGAGGTCAATGAGGTCAATCAAAAAAGCAAAACAGTCATTCAAAAACAATGAGTAGAGTAAGTAACTACACTGCTTTTTCATGTTTACTCAGGTAGGTTTTAACATTTCATTTTAAACAATGAGGTGGCTCTGATGTGTTCAGACAAGAATTTTTACAGCTTACAGGCTTAAGCAGAGAATGCTACTTCTCAGGTTTGTCTTTGAACCTGCACACTGGGACAAAGAAGGCCCTGAGTTGCTGATCTGTCCAGGAGTGAGCAGCCCTGTGGGGTAATCAGGTGCTGCTGCCTCTACAGATTTGAAAGAGAGTAGCAATATGTAAAAATGTTAATAATTTGAGGATCACATTTTCTGTACAATGTACCCAGTCTAATAAATTTAGGGAGGACCCTTGCAGCAGGATATCAAACAAGCCCGAACCATGAGAGCATTTAACCAGTTGAACATGAGGGTGCTGTAGTAGTCTAGTCCAGTGTTTCTCAACCCTGCTCCTGGCAGCACCCTGTCCTGCACATCTTCTACCTATCCTTGCTCTACCTACCTGACTGAACTCTCCAGTAGCACATTTTATTAGCTGAGCACACCTGATTTAATCAAGCAGCAAGGATAGATAGAAGCTATGCAGGACAGGGTGCCGCAAGGAGCAGGGTTGAGAAACACTGGTCTAGTCTGCAGGATATTAAAAGAAGTGCAGTGTTTTCTTTGAAACTGAATGGCAGAAATGCTCTATTCTGAGACATGTGTCAAGCCTACTCCTAGGAGGTTTTCTATTCACTCGGCCAGCTGAGTGGAGTTATTAGTAGGAACACACAACCTTCTGGCTCCGTGTCTAGTGCCGCAGCAGTGTAGCATAGTGGTAAGGAGCAGGGCTTGTAACTAAAACGTTGCTGGTTCAATTCCCCACAGGAGCACTGCTGTTGTACCCTTGGGCAAGGTGCTTAACCCAGAATTGTCTCAGTAAATATCCAGCTGGATAAATGCATAACGTGTAAAAACTGTAAAAAAATATAAGCTGCTCTGGATAAGAGCATCTGCTAAATGACAATAATGTAAATGTAATGTTGTGCCACACTTACTACCCACACTGTCTGCACAGATCCCCCCCCCCCACAACTGCCCTTCTATGCTGAGTAAGGGAAC
This sequence comes from Megalops atlanticus, assembly GCA_019176425.1. Taxonomy (NCBI): domain Eukaryota; kingdom Metazoa; phylum Chordata; class Actinopteri; order Elopiformes; family Megalopidae; genus Megalops; species Megalops atlanticus. The sequence continues at coordinate 32,924,952 of CM032883.1, read as the reverse complement.
TAAAAAAATTCCCAGAATGGGTATCTAATTTGCAATATAATGTACTGTAGTAGTGAAAATGGCTGATGATCTGATGAGGACCAATGACCAGAAAAAATCCACATGGTATAACTAAAGGCACCCTCCTACATGTACTACCATGACTATAACACCATAAGCTAATACTCTCCCATCCCTGGTAATGTGTGACAAGCAATTACCTCAGACGAATGCTCAATCCCTCTCTGCAGACTCAGATAACTACTTATGGAGTGTACCGAAACATGGTTCTGCAAAGCATCACATTATGTGACCGTATGTGACCCTAATTTGGTCCCTGGATGGACACTAGCTGTGGGCTTTGTCAACAATATGATAACATTCATAACATCCCTCTCAAAAGGCATTGGCTGGCCAGCCTGAACACCAGACTATATAAAACGTAGATTACATCTGTTGTGATTTCACCTGTGATGTGAACACAAGATTTGCTCAAGGTAATGTAACATCAGGTTCATGTAACCATTACTTATAACAATGGCTTTACTTTGTATTGAGTGAATTTACATACTTAGCTACATAATGTAATAATGAATGTGCCATTTAAAAATGCATAGAACTAAAGCTAAGCTACAATAGACCCTGTTAAAGTAATAGATTTTGTAACAGTATTTCATTTTGGCTGGGTAATGTAGAATTTTATGACGGTATTGATTTTATCTGACATTACCCTCATGAGACAATTTCAGGTGGAATAAATTACTTTTTTTTTGGTCAGATGCCATTAGGTGACTTCCAAAGCAGTATAAGACGATGAATACACTTATTAATTTTTTATCTTCATTGTCAAAGAAATATGGGAACTCAGTTGTATGACTAGTTTGAAACTATTATGGATATACAATGTCACTCCTTCTTTTCATTGTTTTCATACACCTTTATTGCTTTGTGTTTAATAATGTGTTCTAATTCTTATCTATGTTACAGTACCGTGGAAATCAGGACTCAACAGGTGTGTAGAATGGCTTTAGAAGTAGAGGCCTTTAAAAGAACTATATGAAATAAAAGTTATTGTTTTTATTCTTTCTCATTCCTATTTTTTGATAGCCTGCAGGTATATTAGCCATGACTGAGAACAGCAGCATTGACCTGCTGGATTTGATGAAAGCAAAGCCCATTAAGGCGAGTGTGGGGTTTGCCTCAGTACAGCTGCTGGTTTGGTTCTTCCTCTACATCAACAGCCTCATGCTCTTCACCTTCTTCAGTAAGCAGGCATTCCGGGGAGACACGCGCTACATCCTGTTTGCCCACACGCTGCTGTCAGACTCCATCTTCCTGCTTCTCACGGACCTGGTGTTGCTGCTCACCTACTTCTATGTGTTTCTGCCTATGGGCCTCTGCATCCTGCTCTGCATCGTCATGGAGATTGTTACCAACACAACACCACTGACCATCACAGCCATGTGCTTGGAGCGCTATGTGGCCATCTGCATGCCATTGAGACATGCTCAGATCTCCACCACTGGCAGGACTATGGTTGCTATTGTCATAATCTCAGCCCTGAGCTCCATCAACCCCTTTATGGACCTCTTCATTCTCATTGCAGCAGCACCACCACCAAGCTACCTTCACCAGCAGACCTTCTGCTACTATGAGGTCATGTTGTTGCAACAGTGGCAAACTGAACTGCGAGCCATCCTTAATCAGGTGGCCTGCGCTTTGTTTGTGGTCATCATAGTGTTCTGTTACACTAAAATCATGCTGGCGGCTAAGGCCGCCTCAGGAGAAAACAAGGAATCTGCGTCAAAGGGACGACGCACAATGCTACTCCATGCAGTGCAGCTTTTTCTGTCCATGATTGACTTGTGGTGTCCCTACATCGAGGCTTTTGTGCTGGAGAACTACCCACAGGACCACGTGACTGTCCAGTACTTCAATTTCATAGTTTTTAACATCATCTCCAGAGCCCTGGGTTCACTTATCTATGGCCTCAGGGATCATAAGTTTTTCCTTGCTCTGAAACGTCAAGACAGATGCAAGCTGAATCATATCTCTGCGGGAACCTAACAGCACAAAGACAGGCAACAGCAAAATTTAGTAGCTCCCATGAAATAATCCTGCTTTACATTATTTCCCACACATAGAACTTTACATCTGGCAATGTTAAATTTCATTTAATATTTCACCCAGTGTCACTAGTAAAGTCACTTATTTTGCTTTCAATTTTATTGATACAAAAAAAAATAACAGTAGAAGTCCCAACACTGATCCATGACAGAATAGTTTAAAATTTCCACCATTTCTCATTTACAGTAAAACACAGCCACAGCTCTTGAATGGGTAAGTGCTCAAGGTATTCGCTTTGAGTGCATGCAGAGCCAAGGCCCTGGTTTCGACCCCAACTGTGTCATCAGCCCACAGCGGGGCGACAAACTGGCTGTGTTCTGCCAGGGATAGGGGTTGGATATTTCAGCAGGGACTGCACTTTCTCCACTCTCAGGGACTCTGTGACTGATCAGGCACCTGCAAATTGCTTGGATGATGTCAATGAAGCCACGCCCATTCTCAAATTACTGCTTAGCTCCCTGTGGTGAGCTGGGTGACTTGCAGTGTAAAAATAGTCAAAGCTGGGACATGAATGTATCAGAGGATTGCAATCACCACGCACAAACACTCCTGCATAAGTACAGCTGTTGTCGCAGTGATATGAGCCTAGTGTCTCCAGGTGCTGATTCCAAAAAATAAAGATGCATGAGGGGGGGCAAAAAGCATGAAGTCGTACCCAATCAATGTTGCTAAATTTTTTCCTTATTAAAATTTGTTCACATAAAAAAACTAGAAATGGAGGAGGTGACGTTGATTTGCCGATATACATCAAAAGTGAATTTGTCATAATCATTCAACCCCAGCGACACAAATACATCTGCACTACAAGTGTCATCTGTGTTATTACAAACAAAAAAGAAAGAAAACGGTCTAGGCATGAATAGTCACCGGTAATAGGGGTAACATATTGCAGTAAAACAATCATTTGCAGTGCCCAAGAGCTTATGATCAAATTGTCCACATGACACATTTTCCCAGTGAACAGAGGAGAAATTAAAATCATCCATTATGAATGCCTTTCCTTCCTAACTGACTTTCTTTATGTTGTCATACAACATAGTGGTAAGGTCACAAGAAGGCCCTTTGATGTTTTCACTGTTATTAAGGGAATCCAAAAAGACAATCTGAAATATACACCTACAAATGTAACTGAGGAGCACTAAGTGACACATAAAAATTTGGGCGTATATTTGTAGGGTAGTGCCCTAACTCTTACACTTGGTACTGTGCTCACAATATCTCAGTGCTGTCATATCTCCTCACAGTGCTGTTCCACTTCTCAGCAAAGGAAACCTTGTTTGCCCAAAAGAAGAGTAAACAAGGTGGTGCAATTACAGACTTGTCCCACAGGCTGTATATGAATCAATTATATGAACGTGCATATAACAGAACAAGGGGAAAGGAGGCAAAATTCTGCATGACAGTAATTGCCTTCATGCATGACATCATAACAGTGTGGGGCAAAGAGTACAGTTGCTGCCTATTAAAATATCCTTTTTTACATGTGCTTACAGCTGTCAGTTTGACCTGAAATACCTGGCGAAATAGTGGCACCTACTGAATATCTTAAAATCCCCTCTTGTCCAGGTTGAGTTAGCCACTGAAAGCCAGGCCTCCTATTTAAATCAGGAAAGTAGATTCCAACAGAGGTCAATGAGGTCAATCAAAAAAGCAAAACAGTCATTCAAAAACAATGAGTAGAGTAAGTAACTACACTGCTTTTTCATGTTTACTCAGGTAGGTTTTAACATTTCATTTTAAACAATAAGGTGGCTCTGATGTGTTCAGACAAGAATTTTTACAGCTTACAGGCTTAAGCAGAGAATGCTACTTCTCAGGTTTGTCTCTGAACCTGCACACTGGGACAAAGAAGGCCCTGAGTTGCTGATCTGTCCAGGAGTGAGCAGCCCTGTGGGGTAATCAGGTGCTGCTGCCTCTACAGATTTGAAAGAGAGTAGCAATATGTAAAAATTTTAATAATTTGAGGATCACATTTTCTGTACAATGTACCCAGTCTAATAAATTTAGGGAGGACCTTTGCAGCAGGATATCAAACAAGCCCGAACCATGAGAGCATTTAACCAGTTGAACATGAGGGTGCTGTAGTAGTCTAGTCCAGTGTTTCTCAACCCTGCTCCTGGCGGCACCCTGTCCTGCATATCTTCTACCAATCCTTGCTCTACCTACCTGACTGAACTCTCCAGTGGCACATTTTATTGGCTGAGCACACCTGATTTAATCAAGCAGCAAGGATAGATAGAAGCTATGCAGGACAGGGTGCCGCAAGGAGCAGGGTTGAGAAACACTGGTCTAGTCTGCAGGATATTAAAAGAAGTGCAGTGTTTTCTTTGAAACTGAAAGGCAGAAATGCTCTATTCTGAGACATGTGTCAAGCCTACTCCTAGGAGGTTTTCTATTCACTCGGCCAGCTGAGTGGAGTTATTAGTAGGAACACACAACCTTCTGGCTCCGTGTCTAGTGCCGCAGCAGTGTAGCATAGTGGTAAGGAGCAGGGCTTGTAACTAAAACGTTGCTGGTTCAATTCCCCACAGGAGCACTGCTGTTGTACCCTTGGGCAAGGTGCTTAACCCAGAATTGTCACAGTAAATATCCAGCTGGATAAATGCATAACGTGTAAAAACTGTAAAAAAATATAAGCTGCTCTGGATAAGAGCATCTGCTAAATGACAATAATGTAAATGTAATGTTGTGCCACACCTACTACCCACACTGTCTGCACAGATCCCCCCACCCCACAACTGCCCTTCTATGCTGAGTAAGGGAACTAAAAAAATTCCCAGAATGGGTATCTAATTTGCAATATAATGTACTGTAGTAGTGAATATGGCTGATGATCTGAGAAGGACCAGTGACCAGAAAAAATCAACATGGTATACTTAAAGGCATCATCCTACATGTAGTACCATGACTATAATAAGCAGCATAGGCTAATATTCACCTCTCCCTGTACTGGTAATGTTTGCCAAGCACTTACGTCAGTCAAAAGCTTAATCCCTCTCTGTAGACCCAAGTAATCACTCTTGGAGGACATAGGTTTATAGAAACATGGTTCTACAGCGGGGTATCACATTGATTTCAGATCATGTGACCTTCATTCGGCCCCCCAATGGTCCATAGTTGCAAGCTTTGTCAACAGTATGGTAATATTCACACTTTCTCAATAGGCATTGGCTGGCAAACCTGCTCACCACACTATAAAAAACTCCACTTTCTTACTGTTGTGATTTTACTTGTGATCTGAACACAATAAATGTTGAAGGTAATGTAAAATCAGGTATATGTGACAATTATCTATTGCAATGGCTTTATCTTTTATTGAATGAATGTAGATATTTATCTACTGTACATGATGTCACTGTGAATGTGCCATTTGTAATATACAGAACTAAAGCTAAGATACTGTTAAACCTGTTGAATTAATGCATTGTAGTAGTATTTTAATTGTATGTTTTGTGTTTTGTAGTAGTATTTTAATAGTATGTTTTGTGTTTTGTGTTTTATGTCTGCTATTTTGTCTGATTACTTTTATGAGACAATTCGTTCACTTATTCACTGTTTTTATCTTCGAGCATTTTCAAAGAAAAATGGGGAGATCATTTTATGACTAGTTGAAAAATACTATGGATGTCAATTAATGACCATGTGGATTAATGATTCTTTTTGTCATTTTTTTTAAATGTGTCTTGCTATGTTGAATAATGTTTTCTGTGAGTCTGCTTCAATAAAGCCTGCTATTATCACTGTTATTTCCCAATCCCTCTTTCCTCTGTTCTCTCACAGCCTGCAGGTATATAAGCTATGATTCAAAACAGCAGCCAGAGTCAAAACAGCAGTACTGAAGAGCTGGGTCTGGTGACTCTCAACCCCACTGAGGCAAGCGTGAGGTTAGCCACAGTTCAGATTGCCGTGTGGTCCTTCCTCTACATCAACAGCCTCATGCTCTTCACCTTCTTCAGTAAGCAGGCATTCCGGGGAGACACGCGCTACATCCTGTTTGCCCACACGCTGCTGTCAGACTCCATCTTCCTGCTTCTCACTGACCTGGTGGTGCTGCTCACCTACTTCTATGTTCTTCTGCCTGTGGGCTTCTGCATCCTGCTCTGCATCATCATGGAGATTGTTACCAACACAACACCACTGACCATCACTGCCATGTGCTTGGAGCGCTATGTGGCCATCTGCATGCCACTGAGACATGCTGAGATCTCCACCACTGGCCGGACTATGGTTGCTATTGTCATAATCTCAGCCCTGTGCTCCATCAACCCCTTTATGGACCTCTTCATTCTCATTGCCATGGCCCCTCCAGATTACTTTTCCAAGCGGACCTTCTGCCACTACGAGATCATGATACTTGTAAAATGGCAGCGATTAATTCGGGCCATTCGGAATCAGGTGGTCTTTGGTATAATTGCCATCATCATAATATTCTGCTACGCTAAAATTATGCTGGCAGCTAAAGCTGCCTCAGGAGAAAATAAGCAGTCTATGTCAAAGGGAAGACGCACGCTCTTACTCCACGCTTTGCAGCTTCTCTTGTGTATGTTTGAAATGTGGTGTCCCTACATTGAGAGTATGGTGATGGAGAACAATCTGCAGATCTACCTGACCATCCGTTTCTTCAACTTCATGGCTTTCACCATCATCTCGAGGGCCCTGAGTCCACTTATTTATGGCCTCAGGGATCAAAAGTTTTGTCTTGCCATGATATATTATACCAGCTGCAAGATGAATCACATCTCTGCAGAAATGTAGAACCATAAAGTCTTGCCTCAGATGCACAGGTACCACAGGAGTAGCGATGGGTTCTGCGTGGCTTTCTTAACACTTACACTGCAATCATGACCTTCTGCAATAAGGACATGGCAAAAACAGGAAAATTAGCTGTATCAGAGTGTGTCGATGCAGTTGCATCAAGTGAGCAAAATGTGGCCCTGAAATGTTTCTCTGAGCTGTAGTCTCCATGTGCTGCTTCTTGCTGCTTCTGTTTTTGTTTGCAATGATTTTCTTTTAAGTTGTAAATAGTATGATGTTCAAAGTTTTTTATTTGGGCATTTGTCTTTACAATTTTTTGACTGCTTTTGTGAGTGCATCTTTTTCCTATCTCTCTCAGTAGCCTTTACATCAGTCATAAAATTAAAGTCATGGCATCTTCGTGTTTCTTATTTCTTTTTTTCTTGTAATGCAGATAGCATTAATGCCCTCCATGAAGACAGTATTTAAATTCTCAAGCTGTGAAAATCATCCCAGTGTTTAGAATGCAGTCCATGGGATCGTTTAAACTTCTTTATATGAGCCTTTTACTGGCACTATGTGGACCCTTAATTAATTAATTAATATTGATTAACATAAAATGTATTTGTGGAACCCCTTTTATACAGAGAAACAAGCAGCCCAAAGTGCTTCACAGTTGAAAATAGACAGACATACAGAATCAATTAAGTGGTTAAAGAAAACAGGAAAAAATGCAAAATCAACAATAATTATATAACATCAGTGACAGTTTTCATAAATCTAGCAAATTAATGTGCATAAATTGCTGGTTTACAATAAAGTGAAAAATGTGAGAGATTTCCCTACTAAACGATCTTTGCACAGAGGACCAGATTATAAATTCAATTCCAATTATACCTGGGCCCCAAAAGGTTTTCTGTATTTGGGTATTTTTCTTCATCCAATATTAATAATTTGACAGAGGCAAACATAGAAGTAATAGTGAAAACTATTACAGCAGACTTTTATTTGGTGGTCTCCTTTCTTTCTAAAATTTTGTGTGAGAACTGAAATCATAAAGCTGATGGTGGTCCCTAGAAAGTGTGTAGGTTGCATCTTAACTTGCCAGCTATGTTTTTTAAGCATATTAATGGTCTCATCACAAACTCTGTGTGGAACTCAAAGCAACCCAGAATTGCCCTAGAGAAATTAATGCTGCCAACACATGCTGGGGGAAGAGCACTTGCTGATATTAAAAGGCATTACATGTCCTATCTAACTAGGCAAACTTACTGGTTTGACCCCCCCCAAAGGACCATCCGTCTTGGTTAGCAATTGAAACTGAATTCACAAAGCAAATACCACTTAGAATGCTATCATATGAATTAGTCACTGCACATTTGAGAGATCACCCACCAAATAATGTCAGCATCATACGGTGGGTGTGGAATACTCTCCATATGGGCAAGGTATCAATGTGTACTTCTCTCCAGAGAACAATATAGAACAGCACGCATATACTGATTAGGTACAAACCCACTGTCTGGAAAGAATGCATGCAAGTGGGTAATTGTACATAAGAAAAAAAGGGTGATACTGAGACACTAATCACACTAATGATCACTAGTAATGTAAATAAATATTACTCTGAATATGTCATAGGGTAGGATAAAAAGAAAAATGTCATTTTGTATTTATAAACCTATTTGTCTATCAGTATGGAAAATGCTGTTATGTCTCTATGTTGCTATGTGTATGTGTCATGGGATAGTGTGGTTTGTACTAGTGTTGGTATGTGTGCTGTGATGTAGTGTGGTCTTGCTGTAATGCTGGTTGGTGTGTTTTGATACAGTGTACTTTTGCAGTTACCATCAAAAAAGGTAAAATCTGTACATACCTCCCCTAAGAAATAATAATAAAAAAAATTAAACATTAAACATTAAAATCACTAAAAAAAAAAAACAAGAATTACAAAAAGCCATCTTAAAAAGTGAGCTTTTGGTTGAAATGTAAAGTTAGTGATGATTAAATTGATGCATAATAAAACTTTGGAACATGCAAGAGCTCCTCTTCAGCAGACGTATACATTACAAATGGCTGATAATAAATGAAGACATTGGAATTGTATTCAGGTGCTGACCCATTAATAGCTTTAAAACAAGTAAACCAACTTCTAAAACAAATTCTAAAAATAACTGATATGTGCTGAATTTTTGCATTTGGGTTCTGTATAAATTTGTGTTATGTTGATTTCTTGGGAAGACCAGAAAACAGAATGCAACAATAGTCTAATCAGCAAATGATAAATGCATGCATTAGTTTTTCTGCTTTGGCCTGTGGCAGAAATGGCCTTTCTTAGGTTGGAAAAGGCCACTTTTGTTGCATTTTTTTATATGGCGTTGGAAGTTCAAACTAGTGCATATTGTGTATAATAACACCAAGAATCTGTATTTCAAATTCATTTTTTATATCAAAAATCTTTGGATTTTTCTCTTTTCTTATTGTCCAATAATTATAGGTTCTGTCTTGTCTTGATTTAAACAAAGAAAAATTTCAGACATTCAGAGTATTTTTCAAAGGTGCTAACTGAACCTTTACTCTCAAATGACACAGAGATGTACCATAGCTTGTCTGATTAAAAAGGAAATTAATACCATGGCCACTTATTATTCTACCATGAATGGGAATACACCAAGATAAAAGAAGTATACCAAGGATGGATCCCTGTGGGACTCCACAGGTAATGTCAGACTTTTCAGATCAGACTCTCTAAGGACAACAGGAAATAGTGTTCCTGTTACATAAGATTAAAACTATTCCAACATTGTTTCAGATGGACCAATCTGATTTTGCAGATGATGTAACAAAATGTTTTATCATCAACAGTGTGAAATGCAGCACTAAGATCAAATAAGACAAGGACAGATAAATTGTGAGCATCAACATTGGTGGCTGAACATCGCTGGCTGATGACCCAACCTGGGCTGTAGAGCTTCCTGTATGAAGAAAATTATTCCCGGCCTGCACAACATATTTCTCAGTATATTACAATATATTTCCTTTTTTGTATGGGTTAGCGTGCACTCAGAGTGAATGCCTGAACCATTGAGTTGCATGGGAGTCATTATTGTAGCAGATTAATAAAATTAATAAAATTCATAGCTATGGCATTCAACGTATTGTCAACATGGAGGTTATGATCCCCAGTCAAAAGAACTCTATCATAGTCAGTAGGCATTATAGGTAGGAATTCAGCAAATTCTAAAAGAAAGAGGGGACTATGGTAAACAGTGATACATATTACAGGAATATCACATTTGCCTTGGCAAGGTACTCTAAAGTAGACAAATCACCCAAAGACACTTGTTTGTAATTAAATGTGTGCAGATAAATACTCATTATATTTGCAACTGTTCTTATGCTTTATGTATATGCATCTGTTCCTTCTGCATTTACCAGTGTGTGTCAGAAGCCTCCAAACCATCCATCTCCAACCGACGCATAGAGCAGGAGCTACACTCACTGGCAGCTGGACCCACAGAAAAGAACATACATTCTCTGAACAAATGTTTCAGTTGTATTGACTGTAAGATCAAATTTACAGAACAGAAATTCCACCCTGTCTTACAACTGCAAAGCAGATTTTAACTGTATTGCTTGAGTCACAATCTTATTTTGAAAGCAGCTATTTCCATCCCTGTATAGTTAACAGATAGGTTGCACATTGCTGTCACATGGATTTATGTAGCGAAGGGAGAGAGCAGTCACCCCACCTGGTCTCAAACCCAGGTCTACGGGGTACCAAACTGCAGCTTTGACCGCAACGCCAAAGAGCCAGGCTTGTTGGTATGGCAGTCAGAGCGCATACTCAACTGTAGTGACGGCACTCCGTCACACTGCCCTCCCCTTCGGGAAGTGCACCCGTGCGCTTCACTCACAGAGGCGTCCCTCGCGCATTCCCCCACCTTACTTCTCCCATCCATGCCCCACTCACTTGTGCTTCACCCATCTCTAGGGTCCCTCACACTGGGGTCAACCTAACCTGGCGGTCCCTCATACGGCTTACACACCCGGGCACGCCGCCGATTGCCTTGCAGCCAGCCATCCCACTCCTGACACCATATGTAGCGAAGGGCGAGAGCAGTCACCCCACCCGGCCTCGAACCCAGGTCCATAGGGTACCAAACTGCAGCTTTGACCACAACGCCAAAGAGCCTGGCTCATTGGTATGGCAGTCAGAGCGCATACTCAACCATAGTGACGGCATTCCATCACACTGCTCTTGCCCTTCGCTACAATTTAAGAAGACCCACACTTGCTAAGCTAGCAATGAAGCTAAATCAATGGAGGAAGAGGATGTATAGCAATGACACAAATCCATGTAAACAGCAGCAAACAGTAATAAACTAGTTCACCAGTATAAAAAGCACATAACACTGTGAGCACTGTATCCATTTAGCTAGCTTGTGAGCCAACTACTGCTACCAAATGTTAAGACTGTGGGACTTACATAAGATATAGTCCAAGTTTTTATATATTATTATTATCAGCACACAGGAAAATTGTAAAGCTTTTCCCTTCTCTTACTGTTTGCTAAATCACTGCTTCACTTGGTGAAGTCAGAATACCGTAAACCCAACATACATCAAACAGGACTGTTTGATGATGTGATCATTTGACCACAGTGTTTGCAACTGTGTCAGCACTGAAAATTCTCTTAGTATTACAGAAAAAGGTCTGGTCATGAATAGCCTTTGGTATGGGAGATAACCTATTGTATTACAAAACAATCATTTACAATATCCAAGAATGTCTGATAAAATTGTCAACAACCTGACATGTTTCCTAGTAATAGAAAGGAAAGCCACCTGTTATTAATGCCTCTCCTTCCTACCAGACTTTCTTGATATTGTCACCGAGCACAGTGTTAGAATAACATCAAGGCCCTTTTGATATTATCATTACAATTAAGGGGATCAAAAACAGATGATCAGAAAGATAAATCTACTCTTGTAACTGTTACAGGTAAACATTGAAAAAATATACAATTTCCTCAAATTACATTTAAAACCATGTGCAATTTCTATTATTTAATTTCAAGGGGAAAATTTCAGATAAAAAACAAAGAATGGCTGAAGTAATCACCTTGCTAGATTGAAGAGTAAACATTTTTTAGTTAAACATACAGTATGTCACATCGACACATCTTTTTCACAGGAGCTGCAGTATTACCAGCATATATACAATTCAGGCATAATTAGTAAGCAAGTTTACACGGATAGGTCTTATGATTTCAGTCAGAACAGTGGGTGGCTCTGATGTATTCTCAGTTTTTTCTTAAACCTCTTCACCGGGACAAAGAAGGCCCTAGGTTGTTGATCTCAGGCTACTCTCTGATGGGTTCAGGAAGGAGGGAGCAGTGCTGTGGAGTAATCAGGTGCTGTTACATCTATGGAGTAGCAATATGTAGAAAACATGTAAGGAACTGGTTCCCACTATAATGTGAGCAGTGTAGTGCATTTATTATGAGCTCTTGCAGCAGGATTTTGAACAAACTGCAACCCCCAGAGCACTTATCTTGTTAAACCTGAGAAGATTGTGTTGCAGTAATCCTGATGACCTTCAAAGATGCACAACATTTTCTTTGAATTTGGAAGGCAGAAATGATCTGATTTTCAGACGCGTCTTAAAAGACGCTGGGTCTGAGATGCCTCTTCCTGGGAGTTTTTCTGTATATGAAAAATCTCGGCCGACTAAGTGGAATGAGTATTCGGAACATACAACCCCCTGGCTCAATGTCCACTGACACACCCAATACGCACACTACCCGTAACAATTCTACTGAAAACCCCCACCTGTACCTACCAAAAAAACAGCATGGGCTTAAACTCACTTAACCCTACACTGGTTATTTTTGCCAAGCAATTACATCAGTCAAAGGAAACCTAATCCCTCTCCACAGACCCAAATAATTGCTCTTGCTTAGAGAAGCATCAATGTGGTATCATATTATGTGATGTTAATTTGAACCCCTAGTTGCAGGCTTTGTCAACAGTATGGTAATTTTCACATCATCTCTCTCAATAGGCATTGGTCGGCAAACCAGCTCGCAACACTGTATAAAACTCAGTTTGTGACTGTTGCATTTTTATTTGTGATCCGAACACAAGAAGTATTGGTCAAGGTAAAAGAAAATCAGGTTCATGTATCTGGTTTTTGTAACAATGGCTTTATCTTTTATTTAATGAAGTTATGTATTTAGCTACATCATGTAACAATGAATGTGCCATTTAAAATATATATAGAACTAAAGTTAAGCCAGAGCTATACTAGTTGACATAATGCATTTTTGCCTGTTTTCACTTGTGAATGCTGTAGTTAGTATGTATGTATGTGAATGAAGTATGGCATTACGACATCTGGCTTTGTGTGACTTTATGAAACATTTTCAAGTGACAGAAATGAAAGTGATTACTTTTTTAATGAAAGTGAAATAATTATTTTTCATGATTTTGTTAGAGTAGGTGTTGGTGATTTCAAAAACATTACAAGATGGTGAATACATTTAATCATGATGAAATGTGTTAGCAACTCTTTTATTCTTCAAGCATTTTCAAAGAAATATTTGGACTCATTTTTGCAAATTTTAAACTTTTATGTATGTGGACATATGGTATTCCTTATTTCAGTTGTTTTAATCATATATGTGTGTTTTGGTATTTTTAACAGTGCTTTCTTTGAGCCTGCTCAATAATCCCAAATAATGATTATTATAAGGTTAAGGTTGTTATTTATTAATATTATTACTTATTAAGTAATAATTGTATTAAGTAATTAATAGTATGAAGTATTACTTATAAAGGTTATTGTTTATTAAGGTTACTATTGCTTTTCCCAATCCCTCTCCTCTTTTCTCTCATAGCCTGCAGTTATATAGGCCATGATTCAGAACAGCAGCCAGAATCAAAACAGCAGTACTGAAGAGCTGGGTCTGGTGACTCTCAACCCCACTGAGGCAAGCGTGAGGTTAGCCACAGTTCAGATTGCCGTGTGGTCCTTCCTCTACATCAACAGCCTCATGCTCTTCACCTTCTTCAGTAAGCAGGTATTCCGGGGAGACACGCACTACATCCTGTTTGCCCACACCCTGCTGTCGGACTCCATCTTCCTGCTTCTCACTGACCTGGTGGTGCTGCTCACCTACTTCTATGTTCTTCTGCCTGTGGGCTTCTGCATCCTGCTCTGCATCATCATGGAGATTGTTACCAACACAACACCACTGACCATCACAGCCATGTGCTTGGAGCGCTATGTGGCCATCTGCATGCCACTGAGACATGCCGAGATCTCCACCACTGGCAGGACTATGGTTGCTATTGTCATAATCTCAGCCCTGTGCTCCATCAACCCCTTTATGGATGCCTTCATCCTTATTGCCATGGCCCCTCCAGATTACTTTTCCAAGCGGACCTTCTGCCACTACGAGATCATGATACTTCTGAAGTGGCAGCGCTTTCTGCGAAACATCCTGAATCAGGTGGTCTTTGGTATAATTGCCATCATCATAATATTCTGCTACGCTAAAATTATGCTGGCAGCTAAAGCCGCCTCAGGAGAAAATAAGCAGTCTATGTCAAAGGGAAGACGCACGCTCTTACTCCACGCTTTGCAGCTTCTCTTGTGTATGTTTGAAATGTGGTGCCCCTACATTGAGAGTATGGTGATGGAGAACAATCTGCAGATCTACCTGACCGTCCGATTCTTCAACTTCATTGCTTTCACCATCATCTCGAGGGCCCTGAGTCCACTCATCTATGGCCTCAGAGATCAAAAGTTTTTCCTTGCCATGATATATTATACCAGCTGCAAGATGAATCACATTGCTACAGAAATCTAGAACCACAAAGTCTTGACTCAGATGCACAGGCATTATGGGAGTAGTGAATGGTTCTGCATGGCTTGATGGGTTTTTAACCTGGGATCATGACCTCATGCCACAGTCATGGCAACAATATTAAAAATTAGCTGTATCAGGGTTGGTTTGATGCTGATGCAAAATGAATAAAATGTGATCCATGAAATGTTTTACTGAGCCGTAGTCTTCATGTGCTGCTTCGAGCTCCTCACTTCTGTTATTTCAGAATTTTTATTTTCAGTGTTCAGAATTTGTAAGTTGTAAGATGTCCACAGTTTTCTATGTGGGTTTTCTTGACTGTTTTCTTAGTGCATCGCAAGTTAGGCCCAGCTATTTACAATGATATTAAAAATATGCTCCTTTCGTTTTTCTTTGCCTCTCAATGAAATTATTAGCAAAATCATTTTTGTTGCTGATCTATGATGGACATTGGTAGCATGGCAAATCTGTCAGCTGTGCCATTCTTTAAATTATGCACATCACTTGCATAAAATTTAAAGCAAATCTCCTTTCCTCTTCAAAAATGACTGCCACCATGAGGGGAAACTTGGGACGCTGTGGGAAAATGCGTCTGATGTAAATCCTGCGTTAGAGCCATTAGGGTCATGTGTATTTGTTGGCTAGTTTTGTCGGTGTAGATAAAACATCCAGTTCAAGAGATCTGTGGTTGTAATTTTTGCAATAAAGTGGGACTTGCAATGACCTTAAACATAAAGTCATTGCCAGTTAAACGTCAAACTTCTGCAACGTGCATGTTTTTTCAATGGTCTTACACTGGTAATACACTGTATGACTACTAAAATCTTAAACAGGTACTGCTCTGATGTCATAACCTTGCAGAAACTGATGTCCATTAATGTTTTTTTTTTTTTTTAGATAGATCTGGCTGCTGCTTCCCTGGATGACCACCAGATGGCCTCGTAACTTCTCGTATTCTATGCTCAATTTTGTCAATGTCTTACACCTGTGTTCATTAGTTATTGGTTTCACCTGTGTTTTCTGTTATTTAACCCCTGCCCGGGGTTATTTATCAACCTATTTCCTAAGTTGCCCTGCTCATAGTGTGCAAACACTTGTATCCAGCCTGCTCTGGTTTTCTTGAGCCTTCACTAAAGGAAGCTTTGTTTTCGTTGAACCAAGCCTTTTGTGCCCTGAGGCATCTCTGCACTTGGATTCACTCTGCTCGTTGTTGCAGTTTTGGGTAATTGTTTGGATCTATGGCAAGGGATTAGGCTTTCTTTGACTTATGCAATATCTTTGCAAATGTTACTAATGCAGGGAGAGGTGGATTTCGTGGTTGTAGTTGTATGATAGCTTTAGCTATACAGTATCCATTTTCCTGGAGAATGGCCCTCATCGGGGCAGGTAACATTTATTTAGGCTACTTACAGCACATTTTGACTTCAAATTACCTTAGGACTGAAGTTTTATGTGTGGTTACAAGTGGCATGAGTAGTAGGTGTGGTACTAGATGTAGAGCCAGAGGGTGTGCGTTCCCACTTGGCTGGCTGAGATCTCAGATTAAAAACCTCTTAGAGGCCTGGCAGACCCAGGATCAGTAGAAATGAGGCGGAAGTGAAATTTGATGCATTCTCCCCAACATGGCTGTTCCACAGCTTTATCTGCACTTAATGGAGTAAGATTCGTTTGATTACTTCCCAAATTTAGAAAACGCCTATTTGATAAAAGGGATTGAAAGGTATTATCTAGGACAGATGAATGCATGGGTAGTTCATTTTAAATGAATAACCTATCCATTTTTGCAATATTTTGCTATTCATTTGTCTCATCTTATTTTTTTTCCCCATCTGAATATGTACATCAGGCTTAAATAAAGGCCATTAACCCTGCCCTTTCAGCATTTCATGATCAGCAAATATTACCCAGTGGATGGTTAAATGTGAATGGGGAGGTTGACACACATGGCTCTGGTGCACATCCTGTCCTGTGGACTGGTGTGTGCCGTGTACCACGCATGGAGGTGATTATTACCAGGTAGCTCCAGAATACAGTAACAGGTGTGCCCTTGACACCCCCTGCTCCCCCCTTCCCCCACCTCAATCCCCCAGTTGAAAACGCACTCATTAATTTAACGGACAACACTGAGTTGTGTGCCTAATTGTGTAACTATCTTAGTTCTTTTGTTAGGGAAAACAAGGTTTCTCTGTGGAGATGTGCAACATTGTACTGGGGTTTGATCACCAGTGCCTGTTGGGTCTCAGTGAGGAAGGCAATGTTTTTTCAGAAGGGTGTTAGCTTTAACTTTTGTGACCTGATTAAAACTGAAAACGGATCTTTTGCCCATTGCCTTCCAGGGTGAAGATTTTCAGAAACTGTTTTCAGTGTTGACGTGTAGACAGGGAAAATGGAGTGGACAGAGATTTTTTTAAGAACGAAGGAGGAATACCCGTGTACGTGTGGACATGGCCTTACTGAGTGATATATGGAGCCCTACAAGAAATTGTACTTGGTCTTTTTCTTTTTTCAATATACATTACCCCTTAGTAAGACTGTATCAAAGCATAGTATCACTTTCTATTGCAATACAAGTTAATGTCAAAGAAATTGAAGGAAATCTGTTTTTGCCCACAGTTCCCCTATTGCCAGATGCTAGTGATGTGCGGGTCAGGGTTTTTTAATACCCGCACCCACCTGACCCGTTATGAGAGCCAATCTGCACTGCCCGACCCACAAAAATATGCATTAATCAACCACCTGAACCCGATGCGACCCGCAAACCGCCAACTTTAGCCTGTATAGCAATGGCATCCATATCACAGAGCACGAGATAACGTTTTCTTATTTGGTGCACATTTCAAAAAGGACAGACACTTGTGTAGACAACGAGGTTTTGCACGAGCCACCATAGGCTACAGCAAAGTGAGCAGTGTTGCACTATTTCGTTTTTGGGCTGTTTGCCCAAACGTTAGCATAATACATTGATTGCAAGGCATAGCCTATTGTATCTTAGCCTAATAGCATCTGGGTCTAGGCTACTAACAGATGAATTGTTCCAAACGGTGTTCTTTATTGTTGAATAGCAGCAAAAAGTCTTTTCTATGTGTTATTGTCCCATCCATTTAAGCTGAAATCAGTTTTGATGTTGGGAAGGTGCGCAATGATGCAAAATAAAAATAATCGATAATTCCCCTCAAATGCATTAAAACTAAAGTAACGAGCCTGTTTTGAAAATGTAGGGAATAGAAAGTACAGATATTTGTGTTCAAATGTAGGGGGTAAAAGGAGAAAGTTGTCAGAAAAATAGATACTCAAGCAAAGTACAGATACCTGAAAACTCTACTTAAGTACAGTAACGAAGTACTTGTACTTTGCTACTTCCCACCTCTGCTTTATAGTTCGGTAATGCAGATTATTGACAGCCAGGGCATAAGAGGACCTCCGGTGCGTGCGTGTGTGTGTTTGAGTGAGAGACAGTGACAGAGAGGGTGACAGAGAGAGGGGAAGAGAAGGTGGAAGGTGGACTTGTAATCACAGCCTAGCCCGGAGCACGCAATTTGGAGAACCTATAATGCAAAGCATATTGCACGCAATGTTTCTGTAAATTATTTTTAACTTAGTCGGAATGCTGCTTTGTCACTTTTTGACCCCACCCGCCTGTACCCGTGATATTTTCTAGTAATCTTACCCAAACCCACCCGACCCACGAGTCAACCCGCAGGACCCACAGGTTATGGGTTGACCTGCGCATCACTACCAGATACCATCAAAAAACCCACCCAGTACAACAGTTACTTAAGCAAGACAAATTAATCATAGGTCAGCATAGGGGTCATCAAAATCCCACATCCATCTTAACATCTTCTGTGCTCTGGATTCACACAGGAAACTAAAACCCAGATCGGTGCAGAGGCCCTCTCCCACACTGGATTTTGTGCCCATTTTCCTCTGTTTTAGCTGTTAATACCTGATAATACTGCAAAATGTGTTCAGCTGCTGTGTCTTAGTTTCATCCTAAATTATCTTAATCACATATCCCTTCCAAACAGATCGAGCAGATTTCCCTTTGTTACAAATGACATTTTGTTTGCTCACTTGTCCTCAGTACTTTGCCTCAACATGGCACTGAAAAAATTTGTTTGAAAGATGTCTCAGTCAATACCATGGAACTTTCACTTGCCCTCTAAATCCCCCCTGTGTGCCTGATAGCCTATATTTCCTTTAAGCCAAGTCCCTTCTTCTGTCATTGCTAGGACCCAGAGTTTTTTTTTTGTTTTTTTCTTTCTTTGCTTTTTACTTGTTTTATTGAATGTTTTTCAATCCTCCATCACCAAGAGGTGGATATAGCTTCAATTTCAACTGGTAGATCTGATTTGTAAATGCCAGTGGTATATCATAATCATCTCATTTCCACACTGCAGAGGTGGAAAAAACTGACAGGTAAAAAGAAGCAGGGAAGTCTAGTTGTCCAGGGCAGTAGCATAATACTGGAAAATCTAAGGTCCCATTTGCATTGTACATCCAGAGATCATTGCATCAATTAGCTTACTTGCTTGCTAGAAACCCTCAAATACAATGAACAGATATGGCTATTAGCTAAAGATAATGAGAGACAAACAGTACAAAGTGTTAGTCAGGAAAAGGCATGAAAAAGGAAGAAAGTAAAAAAATGTCCAAGTTGTGTAGCCATATGGCATCATATTCTAATTCAGTATTTTGAAATCAGATCAGATGGCATATATGTAAATGTTAGAAATGAGCCAGACCTCATGCGTATTGTGGCTATGTCTGTATTCTGTAGGAATACAGAACCCTCAAAAATAGGTAGGTCTCGTTGCTGTATAAGTATAGGGTAAGCCATATAACCCTATAAGTATAGGGTATGACAATCTATAGCTTGGGGGATAGTGTACCTGCCATTCCCTGGCGGAATTTCTCTTGGTCCTTCAGTTTTTTTTTTGTTTCTGTTATTTGTTTGTTTATTAGTCCCTGCGCTGCTTTGGAGCCGGCTGCTCCATTTTATTGTTCTGCTCACTTTCATGAATTTCCACACTCAGCTGCAACTGATGCAACAGATTCTTCATGAGGATGACATCAGCAGTGTAAATGTCCCCCAAGGTAAGCATCTGTAAACAGCTAGTCAGAACAACATGCTTATGTCATTTGGCCAGTCCAAACCTGATTCAGTATATATACAAGAATGATGTTGAAACAATTGTCTTGAAAGTGTTACTTAAGGACATAGCCAAAGGATCTGCAAGGTACTGACAACATGCTGATTGTAAAAGCTCTGTTAAATGAACAGGTCTGTGTAGAATATATCAGATGATACTATGTTTACAGCTTCTTTTTATATTGATGGACTTTCTAAACTACAGTAATATATGCAACAATTTAGTTTAGTGCTTTTACTATCTAGTATTGCAGTACAGTAGACGTGAGAATAATACGCTTTGAAATTCCTATTTTTTGGTTTTAAACTCTAACCAATTTTTTCATGTTTCAGTTGTACTTATTTTTAATTCAGTTTTTGCAAGGTTTTATTAAGGAACATAAAACAAGTCCTCATCAAGGGAAGGGAGTTTTTTCCTATTGTTACCTGTTAAGCTGCAAGTAAACTGATAAGATTGATTGGCACCTTTTACAATAGAGCACTGTCATGTCTCCTCATTTTGATTAAAGAAGTTTTTGCACATCAATATTTGGACCACACATATTTAATGAGCAGAAGCACCGCTCTACATGTTGGTGTGTTTTCATACTTTTACAATTCCTGTATTTGCTCTACTGTTGAATTAAAATGAGAAGATACAATATAGGAAATGTGTATATTTTAATTGAACTAGGGAAGTGTTTTTTTTTTATAAACTTAATTACACTTTAATTGAGATTGCTTTTATCTCTTTTGTCTTCTCTCAAGAAAAACAATGGCTATCCCTCAATACACCAACCTCAGCAACATCCCTGCAACCCTCCTCTCCAGACCCTGGAATGAGCAGGTAGTGCTGGTGCAGGTGTTGGTGGGAATTTTCCTCTATGTGAACTGCCTCATGATATGCACCTTCTTCAAAAAGGAGGCCTTCCGAACCGACACTCGCTACGTTTTGTTCGCACAGACGCTGTTTGCGGATTCTGTCCTAATGGTGTTTACAGACTTGGCCCTGATTGGGAGTTACTTCCAGATCCCAGTTCCCTGTGTTCCCTGTGTGATAGTGTGCGTCATCATGTCTTGGCTCACTCTCAGCACACCTCTGACCCTGGTGGCAATGTGCCTGGAACGCTATGTGGCCATCTGCATGCCTCTGAGACACGCCCGCATCTCCACCACCAGAACCAGGCTGCTAGGCCTTGTCCTCATCTGGTGTCTTGCGGGAATACCATCCCTAATAGTTTTAATTATGTTTACTGCCTCTGTTCCTCTCAATTTTTTTTCCTCATACGTGATCTGCACCGTGGAGATGATGATCGTTCACAATTGGCAGGCACAGATCAAAGCTGTTTTTTTTAACCTTTACTTTGTGATCATGTCTATTACCATAGGCTTCACCTATGTTAAAATCTTGGAAGCTGCCAGAGGAGCCTCAAGAAACAACAAATCTGCCTCCAAGGGTCTCAGGACTGTGGTTCTTCATGTCTTTCAGTTGCTCCTCTGTTTGATTCAGCTGTTGTGCCCTTACATAGAGATGGCTATCATGAAGATTGATTACATGCTGTTTGTTAATGTGAGATACTACAATTTCATTATGTTTGTAATAGCACCACGTTGTCTGAGCCCACTGATATATGGTCTAAGGGATGCAAAGTTCTTTCTGGTTTTGAGATACTATGCAATCTGTGGTCTGAATAAAAAAGACTATTGTTGCAAATTCTCTCCATTTCATCTTAAAAATGAGAAAACATGGCCCTTGAATGGTAAATAAAAACCACTGAAATGGATGACTCATTGATCTGGCATTGAAATGTTTGTACACACATGTGGGTATGTATTAGCATGTCAGTTTAACTACTAAAAGACATGAAAGCAGTTACTAAATGTATGACAACACTCTTAGAATAGGAATGGTACCAAACTGATCTCAAACCTTTATTAAATAAACGATTAGTAAAATGATCAAAATGTAAACATGGAAGGTGCTAGAGTTCATTTAAGAGTATTGTAAAATATAGTTGGACAACTTGTTTATGAAATAATAATTAATAAATTAAACAATTTGACATGTTAGGTCTTGTAGTGTTGCATTCCATCCTGTTGTGAGCAACAGATAAATACAGAGGGGAGAGAGGCTTCTTTTGTTGAGTAGCTAGGTTTTTCTCTGTAAATGAAATTTTGCATTCTTCTCTAAAAATACACCTGTTTAACAAATTATTGAGAAAGATGTGTTTGTTTACCTGGTGACACAAATATAACCTTACAGATATTACAAATCAGTTTTTATTTTATAGCAACACAAAGTGTATTTCAATGCAGAAACCTGAACGTCATGGAAACCAATATTGTCTTATTGGTTATCATATATTGCACTATTTTTATATACATTTTATTCCCTTTGTAAAATGGTAGCGATAGAGGGACTGCACAGTTTTCTTATATAGATGCAATAAGTACAGTAACCATGGGCCAAAGCTAGCCTGCTCCTGTGTTAAGACAGCTCCACCTGGTGGAGGGTTATTGCACTCACATTTTGTGCTTGTATTCAATCAGTGTCTGAATGGTTAATGTCCTGTTACATACGCCACTGTGCAAGGGCAGAGACTGGCACGGGCACAAGGAAACTTAGCAACTGTGATTGGACAGTGTCTCAAAAAGGCCATCCTATCACAGCTTTGCAATTCCCAGGAGCCAAACCATTATGACATAAAATTCTGCTTGACAAACTAGACCAAAGCAGCATGAAACAGAAAGTCCAGCAGATGACAATCTTTATGTATCTTCCGCCTTCCCAAAAAATGCTAAGTTTTGAAACAAGACAGAAGCTACACTGAGCATTTGTGTGGTATTTCAACCACAAAAACTGTGAGCTCAGAAGCCTCCCTTCTCCTCTGACTGCTCCCATACTGACTTACCAGGCCTCATAGGCCTCCTAATAAATGTAGTTTATTTGATATGGCAAGCTACACAGAACTGACCTATGTGGATCACAGAAACATTTAATTAAATTCACTGTCAGAACATCAGCCACAGATTAATAGATTCACCAATAACATATGTCAAATGGAACTGATGTAATGCAAATCAACACACACACACACTCACACACACACAAAAAGAAAAAAAACCTTTCAAGCATGAAAAACTGGCAAGTGACTGACAAGCACTATGTACTTATTCACTACAACTCAATAGGAACACTTGCAAAAACAGGTCTGCCATTAAAGTTGTTGATATTGAAATTAAGGCAAGTTACACTAAACAATCTGGGCCACAGCACCTCACACAAACTGGACAAGCATTATTCCAAAGCAAACACATCCCGTGTCTTCAACATTCTTTCCTGTGACACGGTATTCTGTTTTTTTCACAACCCATCATGCCTACAGGAAAAGGTAGAAAGTGATCTCACTGATGCCCCCTGGACGGTATTACCAGTAGGGGTGGGGAGGGAGCAGAGAGGGCTGCTGTTAGCCCTTTCGGCTGCCTCCCACAGCTCGGGAAGCTTTCCGCCCTGTGACAGCGGTGGCTTCACAGACAGGCACCTGCACAGCTGATGCTGAATGCTAATCAATCCCAACTGCTGCTCCTAGCTGTTGCTTTTGGTATGCCAGTGATAAACACAGCCATCAGCAGCAGAGAAGGGGGAAGAAGCCTGGACTGACTGGCAGTTGCCTCACCCTCTTTTGACATCAGCCTGCCTCTCAGCAGGGCATGATTTGTCTTGACTATTTCAGTTAAAGTTGTTTGGTTCACTCTCCAGAGCTTTCTCACTATCCAGAACTTTCTCTGCCGTCAACCCCCCGATGGTGGAATGACCTTCCACACTTCATCTATTCTGCTGAATCCCTCGCTATTTTTACATCTGAATACCCAGCACTTCTGTACTCACCTGCTCACCTGAATCAATACCTGTTTTCCTTTAAAAAAAAAAAAATGGTTTAATGCACTTGTGTCTCCACCAGCTAGCTTGTACCTTGTCTGGCCAACGAATGAAACTTGTTCATGCAGCACTTCTGATATTGTGATTCTTTGTATGGCTTTTGCTTGTGTTGTCCTCTGCCTCATTTGTAAGTTGCTTTGGATAAAAGCGTCTGCGAAATGAATAAATGTAATGTAAAGTAAATGGTTCATTTTGTTAGTTCCTCATTACACCAGAGTAGGGGAAAATGTATGGCTATTGGCCAAGCGCACCATCTAGAGCCTGTTTTCATGTCCCCTCACCACCTGGCAAGGTGGTCACCCCTGTCACCCTGCCTCATTGCCCTCTGGGTGTTTATTTGATGGCCTGCATCAAATAATGCAAGGCTACTTTACCCTCATGCTTCAGTGCTCCCTGTCAAATTGCAATGGATGGTGTCCATCCGTGCCATCCAGCCCTATGAATAACTACGCTTGGAATCACACAGCTTTTTTTTATGATTTTTTTTTTCAGTACTATTGCTAAAGTTTCTTTTTAATTTTTGGAAGTTTCAGAAATAGCCCTTGTCATTGATTACAGAAAAAATATTTTCTCAAAGAAATTAACTCCGCTATTTGACTTGAGCACTACATTTCATAATCAAATCTCCGAAAATAATTGTAATAATAGAAATAAATCATTTTCCTGTTATTTAGTTTACAATTTGTTCCAATGATTTCCTAACGATGCAGTAATTCTATCTTGTTTCAATGCTTATTAGAAGGATTTCATGGTATGTTAAAAATAACTTAGTGTTGATGCGAGCAGAGTCACATCCCTTAAAATGGCCCAGGTTGTTTTATTGTTCCATTACATTGTTCTGTTGAGCTACCCCCATTTCCACTGAGGCCAAGTGCAGCTGATGACATCAACGGTGTAACTGTTGCTAAAACAAGCATCTGTAAACAGTTAGTCAACACTGCATGCTTATGTCATTTAGCCAATCTAAAACCAATTCAGTATATATACAAGTACAATGTTGAAACGATTCTCTTGCAAGTCTTGCTTAAGGACAGAGCCTAGGGATCTGAAAGGTACTGAAGACTTGCTGATCATCAAGCTTTTTTTCAATGAACAGGTTTGTGTAGTATATATCAGACAGTTTAACACATATTTTGTACATATTGATACATTTTCTAAACTACAGTAAGAAATATGAGAACATTAGTGTAGTGTAATCTAGTCTGACAGGGTAGTGCATGTGCGAGTAAAGTATATGAAATTTTATTCATGGACACTGGTTTTAAACACTAGTCAAACGTTTCACATTTCAAATGATTGCATTATGTTCATGTATTTGCAAATGTTTTTAAGGGGAATTAAAAAGAGATTGAGGAAGAGCAGTACTTTCAATTTCATTTCAGTTGAACTCATTTGTAAATCGACTGTCTTGCTAGCAGCCTTTTATAGTAGAACACTGTCATGTTTCCTCCCATTCAATTGGAAGCAATTTCTTACACACGAGTGTTTATAACAGACATGTTTGATGAGCAGAAGTACTGCCCTACATTTTGGTGTCTTTTTCCTTGCCTCAAACAATTCCTGTAAAATACAGATACAGTTTGTTGAATATCCATTTTTGCTTGAACTAGGGAACTGCATTTTTGCCTTTTGGAAACGGATTGATTACAGTTTAAATTGAATTTACTCTTTTCTCCTCTGTGTTGCCCCAAGAGATACAATGGCACAATCTACCAACTTGAGCAATATTCCTGCAACCCTCTTCTCCCGATCTTGGAATGAGAAGATAGTGCTGGTGCAGATACTGGTGGGAATTTTCCTCTATGTGAACTGCCTCATGATATGCACCTTCTTCAAAAAAGAGGCCTTTCGAACCGACACTCGCTACGTTTTGTTCGCACAGACGCTGTTAATGGACTCTGCCCTCATGGTGTTTACAAACTTGGCCTTTTGTGGGAATTACTTCCAGATCCCAGTTCCCTGTATTCCCTGTGTGATAATGTGCATCATCATGGCTTGGCTCACTCTCAGCACACCTCTGACCCTGGTGGCAATGTGCCTGGAACGCTATGTGGCCATCTGCATGCCTCTGAGACACGCCAGCATCTCCACCACTAGAACCAGGCTGCTGGGCCTTGTCCTCATCTGGTGTCTTGCGGGAATACCATCCCTAATAGTTTTAATTATGTTTACTGCCTCTGTTCCTCTCAAAGCTTTCAGCTCATACGTCATCTGCAGTGTGGAGATGATGGTCATACACAATTGGCAGGGACATTTCAGAGGTGCATTATATCAGTTTTACTTCATAGTCATGTTGGTTATCATAGGCTTCACCTATGTTAAAATCATGGAAGCTGCCAGAGGAGCTGCAGATAACAAGAAGTCTGCCTCCAAGGGTCTCAGGACTGTGGTTCTTCATGCCTTTCAGTTGATCCTCTGTTTGATTCAGCTGCTGTGCCCTTACGTAGAGATGGCTATTATGAATATTGATTTTATGCTGTTTATTAATGTGAGATACTCCAATTTCATTGTGTTTATGCTAGCACCACGTTGTCTGAGCCCACTGATTTATGGTTTACGGGATGAAAAGTTTTTTGTGGTTCTGAGATACTATGCAGTTTTTGGTCTGAATAAAAAAGATTTCTATTTGTGCAAATTCTATCCATATCATCTTAAACATGAAAAAACCTGGCCTCTGAATGGGAAATAAAAACAAATGAGTGAAACGTATTGAGCGTAAAATGAAAAGTTAGTGTGTGTGTGTCTGTGTCTGTGTGTCTGTGTAAATGTATGCATCTCCTGTATGTGTGTGTGTGTGTGTGTGTGTGTGTGTGTGTGTGTGTGTTTCTGTAATTTCTTTGTATATACATGTTCATGAATGGAAGTAAAATGAAATGTTAGTGTACCTGTGTGTGTGTGTGCGTGCGTGTGTGCATGCATGTGTGTGTGTTTGTGTGTGTGTGTGTTGCTGTATCCCTGACTAACACACCTCACATGATGTACAAAGTCAGAAAAATAATAAAATGTCATTCTGAATGATCAGTTGTTTTTATATGTTAATATTGCTACATTAATTCATAATATGAAACCAAATAAAATTATTCACGAGTGCAAAATATATGGTCATTTCACTCCTAAAGGGTAATTGCCTGTCTTAATTTAAGCATACAACAGTAATACACACAAATATAAAAATGTAAAAAGAACAAAAAGAACCTCAAACAGACTAATGCTTAAAACTGGAATGCAGAATGTGTTTTAAATGAAGGGATGTTGTAACCTGTGATTTTCTTGATATTTTCAATACGCAGAGGCACCAACAATAAAATGATTTCCATTATGATCCTTTTGTCTTGATCTTTCTGCCAAGACAAATAAACAAACACGTTCAGTCTATGCAGGTTCAGGTGTTCAGTCTCTGCACTGCTCATCATCATGTTTCTCAAATCTCACAAAATGTCTGTAATATTTAATTTTTTTAAATGTCTGTTTATACCACCTTTAAACAGAACAGAAGAGCGTCTAAGTATGCTTCAGTGTCATAGTAACGCATTTGTGCATTTTTTGTATAAAATACATTCATAAAGATATTTTATGATACATTTTGGAAATAATATAAAGAGGCCCAAACTGGTGTCAAACCAAACTTTCTTTAAATTATGGGTAAGTAGCATGATAAAAAAATAAATGATAATAAATAAAATGCTAACATTGTGAGGAGTTGTTTATGAAATACTGAGTCATCATTAAACAATCTGACATAATGCTAATTCCTGCAGTATTGCATTCTACCCTCCTGTGAGCAACAGAATACAGAGCAGAGCAGGTAGCCTTCTGAAGACTATGTAGGCTGTTTTCTTGGCTTGGAGGAGCAAACTTACAGATCTTGTTATTCCTTATTTTTATTCTGATTTTCTGTGCTCCTACAGGTTTTGAGCTACACTTGCTTGTGCTTTTTGTTTCAATGCCTAAAATATTTTTTGAGATTTTTTCATGGTTTTACAATGAAAAATTTCCTTTTGACTAACATGGCTAGAATGATCAGAGACTGAACATTCTATCACATGCAGCTGACATCACAATGGGTCTACTAAAGTCGCCACATAGACTCCAAAGCAAAGCTTGAAACAACAAGCCACTACCATGTGAGGCTTTTTCAAGCTAAGTTTGTCCTAAAACTTTCCACTCTTTTATATTTCCAAAATTAATGGGATAATTGTGAAGTGAATTGTGAATCAAATTATTTAAAACTAAAGCTATATTCATCTTGTGATGATGGAGGATTGGAGTACGTAAAAAAAAAAAAAAAAAAAAAAAAAAAGTGTTGTTGATGGAGACACCTTCCAAACAAAATGGCAATGTCCAGTGCCATTTTGAAGCAAAGTATTGAGGGCAAGTGAGCAAAACAAATGCTATTTGTAACAGACCCTGTAACAGATTAAATATAATTATGCTAATTTAGGATAAAAGTAAGATGCAAATGGGCACAGGATCCAGTGTGGGAGAGGGCCTCTGCACTGATCTGGGCTTTAGTTTCCTGTGTGAATCCAGTGCACAGAAAATGTTAATTTGGATGTGGGACCTTGATGGCCTGTATGCTGACCTATACGTCATTTTCATTTTTCTTGCTTGGATGGGGAACTGTTGTAGTGGGTGAATTTTTGATGGCATGTGGCAGAGGGGGACCTGTGGGTAAAAAAAAAGATATCCTCTGATTTCTTTGATATTAATTTGTATTGCAGTAGAAGTGATACTGTGTTTTCATGCAGTCTTCACAAGGGGGTAATATGTATATTGACAAAAGCAACAGACCAAGTACAATTCATTGTAGGACTCCGTATATCAGATTTGAGGGACCATCTATAATCTACGAACGGGTATGGAATCATAGAAAATGGGTCTTTTACAAATTTCATGCAGATATGAAGTTGCATAGCAGTAGAAAGTGATGCTGTGCTTTCATACAATCAAAATAAGGTTGTACTCTGAAGAACTCTTTAAGTGTTTGCCTTACTGAGGCCTGATTATAGAGCTTACACAGAGACCCACCCTCAGCATCTTCTAAAGAAAAACTAGAGGAACAGCAGTTTGAGCCTACTGCACACATATACTGGATCAAAACAAATGGGACTCCCGTATTAGATTTAGAATAAAAGTCCTCATCAGGCCACAACAGTTAAAGGTGGCACACTTCTAAAAAAAAATTCTTGCCTTCCTCACTGTAGCCTGAGAGATGCTGGTGATGTGTCTAACCCCAGTACAACGTTGCACATCTCCACAGAGAAACTTTGTTCTCCCAGCAAAAGCACAAAGATGGTTACACAACTAGGCACACGTCTCAGGAGTTGTCTTTTAAAAATTAATGAGTGTGTTAATGATTGAGTCGGGGGGTGCTGAGGGCTGAGGGGGCAAAGCACTGTAATTGTACTCTTGAGCATCCTGGTAACAACCAACTCCATGCGTGGCACACGGGACACACCGGTCAACAGGACTGGAAATACATACATACATAGCCATGTGTGTCAGCCTCCCCAACCGCGTTTTACCATGCGCTGGTCTGCATATTTGCCGATCATGATCATGCTGCTTAAAGGGCTGGGCTCAAAGCCTCCAAACCTGATGTGCGTTTAAAACCATGATGATGATTTATGTATACCGTTGGCTGTTTAACCTAGAATACACAGACAAATATTGTAAAGAAATGAACAGATCATTCCCTCAAAATGATCTGCCCATCTATTTGTCCGTCCTATATAACACAGACAAATAAATAGCAAAATGGATTGGATTGTAAACATGGATATATTATTCAATTAATATGAACCACTCATGCATTCATCTGTCCTAGATAATATCTTTCAATCCCTTTTATCAAATAGGTGTTTTCTAAATTTGGGAAGTAATCAAATGAATCTTACTCCATTAAGTGCAGATAAAGCTGTGGAACAGCCATGAGGGGAGAATACATCAAATTTCACTTCCCCTCATTTCTGCTGATCCTGGTCCTTTGAGGCCTCTGTCTAGGAGGTTTTCAATCTGAGATCTCAGCCAGTCAAGTGGGATGATTAGTGGGAATGCACAACCCTCTGGCTTTATGCCTAGTACCACATTTAGTACCCACACTAACTGTAATTGCCCTTCCAACCACCAATGCCTCTGCTTTCTGTGTCCTGAGGTGCAGAACTGAAAAGATTCCCAGAGTGAGTCCCTGATTTGAGGTCAAATGTGCAGTAGGTAATGAGTATGTCACCTGACCATATCAGGGCCATTCTACAGGAAAATGGAAACTCAATTGCTAAATCTGTCACTGTACACAAACAACCTCGAAATTATCCTCTCCCTGCATTAGTAACATTTGCAAAGTAGTGTCATAAGTCAAAGAAGGTCTAAATCCTTGCCATAGATCCAAATAATAATTATCCAAAACCATATTAATTGACATCAGTTTCTGCAAGTCTGTGATATCATATTGCAATCTCATTATTAGACCTGAATTTTTAATGTGTGAAAGCTTCCTAATTAATCCCACATACCATTTACCCTCAATGGTCCCTTGTTGCTAGTTTTGCCAATAGCATCACAATATGCAAAAATCTCTTTCTAAGGCCATTGGTCAGAAAACCTGCTCACCAGACTATATAACACACACATTTTGGCTATTCCTACTTTTACTGGGGATCCGAGCACATGTATTAAAGGTAATAATGCATTAGTTTTACATTCAACAGTTGTTCATAATTACTTTATCTTTCTCACTGAATGGATTTACAGATTCATATCATTTTATCATAAATACATCTATTTTAAAAACATGCAGGGGAACTAAAATTAAGCCATAGATAAACATATTGATGTAACACGTTTTGTCACTTATTTCATTAACAATATTGTGAATGTTTAGCATTAATATTAATTAATATTTAGGATCACAATTACTATTAACCTTTATATTAATATTGCAACAGTTGCTTTATTTCTGAAATTACAAAGAAACTGTACATATAAGGGTATCTGTATTATAACAGAAATGAACCTATTTCTTTTTAACTTTTTTGACCTGACCTTTGCTAACATTAATATTAACTAATATGTAGTATCACAATTAGTATTAACCTTACTATTAATATTGCAACAGTTGCTTTATTTCTGATATAATTTTTAAATGAGATTATTTAAATGTAGACCAATTGAAATGTAGTACAAATGAAGTGCATTTTCATTATTGTTTCTTTATTTTGTATCAGAGACTAAAGAATTACAAAATGAACAACATGAACACATATAATTCTGAAATGTGCTAGTATGGTTTTAGGTATTTTGAGGTACCAAATTATGAAGAAATTTACATATAAGAGTATCTATAGTATAATAGGAATGAATCTATTTCTTTTACTTTTTAACCTGATTTTTGCTTTAATGTGTCATTACCCGTAGAATTACTGAAACTGTGCTGGCATACAAGCTATAGTACATCCTAAACTGATATAATAATGTAGTGTAAAATGAACTGTTCAGTACTTGATTTTGCATCATTTGTTGCAAAATAAATATATTATATTTCAATGCAATTAATGTGTCAGAAAGTGAATTCTCTTTTATGGTCATGTTTCTCAACCCTGGTCCTGACAGCTCACCTTCTATATATTTTTTCTGAGCTGAGCCTTGAAATAATTAGCTTAATTAACTTCACTGAGCTGTTAATTATCTTTGATTGATCGAATACCGATGCTTATTTGCCATCTCTACATGACATCTGCTACTAGCTGCTACTAGTTGTTTGAACAAAATGTAATGTTAGAGACATTTGTAGCCACACAGCAAAGTAACCACAGAAGTGATGTGATGTCAAGTTGGAATGAGTCCTCAATTAACTCAGTCAAATCTCAGTAAGAAAAACAATCAATATACACAGTGTCTGTGATCAGGGTCGAGTCATTCCTTCACCATGTCAGGGCACTACCCCAGGTTAGGTTATTAATCCAGAGAAGTGTCCTTGTGGTTAGCCTAGACATTGGGCAAACAGCATCTTATGGTTAATAGCTGCTATGTCCAGGACCCTAAGCAGAGAGCTGAGAGCTGGAACCAGCATCTTGAGATTAATGTCTCTGTAAGTTAATGGTTAATAGAAGCGCTGGTCTACATTTCATTGTTTTTTTCTTGCCTTAACCAATTCCCGTATTTGCTATATTTTTTAAGTAAAAATGTAGATGCAGTATTATATATGTCCATATTTTACTTAAATTATACAATTGAATAGTTTTTTCTTAGAGGTTGATTAATTATGATTTAAATGCATTCACTCATTTCTCTTTTGTCTTCTCTTGAGAAACACAATGGCACAGAATGCCACTCAATACACCAACCTGAGCAATACTCCTGCACCCCTCCTCTCCAGACCTTGGAATGAGCAGGTAGTGCTAGTGCAGGTGTTGGTGGGAATTTTCCTCTATGTGAACTGCCTCATGATATGCACCTTCTTCAAAAAGGAGGCCTTTCGAACCGACACTCGCTACATTTTGTTCGCACAGACATTGATCACAGACTCTGCCCTCATGGTGGTTACAGACGTTGCCCTGGTTTGGAATTACTTCCAGATCACAATTAACTGTATTCCCTGTGTGATATTGTGCACCGTCATGACTTGGCTCACTCTCGGCACACCTCTGACCCTGGTGGCAATGTGCCTGGAACGCTATGTGGCCATCTGCATGCCTCTGAGACACGCCAGCATCTCCACCACTAGAACCAGGCTGCTGGGCCTTGTTCTCATCTGGTGTCTTGCAGGAGTTCCATCCCTCACTATTTTCTTTGCATTTATCTCCTCTGTTCCTCTGAGCATTTTTGCCTCGAATTTCGTCTGCAGTATTGAAATTATGACGATACACAATTGGCAAATACAAATCAGAGTTGGATTATTTCAGTTTTACTTCATACTGATGTTGGTCACCATAGGCTTCACCTATGTTAAAATCACAGCAGCTGCCAGAGGTGCCTCAGAGAACAAGAAATCTGCCTCCAAGGGTCTCAGGACTGTGATTCTTCATACCTTTCAGTTGCTCCTTTGTTTGATGCAACTATTGTCCCCCTACATAGAGATGGCTGTTATGAACATAGATTATATGCTATTTATTAATGTGAGATACTCCAATTTTGTTATATTCTCATTAGCACCACGTTGTCTGAGCCCACTGATTTATGGTTTAAGGGATGAAAAGTTTTTTGTGGTTCTGAGATACTATGCAGTTTTTGGTTTGAACAGTAAAGATTTCTGTTTTTGTAAATTGCATCAAAAGAATCTTAAACATGAAAAAATATCACCTTTGAATGATAAATAAAACAACTGAATAGACTGTTGGTGTACCTCTGTGTGTGTGTGTGTAAGTGTATGTATCCCCTGTATGTTTGCTGTATGTTTGTGTGTGTGTGTGTGTTGCTGTATCCCTGACTGACACACCTCATATCATTTACCAAGACAGAGAAATAATAAAATGTCATTCTGAATGACCAGTTCTCCTTTGTTATATAAATTCATTATATGAATACTTTTTTTTTCATGAGAGTACAGAATATATGGTCATTTTTACCTGTAAGTCTCTTTGGATAAAAGTGTCTGCCAAATTAACAAATGTAAATGTAAATGTAAATATCTTCATTTAAGCATATTATAAACAGTAATATAATAATGAGTAATACACAGATGCAAAAATGTATAAAGGCGGTCTGTGTATCAAACCAATGCTTAAAACTGGAATGCAGTATCTGTTTTAAATGAAGGTATGTTTTAACCTTTGTGATTGTTGTAAATTTTCATGTTCAAAAATGTGAAATGCACAGGTACAAACAATGAAATGATTGTCATTACGATGTTTGTAAGATCAATGACAAATAAATAAACACGAGGTGTTCAATCTCTTTTCTGCCTACGAAAGGCCTTGCCTTCAGATGGTAAGATGAAAAACAACAGAGCCAAGTCATGTCAGAAAACACCGACAAAGCAGGAACACTGGGTAGGTTTGCTTTGGAATAGAGCTTTTACAGTTTGTATGAGGTTACCTCAATCAAATTGTGTCACGTAATTTGACATCATTTTGATACCATTATTTTGAATGACAGAGCCACTTTTGGTGTGAGTAACTTGGCATTTTTGTTCACCGAAAGTATATTTGTGAAGTTATCATGGGTTTTGGTACTGTATGTTATGGGTGAGAATGCCACTCTGCATGTGAATAGAGGTGATGTAACAGCAATGGCGATGGATTTTAAGGATGTTGTTCAGTACACAAATGGTGAATCCGTGCAGATCAAGACAGGAATGTAGTAGGCTAATAACACATAGATTTCTTATACAGAAAAGTTATGCTGCTGTCTAATGATGATATGATTACAATCCTATTTTAATGCACAGTGTTGAGGGCAAGCAAGCACAAAAATGCCATTTGTGACAGACCCTGTAACAGATTGAATATAATTATGCTAATTTAGAATTAAACTAAGATGTAAGAGTTGAACACATTTTGTAGTATTATCAGGTATTAACAGCTGAAGCAAAGGAAGTGGGAGGGGGCCTCTGCACTGATCTGGGCTTTAGTTTTCTGTGTGAATCCAGAGCACAGAAGATGTTAACTTGAGTGTGAGATCTTAATGACCCCTGTGCTGACTTATGATTAGTTTGCCTTGCTTGGATAAGGAACTGTTGTAGTGAGTGAGTTTTTTAATGCCATGTGGCAGAGGGGGACCTGTTTTCACACAATATCACTAAGGAGTGACGCGTATATTGAAAAGTAAAGACCCAAAACGTTATGGGACTCCATATTTCACTCAAGCATTATTTGAAGGACTCTCTGTAATCGGCACAAAGATAGGGGAAAGGAATCAAAGAGAATGGGTCGTTTACAATTCCTGAAGCTCATTTATAAAGCAAGGGCTTATACTTAGAAGAAGTGTTTGCCTTACTGAGGCCTGTTTAATGCCACAGAAACCCACCCTCAGTATCTTCTATTGAAAAAGTAGGGGAACAGCAATCTGAGCCTATTGTACATATATACTCTAATTAGTTGCAGAGTAACATAACAGCAGTGTGGCATAGTGATAAGGAGCAGGGCTCAGAACCAAAAGGTTGCTGGTTCAGTTCCCTGCTAGGGAAGTGCTGTTGTATCCTTGGGCAAGGTACTTAACCCACAATTGCCTCAATAAATATCCAGCTGTATAAATTAATAAAATTGTAGCCTACTCTATGTTAGTTACTCTGGATAAGAGCATATGCGAAATGATAATAATGCAATGTAATGTAACAGGCATGTTCTGGCAATAACAGTCAAAAATTACATTCTTCTGAATTGCTGCCTTCCTCATTGAAGCCTTACAGAGGCTGGTGATATAGTCAACCCCAGCACAATGTTGCACATCTCCACAGAGAAACTTTGTTTTCCCAATAAAAGAGCAATGATGTTGAGGCAATTAGGCACAGCTCCCAGGTGTTGACTTTTTCACAGTAATGAGTATGTTTTTTTACTGGGGATTGTGTGTGTCAGGGGACAGGGCTAAAGGCTGAGGAGGCACACCTTTGTTGAAATGTCCTGGTAATAATTATCTCCATGCATGGGACACAGCACACACCAATCCACAGGACTGGAAAAACACCGTAGCCATGTGCCTCAACCTCCCCACTCGCATTGTTTGCTTATTTGCTGCTCATGAACTGCTTAAAGCGCTGGGCTCAGAACCTCTAAACCTGATGTGCATCTAATACCATGATGATAATTCATGTATACTGTCCGCTATTTTATCTGGAAAACACAGATAATAAATGCTAAAATAATGAAAAGAGAGACACATAGAGAGAGAGAGAGAGAGAGAGAGAGAGAGAGAGAGAGAGAGAGAGAGAGAGAGAGAGAGAGAGAGAGAGAGAGATTATTCCCTCAAAATGAGCCACCCATCTGTTCCTCCATCCTACATAATACTTTGGTTCTCTATTAACAATTAGGTGTTTTCCAAAATGGGGATATAATTCAAAGTGGAGATGTGGATAAAGTGATGGATTGTTGTCTCAAAGTGAACTAGCCATCCACTTGTCAGTCCTAGTTAATATAATCTCTCTTTTAACAAGTAGATGTTTTCCAAACCTGGGACATGATCAAAAATGAATCTTACTCTGTTACATGTAGATAACGCTGTGGAACAGCCATGTTGGGGAGGATGCCTCAAATTTCACTTCCTTCCTCATTTCTGCTGATCCTGGGTCTGCCAGGCCTCTGTCTGGGAGGCCTCCTGTCTGACATGGAGAAGAGGGCCTCTGCACTGATCTGGGCTTTAGTTTCCTGTGTGAATCCAGAACACAGAAGATCCTGATGATCTCTATGCTGACCTGAGATCTCAGCCAGTCAAGTGGGATGATTAGTGGGAACACACAACCCTCTGGCTCATGCCAACCCATTCTGTGTCCTGAGGTGCAGAACTGAAAAGATTCCCAGAGTGGGTATCTGATTTGAGGTCAAATGTACAATGTGCTGTAGGTAATGAGTATGTAGCATAGTGGTTAAGGATCAGGACTTGTAACAAAAAGGCTTCTGGTTCAATTCCCCACTGCTGCTGTACCCCAGGGCAAGGTACTTAACCCACAATTGCCTCAGAAAATATCCAGCTGTATAAATGATTAGCATTGTAAAAACCTGTAACTGATGCCATTCGCTTGAATAAGAGCATCTACTAAAGACCAATAATATAATGTCATGTAATGAGTATGTCACCTGACCATATCAGGGCCATTCTATAGGAAAATGGAAACTCTATTGCTAAATCTGCCATTGTACACAAACAACCTCTAAATTAATCCTCTCCCTGCATTAGTAACATTTGCAAAGTAGTGTCATAAGTCAAAGAAGGCCTAAATCCTTGCCATAGAACCAAATAATAATTATCCAAAACCATATTAACTGACATCAGTTTCTGCAAGTCTGTGAAATCATATTGCAATCTCATTATTAGACCTGAATTTTTAATGTGTGAAAGCTTCTTAATTAATCCCACATACCATTTACCCTCAATGGTCCCTTGTTGCTAGTTTTTCCAACAGCATCACAATATGCAAAAATCTCTTTCTAAGGCCATTGGTCAGAAAACCTGCTCACCAGACTATATAACACACACATTTTGGCTATTCATACTTTTACTGGGGATCCGAGCACATGTATTAAAGGTAATAATGTTTTACATTCAACAGTTGTTCATAATTACTTTATCTCTGTCATTGAATGGATTTACAGATTCATATCATTTTATAAAAAATAAAAATTTAAAAACATGCAGGGGAACTAAAATTAAGCAATAGATAAACACTGTGATGCATTTGGCAGTTATTTCATATTATGTTTATAATATTAATTAATATTTAGTATCACAATTATATTCTTAATATTATGAAGTTGCTTTATTTCTGAAATTATGAAGAAATTGTACATATAAGGGTATCTGTATTATAACAGAAATGAACCAATTTCTTTTTTAACCTGACTTTTGCTAACATTAATATTAATTGAATGTAGTATCACAATTAGTATTAACCTGAATACTAACATTGCAACAGTTGTGTTATTTCTGGTATTTTTATGTAAATGTAGACCAATTGAAATGTAGTACAAATGAAGTGCATTTTCATTATTGTTTCTTTATTTTGTATCAGAGACTATAGAATTACAAGATGAACAACATGAATACATATGATTCTGAAATGTGCTAGTATGCTTTCAGGTATTTTTTTGAAGAAATTTACATATAAGAGTATCTATAGTATAATAGGAATGAATCTATTAAATATAAGAGTATCTATAGTATAATAGGAATAAATCTATTAAATCTATAAATCTAAAGTAACCACAGAAGTGATGTGATGTCAAGTTGAAATAAGTCCTCAATTAACTCATTCAAATCTCAGTAAGAAAAACAATCAATATACACAGTGTCTGTGATCAGGGTTGAGTCATTCCTTCACCATGTCAGGGCACTACCCCAGGTTAGGTTATTAATCCAGAGAAGTGTCCTTGTGGTTAGCCGTGACATTGGGCAAACAGCATCTTCATATGGTTAATAGCTGCTATGTCCAGGACCCTAAGCAGAGAGCTGGGAGCTGGAACCAGCATCTTGAAATTAATGTCAATTAATGTTAATGGTTAATAGAAGCGCTGGTCTACATTTCATTGTTTTTTCTTGCCTTAACCAATTCCCGTATTTGCTATATTTTTTAAGTAAAAATGTAGATGCAGTATAATATATGTCCATATTTTACTTAAATTATACAATTGAATAGTTTTTTCTTAGAGGTTGATTAATTATGATTTAAATGCATTCACTCATTTCTCTTTTGTCTTCTCTCGAGAAACACAATGGCACAGAATGCCACTCAATACACCAACCTGAGCAATACTCCTGCACCCCTCCTCTCCAGACCTTGGAATGAGAAGATAGTGCTGGTGCAGGTGTTGGTGGGAATTTTCCTCTATGTGAACTTTCTCATGATATGCACCTTCTTCAAAAAGGAGGCCTTTCGAACCGACACTCGCTACATTTTGTTTGCACAGACTCTGTTAATGGACTCTGCCCTCATGGTGTTTACGGACGTTGCCCTGGTTTGGAATTACTTCCAGATCACAATTAATTGTATTCCCTGTGTGATATTGTGCACCATCTCTACTTGGCTCACTCTCGGCACACCTCTGATACTGGTGGCAATGTGCCTGGAACGCTATGTGGCCATCTGCATGCCTCTGAGACACGCCAGCATCTCCACCACTAGAACCAGGCTGCTAGGCCTTGTTCTCATCTGGTGTCTTGCAGGAGTTCCATCCCTCACTATTTTCTTTGCATTTATCTCCTCTGTTCCTCTGAGCATTTTTGCCTCGAATTTCGTCTGCAGTGCTGAAATTATGATGATACACAATTGGCAAATACAAATCAGAGCTGGATTATTTCAGTTTTACTTCATACTGATGTTGGTCACCATAGGCTTCACCTATGTTAAAATCACAGCAGCTGCCAGAGGTGCCTCAGAGAACAAGAAATCTGCCTCCAAGGGTCTCAGGACTGTGATTCTTCATACCTTTCAGTTGCTCCTTTGTTTGATGCAACTATTGTCCCCCTACATAGAGATGGCTGTTATGAACATAGATTATATGCTATTTATTAATGTGAGATACTCCAATTTCATTATGTTTGCAATAGTACCACGTTGTCTGAGCCCACTGATTTATGGTTTAAGGGATGAAAAGTTTTTTGTGGTTCTGAGATACTACGCTGTTTTTGGTTTCAATAAAAAAGATTTCTGTTTTTGTAAATTCCATCAAACGAATCTTAAACATGAAAAAATATGGCCTTTGAAAAGTAAATAAAACAACTCAATGGAATGTTAGTGTACCTGTGTGTGTGTGTGTGTGTGTGTGTGTGTGTGTGTGTGTGTGTGTGTGTGTGTGTGTGCATAAATGTATGCATCCCCTCATATGAGGTGATGTATGCTTCACCTCATATCATTTACCAAGATAGAGAAATAATACAATGTTATTATGAATGACCAGTTCTCCTTTGTCATAATATGAATAAATTCATAATATGAAACCAAATAAAATTATTCACGAGTACAAAATGTGTGGTCATTTTACTCCTAATGGGTAATTGCCTGTCTTAATTTAAGCATACAACATTAATACACACATACAAAAATGGACAAAGAAGGTCTCTCTAACAAACCTAATGCTTAAACCTGCAAAATTTATTTTAAATGCAGGTATGTTGCAACCTTTGTGATTTGCTTGATGTTTTCAAAATTCATTTTCAAAAATGTGAAATGTACAGGCACAAACAATAAAAAGATTGTCATGATCTTTGTTTCTTGATCTTTGTAAGATCAATGACAAATAAATAAACATGAGATTGTCAGTCTCTTTTCTTATAAAAGAAATTGTCCTCAGACGGTAAGACAAAAAATGACAGACCCAAGTGGTGTCAGAAAATGGCAACACTGGGTAGGTTTGCTTTGGAAAAAAGTTTTGGCAGCTTGTGTGAAGTCAATCAAATTGTCATTCAAATTGTATCATATAACTTGGCATTGTTTTGATACCATTATTTTGATTGACAAAGCCATTTTTGCAAGGTGTGAGTAACCTGGCATTTTTGTTCACTGAAAGTACATTCGTGAAGTTATCATGGGTTTTGGTACTGTATGTTATGGGTGAGAATGCCACTCTGCATGTGAATAGAGGTGATGTAACAGCAATGGCAATGGATTTTAAGGATGTTGTTCAGTATACAAATGGTGAATCCGTGCAGATCAAGACAGGAATGTAGAAGGCTACTAACATGTAGATTTTCTTATACAGAAAAGCATTATGCTGTTGCCTAAAGATGATATGATGGGGGACTTTTGTTCACTGACATATATACATTAATGGCAAGGACACACTCAGTCCAGCAGTGAACGGTAAAGAAAACACAGCCTTGGACATGGACATGTTGTGGGTCACAGCTTTAGGCAGGACATTTTCTTCTCTTGATGTGGCAGAGGCTTTTTCCGGATTGGTTGTGGACGACGTTATTCCACACAGAGAGCAACCACATCTCAGTTCTCTGCTCTAGCGGTTAGGCTCGTCGACTCCCCTGTGTTGTGTATTCAGTGAGTATTGACAGTTTTCATTATTATTAGCAAACAGTAGATAGGGCTGTGAATTTTTGGCATGACCTGTTACATTACATTATGTCATTTAGCAGACGCCAAGAGTTATCAGCCTTCCACTTGTCATCTGTGTTTACACATGATGTATAATAATAAAGTTACCTTCATTTTACTTACCTGTCCTTTATTTTGTGGTGGGCTGGTTCAGAGTTGTCTGCAAGAGGGGGTGAGGTTGCGGGGTGGCCCACAAAGTGTGATACTACATACCAAGTATTGTCAGCATTGCTCCTGCTTACTTCCTAGTTATCTAGCTGATTTTATCTTTCATCAGCTAGCACAATCACTAACTAACTAGCAGCACAAAGTCCATGTCATTTCCAGACAATGAGGTTCACATTTCACTGTGCTTGCTAACCAGCTGCATATCACTGTATGTGAACAATGCACTGTTCATGCTTGCAAGCTTTTTGCTGCAGTGCCAAGCTTGTAACGTATCTTAATTCTTCCTCTTCTTTTTCCATCCAATTGTCTGCATGTAACCCTTTCTACGGCTTTTAAGCTACACTTACAAAACCTGGTTAATACCGTCATCTAGTATGGGATTGCTTAGACTTTTGGTGTCAAAACCGAAAGTGTTTTTGAAATTATTTACAATTTTACATTGAAAAATTTCTCAGTGACTAACATGGATAGAACTTCCAGAATCTGAACATTCTAACAGATGCAACTGACATCACAATCAGTATGTGGCAGCGCCTACAGATACAGACCATCTCTCGAGTGAAGCTTGTAATTACTAGCTCGTACCATCCTAGGCTTTTCCAATCCAACTTAAACTTTGTCCTCAAACTTTCCTTTCCAGTTACACTGGAACACTCTGAGCTGCGGAAACAACAAAAGAGGAAACCTGGCTTAAAGGAATCACATGATATCAGTGACAGTGAAATCTACATGTACATACACTTGTAGGGGGCATTTGGAGTGCCAGTGAAAGTTCCTCATTCTTGATTGAGAGACTTTCAAAATAAAATGGCAATATCCAATGCTATTTTAACACATTTTTAATGCTTAAATTGTTATTTTAAGTGTTGAGGGCAAGTGAGGAAACAATGGCATTTGTAACAGACCCTGTAAGAGATTGAATATAACTATGCTAACTTAGGATGAAACTTTGATGTCACAGTTGAACACATTTTGTAGTATTATCAGGTATTAACAGCTGAAGCAAAAGAAAATGGGTCCAAGATTCAGTGTGGGAAAGGGCCTCTGCACTGATCTGGGCTTTAGTTTCCTGTGTGAATCCAGAGCACAGAAGATGTTAAGTTGGATGTGAGATCTGAATGACCCCTGTGCTGACCTAGTGTTAATTTGACTTGCTTGGATAAGGAACTGTTGTAGTGAGTGAGTTTTTTAATGCAGACGTGATATTCAATAACAGCTGAAGGTGATACTTTATTTTCCTATAATCTTCCTAAGGGGTAACATGTATAATGAAAAGGCAAAGAACTAAGGACAACTCCTCATGGAACACCATATTTCACTCAAGCATGAATTGAGGGACCCGCTATGATCTGCACAAAGATAAGGGGGATAAAATCAAAGAAAACGGGTCCTTTACAATACCTGAAACTCATTTATAAAGCAATGTTTTACTTTGAAGAACTCTAAGCGTTTGCCTTACTGAGGCCTGTTAAGAGCCACAGAAACCGCAGTATCTTCTAATGAAAATACAAAAAGCAGGGGAACATGAATGTAAACCTGCTGTAGACATGTACTTAATATTGGGAGTCCATATTCACAGGTGGCTTGTAGGGTACCAGTTTTAATCAGGGCACAAAAAGTTAAAGCTGACACTTTTCTGAAAAAAAACATTGCCTTCCTCACTGAGGCCTGACAGATACTGGTGGCATGTGGTAGAGGGTGACCTGTGTTTTCACACAATATCACCAAGGGTAATATGTATATTGAAAAGGAAAGAACCAAGAACCTTATGGGACTCCATATTTCACTCAAGCATGATTTGAGGGACCCTCTAGAATCTGCACAAAGCTATGGTGAAGGAAGCAAACAAAATGAGTCCTTTAAAATACCTGAAACTCATTTATAAAGGTCTTACACTGGATAAATGTTTGCCTTACTGAGGCAGGCTTAAAACTGATACAGAAACCCACCCTTAGTATCTTCTAATGAAAATACAAAAAGTAGGGGAAGATGTATGTGAGCCTATTGTTCACATGTACTTGATCAAAACAGATGGAATTCATGAATTAGTTGTAGAGTAACAGTCTTCTTCTGGCCACAACAGTTAAAGATTACACTCTTCTGAAAAACAAATTGTTGCTTTCCTCTTTAAAGCCTCACAGAGGCCCAGCAGAATGCTGCACATCTCCACAGAGAAACTTTGTTTTCCCAACAAAAGAGCAATGATGTTGAGGCAATTAGGCACACCTCCCAGGTGTTGACTTTTTCACAGTAATGAGTATGTTTTTTTACTGGGGATTGTGTGTGTCAGGGGACAGGGCTAAAGGCTGAGGAGGCACACCTTTGTTGAAATGTCCTGGTAATAATTATCTCCATGCATGGGACACAGCACACACCAATCCACAGGACTGGAAAAACACCGTAGCCATGTGCCTCAACCTCCCCACTCGCGTTTAACCACGCGCTGGTTTGCTTATTTGCCGCTCATGAACTGCTTAAAGGGCTGGGCCCACAGCCTCTAAACCAGATGTGCATCTAATACCATGATGATAATTCATGTATACTGTCCGCTATTTTATCTGGAAAACACAGATAATAAATACTAAAATAATGAAAAGAGAGACACATAGAGAGAGAGAGAGAGAGAGAGAGAGAGAGAGAGAGAGAGAGATTATTCCCTCAAAATGAGCCACCCATCTGTTCCTCCATCCTACATAATACTTTGGTTCTCTATTAACAATTAGGTGTTTTCCAAAATGGGGATATTATCAAAGTGGAGATGTAGATAAAGTGGTGGATTGTTGCCTCAAAGTGAACTAGCCATCCATTTGTCAGTCCTAGTTAATATAATCTCTCTTTTAACAAGTAGATGTTTTCCAAACCTGGGACATGATCAAAAATGAATCTTACTCTGTTACACGTAGATAACGCTGTGGA
The DNA here is from genome assembly GCA_019176425.1 of Megalops atlanticus. Lineage (NCBI taxonomy): Eukaryota > Metazoa > Chordata > Actinopteri > Elopiformes > Megalopidae > Megalops > Megalops atlanticus. The sequence continues at coordinate 32,881,394 of CM032883.1, read as the reverse complement.
ACAGCCATGTTGGGGAGGATGCCTCAAATTTCACTTCCTTCCTCATTTCTGCTGATCCTGGGTCTGCCAGGCCTCTGTCTGGGAGGCCTCCTATCTGACATGGAGAAGAGGGCCTCTGCACTGATCTGGGCTTTAGTCTCCTGTGTGAATCCAGAACACAGAAGATCCAGTGGGATGATTAGTGGGAACACACAACCCTCTGTGTCCTGAGGTGCAGAACTGAAAAGATTCCCAGAGTGGGTATCTGATTTGAGGTCAAATGTACAATGTGCTGTAGGTAATGAGTATGTAGCATAGTGGTTAAGGATCAGGACTTGTAACCAAAAGGCTTCTGGTTCAATTCCCCACTGCTGCTGTACCCTAGGGCAAGGTACTTAACCCACAATTGCCTCAGAAAATATCCAGCTGTATAAATGATTAGCATTGTAAAAACATGTAACTGATGCCATTCGCTTGGATAAGAGCATCTACTAAAGGCCAATCATATAATGTCATGTAATGAGTATGTCACCTGACCATATCAGGGCCATTCTATAGGAAAATGGAAACTCTATTGCTAAATCTGTCATTGTACACAAACAACCTCTAAATTATCCTCTCCCTGCATTAGTAACATTTGCAAGGTAGTGTCATAAGTCAAAGAAGGCCTAAATCCTTGCCATATATCCAAATAATAATTATCCAAAACCATATTAATTGACATCAGTTTCTGCAAGTCTGTGATATCATATTGCAATCTCATTATTAGACCTGAATTTTTAATGTGTGAAAGCTTCTTAATTAATCCCACATACCATTTACCCTCAATGGTCCCTTGTTGCTAGTTTTGCCAACAGCATCACAATATGCAAAAATCTCTTTCTAAGGCCATTGGTCAGAAAACCTGCTCACCAGACTATATAACACACACATTTTGGCTATTCATACTTTTACTGGGGATCCGAGCACATGTATTAAAGGTAATAATGTTTTACATTCAACAGTTGTTCATAATTACTTTATCTCTGTCATTGAATGGATTTACAGATTCATATCATTTCATAAAAAATAAAAATGTAAAAACATGCAGGGGAACTAAAATTAAGCAATAGATAAACACTGTGATGCATTTTGGCACTTATTTCATTAACAATATTGTGAATGTTTAGCATTAATATTAATTAATATTTAGTATCACAATTACTATTAACCTTAATATTAATATTGCAACAGTTGCTTTATTTCTGAAATTATGAAGACATTGTACATATAAAGGTATCTGTATTATAACAGAAATGAACCAATTTCTTTTTTAACCTGACTTTTGCTAACATTAATATTACTTGATGTGTAGTATCACAATTAGTATTAACCTGAATACTAACATTGCAACAGTTGTGTTATTTCTGGTATTTTTATTTAAATGTAGACCAATTGAAATGTAGTACAAATGAAGTGCATTTTCATTATTGTTTCTTTATTTTGTATCAGAGACTAAAGAATTACAAGATGAACAACATGAATACATATGATTCTGAAATGTGCTAGTATGCTTTCAGGTATTTTGTAGTACCAAATTATGAAGAAATTTACATATAAGAGTATCTATAGTAATATCAATGGGGAGGAGGTGGAAAGGGTGGGCTCCATGAAATTCCTAGGAACACACATTACCGCAGACTTAACTTGGACATTGAACACTACCAGCCTGGTGAAGAGAGCCCAGCAGAGGCTCTTCTTCCTTAGGAAGTTAAAACAGGCTGGTCTACCCCCTCAAATGCTCACAAACTTTTACAGATGTACAATAGAGAGCATCCTCTGCCAGTGCTGCACTGTGTGGTACGCAAGCTGCCCAGCGGAGAACAGATGGGACTTGTCCCGGGTGGTCAAGTCGGCTCAGCAGATTGTGGGAGCTGCACTCCCAGACCTGGACTCAATATACACAGACCGCCTGCAGAGGAAGGCGAGATCAATCTGCATAGATGAAACCCACCCGGGACAGTCTCCTCAGCCTCTATTCCCCCCACACACACACACACACACGCACGCACATACGCACGCACACACACCTAACCAGCACTGACAAGATATAATGATAACTGGAATAAATACCTCCTCCATCTGTGCAATATTTGAAACTACTGCTGCTGTCTATCACTACCCTTTTTATTTTATTTATTATCTCTGTACTTTAGCTGTCTGTGCATTTATCTCATTTATTTATTGTTTTATACAGTTTTGTCTTGTGTTGTGTTGTTTTTTTTTTTTTAATTCTCGTGTTTTAGCTGCTTTATGAGTGAGTCCCAAACCAAATTTCATTGTAGAACTACAATGACAAGAAAGATTCCTTGATCCTTGATCCTTGATAATAGGAATAAATCTATTTATTTTACTTTTTAACCTGATTTTTGCTTTAATGTGTCATATACCCATAGAATTACTGAAACTGTGCTGGCATACAAGCTATAATACATCCTAAACTGATATAATAATGTAGTGTAAAATGAACTGTTCAGTACTTGATTTTGCATCATTTGTTGCAAAATAAATATATTATATTTCAATGCAATTAATGTGTCAGAAAGTGAATTCTCTTTTACGGTCATGTTTCTCAACCCTGGTCCTGACAGCTCACCTTCTATGTATTTTTTCTTTCCAGCTGAGCCTTGAAATAATTAGCCCAATTAGCTTTACTGAGCTGTTAATTACCTTTGATTGATCGAATACCGATGCTTATTTGCCATCTCTACATGACATCTGCTACGAGCTGCTACTAGTTGTTTGAACAAAATGTAATGTTAGAGACATTTGTAGCCACACAGCAAAGTAACCACAGAAGTGATGTGATGTCAAGTTGGAATAAGTCCTCAATTAACTCAAATCTCAGTAAGAAAAACAATCAATATACACAGTGTCTGTGATCAGGGTTGAGTCATTCCCTCACCATGTCAGGGCACTACCCCAAGTTAAGACATTAAGCATCATTGTGGTTAGCCTAGACATTGGGCAAACAGCATCTTCATATGGTTAATAGCTGCTATGTCCAGGACCCTAAGCAGAGAGCACCTTGAGATTAATGTCAATTAATTTTAATGGTTAATAGAAGTACTGGTCTACATTTCATTTTTTTTTCTTGCCTTAACCAATTCCCGTATTTGCTATATTTTTTAAGTAAAATGTAGATGCAGTATTATAGATGTCCATATTTTACTTAAATTATACAATTGAATAGTTTTTTCTGAGAGGTTGATTAATTATGATTTAAATGCATTCACTCATTTCTCTTTTATCTTCTCTCAAGAAACACAATGGCACAGAATGCCACTCAATACACCAACCTGAGCAATACTCCTGCACCCCCACTTCACATACCTTGGAATGAGCAGGTAGTGCTGGTGCAGATGCTGGTGGGAATTTTCCTCTATGTGAACTGCCTCATGATATGCACCTTCTTCAAAAAGGAGGCCTTTCGAACTGACACTCGCTACATTTTGTTTGCACAGACTCTGTTAATGGACTCTGCCCTCATGGTGTTTACGGACGTTGCCCTGATTTGGAATTACTTTCAGATAACAGTGAACTGTATTCCCTGTGTGATATTATGCACCATCATGGCCTTGCTCACTCTCGGCACACCTCTGACCCTGGTGGCAATGTGCCTGGAACGCTATGTGGCCATCTGCATGCCTCTGAGACACGCCAGCATCTCCACCACCAGAACCAGGCTGCTAGGCCTTGTCCTCATCTGGTGTCTCGCAGGAGTTCCTCCTCTCACTGTTTTCTTTATGTTTGTCTCCTCTGCTCCTCTCAGCATTTTTGCCTCAGACTTTGTCTGCAGTGTGGAAATTATGATCATACACAACTGGCAAATACAAATCAGAGCTGCATTGTTTCAATTTTACTTCATAGTGATGTTGGTCACCATAGGCTTCACCTATGTTAAAATCATGGCAGCTGCCAGAGGTGCCTCAGACAACAAGAAATCTGCCTCCAAGGGTCTCAGGACTGTGATTCTTCATACCTTTCAGTTGTTCCTCTGTTTGATTCAGCTGTTGTGCCCTTACGTAGAGATGGCTGTTATGAACATAGATTATATGCTATTTATTAATGTGAGATACTCCAATTTTGTTATATTCTCATTAGCACCACGTTGTCTGAGCCCACTGATTTATGGTTTAAGGGATGAAAAGTTTTTTGTGGTTCTGAGATACTATGCAGTTTTTGGTTTGAACAGTAAAGATTTCTGTTTTTGTAAATTGCATCAAAAGAATCTTAAACATGAAAAAATATCACCTTTGAATGGTAAATAAAACAACTGAATAGAATGTTAGTGTAGCTCTGTGTGTGTGTGTGTGTGTGTGTGTGTGTGTGTGTAAGTGTATGTATCCCCTGTATGTTTGCTGTATGTGTGTCTGTGTGTGTTTTTGTATCCCTGACTGACACACCTCATATCATTTACCAAGACAGAGAAATAATAAGATGTCATTCTGAATGACCAGATCTCCTTTGTTATATAAATTCATTATATGAATACTTTCTTTTCATGAGAGTACAGAATATATGCTCATTTTTACCTGTAAGTCTCTTTGGATAAAAGTGTCTGCCAAATTAACAAATGTAAATGTAAATGTAAATATCTTCATTTAAGCATATTATAAACAGTAATATAATAATGAGCAATACACAGATGCAAAAATGCATAAAGGCGGTCTGTGTATCAAACCAATGATTAAAACTGGAATGCAGTATCTGTTTTAAATGAAGGTATGTTTTAACCTTTGTGATTGTTGTAAATTTTCATGTTCAAAAATGTGAAATGCACAGGTACAAACAATGAAATGATTGTCATTACAATGTTTGTAAAATCAATGACAAATAAATAAACACGCGGTGTTCAATCTCTTTTCTGCCTACGAAAGGCCTTGTCTTCAGATGGTAAGATGAAAAACAACAGAGCCAAGTCATGTCAGAAAACACCGACAAAGCAGGAACACTGGGTAGGTTTGCTTTGGAATAGAGCTTTTACAGTTTGTATGAGGTTACCTCAATCAAATTGTGTCACGTAATTTGACATCATTTTGATACCATTATTTTGAATGACAGAGCCACTTTTGGTGTGAGTAACTTGGCATTTTTGTTCACCGAAAGTATATTTGTGAAGTTATCATGGGTTTTGGTACTGTATGTTATGAGTGAGAATGCCACTCTGCATGTGAATAGAGGTGATGTAACAGCAATGGCGATGGATTTTAAGGATGTTGTTCAGTATACAAATGGTGAATCCGTGCAGATCAAGACAGGAATGTAGTAGGCTAATAACACGTAGATTTCTTATACAGAAAAGTTATGCTGCTGTCTAACGATGATATGATTACAATCCTATTTTAATGCACAGTGTTGAGGGCAAGCAAGCACAAAAATGCCATTTGTGACAGACCCTGTAACAGATTGAATATAATTATGCTAATTTAGAATTAAACTAAGATGTAAGAGTTGAACACATTTTGTAGTATTATCAGGTATTAACAGCTGAAGCAAAGGAAGTGGGAGGGGGCCTCTGCACTGATCTGGGCTTTAGTTTTCTGTGTGAATCCAGAGCACAGAAGATGTTAACTTGAGTGTGAGATCTTAATGACCCCTATGCTGACTTATGATTAGTTTGCCTTGCTTGGATAAGGAACTGTTGTAGTGAGTGAGTTTTTTAATGCCATGTGGCAGAGGGGGACCTGTTTTCACACAATATCACTAAGGAGTGACGCGTATATTGAAAAGTAAAGACCCAAAACGTTATGGGACTCCATATTTCACTCAAGCATTATTTGAAGGACTCTCTGTAATCTGCACAAAGATAGGGGAAAGGAATCAAAGAGAATGGGTCGTTTACAATTCCTGAAGCTCATTTATAAAGCAAGGGCTTATACTTAGAAGAAGTGTTTGCCTTACTGAGGCCTGTTTAACCCACCCTCAGTATCTTCTATTGAAAAAGTAGCAGAACAGCAATCTGAGCCTATTGTACAAATATACTCTATCAAAACAGATGGGACATTAGTTGCAGAGTAACATAACAGCAGTGTGGCATAGTGATAAGGAGCAGGGCTCAGAACCAAATAAATAAAATTGTAGCCTACTCTGTGTTAGTTACTCTGGATAAGAGCATATGCGAAATGATAATAATGCAATGTAATGTAACAGGCATGTTCTGGCAATAACAGTCAAAAATTACACTCTTCTGAATTGCTGCCTTCCTCATTGAAGCCTTACAGAGGCTGGTGATATAGTCAACCCCAGCACAATGTTTCACATCTCCACAGAGAAACTTTGTTTTCCCAATAAAAGAGCAATGATGTTGAGGCAATTAGGCACAGCTCCCAGGTGTTGACTTTTTCACAGTAATGAGTATGTTTTTTTACTGGGGATTGTGTGTGTCAGGGGACAGGGCTAAAGGAGGAGGAGGAGGAGGAGGAGGCACACCTTTGTTGAAATGTCCTGGTAATAATTATCTCCATGCATGGGACACAGCACACACCAATCCACAGGACTGGAAAAACACCGTAGCCATGTGCCTCAACCTCCCCACTCGCATTGTTTGTTTATTTGCCGCTCATGAACTGCTTAAAGCGCTGGGCTCAGAACCTCTAAACCTGATGTGCATTGTATACCATGATGATAATTCATGTATGCTGTCCACTGTTTTATGTGGAAAATACAGATGATAAGAGAATAAATACCAAAACAGTGTAAAAAAAGAGAGAGAGATTAGTCCTGCAAAATGAAATACCCACTTAGTTAATGCCATTATCTCTCTTTTAACCCTTTCGCATGTAACTTATGTTATGCTATGTAGCGCGCGTGTTATATTACATGGTTCGTTGTGTTTTCATTAGTGTCATTAAGCTTCTCATAGTTTTCACCGCCACATTTGGTATATTTTTTAACGTTAAATTGCTGTTTCCTCCAAGCTAACATTAGCTGGAATTTTTCCAATCTAGTGTTCTAATCGCACCAGTTTTACCATACGTGCTAAACGGCTAATCACACCAGTGTGACCTTAAGCGTGAAAGGGTTAACAAGTAGGTGTTTTTCAAACCAGGGATGTAATCAAACATGAATCTTATGCCGTACATGTAGATAAATCTGAAATTTGACATATTTTTTAGCCCAGATGGCTATGGAATATGTCAGATTTGATTTACCCCCTCATTTCTGCTGATCCTGGATCTGCCAGGCCTCTGTCTGGGAGGCCTTCTATCTGACATGGAGAAGAGGGCCTCTGCACTGATCTGGGCTTTAGTTTCCAGAGCACAGAAAATGTTAAGTTTGACATGAGATCTTGATGATCTCTATGCTGACCTATGGTTAATTTGTCTTGCTTGGGTATGGAACTGTTGTAGTGGGTGAATTTTTTTTATTTTTTGATGCAAACAGCATTTTCCCCCCAAACCTTAGTGTCTCATAATCAAAAATGAATCTTACTCTGTTACATGTAGGTAAAGCTGTGGAACAGCCATATACATCAAATATACATCAAATTTCATCTCTCCCTCATTTCCGCTGACCCTGGGCCTTTGTGGTCTCTGTTCAGGAGGTTTTCTATCTGAGATCTCAGCCAGTCAAGTGGGATGATCAGTGGCAACACGCCACCCTCTGGCTCTATGTCTAGTACCCATACTCTGTAACTCCTGTAACTATCCTGACAACAACCATCCCCTCCCCCTGCCTAAATAAAAACCCCTCTGTCCTGAAGTAGTGAAATATAAAGATTCCCTGAGTGGGTATCTGATTTAAAGTCAAATGTTAAATGTACTGTAAGTAATGAATATGCTACCTGGCATTGATCAGGGCCATTCTCCAGGAAAATGGACACTGTACAGCTAAAGCTATCGTCACACATCTACAACCTCTAAGTCTACCTCTCCCTGTATTAGTAACGTTTGCAAAGATATTGCATAAGTCAAAGAAAGCCTAATCCCTTGCAACAGATCCAAATAATAACTATCCAAAACCCTATTAATGGACTTCAGTTTTTGAAAGGCTATGATATCATATTGTAATCATGATTAGACCCAAATACATGTTTGAAAGCTTCTTAATTAGTCCCATATAGCAAACATGTACCCTCAACGGGCCATGGTTACTGGTTTTGTCAACAACATGACAATAAGCAAAATATATCCCTCTAAGGCCATTGGGCAGAAAACCTGCTCAACAGACTATATAACACAGAGCTTTTGGTTATTCATGCTTTTACTGAGGATCTGAGAACATATGTCAAAGGTAAAAACGTATTAGTTTCACAGTTGTTAATAATCACTTTATCTTTCTTATTGAATGTATTTACCAATTTATATTACATAAAAATGTAATTGATAAGCATTTTAATGTAATGCATTTACTGGCAGTTATTTCATTAAGGTTGTAGCAAATGTGTAGTATTAATATTTAGTATCACTATTAGCATTAAGCTAAATATTAACATTGCAACATTTGCTTTATTTCTGATGATATGTATAAATTTGACTATTTAAATGTAGACCTATTTAAATGCAGTAGAAATGAAATGCATTATCATTATTCATTCTTTATCGTGCATCACAGACCAAAGAGTTACAAGATGAAGAATATGAATATATATATGATTCTGAAATGTGCTATTGCACATTTTTAAGTAATACCCATACCAAATTATGAAGACATTTACAAATAAGGGTAAGTGTACTATGATAAGAATGTATCTATTTTTTCTCTCTTTTTTTAAAACTAATTTTTGTTATAATGTATAATACACCCATAGAATCAATTAATCATTTCTGTTGAGCTGCCTTGAATTAATTAGCCTTGATTGAGTTGAACACTGACCTTTATTTGGTATTTCTTCATGAAGTTAGCTGTTACTTTTTTCAAACAAAATATAATGTCATTGTAATGCTGCACTCAAATAACAAGCTAACCACAGAATTAGTGTGATGGAAAGTTATTTCAGATTGAGACGTGTCTTCAATTTACTCCTCAATCAATTCGCAATAGGATCAAAAATTAGCATACACTTGGTGTCTATGATCAGCATTAAGATACGCTGCTAAAATGGAATTTGGAATTTTATTAATCAGGACGTTTTTCTTTAATTAGTTTTCAAAGCAAACTGTACACACAGTTTTATGCACGGTATTAAACTGTTATGGGTGAGAACAGAGATGATTGTTCTTTTTTACTGTTTTTATATGTTGCTCAGTTTTCTGTATTTAAAATTATTCTTTATTTTTTTTTATTCTTTTTTCCTGAGCCTGCAGCAGCATGAGCCATGGTTCAGAACAGCAGCAGTGAGGAGCTGATTCTCAGGACTGCTGACCACACGAATGTGACACTGAAGATGGCCACAGTCCAGGTGCTGGTGTGGCTCTTCATCTACATTGACGGCATCATGCTCACCGCGTTCTTCAGCAAGCAGGCTTTCCGCGTCAACATGCGCTACGTCCTGTTCGCCCACACCCTGCTGTCAGACTCCATCTTCCTGCTGCTCTCAGACCTTATGGTGCTGCTGTCCTACTTCTACGTGCTGCCGCCCGTGGGTCTGTGTGTCTTGCTCTGCATCGTCATGGAGATTGTTACCAACTGCACACCACTGACCATCACCGCCATGTGCCTGGAGCGCTATGTGGCCATCTGCATGCCACTGAGACATGCCGACATCTCCACGCCTAGCAGGACTATTGTTGTTATCATCATCATCTCGGCCTTCAGCTCCCTCAACCCCTTTATTGACCTCTTCATTCTCATCTCTACAGCCCCGGCAGGTTACTTTTCAGAGCCGAACTTCTGCCACTACGAGATCATGCTGCTCGCCAAGTGGCATCGCCACATGCGGGCCATCAACTATCAGGTGGACTTCGCAGTGATTGTGGTCATCATTCTGTTCTGTTATGTGAAAATCATGCAGGCGGCTAAGGCTGCATCTGGAGATAACAGGGAATCTGCATCAAAGGGACGACGCACGCTCCTGCTCCATTCACTGCAGCTCTTCCTCTGCATGATTGACATTCTGTGCCCCTACATCGAGACTTTCGTGCTGGAGAACAGTCCGCAGAACTACCTGACCGTCCGATTCTTCAATTACACTGTTTTCACCATCATCTCAAGGGCCTTGAGTCCACTCATCTATGGTCTCAGGGATCAAAAGTTTTTTATTGTCCTGATATATTATGCCAGTTGCAAAATGAATCGTGTCTCTGCTAAAACTTAATAGTTCAAAGACTCAGCTGTGAGGAACAGGTGCCAGCAAAGCTTAAAGCAGTAATGGATTCTGCATGGTTCGCTGGGCACACGCACTTGGAATCATGAAATGGGAGAATTAGCTGTATTGGTGTATTTTGAAGTGAGGTGATGTCAATAAAATGTTTCCGAAATTATAAAATGCTGCCCTCTGCTGTAATCTGTGCAGCTTTAGGTACACACTGCACAAATGATCATGTGTGTGCACAATCGTGAAGCCCCTGCTGTCCAAGATCCTAAAGGCATCTCAGACTTTGAGAGATTGCTAAATTGTCATCAGTAATGCATCAATCCTTCATTCAGCTTTGTCTCTCCTGTAGTACACTGTGGGAGTTGTAGTTATGTTAAACTGACCTTAGTTATCGGTTTTAAATGATTTTTTTGGAGTAGTGCATGGACCTTGTTTCAGCAGTTCATGTGTACGTGTGAGAGGTATTGCAGTGAGCTGCCCTTCATGTTCAATTGGTGGTTTCAAATATAGGATGGAAAGGGGGCAATACTTTATTGCCTGTGTTTGCCTTTTATAATAGAACACAGTCATATTTCCACACTTTGATTAAACCTGGTTTTTCATATAATATTTAGAACAGACATGTTTAATGAGCAGAAACTCTTCAAACCTTACCAATTTCAATACTTTCTATACTGTTTAGTTAAAAATTTAGATACACATTTTATTTGAACTAGAGAACTGCACAGTTTTTCTTTAAGAAGTGGATTAATTATGATTTAAATGCATTCACTCTTTTCTCTTCTGTCTTCTCTCAAGAAACACAATGGCTCAAACTATCCCTCAATACACCAACATGAGCAATATTCCTGCACCCCTCCTGTCCAGATCTTGGAATGAGAAGATGGTGCTGATGCAGGTATTAGTGGGAATTTCCCCCTATGTGAACTGCCTCATGATATGCACCTTCATCAGAAAGGAGGCCTTTTGAACCGACACTCGCTACATTTTGTTTGCACAGACACTGATCGTGGACTCTGCCCTCATGGTGGTTACAGACTTGGCTCTGGTTGGGAGTTACTTCCAGATCTCAGTTCCCTGTATTCCCTGTGTGATATTGTGCACCATCATGGCTTGGCTCACTCTCGGCACACCTCTGACCCTGGTGGCAATGTGCCTGGAACGCTATGTGGCCATCTGCATGCCTCTGAGACACGCCAGCATCTCCACCACTAGAACCAGGCTGCTAGGCCTTGTCCTCATCTGGTGTCTTGCAGGCATGCCTGCTTTGATCTTCTTTCTTATATTTGCTTCCTCTGTTCCTCTCAAATTTTTTTCCTCATACCTGATCTGCAGTTTGGAGATCATGATCATACACAATTGGCAGGCACAATTCAGAGCTGTATTATTTCAATTTTACTTTTTGATCATGTCTGCTACCATAGGCTTCACCTATGTTAAAATCATGGCAGCTGCCAGAGGTGCATCAAGCAACAGGAAATCTGCCTCCAAGGGTCTCAGGACTGTGGTTCTTCATGCCTTTCAGTTGATCCTCTGTTTGATTCAACTGTTGAGCCCTTACATAGAGATGGCTGTTATGAAGATTGACTATATGCTGTTTATTAATGTTAAATATTCCAATTTCATTACATTTGTATTAGCACCACATTGTCTGAGCCCACTGATATATGGATTAAGGGATGAAAAGTTTTTTTGGTTTTGAGATATTATGCAGTTTTTGGTCTGAATAAAAAAAGCTTCTGTTTTTGCAAACGTTGTCCATATCATCTTAAGCATGGAAAAACCTGGCCCTTGAATGGTAAATAAAAACAAATGAGTGAGTGAACTCTGGATGAGGTGATCTAAACATGTGTATATGTTTGAGTTTGTATATCTATGTTCGTCTGTGCGAGTGTGTTTGTATTCTGTATGTCTGCATGTTGTGTGTGTGCGCGCGCAAGCATATGTGTGTGCGTGTGTGTGTGTGTGTTGCTGTATCCCCAAGCCTGGGTTTTCAGTCCTCCCTTAAGCATAGTCTTCTCTGGCCCCCTCTCGTACCCATTTTAATGCTGACACAGCTCACATGTAAAACTCATCATAACATGCTCTAATGGTGTGATGTACCATGAAAGAAACTTTTTAAACTTTTTAACTAGCAGATTTTCTTCCCTGTATCTTGCACTATTACATAAATGCATACTCTGAATTAAGAAAATTCAGTGGATGCAGAATAAATGGTCAGGTCACACCCAACAGGTATTTGCCTCCTTATTGAAGCATGTGATAATAATACACTCTGTGAGATAAAATGCAGATCTTTCTAACGGACGTAATGCTTAGATTTGAAATCTGGCATCTGTTTGAAATGTTGAAACCTTCTTGACTTGCTTAAGTTTTGAATATTCTTTTTTAAAAATGTGATATGCACAGTCATGAAAAATACAATGATTGTCGTTATGATCTTTGTGTTTCGATTTTCTTTACTACAAAGCCAAATAAATAAACCTAAGGTGGTCAGTCTCTACATTATTTGTGATCAACACTAACCTACAGTTAACTGACTCTATTAACTAACTTGACTCTGTTGCACCCCATAAGATGAAAAAAGCAAGTATAAAACACTGTCCCTTGGTATACTGATGACAAACATTCCCTTTGTAAATGGCGCTCAACAAATCTAGAGGTATTCTTTCTGGCATGGAAAAGTAGTCTTTTACAGTACCAATATGCACTTTTATTAGCCCTGTGAAAGAGAGCCTTTAGCTGTCCACTATTAAACTGAATGTTAATTGTTACTTTGTGTTAATAGTTAACATGTTAAATCAACAGCCCTTTGTCTCCAATCCAATCCAAACCTACCAATAGCAGATCACATTTCATCAATTGCATCCAAATCCATCAAATGTTAATTGTGTAACTGTTTGTCACTGCAGTTATCTGTGTGCATGAGAAGCCAGCCACTGGTTAATGGGCCACACCTGCCTAATCAGAGGCACATTAAATACAGGTGTGTGCATACTGCTAGGAGACTTCTGTGAGCAGCTTGTGGCAAAGGCTGAGTTTCTTTGCTTTAAAAATTATTATTATTATTATTTTTCAGTTAGTTAATTCTGTTGTTTGGTGAGAAGTGTCGGCAAGCTTCCTCACAAGCCCAGTTGTACTTTTCAAATGAAATTGAAATCTAAATAATCTACCTGTTCATTTGATCCAATTCCATTCAAACTACTGAAAAATCTTTGTCATTTATTACTCCAGTAATTTCTGGGAGTCCCTTCAGTCAGGTTTTAGACCTGGTCACTGCACAGAGACAGCTCTCATTAAGGTTGTTATAACCTACTCCTGTCATCTGACCTTAACTGTCTCTTCATATTAATGCTTCTTGACCTGGGTGCTGTCTTCTACACCAGTGTTTCTCAACCCTGCTCCTTGCGGCACCCTGTCCTGCATATCTTCTGTCTATCCTTGCTCTACCTACCCGACTGAACTCATCAGTGGCACATTTTATTAGTTGAGCACACCTGATTTAATCAAGCGGCAAGGATAGATAGAAGATATGCAGGACAGGGTGCCATGAGGAGCAGGGTTGAGAAACACTGTTCTACACAATAAATCACCAGATCCTTTGAACAAACTTGAAGCATCATTGGTCTAAAGGGAAGCGTGCTGTCCTGGTTGAAGACATACCTATCTCACAGATTCCAGCACATGCAACACAATGGTAGCTCTTTGATTTATAAAGTTAATAAATAAGCCACAATAGTATTTATAAGAGAGGTCCTTGGGCCCTTCCTTTTCTCACTTAATTTGTTGCCACTATTGCGGGGGAGATGAGGTGGATGCAGTAATCAGCCTTTATTCTGCACAATGGGACATACAACCACACCAGGGTCAACATAAATGACTGAGCGTTGTCCGATTAGACGGAATTTTACACAGCATATATCAGACGCTATACTGTAGGATATTCACACGCACCATGACTGCACAGTATGTGGGTTGCCGATAACATACCACATGCATGTAAGTCCACATTATTTTTGTTTTCTTGAAAACAAGAACCAATATAACATAAAAAATATAATGTAACACGTTACAGGCGATTAGCTACCACATGCTAATTTGCTGGTGTGTAACCGAACCACGTGGCTTTTAGCAACATCCTAGCATACTAATTTGCCAAAAAAAAAAAAAAATGCACAATGGGACATACAACCACACTGGGGGGTCGACATAAATGATTGAGTGTTGTCCAGTTAGCTGGAATTTTCTTAAATTGAATGAAACAAAAGGTTTAACATTAGCAACCTAGCCGCATGCATGTACTAGCCGCAGGCGAACTAAAGGTGATATTACACAAAATAATGTCTCCTCATTGTAACGTGCCACACATTGCCAGCAAAAAGGGGATAATAACAACTGAAATCACTTTAAACAGGTAAATTAAACAAAGAAAGCACTGGATGTCTTACTTACAGCACATAGCCTATCGGACACTCTGCTGTAGGATATCAACAATTCGATTTTATGCATAGAAAATAAAAGCCTCAAATTATATACAATCAAAAGAAGTTTTGGCCAAATTTAAGCAGGAATTTAACCCTAACTACTTACACCGCTACATATATATCTTGTCTTTGATGGCTGTTTGGATAAACAGCGTCTGCATTGCTAGCCTAACCTCATGATTAGCCTAGCCGCTATTGTTATTACTTATAGCTTGAACGTTACTTAATACTGTGTTCCTTCTGAGTGACTTGGTTACTTTACACCTTATGCATTTATATGTATAGCTAATGTGCTATAGAGGCATTCGCTATATTTTTCTACATAAGGCTATTCATATGCTGCAGCAGCCATGTTGTAGCTATGACAACCGCATAGCTATTAGCCAGCTAGCGGTGTGCTGTAACCGCACAAAAGTTTCTTATATTTTTCTGTCTTTATCTTTTAGGTTCACTCCTATTCACTCTGTACATGAGTGCACTGCTCAATAAAGCACTGGAGCTTGGAAGCTATATCCTGACTCCCATGCATTCTTTTGAATGGAGGTTGGCTTGCTGTTAAATTCTGTAAAGACACACAAGGACAACAGTACAAACTTATGTTTTTGCTGATGACACACAGCTGTGTGTTAGTGTTGCCATGCGAACACCTCCAGATCTCTAGACTGAAAGTGTGTCTTAAAGACATCAGGCTTTGGATGACAAACATACTGCTTCTAAATTCAGGCAAAACCAACATGATAGACCCAGGCCTAAAAAACTCATTGTACTATGGTGAATTTTGTCCCCAAAATAAATCCCTTGTAACTTGTCCAAAATTCTGCCCCCAAAAAATCTCAAGAACAAAAAAATGTGACCCTATTATTCCAGTTCTAGCACCACTTCACTGGTTACCAGTTAAATATCTATTTGAAGTTACTGTTCCATACTTGCAGGCCTTAAAATGGACCCATGCCCCACTTACCTGCAGGACCTATCAATGTCTTATAACCCACCTAGATTACAATTGTGACAAGGAGCAGGGTGAACTCAAATGCAGAGATGACTCAAAACACAGGAGATCAGGTTAGAAATAAAGTTACCTTTACTGAAGCCTTGCAAAATACAAACAGGATTGGGCAAGAGTTCAAACACACACACACACACACACACACACACACACACACACACACACACACACACACACACACACACACACACACACAGAGAACACTGACTAACTAAATGAGATATAGAAAACACAGGAAATTATGTGGCCGTCTGGTGTCCAACGTAGGATGCAGTTGCTACATTTTTGACAACTTTGTTCACAAGAGGCTGGCTTGCTGCTGGTAACAAAAATATAACAAAACTAAATTAAGTGGTTGAGCCTTTTCACACAGAGCTCCTCCTATAACTTATTGCACCCAAAGTGACCGGTCATCCCATTCTTACCACTATCTTCTCTCCCGCCCCTTCTCTCTCTCCGCCTATCTAATCAACATGTTCTTCTGTGCCACTGTAGGCCCGGTGCTATGGGGGTGCTTAGGGGTGCATTGCACCCCCACACAGACCTCAGTGCACCCCCAGTTGTTTTCTTATACCCCCATGTCTGCATAGTATTCATTCTGTTTTTTTTCTTTTTAAGATATGACTTTTTGTGCCCCCCGTGGATTGCAATTGCACCCCTCTGTATTTTCTCCTTGCACCGAGCCTGCTTCACTGTCACCTGCTGTTTCACATGCGACAGTGAATACGATGCCTCAATCTACAAGCTACACTGTCTACTCTCAGATGGATGGTCCCCACTCATAGCCTGTCCAAGGCCACTAAGTCATCCCCTGCCCACCTCATTCACTATAAAGTGGAACTATTCTGGTCAACCGATACCACTGATGTTTTATCCCAATGTTATGCTTTCCATTATTCCCTAACTGAGGTTAGGGAGTCATTTTCCAATTTTTCCCCATTTGGCCTGGGTTTTCTATTTTTTTTTTTTTTTTTATTCCGTATGGAAAATCCACCATTCTACATGTAGAGTGCTTTGTAACAATCTTGAAAGCATAAAAGTGCTATAAGAAATAACATTTGAATGATTGATTGCTTGATTGACATATCATGTATTTTCCAATTTAGTCATGATAAATAATGCATAATACCATCACAAATGGACCTTGTTGTTCCAGTCTATTGTTCTGTTCACTTACCTCCATTTTCCACTGAGGCCACACTCAGCTGCTACTGATGCAACAGAGTCTTCTTGAGGATGACATCAGCAGTGTAACTGTTGCCAAGGCAAGCATCTGTAAACAGTCAGTCAGCACAACATGCTTACATCATTTAGCAAATCTAGAACAGGTTTAGTATATATACATGCATGATGTTGAAACGATTGTCTTAAAAGTGTTGCATGAGGACATAGCCAAAGGATCTGAAAGGTACTGACAACATGCTGATTATAAAAGCTCTTTTAAATGAACAGGTTTAGTTTTAAATTCAAGCCAAATGTTTCAATTTTCAATACAATTATTTCTGATTCATTTTTTGCAAGTTTTTATTAAGGGACATAAAATAACTCTTTTCCTTTAATGAAGACTTTTTTACTATTGATATCTGGACTTGTAAACTGATAACAGGACTGATGATGAGAGCCTTTTATAATAGAACATAATCATATTTCCTCACTTTGATTGAACCTGGTTGTTCACATAATATTTAGAACAGACATGTTTAATGAGCAGAAGCTCTTCAAACCTTAACAATTCTAGTACTTACTATACTGTTGAATTAAACATTTAGATGCAGCATTATACATGTTCATATTTTACTTGAACTACAGAACTGCACAGGTTTTCTTTGAGAAGTTGATCAATTATGATTTAAATTCACTCTTTTCAGTCTTCTCTCAAGAAACACAATGGCTCAAACTATCCCTCAATACAACAACATGAGCAATGTTCTTGCACCCCTCCGCTCCCAATCTTGGAATGAGAAGATAGTGCTGGTGCAGGTGTTGGTGGGAATTTTCCTCTATGTGAACTTCCTCATGATATGCACCTTCTTCAAAAAGGAGGCCTTTCGAACCGACACTCGCTACATTTTGTTTGCACAGACATTGATCACAGACTCTGCCCTCATGGTGGTTACAGACGTGGCCCTTTTTGCGAATTACTTCCAGATCTCAGTTCCCTGTGTTCCCTGTGTGATATTGTGCACCATCATGGCTTGGCTCACTCTCGGCACACCTCTGACCCTGGTGGCAATGTGCCTGGAACGCTATGTGGCCATCTGCATGCCTCTGAGACACGCCAGCATCTCCACCACCAGAACCAGGCTGCTGGGCCTTGTCCTCATCTGGTGTCTTGCAGGCATGCCTGCTTTGATCTTCTTTCTTATATTTGCTTTCTCTGTTCATCTCAAATGTTTTTCCTCATACCTGATCTGCAGTTTGGAGATCATGATCATACACAATTGGCAGGCACAATTCAGAGCTGTATTATTTCAATTTTACTTTTTGATCATGTCTGCTACCATAGGCTTCACCTATGTTAAAATCATGGCAGCTGCCAGAGGTGCATCAAGCAACAAGAAATCTGCCTCCAAGGGTCTCAGGACTGTAGTTCTCCATGCCTTTCAGTTGCTCCTCTGTTTGATTCAACTGTTGTGCCCTTACGTAGAGATGGCTGTTATGAAGATTGATTATATGCTGTTTATTAATGTGAGATACTCCAATTTCATTTTGTTTATATTAGCACCACGTTGTCTGAGTCCACTGATTTATGGTTTAAGGGATGAAAAGTTTATTGTGGTTCTGAGATATTATGCAGTCTTTGGTCTGAATAAAAAAAGCTTCTGTTTCTGCAAACGTTGTCCATATCATCTTAAGCATGGAAAAACCTGGCCCTTGAAAGGTAAATAAAAATTCTGGATGAATTGATCTTAAAATAAAATGTGCGTATTTGTTAGAGTGTGTGTGTTATTGTACGCGTGCGTGAGTGTGTTTGTATTCTGTATGTTTGCATGTTTTGTGTTTGTGTGTGTGTGTGTGTGGTGTGTATGTGTGTGTGTGTGTGTGTGTGCGCGTTTGTGTGTGCGTTTCTGTGTGCATGTGTGTGTGTTGCTGTATCCCCAGGCCTGGGCATTCTGTCCTCCCTTAAGCATAGTCTTCTCTGGCCCCCTCTTATACCTATTTTTGATGCTGATACAGCTCACATGTAAAACTCATCATAATATGCTCTTATAGTGTGATTTACCATGAAAGAAAAATGCTTTGTAAATAGTAGAATTGTCAACTATCAGATCTCCTTCCCTATATTTTGCACTATTACATAAATACATACTCTACAAATTAAGAAAATTCCCTGTGTGGATGCAGAATAATTGGTCAGGTCACACCCAACAGGTATTTGCCTCCTTATTGAAGCATGTGATAATAATACAGTCTGTGGCATAAAATGAAGATCTTTCTAACAGATGTAATGCTCAGATTGGAAAAACGGTTTCTGTTTGAAATGTTGAAACCTTCTTGATTTGCTTAACGGTTCAATAATCTTTTTTTAAATGTGATATGCACAGACATGAAAAATGAAACGATTGTCGTTATGATCTTTGTGTTTCGATTTTCTTTACTACAAAGCCAAGTAAATAAACCTGAGCTGTTCAGTCTCTACATTGTTTGTGATCATAATGTTCCAATTTTTTAAATGTCATCTGTTTATACTGCTATTTTAGATGACGAAAGTGGCTGTGTATACTTCAATGTCTTTTGTACCTGTTTCTTAGCGTGTCATAAAAATACATGAAATACATGCATAAAAACATAGAAGTAGTTACTAAATGTTCAAAAAACAATCTTGGACAGTAATGGGCAAAAATTGATTTCAAACCAAAAATCTCTCAAATCAAGAAAAAAAGAATCAGACTAAAATGCAAACATGAAATTTGTGGACGTTCATTTATGAAATCTTGAGTCTTGAGTCTAAATCATCTGATATATTGTCAGATCTTGCAGTGTTGCATTCCAATTGGCTTGAAACTGCCGCTCTGTCAACCTCCTGGTGACGGAGAATTGAAATGAATGAAATCAAACAAATGGAGAAAACTGTGGGCCTTAGCAATAAAAAAGAAGAAACCTGGCTTAAAGGAATTGTAGGATGTCAGACCAGCCAGAAGTGTACACACAGGGGGAAATTTGGAGGGCAGCTGAAAGTTTTTTGTTCTTGATTGAGACACCTTTCAAACAAAACTGAAGTCCAGTGCCATTTTGAGGCAACGTACTGAGGGCAAGTGAACAAACAAAATGGCATTAACGACAGGCCTTAAGAGCAAATCTGTTTGGATGGGAAATATAATGCAGATGAAACTGGGCTACAATATGTAAACACATTTTGTAGTATTATCAGGTATTAACAGCTGAAGCAAAGGAAAATGGAGTTCCATTGTGGAAGAGGGCCTCTGCACTGAACTGGGTTTTAGTTTCCTGCGTGAATCCAGAGCACAGAAGATGGATGTGTGATCTTAATGGCCTCGATGCTCATCTATGGTTTATTTTTCTTGCCTGGAGAAACCATGGGGTTTTTTTGGCATATGGTAGAGGTGGACCTGTGGGCAAAAAGAAAGAGAAGAAAGAAAAAAGCAAAAATGATGATCTTTTTCCAATTTCATACGGACATTAAGTTCTGGCTGAAACAGCTGAAAAAGTGACAGTATGCTTTCCTAAGAGGTAACATCTATATTGGAAAAAAAGCAACAGACTAAGAACAACTCCTCATGGGACTCCATATTTCACTCAAATAAGGTTTGAGGGACCCACTATGATCTGCACAAAGATAAGGGGCATAAAGTCAAATAAAATATGTCCTTTACAATACCTACAGCTCATTTATAAAGCAAGGTCTTACTTTGAAGAACTCTAAGTGTTTGCCTTACTGAGGCCTGTTTAGAGCTAATACAGAAACCCACCCTCTGTACCTTGTAATGAAAATACAAAAAGCAGGGGAACATGAATGTGAGCCTGCTGTACATATGTACTCGATAGTGGGAGTACGTATACGCAGGTGGGACTTCTGTATCAGTTGTAGGGTACCAGTTTTAACCAGGCTACAAAGGTCAGAAATGACACCTTTCTGAAAAAGCATTGCCGTCCTCACTGAGGCCTGACAGATACTGGAGATATACCCAACCCTGGTACAAGGTTACGCGTCTCCACAGAGAAAGCTTGTTTTTCCCAACAAAAGAACAAAATTAGTTGCTCAATTAGACTCACGTCTCAGGTGTTTGTTGTTAAAAATTAATGAGTGTGTTTTTGACTGGGGATTGAGTGGTGGTGGGGTCGGCAGGGGTGAAGGCTGAGGAGGCAAACTACTGTTACTGTACTCTGGAGCATCCTGGTAATAATTATCCAAAGACACAGTGCACACTGGATTGGAAATGCACCATAGCCATG
This sequence comes from Megalops atlanticus, assembly GCA_019176425.1. Taxonomy (NCBI): domain Eukaryota; kingdom Metazoa; phylum Chordata; class Actinopteri; order Elopiformes; family Megalopidae; genus Megalops; species Megalops atlanticus. Next base: position 32,860,273 of record CM032883.1, on the reverse strand, counting down.
TGTCTCAACCTCCCCACTCACATTTAATCTCTTAAACATCTTACGGACTCCTTTATGTGGAGGTAAAGATGTGCAGCAGTGATTTAGAGGAGAGCCCCCCCATGTCTGCTGATCCTGGGCGTTGTGGCCTCTGTTCAGGAGGTTTTCTATCTGAGATCTCAGCCAGTCAAGTGGGATGATCAGTGGGAACACACAATCCTCTGCCTCTGTGTCTAGTACCACACCTAGTACCCAGATTTAAAGTCCAACGTTAAATGTACTATAAGTAATGAATATGCTACCTCGCATTGATCAGGGCAATTCTCCAGGAAAAGGGACACTGTACAGCTAAAGCAATTGTCACACATCTACAAGCTCTAAGTCTACCTCTCCCTGTGTTAGTAACATTTGCAAAGATATTCTATAAGTCAAAGAAAGCCTAATCTATTGCAACAGATCCAAATGATAACTATCCAAAACCCTATTAATTAATCAGTCTTTGAAAGGCTATGATATCATACTGGAATAATATTATTACTCCTGAATTCATGTTTGAAAGCTTCCTAATTAGTCCCATATAGCAAACATGTACCCTCGATGGGCCATTGCTGCGGGTTTTGTCAACAGTATGACAATATGCAAAATATATCCCTGTAAGGCCATTGGGCAGAAAACCTGCTCACCAGACTACATAACACAGAGCTTTTGGTTATTCATGCTTTTGCTGGGGATCTGAGCACATATGTTAAAGGTAATAATGCATTGAATGTATTCACTGATTTATGCTATTTAATAATACATATTTCATATAAAAAACTGAAGTTCAACTAAAGCTAAGCAATAGGTAAACATGTTAATGTTATTTTGGTCAGTTTTTTCATTAAGGATGTTTTGAATGTGTTAATAGTGTTTATATCTGGTATCACAATTAGTATAAACCTTAATGTTAATATTGTGAAATTTGCTTTATTTCTGATATATATTTTAAATTTGGACTATGTAAATGTAGTGCAAATCAAATACATAGTCATTGTTTTTTCTTTATTGTGTATCAGAGACCTTATTGAAAGAATTAAAGCTAATGCATGTGAATCCATAAGGTTTTGAAAAGTGCTAGTAGGAATACCAAATTAAGACCTTTAAAATTAAGGAGTAATATAGTATAATATGTCATGGATCTATATGAATCATTTTTGCTATAATTTTTGGTACACCCATAGAATCAATGCACCTGTGCTAGAATACAAGCTATAATACAATTTACAATGATATAACTTATTGTGAAAGTGAACTGCTCATTATTTAATCATGTATTTTTATGGCAACATCAATGTATATTATTTTTAGGTGCAATCAAGCAGCAGTCAGAACCTGAATTTTCTTTTAAGGTAATGTTTCTCAGCCCTGGTCCTGATGACTCTTTTCTTTCCAGCTGAGCCTTGAAGTGAATGAATTAGCTTTTATTAAGCCGTCAATTAAATACCAATCTTTATTTGACGTCAATGAATGAGATCTGCATTGAATCGTTGTGAAAGAAATTGTTTGCACACATTTGCAGTCTTTGTTTATATAAATAAATAACCACAGGAGTAATAACATGTCAAGATGTCAGTGATGTCAAGTTTAGATGACACTTCAAAGAAGTCCTTAATCAAATCTCAGTTTGAGCAAAAATCAAGATACACCAGGTGGCCAGGACTGGGGTTGAGATATGCTGTTACAATTTGGAATTTTAGTAAACTACATTTGTTTTAAAAGCAAAATGTACACACAATTTTATTAATTGTTCCAGACTATTATGTATGTGGGCATATGGAATTATTGCTTTTAATGTTGATCATCTTGTTAATTTCTGATGAAAAACTTGGATTTTATTCTTTTTTTTTCCTGATAGCCTGCAGCTGTGTGAGCCATGGTTCAGAACAGCAGCAGTGAGGAGCTGATTCTCAGGACTGCTGACCACGCAACTGCAACACTGAAGATGGCCACAGTCCAGGTGCTGGTGTGGCTCTTCATCTACATTGACGGCATCATGCTCACCGCGTTCTTCAGCAAGCAGGCTTTCCGCGTCAACATGCGCTACGTCCTGTTCGCCCACACCCTGCTGTCAGACTCCATCCTCCTGCTGCTCTCAGACCTTATGGTGCTGCTGTCCCACTTCTACGTGCTGCTGCCCGTGGGTCTGTGTGTCTTGCTCTGCATGGCCGTGGAGATTGTTACCAACTGCACACCACTGACCATCACCGCCATGTGCCTGGAGCGCTATGTGGCCATCTGCATGCCACTGAGACATGCCGACATCTCCACGCCTAGCAGGACTATTGTTGTTATCATCATCATCTCGGCCTTCAGCTCCCTCAACCCCTTTATTGACCTCTTCATTCTCATCTCTACAGCCCCGACGAGTTACTTTTCAGAGCCGAGCTTCTGCCACTACGAGATCATGCTGCTCGCCAAGTGGCATCGCCACATGCGGGCCATCAACTATCAGGTGGACTTCGCAGTGATTGCGATCATCATTCTGTTCTGTTATGTGAAAATCATGCAGGCGGCTAAGGCTGCATCTGGAGATAACAAGGAATCTGCATCAAAGGGACGACGCACACTCCTGCTCCATTCACTGCAGCTCTTCCTCTGCATGATTGACATTCTGTGCCCCTACATTGAGACTTTCGTGCTGGAGAACAGTCCGCAGAACTACCTGACCGTCCGATTCTTCAATTACACTGTTTTCACCATCATCTCAAGGGCCTTGAGTCCACTCATCTATGGTCTCAGGGATCAAAAGTTTTTTATTGTCCTGATATATTATGCCAGTTGCAAAATGAATCGTGTCTCTGCTAAAACTTAATAGTTCAAAGACTCAGCTGTGAGGAACAGGTGCCAGCAAAGCCTAAAGCAGTAATCGATTCTGCATGGTTCGCTGGACACATGCACTTGAGGTCATGTCTCCATACAATAAGGACATGATATGGGAGAATTAGCTGTTACGGTGTATTTTGAAGTCAGGAGATGCCAATAAAATGTTTCCAAAATTATAAAATGCTGCCCTCTGCTGTAGTCTGTGCAGCTTTAGGTAACTCACATCTATGCTGCACAAATGAACCAATCATTTGTGTGCACAATCATGAAGCCACTGTTGTCCAAGATCAGAAAGTCATCACAGACTTTGAGAGATTGCTAAATTGTCATCAGTAATGCATCAATACTTCATTCAGCTTTGTCTCTCCTGTAGTACACTGTGGGAGTTGTAGTTGTGTTAAACCGACCTTAGCTATCGGTTTTAATTGATTTTTTTGGAGTAGTGCATGGACCTTGTTTCAGCAGTTCCTCTGTATGTGTAAGAGGTATTGCAGTGAGCTGCCCTCCATGTCCAATTGGTGGTTTCAAAGATGGGGTGAAAAGGGGGAATAATTTGTTGCCTGTGTTTGTGAAAATTGATATTGATACTGCTTTGTTACTTACAGCACTCCATTTACTCAAAATTCTTATGGAAATAAAGTATCTTGATGTATTTACTCCTGAACTGTTTTTGTAATATACTGTAATGATATAGTAGCTCTCCTTTATTTCTATCACACGAATGATTAGACAGTTGGTCACAAATGATCACCTGTTTGAATAGGAACATGAGGTGTTATAAGACATTATCAAAGACAAAATGAAGACGGATTTTGGCCTTTAGCATACCGTTGAGTGTTTTACTTGTAGTTAGTGAAGTTTTTGTAATGGTTTGTCACTGTAATTATCTGTGTGCATGTGAGGCCAGCCATTGGTCAATTGACCACACCTGCCTAATCAGAGGCACATTAAGCACAGGTGTGTAGGTGCTGCTCAGAGACTTTCATGAGCAGCTTGTCACACTTGTGGTCAAGGCTGAGTTTCTTTGCTTTTCATTTTGTTTTTATTTCTTTTTTTAAAGTTCATTCCTTCTGTTGTTTGGGGAGGAGTGTCAGCTACTCCATACTGGGTCTTTTTCCTCTGTTGAGCACAATGAACTGGAGAGACTAATTATGTCATGTAAACCATTTACCTATTCACTTGATCCAATTCCATTCAAATGACTGAAACATCTGTCTGTGCTTTCTCAGCCTATTCTACTAGTTAACACGTCATCAGGCTACATGTGTAAACCTCTAAAACTAGCCATAGTGAAGCCCTTTCTAAATAAATGAAATCTAGATCTAGATGGTGGAGGACCATTGAGCAGGAACTGAAAGAAATTAATCTGTTGTGGGGAGAGGCATGAACAGCTGCAAAAGTCAGAGGAGAATTGTGGATGCCTCATGCTCCTCAAGGAGCTACGAGAATGAATGATGATAAATGAGATCCAAAAAAATCTTAGGAACGACAGACTTATCAATTATCTCCTTCCTAGCAAAAAAAAAATTGGAGAAAGCTATAGCTGGACAGTTCTTAGGTTTCCACCTAATTCCTAAACTCCAGTCATTTCTGGGAGTCCCTTCAGTCAGGTTTTAGACCTGCTCTCATTAAAGTTAATGACCTACTCCTGTCATTTGTAATTGTCTCTTTATATTTGTACGTCCTGACCTGGGTGCTGCCTTCTACACAGGAAATCACCAGATCCTTTGAACAAACTTAAATGCATAATTGGTATCAAGAAAAGCGTGCTGTCCTGGCTGACCTGTGCTGACCTATCCCACAGATTCCAGCACATGCAACTAAATGATACTTCTTTCATTTATAAAGTTAATAAATAGCCACAAGGCTATTTTTAAGAGAGGTCCTTGGGCCCTTGTGTAACGGATGGGATCGTGCGTTGTTTTTTTTTTTTTTTGTCATTTTTCCATTTTCTCCCAATTTTTTGGAATGGCCAATTTCCCGAATTTGGAATACCCAATTAGTCATCAATGTTCGGTCCCATTGCACAACCCCCACTGTCAATCCGGGAGAGAGTGGACAAGCACGTGCCCTCCTCCGAGACACGTGATGTCAGCCGCTGCTTCTTTTCGATCTGCGGCCCACAAGCCAAGCTAGCACAGAGATGAGTCGGAGGAAGACATTTCATATGGACATAACGGACAACACCAATCAGCCTGAGAGTTCTGGAAAGGGGGCGAGGCTTCTAGCCCTACTTGAAGATGACTGGCTTTCGCCAGGTGAAATTTTCACTCAAGTTGAACATTTTTTAACTCAAGCGAACGCTCATTTCGCCCATTTCACGTCGCTCGCAGTTTCGCCGAGATTAACTCCGCCCATTCGCCTCCTGCTGTTGACTTTTCATGCATTCATGTCAAATGTTCCAGCAGCCATGACAACCGCATAGCTATTAGCCAGTTAGCGGTGTGCTGTAACCGCACAAAAGTTTCTTATATTTTTCTGTCTTTATCTTTTAGGTTCACTCCTATTCACTCTGTACATGAGTCCACTGCTCAATAAAGTACTGGAGCTTGGAAGCTATATCCTGACTCCCATGCATTCTTTTGAATGGAGGTTGGCTTGCTGTTAAATTCTGTAAAGACACACAAGGACAACAGTACAACCTGATGTTTTTGCTGATGACACACAGCGATGTGTGTCAGTGTTGCCATGCGAACACCTCCAGATCTCTGGACTTGAAGTGTCTTAAAGACATCAGGCTTTGGATGACAAACTTATTGCTTCTAAATTCAGGCAAAACCAACATGATAGACCCGGTCCAAAAAAACTCACTGTACTACGGTGAATTTTGTGCTCATCTTCGGCAGTAACTTCTTTCCATGAGAGATGAAGAAAAACTAATTCAAGCATTTATTATGTTTCAGCTAGACTACTGTGTTGCCCTTCCATTACGATGGAATGCCAAAACAGATTCCTTGCAACTTGTCCAAAATGCCGCCCCAAAAAATGACAAGAACAAAAAATGTGACCCTTTCACTCCAGTTCTACCATCACTTCAGCAGTCGCTACATTGCCGACAACTTTGCTCACAAGAGGCTGGTTACAGCTGGTATGACAAAACTAAATTTGGTGGTAGAGCCTTTTCACACAGAGCTCCTCCTATAACTTACTGCACCCAAAGTGAGCTGGTCATCCCATTCTTACCACTATCTTCTCTCCCACTGCTGCTCTCTGTCCCTCCTCCTATCTAATCAACATGTTCTTCTGTGCCACTGTAGGCCCGGTGCTTAGGGGTGTATTGTACCCCCATACAGACCTCAGTGCACCCCCAGTTGTTTTCTTATACCCCCATGTCTGCATAGTATTCATTCCGTTTTTCTTTCTTTTTAAGATATGACTTTTTGTGCCCCCCGTGGATTGCAATTGCACCCCTCTGTATTTTCTCCTTGCACCGAGCCTGCTTCACTGTCACCTGCTGTTTCACATGCGACAGTGAATACGATGCCTCAATCTACAAGCTACACTGTCTACTCTCAGATGGACGGTCCCCACTCAGCCTGTCCAAGGCCACTAAGTCATCCCCTGCCCACCTCATTCACTATAGAGTGGAACTATTCTGGTCAACCGATACCATTGATGTTTTATCCCAATGTTATGCTTTCCATTATTCCCTAACTGAGGTTAGGGAGTCATTTTCCAATTGTTCCCCATTTGGCCTGGGTTTTCTATTTTTTTTTTTATTCCCTCTGGAAAATCCACCATTCTTCATATGTAGAGTGCTTTGTCACAGTCTTGAAAGCAAAAATGCGCTATAAGAAATAACATTTGAATGATTGATTGCTTGATTGACATATCATGTATTTTCTGATTTAGTCATGATAAATAATACATATGGAGAACACATAATATCATCACAAATGGACCTGGTTGTTCCAGTCTATTGTTCTGTTCACTTACCTCCATTTTCCACTGAGGCCACACTCAGCTGCTACTGATGCAACAGAGTCTTCATGAGGATGACATCAGCAGTGTAACTGTTGCCAAGGCAAGCATCTGTAAACAGTCAGTCAGCACAACATGCTTACATCATTTAGCAAATCTAGAACAGGTTTAGTATATATACATGCATGATGTTGAAACGATTGTCTTAAAAGTATTGCATGAGGACATAGCCAAAGGATCTGAAAGGTACTGACAACATGCTGATTATAAAAGCTCTTTTAAATGAACAGGTCTGTGTGGAATATATCAGATGATACTATGTTTACAGCTCCTCTTTCATTCAGGTTGATGGAATTTTATTTAGTTTTCAAATCCAGCCAAATGTTTCAATTTTCAATACAATTATTTTTGATTCTTTTTTTGCAAGGTTTAATTAAGGGATGTAAAATAAGTCCTCATTAAAGGAAAAGATTTTTTGTCTGTTTTTGACTTGTTTATGTAAACTGATAACAGGACTGATGATGGGAGCCTTTTATAATAGAACAAAGTCATATTTCCTCACTTTGATTAAACCTGTTTTTTTTCATATAATAGATAGAACAGACATGTTCAATGAGCGGAAGCTCTTCAAACCTTACCAATTCTAGTACTTGCTATACTGTTAAATTAAAAATTTAGATACAGCATTATAGATGTCCATATTTTACTTGGACTAGAGAACTGCACAGGTTTTCTCTAAGAAATGGATTAATTATGATTTAAATTCATTTGCTCTTTTCTCTTCAGTCTTCTCTCAAGAAACACAATGGCTCAAACTATCCCTCAATACAACAACATGAGCAATATTCCTGCACCCCTCCTCTCCCGATCTTGGAATGAGAAGATTGTACTGATGCAGGTATTAGTGGGAATTTTCCTGTACTTGAACTGCCTCATGATGTGCACCTTCTTCAAAAAGGAGGCCTTTCGAACCGACACTCGCTACATTTTGTTTGCACAGACGCTGTTTGCGGATTCTGTCCTCATGGTGTTTACAGACTTGGCCCTGATTGGGAGTTACTTCCAGATCCCAGTTCCCTGTATCCCCTGTGTGATAATGTACACCATCATGGCCTTGCTCACTCTCGGCACACCTCTGACCCTGGTGGCAATGTGCCTGGAACGCTATGTGGCCATCTGCATGCCTCTGAGACACGCCAGCATCTCCACCACTAGAACCAGGCTGCTAGGCCTTGTCCTCATCTGGTGTCTTGCAGGCATGCCTGCTTTGATTTTCGTTCTTATATTTGCTTCCTCTGTTCCTCTCAAATTTTTTTCCTCATACCTGATCTGCAGTTTGGAGATCATGATCATACACAATTGGCAGGCACAATTCAGAGCTGTATTATTTCAGTTTTACTTTTTGATCATGTCTATTACCATAGGCTTCACCTATGTTAAAATCATGGCAGCTGCCAGAGGTGCATCAAGCAACAAGAAATCTGCCTCCAAGGGTCTCAGGACTGTGGTTCTTCATGCCTTTCAGTTGCTCCTCTGTTTGATTCAACTGTTGTGCCCTTATGTAGAGATGGCTGTTATGAAGATTGACTATATGCTGTTTATTAATGTGAGATACTCCAATTTCATTTTGTTTATATTAGCACCACGTTGTCTGAGTCCACTGATTTATGGTTTAAGGGATGAAAAGTTTTTTGTGGTTTTGAGATACTATGCAGTCTTTGGACTAAATAAAAAAAGCTTCTGTTTCTGCAAACGTTGTCCATATCATCTTAAGCATGGAAAAACCTGGCCCTTGAAGGGTAAATAAAAACTCTGGATGAGTTGATCTTAAAATGAAATGTGCGTATTTGTTAGAGTGTGTGTATCATTGTACGTCTGTGTCAGTGTGTTTTGTGTGTGTGTGTGTACACGTGTGTGCATGTGCATGTGTGCATGTGTGTGCATGTGTGTGTGTGCATGCTTGCGTGTGTGCGTGCATGCGCGCATGCATGTGTGTGTGTGTGTGTGTGTGTGTGTGTCTTGCTGTATCCCCAGGCCTGGGCATTCTGTCCTCCCTTCAGCATAGTCTTCTCTGCTCTCATACCCATTTTTAGTGCTGATACAGCTCACATTAGAATATTAGAATTGCCAACTATCAGAGCTCCTTTCTCTATATTTTGCCCTATTACATAAATGCATACTCTCCAAATTCAGAAAATTCCATGTGGATGCAGAGTAAATGTTCACTTCACACCCAACAGGTATTTGCTTTCCTTATTGAAGCAGGTGATAATAATACACTCTGTGGCATAAAATGAAAATCTTTCTAACGTAATGCTTCAATTTGAAATTCGGTTTAAAATGTTGACACCTTCTTGATTTGCTTAACAGTTTCAATAATCTTTTTTTAAAAATGTGATATGCACAGACATGAAAAATGAAACGATTGTCTTTATGATCTTTGTGTTTTGATTTTCTTTACTACAAAGCCAAATAAATAAACCTGAGGTGTTCAGTCTCTACATTGTTTGTAATCATAATGTTTCAGTTTTTAAATGTCGTCTGTTTATACTGCTATTTTAGAGGATGAAAGTGGCCGTGTATACTTCAATGTCATTAATTCATTTGTACCTGTTTCTTAGCGTGTCAAATACATACATAAAATACATACATAAAAACACAGAAGTAGTTACTAAATGTTCAAAAAACAATCTTGAAGAGATAACACTAATGGGCACAAATTGATCTCAAACCAAAAATTTCTCAAATTAGTAGTAAGTAAAAGAATCAGAATAAAATGCAAACATGAAATTTGTGGATGTTCATTTATGAAATCTTGAGTCTTGAGTCTAAATCATCTGATATATTGTCAGATCTTGCAGTGTTGCATTTTAATTGGCTTGAAACTGCCACTCTGTCAACCTCCTGGTGACAGAGAATTGAAATGAATAAAATCAAACCAATTGAGAAAACTGTGGGCCTTAGCAACAAAAAAGAAGAAACCTGGCTTAAAGGAATTGTAGGACCAATCAGAAGACTACCCACAAGGGCAAATTTAGAGGGCAAGTGAAAGTTCCTTGTTCTTGACTGAGACACCTTTCAAACAAAACTGAAATGGCCAGTGTCATTTTGAGGCAATGTACTGAAGGCAAGTGAACAAACAAAATGGCATTAATGACAGGCCTTAAGAGCAAATCTATTTGGATGGGAAATATAAAGAAGATGAAACTGGGCTACAAGATGGACACACAATTTGTAATATTATCAGGTATTAACAGCTGAAGCAAAGGAAAATGGAGTTCCATTGTGGGAAAGAGCCTCTCTGCTGATCTGGGTTTTAGTTTCCTGTGTGAATACAGAGCACAGAAGATGTTAAGTTGGATGTGAGTCTTAGTGGCCTCGATGCTCACCTATGGTTTATTTTTCTTGCTTGGATGAGAAACTGTGGGTGAGTTTTTTGGCATATGGTAGAGGAGGACCTGTGGGAAAAAAGAAAGAAAAGAAAGAAAAAAGAGAAAGAATGATTATCTTTTTCGGTCATGAAGTACCGGCTGAAACAGTTGAAAAAGTGATACTATGCTTTCCTAAGAGGTAATATCTATATACTGACAAAAGCACCAAACTAAGAACAACTCCTCATGGGATTCCATATTTCACTCAAGTAAGGTTTGAGGGACCCACTATAATCTGGACAAAGATAAGGGACATAAAGTCAAATAAAATGTGTCCTTTACAATACCTGCAGCTCATTTATAAAGCAAGGTCTTACTTAGAAGAACTCTTTGAAGTTTTTGCCTTACTGAGGCCTGTTTAGAGCTAATACAGAAACCCACCCTCTGTATCTTGTAATGAAAATACAAAAAGCAGGGGAACATGAATGTGAGCCTGCTGTACATATGTACTCGATAGTGGGAGTACGTATACGCAGGTGGGACTTCTGTATCAGTTGTAGGGTACCAGTTTTAACCAGGCTACAAAGGTCAGAAATGACACCTTTCTGAAAAAGCATTGCCTTCCTCACTGAGGCCTGACAGATACTGGAGATATGCCCAACCCTGGTACAAGGTTACGCATCTCCACAGAGAAAGCTTGTTTTTCCCAACAAAAGAACAAAGTTAGTTGCTCAATTAGGCGCACGTCTCAGGTGTTTGTTGTTAAAAATTAATGAGTGTGTTTTTGACTGGGGATTGAGTGGTGGTGGGGTTGGCAGGGGTGAAGGCTGAGGAGGCAAACTGCTGTTACTGTACTCTGGAGCATCCTGGTAATAATTATCCAAATGCACAGCACACACTGTATTGGAAATGCACCATAGCCATGTGTCTCAACCTCCCCACTCACATTTAATCTCTTAAAAATCTTACTGACTCCTTTATGTGGAGGTAAAGATGTGCAGCAGTGATTTAGAGGAGAGAAAGTCAAACAAACAACCCCCCAACCTTATGTCTGCTGATCCTGGGCGTTGTGGCCTCTGTTCAGGAGGTTTTCTATCTGAGATCTCAGCCAGTCAAGTGGGATGATTAGTGGGAACACACAACCCTCTGCCTCTGTGTCTAGTACCACACCTAGTACCCAGATTTAAAGTCCAACGTTAAATGTACTATAAGTAATGAATATGCTACCTGGCATTGATCAGGGCAATTCTCCAGGAAAAGGGACACTGTACAGCTAAAGCAATTGTCGCACATCTACAAGCTCTAAGTCTACCTCTCCCTGTATTAGTAACATTTGCAAAGATATTGCATAAGTCAAAGAAAGCCTAATCCCTTGCAACAGATCCAAATAATAACTATCCAAAACCCTATTAATTAATCAGTCTTTGAAAGGCTATGATATCATACTGGAATAATATTATTACTCCTGAATTCATGTTTGAAAGCTTCTTAATTAGTCCCATAGAGCAAACATGTACCCTCGATGGGCCATTGCTGCAGGTTTTGTCAACAGTATGACAATATGCAAAATATATCCCTGTAAGGCCATTGGGCAGAAAACCTGCTCACCAGGCTACATAACACAGAGCTTTTGGTTATTCATGCTTTTGCTGGGGATCTGAGCACATATGTTAAAGGTAATAATGCATTGAATGTATTCACCGATTTAAATCATTTAATAATACATATTTCATGTAAAAACTGAAGTTCAACTAAAACTAAGCAATAGGTAAACAATAGGTAAACAAAAGGTTAATGTTATTTTTGTCAGTTATTTCATTGATGATGTTTTGAATGTTTAATAGTGTTTATATTGGGTATCACTATTAGTACTAACCTTAATATTGTGAAATTTGCTTTATTTCTGATATATATGTTAAAATTGGACTATTTGGACAAATACATAGTCATTTTTTATTCTTTATTGTGTATCAGAGACCTTATCGAAAGAATTAAATCTGATGAATGTAAATACATAAGGATGTGAAAAGTGCTAGTAGGAATACCAAATTAAAACCTTTAAAATTAAGGAGTAATATAGTATAATATGTCATGGATCTATATGAATAATTTTTGCTATAATTTTTGGTACACCCATAGAATCAATGCACCTGTGCTGGTATAGCAGCAGTCAGAATCTGAATTTTCTTTTAAGGTAATGTTTCTCAGCCCTGGTCCTGACAACTCTTTTCTTTCCAAACTAAATGAATTAGCTTTGATTAGGCTGTCAATTAAATACCAATCTTTATTTGACATCTATGAATGAGATCTACATTGAATCATTGTGAAAGAAATTGTTGTTATAGATGTTTGTACTCTTTGTTTATATAAATAAATAACCAGAGGAGTAATAAGATGTCAAGTGATGCCAAGTTTAGATGAGAATTCAAAGAACTCCTTAATCAAATCTCAGTTGGAACAAAAATCAAGACACACTGGGTGTCCAGGATTGGGGTTGAGGGGGGAATTTGGAATTTTAGCAAACTACATTTTTCTTTAAGTTGTTTTAAAAGCAAAATGTAGACACAATTTTATTCATTGGTTTAGACTATTATGGATGTGGGCATATGTAATTATTATCTTTAATTGTTTTTATATGTTGATTGCTAATTTCTAATGAGAAACAAAGGACATTTCCCTATTCTTTTTTCTGTTTTTGCTGACAGCCTGCAGCTATATGAGCCATGGTTCAGAACAGCATCCACAGTCAGAACAGCAGCAGTGAGGAGCTGATTCTCAGGACTGCTGACCACGTGACTGAGTCGCTGAAGATGGCCACAGTCCAGGTGCTGGTGTGGCTCTTCATCTACATTGACGGCATCATGCTCACCGCGTTCTTCAGCAAGCAGGCTTTCCGCGTCAACATGCGCTACGTCCTGTTCGCCCACACTCTGCTGTCAGACTCCATCTTCCTGCTGCTCTCAGACCTGTTGGTGCTGCTGTCCCACTTCTACGTGCTGCCGCCCGTGGGTCTGTGTGTCCTGCTCTGCATGGTCATGGAGATTGTTACCAACTGCACACCACTGACCATCACCGCCATGTGCCTGGAGCGCTATGTGGCCATCTGCATGCCACTGAGACATGCCGACATCTCCACGCCTAGCAGGACTATTGTTGTTATCATCATCATCTCGGCCTTCAGCTCCCTCAACCCCTTTATTGACCTCTTCATTCTCATCTCTACAGCCCCGACGAGTTACTTTTCAGAGCCGAGCTTCTGCCACTACGAGATCATGATGCTCGCCAAGTGGCATCGCCACATGCGGGCCATCAACTATCAGGTGGACTTCGCAGTGATTGTGGTCATCATTCTGTTCTGTTATGTGAAAATCATGCAGGCAGCTAAGGCTGCATCTGGAGATAACAAGGAATCTACATCAAAGGGACGACGTACACTCCTGCTCCATTCACTGCAGCTCTTCCTCTGCATGATTGACATTCTGTGCCCCTACATCGAGACTTATGTTCTGGAGAACAGTCTGCAGAACTACCTGACAGTCCAATTCTTCAATTACATTTTTTTCACCATTATTTCGAGGGGCCTGAGTCCACTCATCTATGGTCTCAGGGATAAAAAGTTTTTCATTGCCCTCTTATATTATGCCACTTGCAAGATGTATCGCATTTCAGCAGAAACCTAGAGCCTCAAAGACTCAGGTGCCAGAAGCAGGTGCCAGCAAGGCCCAAAGGAAGAGTAATGGATTCTGCATAGCCTGTTGCACACATGCACTTCAGATCATGTCCTAATGAGGACATAATATGGGAGATGTAGCTGTATTTGGTGTATTTTGAAGAGATATGGATGTCAATAAAACATTTCTGAAAACATGAAATGCTTCCCTGTGCTGTAATCTGTGCAGGTAACTCATATTATATTTTATAACATTACATAAATAAACCTGAGGGAAGCCACTGCTGTCCAGCGGTGGAGTGAAAAAGGAGAGGGAAATCAATAGTGAATAGTCAATAAAATGTTTCTGAAATGACAAACACTTGTCTGTGTTTGTCTGCTCTTGTCTGTGCAGCTCCAGGTAATTGTCACAGACACCCTCAGAGGCCCGTCCATGACTATCAGGCTGCTCTCTCCTGCATCACTTGCCATTGATACACTGGCAGCAGTGTCGCATAGTGGTAAAGGAGCAGGAATTGTAACCGAATGGTTGTTCGTTAAATTCCCAGCTGGGGCTGCTCTACACTTGGGCAAGGCACTGAGCCCAGAAATGCCTCAAAAAATATCCAGCTGTACCAATGGATAACATGTAAAAATTGTAAACTATGTAAGTCACTCTGGACAAGAGCACCTGCTAAAAGACAATAATGTAAATGTAATGTCATGGTATACAGTCCAGATACCGTAATGAAGGATGGCATGAAGCTTGTCTTGCATGTGCTTAGGTTGCTTATAACCAACAGCAGCACACATGCAAATTCCACCCAAATTAATCACTGCAAAGCCAAAATACTAGCACTACAGTGACCCCTAGTGATAAATAAATTTAGAAGAAACTAAGATATATGGGGTGCAGCTTTCTGTCCCTACTTCAGAAAATAATAATTTCAGCGAGGAGGGTGTACCTTCAGGTCCGAAGTCCCAAGAAGAGTCGCGTGGAGTGGAGTAAAGTGGAGTGGTACCCCTATAATCCATGGTTTATATACTTAAGTGCCCATATCATCCTTCTGTCCTCTGGTACGGTGCTATAAATTTGTGTGTATGCCTCTTTGGCTAATGTGAGAGAAAGCAGAGCACCAGGAGAAATAGTAATGTTGGATATCATCTCCATTTATGGACAGATAAGAGAAATATATGAGTCCTCCTAAAAGTGGGTGTTTTGTTCATTGTTCACATTCATCCTACATATCCTTGTAGGCACATCCAATTCTTTAAGGGTTTCTCCAGCAGTTGTAACTTAACCTTGGCTGGGGGCCACAAAATTGGGGAACATTACAGCTCCCAATCTTCTTCCATCGGGCCAGGCCCGGAGTGGGTAATTGGGAGAATTCCCGGTGGGCCGCTTCACTTTCAATTCAATTTTGGACCAGTCGGAATTTAAAAAAACCAAATGACAATTGTCCCGTTAGTATATCTTCTCTTAAAGTACACGTTCCGCATTCTATGCCTGACACCGCAGCCTCTCCATGGCAATAGATCAGATGGGTTGTACCATCTGAGGGAGTCCTCCCCTCCCAAATTGTTAGAGTTGGTTGGGTCCATATAGCCCATCTTTTCCAAATAGTTTTTCTAACCTACCGTAGCGGATAAGAGTCAGTGAGGATGGATGGTAAGAAGAGGCCAGGAGGGGCTGAAAAAGCCAGGTTGAGAAACAGAAGGGCATTGGAGGAGGATGCAGCCAAATGTGCCAAACTGACTGACATTTTTTCAAGAGGACAGACACAAGTGGCAGCTGGTAAAGAGAGATACAGGCCTAATGATTTAGCAGCGTAATTATTAGGCTAATATCAAAATATTAGCCTATTTGTATAGCCCAATATATGACAAATCACAGAATTTGCCAATGTTATTTGACAAAGAAAACAAACATGATAAAAATCTTCAGCTTGATCAGTGTATCCCGTAAAATAACACCTTGATTTTTTTGTAGCCCCTCAGCAGCAGATAAGCCAGTCCCCTGCTGAAAATGATGAGTCTGAAATTAGCATTGAGGAGGCTAGGACTTCAGAAGGGACAGGTAGAGAGGTTGACAGAGTAAACAATATGAACTAAATTTATTTCATGTTTAAGCAATATGACACGAGTGGAATTGGTGTTGGTAAAGGATATCGCCACAGCTGTAATTAGGCCGTAGGTACAAACATTTAACTAGATGTAAAACGATTGAGTGGGGATGTCCTGAGATATCGCCACTCTTGATGACTCATGGGCTGTGTCCCAATTCAGGGGCTGCATCCTCCAAAGGCTGCATTTGAAGACCGATTGCGTCACAGTCGGCGTGACAAGGCTGTCCAATTTTGAAGGCTCCTTCAAATGCGGCCGAGAAATGCGCCCTTCCTTTCCCGGGCAACGAAGGATGCAACAGGTGTATCCTTCGCTGGCCATCCTATCCCAGGATTCACTGCGCGCCAGTGACGAATCACTTTTCAAAAGGAAAATGGCGGGCACAACAAACACAGTGGCTGTGTCCCAATTCAGGGGCTGCATCCTTCGAAGGCCGAACCGAAATGAGACGGTCTGGTCTACGTGAGGATTTCCTATTTGCGTCACCAGCTGTTCCAGCCCTTACTGTTGCTTCACCAAGCGCCATTCCTGTCACCTAGCAACTTTGACAGCTGCAGTTAAAAATCGGGACACAGCTAGCTAGCTAAAAGATGGAGCCAGAATTTTTCATTTAAATTTTAAAGGCTGAAACATAGGTCGGATGCGGGAAGCCGAGCTGCAGTAAGCTAGCTAGCTAACATCACTAACGTCACATAACTTAACGCGTAACTATTTTAACGAAAATTTGAGGTTTTAAGGCCCCTTGGTTTTTTAACATTTGTATCGTTAACTATTCGATTAAGTTGAAACCCAATACTTACATTTAAAAGTGTACTCCTCAGCCACTATGTTTGTTGTGCCCGCCATTTTCTTTTTGAAAAGTGATTTGTCACCGGCGCGCAGTGAATCCTGGGATAGGTTGGCCAGCGAAGGATACACCCGTTGCATCCTTCGTTGCCCGGGAAAGGAAGGGCACATTTCTCGGCCGCATTTGAAGGAGCCTTCAAAATGGGACAGCCTTGTCGCGCCGACTGTGACGCAATCGGTCTTCAAATGCAGCCTTTGGAGGATGCAGCCCCTGAATTGGGACACAGCCATGGAATGCTTCTCGTTCAATCAGAAATTAATAAATAGATTGAACGGACCTAACTGTTGTATAAAGGTTTTATAACACAATAGTGCAACACACACACATCTCTGTATGGAAGAGTGAGATATATATATATATATATATCAGATGTTCTATTTCAATTTTAAACAGGCATATTCTTGCAGTGAAAAAGGCTATTTTTTTGTTAACTTAACCTATCCTTGAACTGGAATATATTTGTTAACTTATCAACCTACGTTACTAATAAAAAATACAAAAAATATTAAGAGCTGAACTGTTGCTTCATTTATCCAATATCCACAACCATAGAAAAAGTGGGCCGGTCTGGACCCAAAACTCCCGGGCTGAAAAGTGTCCCCGCTCCGGCCCTGCAATGCAGCCACGTTTAATTTCTTTTAGTTCACAGATAGTACAGTTTATAGATCAAAGCCGTAGTGGTAGGAACCAAAGTCGTGGACGTTGTCTCCTTGTGGTAAACGTTTGGGGAACTCAGTGTTGGTGTCATCTGTCAGTCAATGGTATCCTTCGCTCCCATTGGTAGTCGCCTCATTCGCGTCGCCTCAAAGTTGAGATTAGTTTAACTCGGAACCCTCCCGCTTTGCGTCGCCAACCGTTATTTCGCCTGACATTGTCTGACATCGCTTCAAGTCACCTAATCTCTTTAAAGTGGACATGAAACACTAGATGTAGTTAGCATAATTTACAAGATGGATTCCCACTCTACAAATCATTATAGGTTTAACACTGTCAGTGAAACTGGATTAAAAATAATAAGTAATCTAAGTTACATTTTTGAAACAAGTGTAGCGCCATTTTGTCTTTGCGTAGAATGTGACGTCATGAGGTTGGTTGTCTTGGAAGTTCTACATTAGTTCACATTAGCTAATTAGTGACAGCACTGACAACCACTGACTCAATGGAAAGTAAGAAAAGCCAAACTAAAAAGCGACGCAAGGGGGTCACTTTTGTAGTGCCCCTGGAAGCAGCAATGAAATGAAAAACCAAAGAAAGATTGTCCACTTCCATACTTTGCCTCTTAAGCGGCAAGCGGTTCTTTATCGTTGCAAACCCCCGGTTCGGCACGCATGTGGACCGCGGATTAATTGCAAAGTTTAACCATAATTGTGTGAAATACAGTTTTACTGCCGCTGTTACTTTTTAAAGTAATAATTCCCTAAATCTCGATGCAGAGTTGCAGTAAAAGATATAAGCGCCATTTTAAAAAACAGCAACCTTACTTAGCAACATAAGTAAACATTGCGAAGACGAAAGCTGCGTCCGAAGTCACTCACTATTCAATCATACAATAAATTAATAATTTTCTGGATATAGTTTTATGTTTGCAAGTTTATTCTAACATTTGTATGAACATCTTTGTGTCTAACTGTGCCAGCTAGCTAGCTAAGTGACTACCTAGTTGCAACTGACATTAACCTGCTAGGTAGATAATACCGCTACCTATCTAGCTATCACTAGCTAACTTACTGAAGGAACTAGCACTCAGCCTCATCTGTTCAAATTAGATGAAACTAATGTTAGCTAGCTAGCTGGTAGTTAAGTCCAACGATCAAGTGTAAAATGTAGGCTGTATATAGGCCTATGCACTATATAAGCCTACACTTCAAAACACTGCGTCAAAAGTCTCAGTTACGTTCATTCTACGTCAATTACAATTTCAGACATCTAAAACTGCATTCTGGATAGGAAGAATTGCAATTATGGATATCCACAGTATTAATACAACGGTCCACAATTGTATTTGTCCTAGTAAAATTGCAGTTGTACAAATCTGTAATGACATTTTTTCTAGACAAAATGTATTTTTGGATATTCAAATGGTTTTTCCATTTTGGATGTCTGAAATTAAAATTATGACTAGTAACAATTGAATTGTAGATACCTGAAATGGGAGTTTTTCCTAGTAAGAATTCTATTGCAGACATCCAGAATGTTCATTCTGGATAGGAAGAATGACATTGTGGACATCCGAAATTGAAAGCCCAATACAAGTGAATGGTGAAAGTGGCGTCATTTGTCCTAGGAAGAATGACGTTGTGCCTATCTGAAATGATAATTGTGGATAGGAAGAATGTCATTGTGCTTATCTGAAATGTTCATTTTGACTAGGAAGAATTGAATTACGGATATTAGCAATACATATCCAGGCTAGCTATTAAATGTTAAAACGGCTTGCCGTAGACTTTTCAACTAACCAACCTCATGACGTAGTCAGTGACGCAACAGCAATATGGCGGCAAGCCAGAGCGAAAGCATAAATTAGTACCAAACATAAATCTATTATAATTTAACATGTAATTGTTTTATGTCTAAACTTTTCTCAAAATAAATTCCAACAAACTTAATTCTGTACAAAACTCGTCAGAATTAGGCTGTTTCATGTCCACTTTAACATTCCATGGTCTCTTCCATGGTCGCTTGTCTCTTCCAGTGTGTACGGGGCTTTAGGTAACATTCAGGCAATAAGCAGTAACAGTGTCGGCCAGGCTAATCGTAAGGCTAGGCTAATAATGCAGATGCTGATTATCTACACAGCCTTCAAAGAGAAGACAAAATAATTATGCTCATATACAACACTTACAACACTTAATGTTCCAGAAATAAACTACTATCTGTGATGAACAGTAAATACTCACAGAAGATGCTTAGGAAGGTATAAACAGAATGGATGACAGCCCATAGCAACAGGACCGTGACTAATCACTCACAGCAACAGAACAGTGGTTCTGAAAATCAACATGGTTGTTTTGTTAGGATTGTGGGACATATAATATTAACAATGTGGATCTGTCAAGATAAAAAGGAATCAAATTCATATATAAGTAAGGGCATCAAAGTTTATTTGATGCTGACAAATGACATCTCCAATCAGCAGCATACAAAGTAAAAACAGCAAGGGCCCAGGGACCTGTCATTAAAAATATCCTTGTGGGACACTGTTCTGAACTTCAGAAAGAAATTTCTTCAGTTAGTTTCACGTGCTGGAATCTATGAGATAGGTATGTCTTCAACCAGGACAGCATGCTTTGAGGGACCAGAAGCTGTGAAAAGTGCTCAAGGCAGGAAAATCTACATGCTGTATAACAGTCTGACACTAGGCAGTCAACGGAAACCATATTCACCATATTCACTGTCACAGGTAGCTAGCCTAATTACTGGTCAAGTGATGAGGTATGACTAGCCCCAGGACCCAGTGTGAACTGTTTTTTTTATACATTACATTATTGTAATTTAGCAGACACTCTTATTCAGGGTGACTTACATACATGTAGGTTACAGTTTTTATCTGTTTATGCAGCCTGATATTTACTGAGGTAATTGTAGGTTAAGTACCTTGCCCAAGGGTACAGCAGCAGTGTCCCAGTGGGGAATTGAACCAGCAACCTTTCAGGTACCAGCCCTGCACCCTACCACTACACCACACTGCTGCCCCACAAAAACACACACAATTACTGGTGTGCTGGCCTGACAGTGTGCATACAGAAACCTTGCACACAGAACCTGTGCATACTGGCCGAGTGAAATGCTAAATTTGCTCTGAATCGTCACTTTCCTGACTGGGCAAGTCACTGGCCAGTTTTACTTTCCTGACACATGTCAGTGTGAGAGACTTGGAGTCTCATCTGACCCACCTGCCTCTGCCTGCGCGTGATGAAGTGACTCAGTTAATTCAAAGTCATCCTACCATCTTTTCCGATGTTCCCACACAGACCGATGTTCTGTCTCATGACATCGATGTAGGTGATCATTCACCGATCAAGCAGCACGCTTATCGTGTGAACCCCTCTAAAAGGGACCTTATGCAGAAAGAGGTGGAGTATTTTGTCCATAACGGTTTTGCCATCCCCAGTGCTAGCTCCTGGAGTTCGCCTTGTATTCCGGTGCCGAAGCCTGACGGCACAGTCCGTTTCTGCACAGATTACCGGCGGGGAAATGCAGTAACCAGACCCGACTCTTTCCCTCTTCCTCATATGGAGGATTGCATAGATAAGGTTGGTTCTGCTCAGTTTGTAACCAAGCTAGATCTGCTAAAAGGTTATTGGCAAGTGCCAATCCCCGTGCTTCGGAGATCTCTGCTTTTGTTTCCTGCAGTACACCTGGGCTGAGCATCTGAAATGTCTGGTGCTTGTGTTTGGTCGGTTGCGAGATGCGTCTCTCACTCTTAACCTGGCCAAGTGTGAATTTGGGAAGGCTACTGTTACCTACTTGGGAAAACAGGTGGGTCAGGGTGAGGTGCGCCCTGTGGAGGCCAAAGTCGAGGTTATCGTGAATTTCCAAGCGCCTACTTCTCGACGTGAGTTATGGCGTTTCCTCGGCATGGCTGGCTATTACCGCGCCTTCTGCCAAAACTTCTCCACCATTGTCTCGCCACTCACTGACCTGCTCCGTAAGGACAGAGAGTTCATATGGTCAGTAGAGTGCCAGCGGGCGTTTGAGTCCGTGAAAACCCTGCTTTGCAGTACCCCCGTGCTTGCTGCTCCCGATTTTGCAATGCCTTTTAAATTAGAGGTAGACGCAAGTGCTACCAGAGCTGGCGCGGTACTGCTGCAAGAGGACTCCAAAGGAATTGATCATCCCGTCAGTTTTTATTCAAAAAAGTTCACCAAGCACCAGCTCAATTACAGCACCATTGAGAAGGAGGCATTAGCTCTACTGCTGGCTCTCCAACACTTCGAGGTGTACCTCGGGTCCAGCGCTCTTCCGATAGTGGTGTACACCGATCACAACCCTCTTGTGTTTTTAAGTCGGATGAGCAATTCAAATCAACGCTTAATGAGGTGGGCGTTGCTGGCGCAGTCGTTTCCCCTGGAAATACGCCACAAAAAGGGATCAGACAATGTCGTGGCAGATGCCCTGTCTAGGGCATAAGTATTGGGTTGCTTGTGTGTGTGCACTACGGTGTCCTCGGACAAACACCTCTTAAAAGAAAAAAAAGAACATTGGGATGTTTTCTTTTGTGTGTGGGGGTGTTACGTCCCTGGACATATGGTTCGTGTGTCTGCTCCCGCTCTCGCGCTGTTCCGCCCTCCGTTTTCTTTTTTTTGCAGATTGGCGCCCCGCTGCGATTGGGTGAGAAACGAGCTGGAAGATTTCAAAGGAGGAACCCTCAGGATGAAGCGGCGCTTCCCCTCTTGTTAATGCCCTTCTGTATAGAGCGATACCTCTGTTCTTTTGTACATTTGTAAAAATCTGTAAATACTTTGTTACCGTTTTGTGATTTAGCCAGTGGGTAGTAGGGGGTGGGTGCCCTTTTCTGTTGGGTTATTTTTCTCCTGTTTTCGGATAGTTAGGGAGTCAGGGAAGAGACTGTTTTTTTGTCTTATTTTTCTTTGGCTAGGTAATTTATTCCCTGTCTCCTAAGCAAGTTTTGTTCTGTTTGTTATTTTGGCCTTGCCCACCCCTGAAGTTTGTGTTTAATAAAACAACCCTGGCTTTATTTACGGCGTGTGTGTGTTCTGGACAAGACAAGAAAGGGAGGTGTCCACACATTCTATTTTATGTTACACCTTACCCTAGACGGGGTCGTAACACTTGCCCTGCCCTCATTTTTTCTTCAGACTTAGCTCTGATTGGGAATCACTTCCAGATCCCAGTTCCCTGTATTCCCTGTGTGATATTGTGCACCGTCATGGCTTGGCTCACTCTCGGCACACTTCTGACCCTGGTGGCAATGTGCCTGGAACGCTATGTGGCCATCTGCATGCCTCTGAGACACGCCAGCATCTCCACCACTAGAACCAGGCTGCTAGGCCTTGTCCTCATCTGGTGTCTCTCAGCAATACCTGCTCTGATTGTCTTCATTGTGTTTTCTTCTTTTGCTCCTATGTGTCACATAATGTGGGTATTTCTTCTGCTTGTTACCTTGCTAGCTTGCCTCCTTTTCTGTAAGCTGCCACACCCATTAGGAAACTACCAGCACAAAGATGAGATGTCATCAGGTCACAAGTTCTCTGACCTACTGAACGGAGTCAACTCCAGACTATAAGTTTTATTATTCACTGTGCTTGCTACCCAGCTGCATATCACAGAACATTACCAATGCACTGTTCATGCTTGCTAGTCTTGTTTGGCTTTCTGTTGGCTGCTTCAAGTGTGCAACATGTTATACACAAACTTCTAGGTTGTCTTAGTTTCAGATTAGCACAAGTTAACTTGTCTTGATACTTGAATGGTGTTGAGCATGCAACAATAGCTCTGTCATTCATACAGGATTTCACACAACCTGGCTGTGTTTTTTCATCTTACCATCTTTCATGAATATTACAAAGATTGAACACCTCATATTCATTTATTTGAGAAAACCAAGGCACAAAGATCATAATGGCAATAATTTTATTGTTTACACCTCTGCATTTCATATTTTTGAAAAAGAATAGGCAAATTAACAAGGTTACAACAAACCTTAATTTTAAACAGACAGTGTATTTGAAAGCATTAGATCTGATAGAAACACTTTCATTTTACATCACAGTGTGTACTACTGTCTGCTGTTTAAATAAGGAAAGCAAATACCCATTGTGTGTGAACTGACCATTTATTCTACATCCACACAAAAAATTTTCTTAATTTGCAGAGTATGCATTTATGTAATAGAGAAAAATATAAAAAAAGAAAATCTGAATAACATTTGACTACTTTTCTTTCTTGGTAAATGACACTGTTAGAGCATATTATGATGAAATTTACATGTGAGCTGTATCAGTTAGCATTGCAAATGGGTATGAGAGGGGGCCAGAGAAGACTATGCTTAAGGGAGGACAGAATGCCCAGGCCTGGGGATACAGCAACACACACACACACACACACACACACATACACACACACACATGCACATACACTTACAGGTCACATGCAGGTTAAACATACATTTACACAGACATTAATGGACACAAACACAAGCTTGTGTACACCTCAAATATACACAAACATACATGCGCACATGCACAGATAAACTTGTTTCACTCATTTGTTTTTATTTACAGTTCAAGGGCCACGTTCTTTCATTTTTAAGATGAAGTGGACAGAATTTGCAATAATAGAAGTCTTTTTTATTCAGACCAAAAACTGCACAGTATCTCAACGCCAGAAAAAACTTTTCATCCCTCAAACCATAAATCAGTGGGCTCAGACAACGTGGTGCTAATATAAACAAAATGAAATTGGAGTATCTCACATTAATAAACAGCATATAGTCAATCTTCATAACAGCCATCTCTATGTAAGGGCACAACAGTTGAATCAAACAGAGGAGCAACTGAAAGGCATGGAGAACCACAGTCCTGAGACCCTTGGAGGCAGATTTCTTGTTGCTTGAAGCTCCTCTGGCAGCTGCCATGATTTTAAAATAGGTGAAGCCTATGGTAATAGACATGACTATGAAGTAAAGCTGCAATAATCCCGCTCTGATTTGTCCTTGCCAATTGTATATCATCATCGTCTCTATACTACAGACCACGTATGAGGTATAAATGCTGAGAGGAACAGAGGAGACAAACGCAAGGAGTATAATCAGAGCAGGTATTGCTGAGAGACACCAGATGAGGACAAGGCCTAGCAGCCTGGTTCTGGTGGTGGAGATGCTGGCGTGTCTCAGAGGCATGCAGATGGCCACATAGCGTTCCAGGCACATTGCCACCAGGGTCATAGGTGTGCTGAGAGTGAGCCAGTTCATGACAGTGCACGATATCACACAGGGAATACAGGGAACTGGGATCTGAAAGTAACTTCCAACCAGGGCCAAGTCTGTAAACACCATGAGGGCAGAGTCGGTGATCAGTGTCTGTGCAAACAAAATGTAGCGAGTGTCGGTTCGAAAGGCCTCCTTTTTGAAGAAGGTGCATGTCATGAGGCAGTTCACATAGAGGAAAATTCCCACCAACACCTGCACCAGCACTAGCTTCTCATTCCAAGATCGGGAGAGGAGGGTTGCAGGAATATTGCTCATGTTGTTGTACTGATGGATAGATTGAGCCATTGTGTTTCTTGAGGGAAGACAGAAGAGAAAAGTGTGAATGCATTTTTATAATTTAAGAATTTATAGGAGAAAAAACAGTACAATTCCCTAATGCACATAAAATATGGACATTTCCTATATTGTATCTCTGTTTGTTACTTCCACACTTCTGGAAATACAACAATTGTGCAACAGGTACAGGTACGAAAAAACTGGAGTGCCGTGCATCTGCTCATTAAACATGTTTAAACAGTTATTAAATATAAATATTAATGTGGAAAAAATAGCTTTAATCAAAACAAGGAAAATGGCTGTGTTCTATTATAAAAGGTGGACAGCAAGAGAATAGATTTACAAAATATGAGTTAAAATAAAATCAAACAAAATAAAGCATTTCTCTCACTGAATAATTTTATGTTCCTTTAAAATTTGCTAATAAGTGAATTTAAAATAGTCATTTAAAACTTCAAACATCTGAAAAGTGTTTAAAACAACAACAAATAAAATTCCATGTACATTACTCTCACCTATGTACTGTACTGCCAGACAAGATTGTCACAGCAACAAAATAAATTTGTCTCGTGTATTACTGTAGTTTAGAAAATGTATCAACTGTTAAATTGTTGTTAAATGCTAAACTTGCCTGTTGTATTCTACACAAACCTGTTCATTGAGAAAAGTGCTTTCATGATCAGCATGTTGCCAGCACCTTTCAGATCCTTCAGCTATGTCCTTAAGCTGCTTTTTCAAGGCATTAGTTTCAACATCATAGACATATATATATATACTGCATCAGTTTTGGACTGGTCAAATGACATAAGCATGTTGTGGTGATTAATTGTTTACAGATGCCTTAGCAACAGTTGCACTGCTGATGTCATCCTCATGGAGAATCTGTGGCATCAGTAGCAGCTGAATGAGGCCTCAGAGGAAATGGAGTTAAGTGAACATGCAAATGGAAAGGAAGAACAGACAACTGGGTCCATTTTAGGGAAATATCTTTCCGAAGCATGTGTTTGCATCAGCACCATGTTATTTGTGACATACCATGAGACGATTCACTTGGAATGAAGACAAATGAGTGCACCATTATGAGATCATTTGAAGTTAAAGCTAGAAGTATAAACAGCTACATTATTGTCATTTAGCAGATGCTCTCATTCAGAGCAACTTCCAAAAGTTACACTTTTTGCATGTTATCCATGTATACAGCTGGATATTTACTGAGGTAATTCTGGGTTGAGAACCTTTCCCAAGGGTACAGCAGCAGTGCCCCAGTGGGGAAATCAAACCAGCAACCTTTTGGTTATGAGACCTGCTCCTTACCACTTTGCTACACTGCCACACAAAAACTGAAAAAAAAAAAGATTCATTTGTCTTCTTACACCCTTTAACAGGTGTTTTTTCTATAAAATGCTCAAAATCACAAAGTAAAAGTCAATTTCTACCATGAGAATTGATGAGAGTAGCAGGAGCTCCCATCAGTCCCCCTGACCGCCCTATGCCATAGCCACCTGTTACGACAGAGGAGGAGGCGAAGGGTATGGCTGATATAACAGACGACACAGGTGAAGCACAGGTGGAAGACATTAACTAAATGAGACATAGAACAGAGGAAGTTATTTAGCCATTTGGTGGCCTTATCCGGAAGCAGCAGGCGAATCCCTGACAGTGCATGCAGCTTTGCCTTCTTCCACGTCCAGCTTCATAACAAAACAGCATTTTCGTTTCTGAAAATGCATACAGATTGATATGCACTGGAACCTATGTTTCATGCCGCTTTGGCCTAGTCTGTCTTGCAGAATATTATGTCATAATGGTTAGGCTGCGGTACATTGCTAACCCCTGATTGGATGACCTTTCTGAGGCATGGTCCAATGACAGTTGCTAAATTTCCTTGTGTCTATGCCTGCCTCTGCCCTCACACAGAAGCATGTGTGACTGACAGCACATTAATCAGACACCTTCTGAATACAAGTGAAAATTGTGCAAGACTAAATAAATCAGTGTGACCCTTTTCAAGTGGAGCAGTCTTAATAACATCAGAGGGGGAGACTAGCCTTGGTCAATGGTGACTGTACATATTGCAGCTGTATAAGCTAACTGCACAGTCCTACTATCACTGTATTCATTTTACAAAGAGAATAAAAAATCTGAGTTTTCACGATGTATGAAATATTGTATATTTTCATATTCTGGTATTTGCATTGAAATATATTTTGTGTTAGTATGAAATAAAAATAGATGTATAATTTAAAAAAAGGTTTTAGACCACTCATATTATTTATGTTGTTATACATTTAATAACTACATTCCTGTCTCTTGGAAATTTAATTGATATGCGAATGTCAAAGTACTAACAAATTACTGTAATGCTGAAGCATACTCACAACCACTTCCATTAAGAACAATGACCAAAAACCCAACCAAATAACACATTTTACACATATTATTTATGTTATTTTGTGAGTTTGGTACAATGTGGTCCTGAATAGTGCAGAGGGTACACACCTTTTTAATGAGTTAATCTGAGTGTATTTGTGAAAATCAAGACACAGAGAGCATAAAGGCAATCACTTTATTGTTATTGCCTGTACATCTCATATTTTTGAAAACGAATATGCAAAACAAACATCACATGTCAGATACCAAATTCTTATTCTAAGCATTACATTTGATAGAAAGAACTTTGTATTAAACCACAGTGTATATTACTATTGTCTGTTTACAGTGAAAAAAAAATTACCCACTGGCTGTAAAGTGACTGTTTATTCTGTACCAACAGAATTGTCTGAAAATTCATATTATCAACTGATGTAGTAGTGTAAAATGTAAAAATAAGAAGTGATCATAAAAAACTACATTTTGCTGCAAAATTTAGCTGCTTTAATTAGAGCCAAATAAACTGTTCCATGTATGGGAGGGGTAAGAGAAAGCCATGCCTGAGGAAGAGGGACACAAGGACTGGGAATACAGCAACACACACACACACACACACACACACACACACACACACACACACACACACACACACACACACACACACACACACAGAGCACATTTATGAAGACACACAGGCACAAACACAAGTGCAAACACACCTGAAAAATACACAGACACATACACACTTCAAACACACACACACACACACACACACACACACACACACACACACACACACACACACACACACACACACTCACAGAGCACATTTACCAAGATACACAGACAGAAACAGAAGCACATACACACTTTAAAAACACACATCCTCAGATCAGCATGTTTCACCCAGTGGTTTTTATGTACCAGTCAAAGGCCATGTTTTTTCACTTTTTAGATGAAGTGGACAGAATCTGCAAAAATGGAAGTCTTTTTTATTCAGACCAAAAACTGCATAGTATCTCAAAACCACAAAAAATTTTTCATCCCTTAAACCATAAATCAGTGGGCTTAGACAACGTGGTGCTAATACAAACAAAATGAAATTGGAGTATCTCACATTAACAAACAGCATGTAATCAATCTTCATAACAGCCATCTCTACATAAGGGCACAACAGTTGAATCAAACAGAGGAGCAACTGAAAGGCATGGAGAACTACAGTCCTGAGACCCTTGGAGGCAGATTTCTTGTTGCTTGATGCACCTCTGGCAGCTGCCATGATTTTAACATAGGTGAAGCCTATGGTAATAGACATGATCACAAAGTAAAACTGAAGTAAACCAGCTCTGATTTGTCCTTGCCAATTGTTTAAGATCATCATCTCCACACTACAGACCATGTATGTGGAAAAGATGCTGGGAGGAACAGAGGAAGCAAACAGAAAAAAGATAACGAGAGGAGGTACTCCAGCAAGGAACCAGATGAGGACAATGGCTAGCAGCCTGGTTCTAGTGGTGGAGATGCTGGCGTGTCTCAGAGGCATGCAGATGGCCACATAGCGTTCCAGGCACATTGCCACCAGGGTCAGAGGTGTGCTTAATAAAAGCCAGACCATGATGATGCACGATATCACACAGGGAATGCAAGGAACCAGGATCTGGAAGTAACTCCCAACCACAGCCAAATCTGAAAGAACCATGAGGGCAGAGTCCATTAACAGAGTCTGTGCAAACAAAATGTAGCGAGTGTCGGTTCGAAAGGCCTCCTTTTTGAAGAAGGTGCATATCATGAGGCAGTTCACATAGAGGAAAATTCCCACCAACACCTGCACCAGCACTATCTTCTCATTCCAAGGTCTGGAGAGGAGGGGTGCAGGGATGTTGCTCAGGTTGGTGTATTGAGGGATAGTCTGTGCCATTGTTTCTCTGGAATAAAGACAGAAGAGAAGAATGAATGTGTTTAAACTATAATTAATCAATTTGTAGGAAAACAGTTAAATTCCTTACTTCAATTTAAAATTTCGTATTTAGAATTTTACCTGCATTTAAAATTTAACAGAACAGTAAATATAATCACACAAACAAATTAAAAAAACACCAAAACTGTAGAGCATTGCTTTTTCTGTATTGATGTATTGATGTGCAAAAAAATACCTTCATCAAAGTAAGGGAACATGACTGTGTTCTGTTATAGAAGCAACATAATCAATTTACAGAGGTAAAATAAAGCTGAAAGCATTGCTCTCCCTGAATTACTTTTTTTTAAAAATTTCCTTAAAGATGAAAACTTGCAAACAAGTGGATAACAATTACGTTCAATTAAAACATGGACCAAAACCAACCACAAATGAAACAAACATTGTGTCTATTTTTCATGCACATGTACTGTACTGCCAGACTAAATTGTAAAAGCACTAAACTAAATTACATTGTGCATTACTGTAGTTTAGAAATAATAAAATGAATAAATGGTAAATAAACGATAGTTATTAACACCTATTATTGTCTGATATTTTAAAGACAAACCTGTTGATTGAAAAAAGCTTTCATGATTTCATGTTTTCAGTACCTTTCAGATCCTTTGGCTACGTCCTTAAGATGCTCTTTCAAGACAATCATTTCAACATCATACTTATATATATACTGAATCAGTTTTGGACTGGTCAGGTGACATCAGCATGTTGTGCTGTAACTGTTTATAAATGCTTGCCTTGGCAACAGTTACACTGCTGATGTCACCCTTATGAAGAATCGGTGGTATCAGTAGCAACTGAACACGGCCTCAGAGGAAACAATCGGTAAATCAACAGATTAATGGATGAAGGGAATGGAAGAATGAAACAAGTCAGTGTTTAATGATATGTCTGCCAATGCCAATTATGCCAAAATGCCAAATGCCAATAATATATCTATAGTAATTTTCATATTCTGTAAATTCCGTAATTGCAAAATTATATATTTGTTATATCACATATATCGCATGCATTATTAGATACAGCAGCAGTGTGGCATAGCAGTAAGGAGCAGGTCTTGTAACTCTAAGGTTGCTGGTTCAATTCCCTGCTGGGGCACTGCTGCTGTGTCCTTGGCCAAGGTGCTTAACCCAGAATTGCCTCAGGAAATATCCATTTAAAATCTGTAACCTATGTAACTTGCTCAGGATAAGAGCATCTGCTAAATGTCCATAATGTAATGTCAACCTTTTTCCTTGTTACATAATTAAAAATGTGTAAACATAAATCAGCATTGCATGCTCTTATGTAGTCTTTTTGACTTGAAATATTTGGTGAAATAGCACCAACTATCAAATATCTTAAAATCCCCTTTTGTCCCATGGAAATACAGTGGCTTGGAAGAAGTCTCTTAATGTCCTTGAGTGGCCTAGTTTGTCTAGATCAAGCTCAAGCAACCTTATAGACAAGCAATCATACCTTTTGGTGAATGCTACCTCCATTACTTACCCCAAGCCCCTTGTATGTGTGTGGTGAATTGAGGTGACTGCTGGAATAATTTATTTGGAAAATCAAATTTATTATTTTACTCTTGTTCAATTGAATGATCATCAAATGTCAATTGTCTTCATTGTTGTCAAGGGTTAGTTCTTCAGAATTACAGCTGTATTTAGCTAACTAACTTAACCGCTGGCTTTGCTTAGCTCTCGCTATCTAACTAGTTACTTTGGCAAGCAGACTAACAATAGTTAGCAAATTGCCTACATGACTGTAGACAGAGAACACCGTGAACTGGGTTTTTACATGACTAGTTCCATTAGTTACATAGAAGAAAATCACTTGATATCAGATTGGGTCAAACGTTGAAATGCAGAAATCAATCTTTTTATTCCTTCTGGTGTAAGATGGTAGAGTGGCTTAGTGGTAGCATAGCTGCTAGGCAAATGTATCAGGGTTTCAGAGACTGCTTCCCACAACAACCAGCAGGCGTCCTCGTGACAGCCTGCCTGGCCCGGTTGTCTGCTGCTTCCCTGAACTTCCACCAGAGGGACTGTCCTCCTGTTTGTGCCTGAACTGTTTTGAGGTCAACTGTTTTCACCTGTGTGTAATTAGGCTCTGTGTGTTTGGTGCTCGATTTAAACCCTGCCTGTGGCTTGGTTCCCTGCTCATTCTTGAGCTGCCCTGTGTTGTATGCCTTGCTGGGCCTAAGGTCACTTGTTTCTAGATGCAATTCTTTGTCTTTTAAAACACTTCGGTGTTTATGTATGGTTTCTGCATCTGGGTCCCTCCTGCTCAACTGTTAGAGGATGTACTGCCGGCTCAGTCTGATCACACAGTCAAGAGCAGTAATTCTGTAATTTTGAAAGAGCATGCAAAAAGCATGAGAATTCGAAAGAGCACATCAGTGCAAGTGCTCGAATAACTCTACTGGGCAGAGTATGGGCCGAGCGTGCAGTAGAAGTCGATTGTCTTCAAATGGGAAAGCGTAATTCTAAAATATTTTAGTGATACATCCTCCTTGCTGGAGTGACAGGAAATATCCTTTTTTTTGAGGGGGTATTTTCTTATTTATTATTGATCATTCATAAGTAATAAATTCATTAGTAATATCAGCAGTGTGGCACAGCAGTAAGGAGCAGGGCTCATAACGGAAAGGTTGCTGGTTCAGTTCCCCACTGGGGCACTGCTGTTGTACCCTTGGTCAAGGTGCTTACTACAACTTCCTCAGTGTCTAGCTATATAAATGTAAAAAAGTCACTCTGAATAAGAGCATCTGCTAAATGGCAATAATGTAATGACAATAACAAATGGCAGCTGAACTTCTCCATCTAGGTGAAATGCTATCAGGTGATCCAACGTTGTGGACACAAATAACAAATGCAACTAGTGTATGTAACTAATATATATACAGGTACATGTATGTAAGTACTTCTTCTAAGGCACACCGGTCTGTGCCCTTTTAGCAGGCCTGATAAAGCCAGCCAAGAGAATCTGGGTATAAACAGGTTAGGATCAGGATAATATCTGAAAAATATTTTGACATTTTACATCCCTTACCATTGCTGCAGTGTGGCAATGTAAAATAGTGGTAAGGAGCAGGAACTCATAACCAAACAGTTGCTGGTTTGATTCCCCAACAACCTCTACAGTTTCCCACAGTGGATCTCAGAATAAGAGCATCTGCTAAACTAATGTTTTGCAATGCAATGCAATGGGCCACAGTGAAGTTAGCACCAGTTTGAGGATAGGCGTCACTCCTCTGATGTCATGTGAGCAATTTTCAGTTGCCTGATGATTCACAGGGTGCCAAAGGGCAGTGAGACGAGGGAACTCTTGCCAGCACACCCCTCTAACCTGGTGAAACAAAGCCAATTTGCTACCCTGCTCCCAGCCATTGTCGTAGGAAGTTTTTTAGCCCTCAGAATTGAATTTGGTCAGTAAGAATCTATGATTGGCAATGCATATGTCACACACATAAATAACAATTCTTTATAATGAAATGCTTACTAAACTTGATCAAATTTGATCAATTACCATTGACTTTAGCTGGAGATGTGATCACTGCTGCTGACCCAATATTAGACTTCTATTCCTCCTGGAAAAACTGATTGCAACTGTCTGTCAGTCAGTCAAAAACATGATAAATAAACAGGTTATACATATGTGGAGATTATGGACCCCTCTAGTACAGATTAAACATACTTCTTCCCAGTGCATGAGTCTTTCTTGGGAAATTGTCTTTATATTCTACATTCAAATATTTAACAGATTCAGATTTCAGATTCATATTTCATTCATATTTCATTTCAGGTTCCATTAGATATGCACAACAGAGTTACAAAAAGGTCCTAATGGCAATACTACTTCATTTCAGATTCATTAGATTAATAAAACTCCCAGCCATTTCCCCAAATCTCTAATGGGATATTTTGAATTTGAATTTTATTAGAGAGAGCACTTAGAAAGCACAGGCAATTCTGAGAAATGAAATATCCTCCGATAAGTCAAAGTGGCCAAAAGAGAACAATCCCTCTTAGCATAACCACTTCTTTACCCAGATATAAATTTAGCATTAATAATCTTACATGCAAATAAACGCTTTATGCTTCTTAAAACAAGAGGGGAACACCGTGGGCTTGGTGTTATCATGCAGGGACACAGGGAAAATGCAGGGAAAGCCCATGACATCAGTGATTACAACTGATGAAGATAAAATGTCTTTAAACCAATCATTAATACAACATTTAAGTATTTCTGCAAAAAGTATATGCTTCTCAATACAAAGAAAACAGATTCAGTTGTAGAGAATCTTCAGTTCAGTAGACAGAATTCTTTCAATCCATTTTATAAAATTTAACTATTATTATTCCTTTTGCTGATTATTCTACCTCTCTTTAACTCTTTACCAGATACAAAAACCACTCTGTAGTCTCCCCTGTTGCTCTGGCAGCTTCATATTTATCAATTATTCATAGGAGTCTGTTCTAATAATGCATTTTACACAAGTAATGGCAACAACACCATCCCTTTACTGGTTTCTGTTCTTACCATTATATGTGAATGATCCAGACTGCAGTTTTCATAAATCTTACTTAACTTCTGCAAGTGGTGCAATGTTGTAAGATATACATTGAGAAACCAGAGGTTGTACACAAAGGCTACAGCACAGTGACATGTTATAGGGTCATGTTTTATTCTTTTTTTTCTGATACACACTAATGCAACTGTTTTTCCCTTCATTATTATTCCCTTATTGCAAAAGGTCATGACCTCTGTACAGGTGGTAAGCAACCAACACTGAACCCGTTACTGCTCTGAACAGGTACTTGCTCCAGACAAGTCTATGAGCCGTTAGGCTTCTTTACAGTGACGCGGTTCATCTTGCAGGTGGCAAAATATATGAGAGCAACACAAAAAGTTTTATCCCTGAGGCCGTAGATTAATGCACTCATGGCCCTCGAGATAATGGTGAAAGCTGTGAAGTTGAAGAATCGGACGGTCAGGTAGTTCTGCGGACTGTTCTCCAACACGTACATCTCGAAGTAGGGGCACAGAATGTCAATCACGCAGAGGAAGAGCTGCAGTGAATGGAGCAGGAGCGTGCGTCGTCCCTTTGATGCAGATTCCCTGTTATCTCCAGATGCAGCCTTGGCCGCCAGCATGATTTTCACATAACAGAACACTATGATCACCACAATCACTGCGAGGTCCACCTGGTAGATGATGGCTCGCGTGAAGCGTTGCCACTTGGCCACGAGCATGATCTCGTAGTGGCAGAAACTCGGTTCCGCAAGGTACCCTGGCGGGGCCGTGGCGACGAGGGTGAAGAGGTCCATGAAGGGGTTAATGAGGCTGAAGACGGAGATGACGACGATGGCGGCCACAGCCCTGTCGGGGGTGGAGATGTCGGCGTGCCTGAGCGGCATGCAGATGGCCACGTAGCGCTCCAGGCACATGGCGGTGATGGTGAAGGGCGCGCTGCTGGTGACGGACTCCATGACGATGCAGAGCAGGACGCAGAAGCCCATGGGCAGGAAGGCGTAGAAGTAGGTGAGCAGCACCACCAGGTCCGTGAGCAGCAGGAAGACGGAGTTCAGCAGCAGGGTGTGGGCGAACAGGATGTAGCGCGTGTTGCCCCAGAAGGCCTGCTTGCTGACGAAGGTGAAGTGCATGAGGCCGTTGATGTAGAGGAAGAACCACACCAGCACCTGCACTGTGGCCATCCTCACTCTCGCCTCCAAGGGGTTGAGACTTCGCAGAATCAGCTCCTCACTACTAATGTTCTGACTCTGGGTGCTGTTCTGAACCATGGCGCATATACAAACAGGCTATCAGAGGAAAAAAGAGAGGGACAGGAAAACAATCAGGTTATATTTGATACAGTACTTATTAAGGGTCAATATGCCATATGAACAGGGTGAAAACACTTAATTTCTTCATTTCTATTTCCTTATAACACTGGCAGATGATAAAGAATTCAAAAAGCATAGTAAAACATTGCAAAAAAAAAAAAAAAACATTTACAACAAGAAATAAAATCATTTCCATATTTTCCTTTCATCGTCCAGTCAAAAACCATGTATATGTACAATAATTCCCATTTTCACAAGTCATTAGCACTTAATAAATAATAAGCAATTATGTTATATGAATAATACAGCTGCACAAATTTCATTGCAAGTCATGAACAGTATGAGTTACATATCATAGAAAAAATATGATTTTAAAGTAAATTAAAGGCAACCATTTTATTAGTTATATTACCTAATTATACTCCCCTAATTTTGCCAATCTCTTAATTTACTAATGCACTTCTACACAATAACTAAAAGTGTTACTGACTGTTACAAAATGGAGTAACAACACAAAGCAAATAAATAAAAATCAAAGTATTAAGATCAGTACTTATTATATGATAGTAAATTCATATTACCTTTAATATGTTTTATGGTCAATCCCCCATCAAAGTATCAAGGAGGCAAATGTAGCTTTTTATATACTGTTGCCAGCAGGTGTTTCAACCAATACCGTAATGGGATATGAATATTAACAATATTTTAAAAAGCCCGCAAGGAATTACCAGCTGTTTGGAAAATGTTGTCAGTGCAAGGAGAGGTCAGATTTAGCACTTATTTATTTATTTTTTAATACAGGTGGCAGATGTAGGATAGTACCTTTGCTTGCACTGTACTCATATTCCTGGTATCTGTGTATTTGTGTATTTTCTCCCTACACAGGTAAACCTTGGGAGGGGTGGTGGTGTGGGGGGTTGCTAACGGAAACTAATAATAATAATAATAATAATGTTACTGTGTTCATTTTCCTGGAGAATGACCCTCGTCAGGTTGCGTGGCATATTCATTACTTAGTGCACATTTTTCATTTGACCTCAAATCAGGTACCCACTCTGGGAGTCTTTTTCAGTTCACTGCTTTATGACAGGTGTTTTTGTTTTTTAGGCAGGTGGAGGCTTGGGGGGTTGGCAGGACAGTTGCAGGCAGTGTGGGTGCCAGGAATGGTACTAAACATGGAACCAGAGGGTTGTGTGTTCCCGCTAATCATCTCACTTGGCTGGCAGAAATCTCAGAAAAGCTCCTGACCAGAGGCCACAAAGGCCCAGGGTCAGCAGAAATGAGGGGGAAATGATAACTGACTCACCACCACATGGCTGTGGTACATCTTCATCTGCACATAATGGAGTGAGTGATGCTCTTTTTTGAAACTTCACCAGTTCGGATGCTGAAAGGATATGCAGTGATATTTACACAGCAGATTGGACATTTGGTGGTGCAAATGAAGATAATACAGCACTCTACCACAATGCACAGATCGATTATTTTATCTGAACACCAATAAAGAATACAGAAATCTTTCTTTTTTCCCCTCTAAAACTGCCTTCATTCTAAATTTAATACAATTTAGGCCTTCACTCTAAGGCTTCTAGTCTAACAATTAAACAGTATATGATCAGTGAACACAAAGCATCGCATGAGGAAACAATCTGGGATATTGTGACATGTAGGGACAGCACGCTTGCTCCCACTTCTGTGAGCATGCATGTGTCATATACGTCTGGGATTGTGGCCAGAACGCTCAAGAGAGCAGTTAGAGAGTTTTGCCTCCTCCTTCACCAGGCCGACCTCCCTACTCAAAAAACACAGTCATTAAATATTAATGGAGAACTCCTGAGATGTGTGCTTAATTGCATCAGCCTGTTTGTTCTTCTGTTGGACAAACAATGTTTCTCTGTTGAAAGAGGCAACATGATGTTGGGCCTAGATGCATCACTGGCAGTGATTCACTTCCAACTTTTAACTGTTATGGCTAGATGAGAGTAGCCCTACAGCTGATGATGAAATCTCACCTTTCAATCTGATATATGTGCAGGCTCATATCAATGTTCCCCTACTTTTTTCTTCATTGGAAAAGACTGAGAATAGGTTTCTGTATAAGCCCTCCAAGCATCATAAATATTTTCTCTTATTCTTTACCAGTATACCAGTCTTACAGGAGTACCCCACCTATATTAGCATGTTTTTAAAATGAGGTCATTGAAATGGTATAAATCATAAATCATAAAACATTAATCATTTGTTCTTGATAGTACAGACAAATAAGGAAACACACATACACACACTAAAAAGCTGAAACTCTAGTGTGGAAATAAGTGAAAAGGTATCCTAAATTCCCTTTTAGCCAGCTCAGATGAAACTTTAAAAGATAATCTACCAATCTAATCTAATTATTATATCTAACTAAATAATTTTACTCAGCTTTAGGAAGGTAAAGGCTCCAAAAATTTCTTGTGTTCAATATGAGGAGGACAGCAGAAGCTGAAGAGCATATAGTAACTTGATGATCTCTTCTGATGGGGGTTAAATTTTCTTGAATGGGTCTAGATATGTAAGGATGCGTTGAAGATCTTCAGAGAAATAGGATGGACCATAGGTCCTAATGTCATAAGTGATAACAGGTTTGATGTAGCTGTACAGCATCAGAATTCAGCCAAGGCCAAAGTGATATGAAGGAACCTTGGCAGCAGTTCAGCTATGGCACCTTAGCTCTGGGTTAAAAAACACATGCAGGAAGGAGCATTTTTAATCTTTATAAAGGTTAAAATGCTAAAGGCATTTTCAGGATTTGGGGGATTTTTTTCTAGATTCAATCTGGAGTATTGAGAGAGCTTCTCAAGGCACATCATGAAAATTGCCCTAATGCAGGTTATAAATTATCTGGATATCTTATTAGATTCCTGACACTGTAATAGCAAGCACATTTTAGCAAGATTACATGAAATAACAAGCACAGTCAGCTATGACAATGTCAACCAGTGTAGTGCTTTGAAGATGAAAAACAGAATTTGAATGTCTATGCAGTATTTAATGAAAGGTCAGTGAAAACAGGCTGGGACAAGTGTTAGACAGTCACAATCTTAATTACAATCCTGGCAAAATTCTGGATTATATACAGAGTACAAAAATGCAGTTTGGGCTACCGACAGTCAGATGAATACTACAGATAAAATTACAAGCATCAATGAGAGGAAATAAAGACCTTGAGATACACTATATGGTCAAAAGTACGTGGACACCTGACCATCACACCTATATGAGCTTATTGGAAATCCCATTCCAAAGCCATGGGCATTAATAGGGAGTTGCTGCCCCCTTTGCAGCTATAACAGCCTCCACTCTTCTGGGAAGGCTTTTCACAAGATTTTGGAGTGTGTCTGTGGGAATTCAGCCAAAAGAGCATTTGTGAGGTCAGGCACTGATGTTGGACGAGAAGGCCTGGCTCACAATCAGCATTCTAATTCATCCCAAAGGTGTTCAATGGGGTTGAGGTCAGGGCTCTGTGCAGGCCACCGGAGTTCCTCTACACCAAACTTGTCAAACCTTGTCTTTATGGACGTTGCTTTGTGCACAGGGGCACAGTCATGCTGGAACAGGAAAGGGCCTTCCCCAAACTGTTGCCACAAAGTTGGAAGCATACAATTGTCTAAAATGTCTTTGTATGCTGTAGCATTAATGTTACCATTCACTGGAATTAAGGGGCCTAGCCCAAACCCTGAAAAACAGTCCCAGACCATTATCCCTCTTCCACCAAACTTAACACTAGGCACTGTGCATTCCAGTAGGTAGCGCTCTCCTGGCATCCGCCAAACCCAGATTCATCCATCAGACTGCCAGATAGTGAAGCATGATTCATCACTCCAGAGAACACGTTTCCACTGCTCCAGAGTCCAGTGGCAGCATGCTTTGCACCACTCCAGCCAT
Source organism: Megalops atlanticus (assembly GCA_019176425.1). Taxonomy (NCBI): domain Eukaryota; kingdom Metazoa; phylum Chordata; class Actinopteri; order Elopiformes; family Megalopidae; genus Megalops; species Megalops atlanticus. The sequence continues at coordinate 32,821,196 of CM032883.1, read as the reverse complement.
CGCTTGGCATTGCGCATAGTGATGTTGGGCTTGTGTGCAGCTGCTTGGCCATGGAAACCCAGTTTGGAACTCTGCAGTGTGTGATTCAACAGAGGATAGGCGGTTTTTACATGCTATGCACTTCAGCACTCTGTGGCCCCGCACTGTAAGTTTGCGTGGTCTACCGCTCCGTGGCTGAGCCGTTGTTGCTCCTAGACGCTTCCACTTGACAATAATAGCACTTACAGTTGACTGGGGCAGATCTAGCAGGGCAGAAATTTCACAAACTGACTTGTGGCAAAGATAGCATCCTATGACAGTGCCACATTTAAAGTCACTGAGCTCTCCAGTACGACCCATTCTACATCCAAGGTTTGTCTATGGAGATTGCATGGCTATGGGCTTGATTTTATGCAACAGTTAACAATCGGCAAGGCTGAAACACCTGAACTCAATAATTACGAGGGTTTGTCTGTATACTTTTGGCCATATAGTTTAAGTTGAGAGATAAGAAGGGTTTTATTTTTGTGATGTTGTGATGGAATCCTGTCATGGGCTATCTGGGACCTATGAGCACAAAATGTCTTTCACTGAAGAAAAGCAATTATAGTTTACTGTCAGAAAAATAGTTGTTATCGTTCCATTGAGACAAACTTCTTGTTAGTCCACTGGGAGAGCTTCCTCTGGTTTCATTTCATTTATGAACAAATGAAACGGTGAAGTTATCAAAGAAGATTTCCTCCCAATGAGGAGATGAAGATGAACAGCAGCTATATGGGCAAAAAAGCACCTAGTACACACACTGTGAGTAAACATGCTGCAAACCAAATTCACTGGCCTTCTGTTGTGAGGCAGAGAACACAGAAGAGTTCTGAATGGATACCTGATATGGGGAAAATGTACTATAAGTAATGATCATGCCTGATTGCCCTGGGAACCATGAGCCAGAGAAATAAGGACAGTACAACTAAAGACACCATCCTACATCTACTACCTCCACTGACACAAACAGCATGGGCTGAAATTCAACTCTCCCCATATTGGCAACATTTGCTAAACAATTATGTACAAAAAAGTTCAATTCCAAACTGCAAATCCAAGTATCTATTCTCTTGATTAACATCAGTTCTGAGAAATGTGTTCCTTTAATGCAGTGATGTCATATCTACATCGTATTTTTAGACTAGAATCATAGCCTTCTCAGCTGGCCCCATGCAACAAATGTGTACCCTCAATGGGCCCTGTTTGATGCCTTTGCGAACAGTAGAGTATTATGCAAAACATTTATTTTTAAACTAATCCATTGGTTAGAAAGCCTGCTTGCATCACTATATAAGACAGAGATTTTTAGCTCTTGCACAGTTTTACTGGGGATTTCACCTCAAGGTAATATGAAACTAATTTTACATATTTGTGAATCATAATATTTGTTTTATCTATTACTGTTTGTTTTATCTATTGCTATTTAGTCTGTAAATAGCACTAGTAGCACATAGTAAAACTGTAAATGTGATGTGTCCAAAAATTAATCAGAACTAAAGCTACCATACAGTAAAATTTACTAAAGTAATGCATTTGGCAAGTTACTTTATAAGGAGTGTTGTGTATAGCAGTTTTTAAAACATTATCTGTTTGTCTTTTCATTGTTCTAATAATTGTTAAGTTCATTTGTGTTATCACTGTTTATGTGAGTTTGATTTCAGTGCTTTGCTATGAATTCTATTTTCATTATCATATGTAACTCTTGGTCCATGGATGACAACATGAAAATCTCCAGAAAAACTCAGCTGTTAATTATGTGGTGTTTTATCGGTCATAGAAACATAACTGCACTGTACTTATAAGTTGTAATAGCTTGTCAAATTTTAGTACACAGTATCTATGCTTTGAAGGGCTTTTTAGTATCGCCTATATGCTTTTTACGTTTTTCATCCTTTTGCAATCTCGAACTATCCGTTAAGCTTGCCTTGCCAAATGTCATCCTCTAACACACTCACATGCAGCCAACAGGTATTTTTCACACATTGAACCACAGGTTATTAAAAGCCACCTGGAGGATGAGCACATCTCCACTGATCCAAATGACTCACAGATGCCAGTGGAAGGCTCTAATGAGTTATCAGATGAGGAGACCCTGGCAAAAAAGCCCACCTACCCATGATAGAATGAGACCAGTTATGTTCTGCTGTTGTGGACAACTAATCATTTTCAGCTAATGACACAGCCCAGCCATGAACTTACAAAGTCTTTGGCTGTACAGCTGAGCTTTGAAACTTATGCCTTAACCTAATGACTTACTGGGAGCCCAACATGAAGCATGTTTAAAAGACAAAATGTAGACTCACTTTTATTCCATGTTTGAAACTATTATAAATTTTGTGCATATGCAAATATACCTGTTAATTACTTTTATGAGTTAAGTGAATTCTGCTTTTTTCTAATTCCTCATTAGAGGAATTAAATAAATTTATTTTATTTTATTTTATTTGTATAGTTGTCACAAGTTGTCACAAAGCAGCTTTACATTGTTCCCAGGCCTGAGACCCCCCTGAGAGCAAGCCTAAGGCAACAGTGGCAAGGAAAAACTCCCTAATTAACAGGAAGAAACCTTGAGCAGAACCCAGCTCAGAGGGGGAGCCCATCTGCTTCTGGCCAGCACTGGGCAGATAGAATCAGAGAGAAAACAAAGTTGTACAATGTACTTTAAGACATTTGAGCTTGACAGACAGTAGAAATGAACAACAGAGTAATTATAAAATGTATCCTAAAATTTCTGGTTCTTGGCATGCAGTTGGCTTGATAGGCAGGGCAGTGGGGTAGCAGGACTGGAAATGAGGATGTGAAGCTTGGGCTACAGCTCCAGGCAGGAGCCCGGAGCAGGGATAGGAAACAAATAGAAAACAGTGATAAGTGGATGTTAATTGAAACATAAAGGCATTAAGGCAAAGGGGGGAACAGAGGGGGGAAGAGGGATGCATGTGTGTAATAAGGAAAAATCCCGGCAGATAAGCACTATGGCAGCATACCTAGGGGACGAGAGGCAAGGGGCCAGCACGATCATGAGGGTGACCCTAAGGCAGTCAACACCTTATCACAGCCAGATCAATTATGTCATAGAACATTAGACATTTACATTTCAGCAGAGTTTTGAGTTTTGTGCAGGTCTTGTAAAACACAGAATGAAGTAAAGATTATTACTAAGTTCTGGTCCTGTTTTCCTGTTCTCTATGACAGCCTGCAGGTATATGAGCCATGAATCAGAATAGCAGTGGTGAAGAGATGCTTATGAGAAGTTCCAAGCAATTTATCGTGACGCTGAGGATGGCCGTAGTGCAGGCAGTGGTTTGGTTCTTCCTCTACATGAACAGCCTCATGCTCTTCACCTTCTTCAGTAAGCAGGCATTCTGGGGCAACACGCGCTACATCCTGTTCGCCCTAACCCTAATGATGGACTCTACCTTCCTGCTGCTCTCTGGCCTGGTGGTGCTGCAGTCCTACTTCAATTTACAGATTCCTGTGGCTTCCTGCATCCCGATCTGCATTGTCATGGAGGTTGTCACCAAAAACTCAAAGGCAACCATCGCAGCCATGTGTGTGGAGCGCTACGTGGCCATCTGTATGCCACTGAGACACGCAGAAATAACCACCATTGGCAAGACTATGGCTGCCATTGCCCTCATCTCTGCAGTCGGTTCACTCAAGTCTTTCGTGGACCTTTTCATTCTCATTGCGGTTGCCCCGCCAGGCTACTTTGCTCTGAGGATCCTCTGCTTCTACGATATCATGCTGCTCACCAAGTGGCATCGCTACATGCGGGCTGCCATCATTCAGGCGGACTTTGCAGTGTTTGTGGTCATCATAGTGTTTTGTTATGTGAAAATCATGCGGGCGGCCAAGGCCGCCTCTGGAAGCAACAAAGAATCGGTGGCAAAGGGACGACGTACGCTCCTGCTCCATTTTTTGCAGCTTCTCTTGTGTATGATTGAGATGTGGTGTCCCTACATTGAGGCTGTTTTTTTGGAATATGATCTGGAGGTCTTCTTTACAGTCCGATTCTTCAATTTCATGGCTTTCACCATCATCTCAAGGGCCCTCAGTTCACTTATCTATGGTCTCAGGGATCAAAAGTTTTTCACTGCAATGGTATATTATGCGGGCTGCAAACAGAATCGTATCTCTGTAGAAGACTAGCAATTCAGAGACTCATCTGGGGTGAAACTGCAACATCAAAGGACTTGAGGGTGTAATGGGTTGTGTGTGTCTTGCATCACTTGTTTCTTGATCATGACTGTGTACAAAAAACTCATATACAAAAAATACCCCATACACAAAGAAGACCCAAATATAAAAGGGAAAATAGGTTAAATTAGCAGGGTGTCTTCATACAGAGGTGAGGTAAATAAAACTGTGTTTCTGAGTCTTTGTGTGGCGCTTCTCGTTTTCACTTTGTATTTAATAATCACTTTTCCTGCATGCTGTCATTTGGATGTTTCAAAAGTAAATGTAATCAAAGAACAGATTATTTTAAAGTGGATACATCACTCAAATCTCCCTAGTCATAGTCTTTCTAGTGGTCTTTTTGTGTCAACCCATGCACAAAAGTTATACTGCGTATATCAATGCTAAGTAGCAATCACATTTCATATTCACACTGAATGGCTGAAATATTAAATAATCAACAAATAGTAAAGCTCAGCCAGTAATTCAGATGTAATAATGTGATATCACTGCATTGCCCAATTTGATGTCAATCAAGAAGGTAATTATTTGCATCTATGGCAAGGGATTAGCAAATGTTTTCCGAATGTTGCCAATGCAGGGAGAGGTGAGGTTTAGCACTTGCTGTTCGTTTTCCTAGTAAATGGTCCTCATTGGGTGGGTGGTGGGGGGTGGTCTGTTACTTTTATCTGATCAATAATAAAACAAGTACAAGCAAATTAAACCTTTATTTTTCTTTGCTCTTTAAGTGTCATATGTCAAAATTCAATGCATTTAGGCCTTCAGACTAAGGCCTCTAGCCCATCATTTAAACCACATGTAACTGGTGAGAACACAAAGCACCACATGATGAAACCAATGATAGATACTGCAGCACGTAGCTAGGGTGCACCTGCTCCCACTTCTGTGGACACGCGTGTGGTGTGTATGGCGAGGATTACGGCCAGAACACTCCAGAGTGCGGATAGAGAGTGTTGGCTCCTCCTTCACCTGGCCAACCTCCCCAGTCAAAAACACAGTCATTAAATATTAATGGAGAACTCCTGAGATGTGTGCTTAATTGCATCAGTCTGTTTGTTCTTTTGTAGGGCAAACAATGTTTCTCTGTGGAGAGGAGCATCATGATGTTGGGCCTACACACACCACTGCCATCGGTCAGGCTTCAGTGAGGAAGGCAGCAAGATTTTTTTAACACAATGCCAACTTTTAACTGTTATGCCCAGATGATAGTATCCGTGCAGCTAATGCAGAAATCATGCCTGTTTCCATGTGGTCATGCTAATGCTTCTGTACTTTCCTATTTCTCCATTGGTAAAGACCAAGATCAGGTTTTTATAAGCACTTCAAGCATCAGAAATGGCCTTTTCTCTTATTCTATACTGGGTGCTGGAGAAGGCTCCAAAATGTACATATTAAATAATGTACTCTCAGACCCATTTATGCTAATATGTGTGTGTGTGTGTGTGTGTGTGTGTGTGTACATGGTGGAATAATGACATACGATGAATGACTATCAATCAGCAATACACACAAGAGCTGCTTTCCCTCTCACTCTCCTTTTGCAGACAGAAGAAACAAACAGAAAAGCAGACAGAAAAGACATGACACAGTACGTATTTCATACATCTATATTCTTCATTCATCTTTATTTCATAAAGCAACATGCAGTCAGTGTGCAAATCTTCTAATAACAAGAAGATCACTTCTGCTGGAAGTTTCCAGAGGCAATTGTGAGTACTGCACAGAGCTGCAGTTCCAGCACACAGCGTCTTCACATGTCTGTTGGTGACTTTCAGAAATATAACCTTTACATACATATATATATATATATATATATATATATATATATATATATATATATATATATACGGTTTAACATTAGCTAACATTGTGATTAGGCTACTGTAATCTGACACAAAATATTAGTCTGTCCCTTAGCATAATGACTGAAATGTCAGCTGCCTCCGTAAAGATCTTCTTATACGTGCAGCACGGTTAACTGAAAATCGCTGCGTTGCATAATCGATAAATCTATAAGGCATGTGAGAGGGCCGTGTGTCACCGTGCCCAAAACGACTCCAAATAAGCCACAAAGTAAGTACAATCATGAACTCTATTGTGCTGTGCGAGAGCCATTTTACTCAACACAAAAAAATCGCATCGTGATGACGTAAGCGTGCTCGGGCCCAGAACATTAAGCGCAGTGTGAGCAGAGGCCAGCAGGGGAGAGGAGAGGGGCGACAATCGTGCTCGGGCACAGTACAAGACAACCGGGCCTAGTGTGAGTACGCCCTTACATTGTCAAGTTTTAATCCTAATTGCAGTGCTTGCAGGACAATTCTGGATTAATTACAGACTACAGTATCACAGTTTGGGCTACCAGTCCAATAAAAATTAAAGATAAAACTGCATTAATCAGTGAGAAAATGTCACAGCTCAGGCAGGGACTCGGGTGCAGACAGGAATGCAGGTTGCAAAAACGAGTGTAATGAAGCCAAAAACGCAGTCCAGGTATCAAGGTCAAAAACAGGCAAGGTCACAATCCAGCAAAACACAGCAAACAAAACCAAAAACAGATCCAAAGGCAAAGTCAAGTGAACAGGCAAAAATCAGGCAGGCAGGCAGGCAGGCAGGCAGGCAGGCAGGCAAAGAAAGGTATGGAGAAACAAAGGTAAAACATAAGTAGAGTTTTACTTCTGTGATGTTGCTTGGATGAAAAAGACAGCTGTGTTTACATGGTTTAATAAAAGAACAAGACCACAAACCTCAGTTTTTAAAGATAAAGAAAAGTCATCCATTTTGAATTATGACATCTCACCAGGGACCAGTTGGGGCCTAGGAGCAAAAATTCTCTTTAGCTATAGTTTTTTGGCAGAAAACCAGTAGTTGTACAGGTTATTGCTTTTTCCTCCACTGGGAGAGCTTCCCACAGTTTAATTCAGAGATAAAGTAATAAAACAGTGCAATAATCAAAAACGATTTCCCTCTAATGAGGGAATGGCCTTCTGTTGTGAGGCAGAGAACACAGAAGAGTTCTGAATGAATACCTGATATGGGGAAAATGTACTGTAAGTAAAGATCATGCCTGATAGCCCTGAGCAGCAAGAGCCAGAGAAATAAGCATAGTACATCTAAAGACACCATCCTACATCTACTACCTCCACTGACACAAACAGCATGGGCTGAAATTCAACTCTCTCCATATTGGCAACATTTGCTAAACAATTATGTCAGGCAAAAAAGTTCAATTCCAGACTGCAAATACAATTATTTATTCTCTTGATTAACATCAGTTCTGAGAAATGTGTTCCTTTAATGCAGTGATGTCATATCTACATCGTATTTTTAGACTAGAATTATAGCCTTCTCAGCTGGACCCATGTAGCAAACATGTACCCTCAATGGGCCCTGTTTGATGCCTTTGCGAACAGTAGAGTATTATGCAAAACATTTATTTTTAAACTAATCCACTGGTTAGAAAGCCTGCTTGCCTCACTATATAAGACAGAGATTTTTAGCTCTTGCACAGTTTTACTGGGGATTTCACCTCAAGGTAATATGAAACTAATTTTACATATTTGTGAATCATAATATTTGTTTTATCTATTACTGTTTGTTTTATCTATTGCTATTTAGTCATTCAGGTCCAAAAACTGTAAATGTGATGTGTCCAAAAATTAATCAGAACTAAAGCTACCATACAGTAAAATTTACTAAAGTAATGCATTTGGCAAGTTACTTTATAAGGAGTGTTGTGTATAGCAGTTTTTAAAACATTATCTGTTTGTCTTTTCATTGTTCTAATAATTGTTAAGTTCATTTGTGTTATCACTGTTTATGTGAGTTTTTTAGCTCTTGCACAGCTTTACTGGGGATTTGACCTCAGGATTAGTAAAGGTAATATGAAACTAATTTTACATATCTGTGAATTATAATATTTGTTTTACTATGAATGTAATTTACTAATTCATGTCCAATAACTGTGAATGGGATGTGTCTAAAAATTATTCAGAATTAAAGCTATCATACAGTAAAACAATCTTTATTTTTATAAGGATTTATTTTTATTTTTTAATCTTTATTATCTTTATTTATGTGCAATTGACTTTGATGCTTTATTATAAATTCTATTTTCATTATAATTTGTAACTGTTGGTGCATGGGTGAATGAAAATCTCCAGAAAACCTGAGCTGCTTGTTATTTGGTGTTTTATCAATCATAGCAAAATATTTGCACTTTAGTCATAATATTTACTTAACATCTTGTGAAATATTGACTTCTTGCATGGATAATGTGAAATTTTAGTAGACAGTATCTTTGCTTTGAAATACTTTTTTAGTATTGCCTATACGCTTTTTTACGTTTTTCATCCTTTTGGAATCTCACACTATCCATTAAGCTTGCCTTGCCGAATGCCATCCTTTAACACACTCAAACGCAGCCAACAGGTATTTTTCACACATTGAACCACAGCCGAGCAGAAGCCACCTGGAGGATGAGCACATCTCCACTGATGTTATCCGAATGACTCACAGATGCCAGTGGAAGGCTCTAAAGAGTTATCAAATGAGGAGACCCTGGAAAACAAAGCCCACCTACCCATGATAGAATGAGACCAGTTATGTTCTGCTGTTGTGAACAACTAATCATTTTCAGCTAATGACGCAGCAGAGTCATGAACTTACAAAGTCTTTGGCTGTACAGCTGAGCTTTGAAACTCACGCCTTAACCGAATGACTTACTGGGAGCCCAACATGAAGCATGTTTAAAAGAAAAAATGTAGACTCACTTTTATTCCATGTTTGAAACTATTATAAATTTTGTGCATATGCAAATATACCTGTTAATTACTTTTATGACTTGAGTGAATTCTGTTTTTTTCCAATTCCTCATTAGAGGAATTAACCAATTATGTCATAGAACATTAGACATTTACGTTTCAGCAGAGTTTTGAGTTTTGTGCAGGTCTTGTAAAACACAGAATGAAGTAAAGATTATTACTAAGTTCTGGTCCTGTTTTCCTATTCTCTATGACAGCCTGCAGGTATATGAGCCATGAATCAGAATAGCAGTGGTGAAGAGATGCTTATGAGAAGTTCCAAGCAATTTATCGTGACGTTGAGGATGGCCGTAGTGCAGGCAGTGGTTTGGTTCTTCCTCTACATGAACAGCCTCATGCTATTCACCTTCTTCAGTAAGCAGGCATTCTGGGGCAACACGCGCTACATCCTGTTCGCCCTAACCCTAATGATGGACTCTACCTTCCTGCTGCTCTCTGGCCTGGTGGTGCTGCAGTCCTACTTCAATTTACAGATTCCTGTGGCTTCCTGCATCCCGATCTGCATTGTCATGGAGGTTGTCACCAACAACTCAAAGGCAACCATCGCAGCCATGTGTGTGGAGCGCTACGTGGCCATCTGTATGCCACTGAGACACGCAGAAATAACCACCATTGGCAAGACTATGGCTGTCATTGCCCTCATCTCTGCAGTCGGTTCACTCAAGTCTTTCGTGGACCTTTTCATTCTCGTTGTGGTTGCCCCGCCAGGCTACTTTGCTCTGAGGATCCTCTGCTTCTACGATATCATGCTGCTCACCAAGTGGCATCGCTACATGCGGGCTGCCATCATTCAGGTGGACTTTGCAGTGATTGTGGTCATCATAGTGTTTTGTTATGTGAAAATCATGTGGGCGGCCAAGGCCGCCTCCGGAAGCAACAAAGAATCGGCGGCAAAGGGACGACGTACGCTCCTGCTCCATTTTTTGCAGCTTCTCTTGTGTATGATTGAAATGTGGTGTCCCTATATTGAGGCTGTTTTTTTGGAATATGATCTGGAGGTCTTCTTTACGGTCCGATTCTTCAATTTCATGGCTTTCACCATCATCTCAAGGGCCCTCAGTTCACTTATCTATGGTCTCAGGGATCAAAAGTTTTTCACTGCAATAGTATATTATGCAGGCTGCAAACAGAATCGTATCTCTCTAGAAATCTAGCAATTCAGAGACTCATCTGGGGTGAAACTGCAACATCAAAGGACATGAGGGTGTAATGGGCTGTGTGTGTCTTGCATCACTTGTTTCTTGATCATGACTGTGTACAAAAAAATCATATATAAAAAATACCCCATACACAAAGAAGACCCAAATATAAAAGGGAAAATAGGTTAAATTAGCAGGGTGTCTTCATACAGAGGTGAGGTGAACAAAACTGTGTTTCTTTTACTTTTATCTGATCAATAATAAAACAAGTACAAGCAAATTAAACCTTTATTCTTCTCTGCTCTTTAAGTGTCATATGTCAAAATTCAATGCATTTAGGCCTTCAGACTAAGGCCTCTAGCCCATCATTTAAACCACATGTAACTGGTGAGAACACAAAGCACCACATGATGAAACCAATGATAGATATTGCAGCACGTAGCTAGGGTGCACCTGCTCCCACTTCTGTGGACACGCGTGTGGTGTGTATGGCGAGGATTACGGCCAGAACACTCCAGAGTGCGGATAGAGAGTGTTGGCTCCTCCTTCACCTGGCCAACCTCCCCAGTCAAAAACACAGTCATTAAATATTAATGGAGAACTCCTGAGATGTGTGCTTAATTGCATCAGTCTGTTTGTTCTTTTGTAGGGCAAACAATGTTTCTCTGTGGAGAGGAGCAACATGATGTTGGGCCTACACACACCACTGCCATCGGTCAGGCTTCAGTGAGGAAGGCAGCAAGATTTTTTTAGCATGATGCCATCATTTAACTGTTATGCCCAGATGCAGCTAAAGCTATATGTATATATATATATATAATGTGTGTGTGTGTGTATGTGTGTGTATGTGTACACAGTGGAGTAATGATGAATGACTATCAATCAGTAATACGTACAAGGACTGTTTTTCCTCTCACTGTCCTTTTGCAGACAGAAAAGACATATGACACAGTATGTATTCTTTATTTCATAAAGCAACCTACAGTCTGTATGCATATTTTCCAGCAACGAGAACATTACTTCTGCCAGACTTTTCTGGAGGCTACTGTGAGTACTGCACATGAGCTGCAGCTCCACCACATAGTTTACTCATGTCTTGTAGCTCACTGGGGTTGTTTTGTCAATTAGGGCCTGTTTGAAAGCTTAGAGTCACCCCCTAAGTCAAGGAACCTCTATTTTGGATAATCCCCCTTTTTTTGGCTTCTTTTTAGGAAAGAATCAATTCGTGTCCCAAATGGCATTCCTCTACAAAGGCCATCTCAAGTTAGTTTTTAAGCGAGTACTTTTATAAAAAATTATGAAAATTATCTTCCATATGTGACTTCTTGGGGCTTTCTCTACAGTTTCATAGGCCTGGGTACTCCTTTCATGGTGTTCTCTGATTTCTGCAGTCACTCAGCATGGCAGTGGAAATTCCCTTCCCTGGCATGCATCAGGGGGTAATAAACATGTTTGCATGAGAAGGAAGGGGGTCATAGGATATCACCTGGCAGATTGTGGGGGATCAGCCTGCATCTGCAGGGAGAAGGAAGGCCATGGAAGACAGACAAGGCAACAGTGTCAGACCAGGCTACACTTTTGAATACACCTCTGTTCTTTTGTGCTGGAAGTCACTCTTGAAAAGATCATCTGCTAAGTGAATGTAATGTACTGTGATGTAAAGGTGTAGACAGCTGGGGCCATTCTTGCAGAATATGAATCTGAATCAGTAAATCTGTAAGAGGATAGCGAATGGTGGTTGTGAACAGTTACACAACTAGGGAGCTGGGCAGAAAAAATTCATGGGTGAGGACAGCAGATGCTGAAGAGCATATAACAACCTGATGACCTCTGTGACAACCTGAGGTTAAATTTTCTTGTATGGAGATGTTGGGTATTAGGATTATGATGGCATCCTGCACATAGGGTCCTGTGTAAGCCCTTTTGCATTAAGTGGTTGATAGCAAGGATGCAATAGCTGTAGAGAATGAGAATTCAGCCCGAACCCAAATGATACAAAGGAACCTTGGCAGTGGTTGAAATCTAGCCTCATAGCTATGGATTAAAAATCACATTCATGGTGTAGGGCTTTGAAACATTTGACAGATTTTTACTCAACACAGATTTTCAATCTGGATCTTAGTAATGAGAGAGCTTCTGAAAGGACATAATAAAAATTACCCTCATAAAGGTTTTAAATTATGTAGATATCTTAGTACATTCTTGAAACTCTAAAGTTTTAATCAGAATGCATGGAATAATGGGGTCACTCATCTGTGATAGTGCCATTCAATTTAGTGCTTTGACAATAAGTAACAGAATTTGAATTTCTGTGAAATACATAATGAGCGGTCAGTGAAAACAGGCTAGTGCAGGTTTTACATGATCAAATTTTAATTGTAACTACAGCCTTCGCAGGAAGATTCTGCATTAATTACACACTACAGTATTATAGTTTGGACAACCAGACAGTAAAATAAAATTAAAGATAAAACTACCTTAATCAATGAGAGGAAGGCATGGGAGAAACAAAGGTAAAAGATTAAAGGAGTTTTAGTGCTGTGATGTTGCTCAGATGAAAAAGACAGCTCTGTTTACCTAATAAAAGATCATCCATGTTGAATTATCACGTGCTGTCATGGACCAGTTGGGGCCTAGGAGCATAAATTCTCTTTAATTAGAGTTTGCAGACAGAAAAACTGTAGTTACTCAGGTTATCGTTCCATTTAGACATTGCTTTTTCCTCCACTGGGAGAGCTTCCTACAGTTTAATTTAGAGACAAAGTAATAAATCAGTGCAATAATCAAAAACGATTGTGGGGAAAGGCAACTAGTGGACACTGTGATTGAAAATGCTGCAGACCAACTCCACTGGCCTTCTGTTGTGAGGCAGAGAACACAGAAGTGTTCTCTGGGGAAAATGTACTGTAATCAATGGTCATGCCTGATGACCCTGAGAACAAAGAGCTAGAGAAATAAGCATAGTATAACTAAAGACACCTTACTACATCAACTACCTTCACTGACACGAACAGCATGGGCTAAAATTCACCCCTCCCCATATTGGCAACATTTGCTAAACAATTATGTCAGGCAAAAAAAGTTAAATTCCAAACTGCAAATCCAATCAATTATCTATTCTCTTGATTAACATTAGTTCTGAGAAACATGTTTCTTTAATGCAGTGATGTCATATCTACATCGTATTGTTAGACTAGAATTATAGCCTTCTCGACGGGCCCCATGGAACAAATGTGTACCCTCAACAGGCCCTGTTTGTTGCCTTTGTGAACAGTGCGGTATTATGCAAAACATTTATTTTTAAAATAAGCCAGTTGGTCAGAAGGCCTGCTTGCCACACTATATAAGACAGAGATTTTTAGCTCTTGCACAGTTTTATTGGGGATTTGACCTGAAGATTATTAAAGGTAATGTGAATTTAGTTGTATGTATCATTACATATAATATTTAATTTAATGTAAAGATAAGAAAGTAATTTAGTAACAGTTATTTCATAGCCTGTGTTGAATAACATTTTTGAAAACAATTTATGAGTTTTCTTCTGATAGTATTCTAGTGACTTTTGAAATTAATGTATATTATCATTAATTATTCAAATCTTATTATGTCGCTTTGCTTTAAACTCTCATCTTTACCAACATGTAACCCTTGCTGCTTTGTTGATTGTATTATGCAATTGAAAACAACACACAAATCTCCAGAAACATTTAGCTGCTTATTACTGATGTTTTATTTTTCAAGTCAACATAATTGGACTTGACGTGACGTGATAATAACTGGTGAAATATTGTATGGATGACTTTAAAAGTTAGAACACAGTGCCTTCCCTTTGAAGTGCTTTTCTCAGTATTTTCTCTGTGCTTTTGCTACTTTTTCAACCTTTTGGAATCTCAAACTATCTATTCAGCTTGCCTTGCTGAGTGCCATCCTCTAACACACTCACATGCAGCCAACAGGTATTTTTCACACATTGAACCACAGCCGAGCAGAAGCCACCTGGAGGATGAGCACATCTCCACTGATGTTATCCGAATGACTCACAGATGCCAGTGGAAGGCTCTAATGAGTTATCAGACGAGGAGACCCTGGCAAACAAAGCCCACCTTACCCCTGGTAGAATAAGACCAGTTATGTTCTGCTGTTGTGAACAACTTATCATTTTCAGCTAATGATGCAGCAGAGTCATGAACTTACAAAGTCTTTGGCTGTATGGCTCAGCTTCAACACTAGTGCCTTAATTGACTGAGTCACTGGGAGCTTAACATGAAGCATATTTAAAAGAAAAATGCAGCCTCACTTTCATTCCCTATTTGAAAATATTATAAATTGCAAATTTATAATATGCAACATTATAATATGCAAATATGAGTTGAGTATATTCTCCTTTTTTAAATTCATTATTAACTTAATATGTCATAGTATATTAGACATCTACGTTTCAGCCGGTGTGTACAGAGTTTTGAGTTTTGTGCAGGTCTTATAAAACACAGTATGAAGTAAAGACTATTACTATGTTCTGGTCCTGTTTTCCTGTTCTCTATGACAGCCTGCAGGTATATGAGCCATGAATCAGAATAGCAGCAGTGAAGAGCTGGTTCTGAGAAGTTCCAAGGAATTTATCGTGACGCTGAGGATGGCCGTAGTGCAGGCAGTGGTTTGGTTCTTCCTCTACATGAACAGCCTCATGCTCTTCACCTTCTTCAGTAAGCAGGCATTCTGGGGCAACACGCGCTACATCCTGTTCGCCCACACGCTGCTGTTAGACTCCATCTTCCTGCTGCTCTCTGGCCTGGTGGTGCTGCTCACCTACTTCAATATGCCACTTCCTGTGGCTTCCTGCATCCCGATCTGCATCGTCATGGAGGTTGTCACCAACAACTCAAAGGTAACCATCGCAGCCATGTGTGTGGAGCGCTACGTGGCCATCTGTATGCCACTGAGACACGCAGAAATGACCACCATTGGCAGGACTATGGCTGCCATTGCCCTCATCTCTGCAGTTGGTTCACTTAAGTCCTTTGTGGACCTTTTCATTCTCATTGCGGTTGCCCCGCCAGGCTACTTTGCTCTGAGGATCCTCTGCTTCTACGATATCATGCTGCTCACCAAGTGGCATCGCTACATGCGGGCGGCCATCCAACAGGTGGACTTTGCAGTGTTTGTGGTCATCATTCTCTTCTGTTATGTGAAAATCATGTGGGCAGCTAAGGCTGCATCTGGAGATAACAAGGAATCGGTGTCAAAGGGTGTACGCACGCTCCTGCTCCATTCACTGCAGCTTATCTTGAGTATGATTGACATGTGGTGTCCCTACATTGAGGCTGTTTTGTTGGAATACGATCTGGAGGTCTTCTTGACTGTCCGATTCTTCAATTTTGTGGCTTTCACCATCATCTCAAGGGCCCTCAGTTCACTTATCTATGGTTTCAGGGATCAAAAGTTTTTCATAGCAATGATATATTATGCAGGCTGCAAACGGAATCGTATCTCTCTCAAAACCTAGCTGCTGAGAGACTCATCTAGGATGAAACTGCAACATCAAAGTACATGAGGGTATAACAGGTGGCTTGTGTCATGTGTTTCTCGATCATGGCCATATTTTCAGGGTTTCAGAGGCTGCTTCTCGTAACAACCAGCGGGCGTCCTCGTAACAGCCTAGAATTAGAGAGGTCATCTTCTTGTTTGTGCCTGGCCTAACCTAGTTAGTCATTTTCACCTGTATGTAGTTAGTCTCTTCATTTGTTTGGTGCCCTATATAAACTGTATACAACCAAAGACCCACACATAAAGGGGAAAGTTTGCTGGAGGTTAAACTAGCAAGGTGTGTTTATACAGAGGAAAAGTAAATAATATGTGTTTCTAAGTCTTTGTGCAGTGCTTCTGGTTGTTCACTTTGTATTTTACAACATTGTCACTTCAAATATATAGTAATGACTTACCCTGGATACAATTGTTTGGATGTTTCAAAAGTAAATGTAATCAAAGAACAAATTCTTTTCAGGTGGGTTGACCAGTTCTCTCTGGTCATAGAGGGGTTATAGTCTCTCGGTGGGTTCTTCTTGTTTCAACTCATACCTTGTTTGTTAAAGCTACCATCACAAAAGTCATACCGTGTATGTCAATGTTAAAGTTGCCCTCAGAAAAGTCATATGTGTCATTTCAATTGGTGAAGTTACAGACTGACTCTAGATTAGCTGACCATTTGTGAGTGTGTCTGCTGTCAATCAACCCTGTCCAAACATGTCTGTAACTTTGCCGACCCAGATAACTTGTACTTCCTCAAATAAAACTTCCTCAAACAATTCCTCAAAAATTTGTTAGCTGTGGTATGAGTAAAATAAAGCAATACATTAGTGTTCTCTTGTAAATACATATAATGAACAGTTGCTGGTAAATCATAATGTATAACAAATGGATGGAATGGAATGGATACACTTCTGTTTGTTGTGCTGGAAGTCGCTCTGGATAAGAGTGTCTGCTAAATAAATGTTATTACATTACATTTCATTCATGTTAGTGTTAATTCAAATAGCTACACACAGCTACACAGACCTGGCCCTATATCCAAATCTTTACATTTATAATCTAAACACAGTAGTTATGTAAACAGTACAGTTATGGACAGCACATAATCTAAGAAACAATGCAATACCTTCTTGATCAGACAATTGCTGCAAAAATGCAAACGCGAACTTAGCAAACTCACTACTCAGTCTAGTTATAGTTTAGCAGTCAGCATTTCATGTTTATTTTTCACATTACATTACCATCAAAAATTAAGGCACTGATCAGTCACTCACATCTTTCACCCAGATCAAAGTGGTTCATGATTGCCTGTCATTCTGCTTTTTGATAAAATGCTCTCCCTCACGTCATCCAGTACATAAATAAACATATAACATTTTGGATGACTTACAAAGTTGAGAATGAACGGTCAGTTGATATGAGAAAATGCAAAGGAAGAATCACTTCCAAGGTAATGAAGATGGTTACCTAACCTGTCTCACCGAACGTGTCTATCCAGTCTGTCTAAGACAGGCCATGGACAACCCAGTGGAGACGAGGCAATTCTGTTTATGGTAATTCTTACTAGAAATGACATTTGATATTCACATTGACTGGCCAGAATATGAAATAATTGACAAAACAGAAATATTTAATATTTCATAGGTTTAAACTTTCTTTAAGGTCAGTTCCCTCCCTCAGGCCCACAGAGGGTACATGTTTGTTTTATGTGACCAATCAAGAATCCATCTGATACCAATAATTCATTTCTAATAATATCATGTCAAAATGCTAACACTGCACTGCAGTGTGGTGGCTGGGGGCAGGATAGCTAAAGGTAGTGTGAGTCGGAGGTGTGGTACTAGACATAGAGCCAGAAGGTTGTGTGTTCCCACTAATCATCCCACTTGACTGGCTGAGATTTCAGATAGAAAACCTCCTGAACAGATGCCTGTCAGACCCAGGATCAGCAGAAATGAGGGGGGAAATGCTTTTTGACTTATTCTCCCCCACATGACTGTCCCTCATTTCCACTGTAGATTAGATATGTAAGTGCAGACGGAGGGAACACCACAGTTCACCACAATAGCTGTTTATTCATGGTTTCATCTGGACAACAATAAAAAAAAGTACAAGTGCAAAGAGCCATTGTTTTTTCTCTCTAAAACTGTCATCTGTCAAAATTCAATGCATTTAAAGCCTTAAGGCTAAGGCTTCTATTCTAGCATTTAAGCAATTCATGATCAGTGAGAACAAGTGATGTGCAGTCTTTTTTCTTCATTCATTTGACTGACCAGTAAGGCAATCACCCTAAAATGCTTTGAGTGACAGGTACACCAGCTTATACAAATCTGCAGAATCAAAAATGACCATGAGTGGAGGGAAAAAAAATGCATTGGTCTACCTGCAATGGTCTTGTGTGGAGGTGATCACCGAACGAATCAGTGAGTAGGTGAACCAGATCTTTGTACTGAACTGAATGAAATGATTTGGTTCAGTGAAAGGAGTCAAAATGCCCATCACTAGTGAGAAAGCAAACCACTGCATAATGACATGAATATGGATATTGTGTAGTTACAGCGCGCTTGGTCCCACTTCTGTGGACCTGCGTGTACCATGCATGGTGAGGATTACGGCCAGAACACTCCAGAGTGCGGTTAGAGAGTTTTGCCTCCTTCACCTGGCCAACCTCCCCAGTCAAAAACACTGTCATTAAATATTAATGGAGAACTCCTGAGATGTGTGCTTAATTGCATCAGTCTGTTTGTTCTTTTGTAGGGCAAACAATGTTTCTCTGTGGAGAGGAGCAACATGATGTTGGGCCTACACACACCACTGCCATCGGTCAGGCTTCAGTGAGGAAAGCAGCAAGATTTTCTTTTACACAATGCCAACTTTTAACTGTTATGGCCAGATGATAATATCCCTACAACTAATGCAGAAATCCTGTCTGTTTTGTTGCGGTCATGTTAATGCTTCTCTACTTTTCTATTTCTTCTAAGACTAAGAGTAGGTTTTTTAGAAGCATTTCAAGCACCAGAAATGACATTTTCTCGTGTTCTGTACCCGTTATCGGGGAAGGCTACAAAATGTACATATTAAATAGTGTACTCTCAGATCCATTTATGCTAGTGTGTGTGTGTGTGTGTGTGTGTGTGTGTGTGTGTGTGTGTGTGTGTGTGTGTGCGCACATTGGAGTAATGGAAGCAAGGTCTCCTTTCCCTCTCACTCTCCTTTAGCAGACAGAAAACAACAGGCAGAAAAGCAGACAGAAAAGACACATGGCACAGCATGTATATCATACATTTACATTCTTCATTCATCTTTATTTCATAAAGCAACCTGCAATCTGTGTGCAAATCTTCCAGCATCAGGAAGGCCTAAGTACTCCTTTCATGGTGTTCTCTGATTTCTGCAGTCACTCAGCATGGCAGTGGAAATTCCCTTCCCTGGCATGCATCAGGGGGTAATAAACATGTTTGCATGAGAAGGAAGGGGGTCATGGGATATCTCCTGACAGAAGGGGGTTGTGGGGGATCAGCCTGCATCTGCAGGGAGAAGGAAGGCCATGGAAGACAGACAAGGCAACAGTGTCAGACCAGGCTACACTTTTGAATACACCTCTGTTCTTTTGTGCTGGAAGTCACTCTAGAAAAGAACGCCTGCTTAGTGAATGTAATGTACTTTAATTTAAAGGTGTGGCATTATATCTATGGGTTAAAAATCACATTCATGGTGTAGGGCTTTGTAACTTTTAACAGATTTTCACTCAACATAGATTTTCAATCTGGATTTTAGTAATGAGAGAGCTTCTGAAAGGACATAAAAATTATCCTGATGCAGGTTTTAAGTTATCTAGATATCTTATTAGATTCTTGAAAATCTAAAGTTTTAATCAGAATGCATGGAATAATGAGGTCACTCAGCTTTGACAGTGCCATTAAATTTAGTGCTTTGACAATAAGCAAGGTCAGTGAAAACACAATGGCTTTACATTGTCAAATTTATTTGTAATTATAGCCCTCACAGGAGGATTCTGCATAGAGCCAGAGAAATAAGCATAGTATAACTAAAGACACCATCCTACATCTACTACCTTCACTGAGACAAACAGCATGGGCTGAAATTCACCCCTTCAGTATTTGCTAAACAATTATGTCAGGCAAAAAAAGTTAAATTCCAAACTGCAAATCCAATTATCTATACTCTTGATTAACATCAGTTCTGAGAAACATGTTTCTTTAATGCAGTGATGTCATATCTACATCGTATTGTTAGACTAGAATTATAGCCTTCTCGATGGGCCCCATGCAACAAATGTGTACCCTCAACAGGCCCTGTTTGTTGCCCATGCGAACAGTACAGTATTATGCAAAACATTTATTTTTAAAATAAGCCATTGGTCAGAAAGCCTGCTCGCCACACTATATAAGACTGATTTTTAGCTCTTGTACAGTTTTACTGGGGATTTGACCTGAAGATTATTAAAGGTAATGTGAATTTAGTTGTACGTATCATTACATATAATATTTAATTTAATTTAAAGATAAGAAAGTAATTTAGTAACAGTTATTTCATAGCCTGTGTTGAATAACATTTTTGAAAACAATATATCTGTTTTCTTCTGGTAGTATTCTGGTGACTTTTGAAATTAATGTATATTAGCATTAATTATTCAAATCTGATTATGTCGCTTTGCTTTAAACTCTCATCTTTACCAACATGTAAGCCTTGCCGCTTTGTTGATTGTATTATGCAATTGAAAACAACACACAAATCTCCAGAAACATTTAGCTGCTTATTACTTGATGTTTTATTTTTCAAGTCAACATAATTGGACTTAGTGATAATAACTGGTGAAATATTGTACGGATGACTTGTATGGACAATTTTAAAATTTAGAACACAGTGTCTTCGCTTTGAAATGCTTTTCTCAGTATTTTCTCGGTGCTTTTTCATGCTTTTGGAATGCCCAGCCATATGTTCAGGTTACCTTGCCGAATGCCATCCTTTAACACACTTGCACGCAGCCAACAGCTTATTTTTCACACTTTGAACCACAGCTGAGCAGAAGCCGACTGGAAGATGAGCACATCTCCACTGATGTTATTTGAGTGACTCACAGTTGCCACTGGAGGGTGGTAATGAGCTCTGAGATGAGGAGACCCTGGCAAACCAAGCCCATGCTGCCTCTGGCTGACTGAGACCAGTTCTGTTCGGCAGCTGTGGGCTCCAGGTTATTGACAGCTAATGACACAGCCCAGCCAAGCACTTGCAAATAAATGTAGGCTTATGTGCATATTTGTTATTTTTTGTCTTCGTGTGTTGAGCATACTTGGCTATTATTTCCTCAAAATCTTTATTACCTATTTGTGTTGTAGGACATGATTAGACATTTACCTTCCAGCAAGTGTTTACAGAGCTTTGAGTTGTGCAGGTCTTATGAAACACTGCAGAAAGTAAGGATTATTACTAATAATAATCAGGTAAAGATCCTGTTTTCCTGTTTTCTATGACAGCCTACAGGTATACGGGCCATGAATAACAGCAGTGAAGAGCTCATTCTGCGAAGTTCCAAGCAACTTTACATCACGCTGAGGACAGCCATAGCACAGGTGGTGTTGTGGCTCTTCCTCTGCATGAACTGTCTTATGCTCTTCACCTTCTTCAGTAAGCAGACATTCTGGGGCAACATGCGCTACATCCTGTTCGCCCACACCCTAATAATGGACATTGCCTTCCTGCTGCTCACAGACATGCCAGTGCTTGCCATCTATTTCAATTTTCAGATTCCTGTGGCTTCCTGCATCCCGATCTGCATCGCCATGGAGATTGTCACAAGAAACTCAAAGGTAACCATTGCAGCCATGTGTGTGGAGCGCTACGTGGCCATCTGTATGCCACTGAGACACGCAGAAATGACCACCATTGGCAGGACTTCCGCTGTCATTGCCCTCATCTCTGCAGTCGGTTTACTCAAGTCCTTTGTGGACCTTTTCATCCTCATTGTTCTTGCCCCACCTGGCTACTTTGCTCTTAAAGTCTTCTGCTTCTACGATATCATGCTGCTCACCAAGTGGCATCGCTACATGCGGACCACCATCATTCAAGTGGACTTTGCAGTGTTTGTGGTCATCATAGTGTTCTGTTATGTGAAAATCATGCTGGTGGCCAAGGCTGCATCTGGAGACAACAAGGAATCTGCGTCAAAGGGTGTACGCACGCTCCTACTCCATTTTATTCAACTTCTCTTAACTATGATTGACATGTGGTGTCCCTACATTGAGGCTTTTTTGTTAGAATACGATCTGGAGGTCTTCTTGACTGTCCGATACTTCAATTTTGTGGCTTTCACCATCGCCTCAAGGGGTCTGAGTCCACTTATCTATGGTCTCAGGGATCAAAAGTTTTTCGTTGCCATGGTATATTTGGCAAGTTGCAAAAGAAATCGTATCTCTGTAGAAGACTAGCAGCACAGAGACTCATCTGGGATGAAGTAGGACAGTGGAGGTGTAATGGTTTCTGTGTGGCTTGCTTTGCACTTGTTTTTAGATCATGACCATATATAATGTAGAGATAAACATACTGGGGAAATTTTACTGTAGTTGAAGTCAGAAATATGTCTTTATGTACTTATTTACTACTTCAGGTAAAGTAAATAAAAAGGAAAAGTAAATAAGCTGATTCTAAAACATTTACACATTGTTGTGTTTGTTTGGTGCCTCTAGTTTTTTCGACATAGTTACATCCAGTATTTAGTAATAAAATTTTCTGGACAATGTAATGTGGACAATCAAATATATAGCAAATACCTCATTTCAATATGTAATATAATATCAGAGAAACACTAAAAGAAAATGTAGATCAGTCAGGAATTACAGCTTTTATTGGCCATTTATTTGTACACATCTTGTGGCATGGATCCTTCCCCTTTCAAGTATCTCCCCCTGCCAGAGCATATACCTGTCCACTGGCACCTGAAACCTGTGCTCTGTGCCTTTTCTTCTGCCCTTCACAGTATGGGGAACATTTGAGCATCTTTTTAACAATTATGTAAAGTCTTTTGTGTCATATTTTGTGAATTTGATTTAACTATGTGAATTTAAATATTCAGTGTATAAATATTCCATGTAAAACTAAACCTTTTGTTGCATGCACCCCTTCCCTGAAATGATTGTGCAATTTTACCCCATACAATACTGTGCAGGGTGCAATAAAGAAAAGACATTTTCAACATCTCAATATGTGCTTTTGGAACTAAATGCTGGAATACTATCACAATTTATTACATAACCTGTTGAAGCAAAACATTGACTATTTCAACTACCGCCACTATTAAACATTTTTAACTGTAAACAAACACACATACACACACAGGTTACAGGTTGGCAGGGTATATCATATATTCTCATATAGCATTGAAAGCTAAGCCCCAAAAATAACCACAATGGCCCTGTAGTCTGACAAACAGTTACTTATGTATCATATAATTTCATTGAAACACATAGAATTCAGACAGAACTTCAGTTGGCTACACAAAAAACAGCCAGACATGGACGGTTTTGCATTTTCCTTCATCCTTGTCTGCCTTTTCTTCTCCATTTTAATTTTCTTGTTGTTTGATGTGGGCATGCTCTGGGCTTGGCAACTGATCCTGGATCAGAAGTAAAATATTACACTAAATGGAGTGGGTTCGGATTTTGGCTGGGCAAGCTGAACTTAGGGTTTTCAAATACACTATAAAATCAAATGAACACTTAATAACCAACCCGCTAATCAGTCCTACATATTTAATACTCATAATGGTCATTGAATGTGTAGGCCACACTTTCTATCTGATTACATCCCCCCTCCCCCTGCCAACCGATAGGCTTCCTTAACATTTTTGAGAGCTCTTTCCAAGGTTATTGTATGCCATCTTGTGGTTAAACAAGGTTGACAAAAAATACTCTTTCTATTCCAGTTGTTTTCCAATGCTAAATAATAGCATTGCAGATGACTTTGGAAGATGGACAGTGTGCACCCACTTCCAGATACCACAACACAGATATTAGATGCATATGCACAAGAAAACACATGCAAAACAAAATGCAGGTATTTCCAATGGTCCCAATGGACTGGGGTATGGAAATAGGTGCTGTGTATATCCACTGTCTTGAACCAGTGTCCTCCCTGAATGAATGCAATGAGACATGCCAGAGTGTGTGACTACAGGGCCAGGTGTTTCTGTTAGCTTGTGAGGCATTTCCAGTGTTAAAGGAAATGGGCAGAATAAAATCCTGCACCCCTTTTTCTATCTGCTTAAAAAGAACTACCTTCCACCTACCATAAGGGGCTGATGGCCTTTGGACAAAACTGCACTCTGTGTAGTAGCTGCAGTACCTGTATCCGCAGGACTGGATGGGACACAAGTACACTGTCACCAGTGTTAAAGGTGAAGATCTGAATGAATACGGTGCTGGAAGCTGAAAAACAGCAGGGATGAGGTGTGCAAGCTGGAGAAGGTGGGGGGTTGGGGCAGCCTTGAGGGCGAGCCAGAGGGTTTTTGGACCTCTACTGAGGTGCAGCTGTTGCAACACGGCCCACAGGATTCTGGGGGGCCTATGCAACCTGTGCAAAAGAAGAGAGGGCCACCTCCAGGGGGACAGTCTGCATAGACACATGACCCACACCACTGCACCTTTGTATGTGGACAGCCCTTTGGAAATGTCATCTCCTGCACTCTATAGCAGTCTCCCCAGATACCTCTCTGGTGCAAAATGAGGCCATGAGTTCGTGAGCAGCCAGTATGAGTAAAGACAGACAGATCCAGAGACACATCAGCACTACCAAGGCCAGGACCTAGCCTGAGCACTGAGAACCAACATGACTGATATGACACCAATGTATTCCTTACAACACTACAAGTCTAACTTGTCTGTAAGAATCTGCAAATGTTCTGTGCATTTTGGAGTTACTGCAGGGTTGTGGTCATTTACATGAGAGCTCTAATTTCCAACATACTTAGTTTGCACAATAGTAACTTGCCATTTTCTGCAGGAGCGAACCATTACACGTTCCTAAAATGTCTCAATTGATTTCAGAGAATCCATCTAGAATCCTCTAGAGCCACTAACTCAAAATGTGATGAAAACTACTAGACAATATATGGACAATATGTACTGCAAATTGTGATTGCTGGTTGAGAGATACCATCCACAAAACAAACTCAGAAAATCTATAGACCGCATTTGGTGAGTTCTGTATCTGTTAAGAGCCTTTTCAATCTTGTTTTCCCCCTAAAATAATCAGAACAGACAGGTGGCCGGTACACGTAGTGACTATTGACGTGGATGGCAGGGTGAACTTTTAAGCATGGGAAAGTAAAGAAACAGATTTGAGTGCGTTCACCTTGTTGCTTGCGTGCGGCTGTATTTAAGCAGAGCTCAGCGTGTGCGTGAACGATGACGTCTCTCAAAGTGTATGTGTGCCATTTGGCCGCGGGTGCATGTCACCCCCGACTCGCATGTAAATATCAAATTTTGTTTTTGAGAGAGAGCGGATCGATATGGCGATCAGTTGAGTCATATAAATGCCACTCGTGCTCCCTCAGGGAAACACAGCTTAACAGAACGGTGTGTGGACTGTGGAGGAATATTGAGCGCATAGCGGCTGAACATTTAATTTATCCGCTAGGTGGCGACAGGCTTGGACAACAATCTTATCTAGAAAAACTAACGAGTGTATTTAAACTGAAATAGGAATTTATACCTTTGTATTCTATTTTAAAAAGACATAAAAGTTATCTCTTTGTAGTAAAACCACCAAACCCACCTGAAAATATGCAAGCTACACGACACTGTTTGATTTGTTCTACTAGGGGACTTTTAGACAGTCGGACAAACTTCCTGCAACTCGGAGCCAGTATGGCGGCGTTTAGGAGAACGCTCGCATGTGTCGGTTTACTCAGGTGAGTCGCTTGTTGATCACGAGCAATATATCTACTAGCTGTGTAGAATGTACTATTAATGCTTTATTGGCATTTAACGTGAAACGATGCATAGATTTGTATATGACTATATTACTGAGAGCGCTTCCTAGCAGGCTAGTTTGATAACGTTAGCCACATCCAAATCAATTAAGTCCAAATTTAAAAGCCAGATAAAGCAAAATGAGCTATAAGGAATGAGATGTATCTGTCATAATGTGTAGTATGTGTTAGAGAATTGCTTTTATATTTGGCTGTAGTTAACTAGTTCATGTAATAAGATTACACTTACAAATGTTTGGAATTTTATTTTTGTGCTTGATCGTCTTGAAATACCAGTTATCAGCATCTGGCATGGTAGTAGCCAATTAAATTAGCTTAACTGTTAAAGAAATATTATCTTCAAATTTCTGTATGTAAAAGTTGTGTTTTTGTATTTTTATTACACGAGTTGAACAATTTGTGATGAAAACAGCGCTTCTTCTGGACTGCCTTTAACCTGGGTTAGGGAATAAACTTGCATATTTTTTCCCCAGAGAGCCTGGTGCTTAAGGTTTTTTTAATTCCCGAGGGAAAATTCATTGCACTACATGTAAAACGTTTTGTGACTATCTCAACTGTACAAATGCACTAAAACAAATACAATTTGATCTGATTGAAAATATCAGATTAATGCACTAATTGGGATTTGCACCTAAGTGGCATCTGTTTCCAGTAAAACCAGAGGTGGCTCGAACTGCTGTGTCTTGGGAGTGGTAGTTGTATCCCAGACACAACTATAAAATAGTTTTTATAACTAGTTTGTTTGATTTAGCCTAGACATTGATCTTTGCAATGACGCTGCCCTTAGCAGGTCAAGATATATTAAAAATTGTATCCCAGAGTGAAGCCAGTAATATGCCACACATCTGTGGATGTAAAGAAGTGGCTTGGAACACAGAGGACATATACTGTAACTGTTTTTGTTGTACTCCGACAGCAGGAACACCGCTGGGGCCCTGACCAGCAGCAGATCCACGCGCCAGCGGCTCGGGAAGCTTCCTGTGGTGATGCGGAGTAACTGGATCTCTCTGAGTGTGGGCGGCGGCCTGTGCTCCATCCCGTTCTCACAGGTACGGGTCACTGTGCGCATCCCTCCTGCACTCACCAGATAGCAAACGCTGCGCACACAGAAGTGACTGTGAACGAAAAGGTTTGCGAATGTGATGGCCCAGCTCGGAACAAGTGGTTTCTTTTGTTTGTGCTGTCAGGACCACATGGTCTGCTTTGCTATGAAACTGTCAACTGTCATGATTGTGCTTGTTTGTCTGCCTAATTTTGGAAGTTCCAGAAAAGCTTTTTTCTGTCTGGTATGAAACATGCCCTTGTTGAACTAGCCTTTGGTTATTTCATAACAAATAGGTTTTGGGCAGAGCATTCCAGTTTTAAGAGGCAAACTGTTGGGTTATCCAGTTAAGGTCATGCTGTGCTTGTTTTTGTTTCTTTGAGTAATAATTTTAAGTATTACAGGCTAAAGAATATACCAATAAAAGAACTATCATAGGCATGGGTCAATTCACTAAATAATACAAGGCAGAGCCAAACCACTATTTCAGTTGCGTTGTCAGACATGTTTGTAAGAGCAGTATGAGAGGCTGAAGTTGTGTGTTGGTTCTGGACTGAACCCACCCCTCTCTCTTCCTAGCAAGTGGAAAACCTTTCCCATGAAGCCCTGATCCGTAGAGCATCTTCCCTGGTGACGGACAGCGCAAACACCTACCTCTCCCAGACCACACTCGCTCTTGTGGACTCGCTCACACAGTATTCCAAAGTACGTTGTTATGCTCCACTGTGTCCACTGAAGCCGTGGTTTACAATGCAGATTGTCTTGAGATAATGTTTTAGCTGTGTCACATGAAATTTCGGCAGATTTTTAAATATGATTACATGCAAATAAACCTACCTCAGCCAGCTCTCTTTGTTGTTATTGTTGTGACAGTTAAAACTGGGACGCGTGTTGGACTAGACGATAGAGTTAAACTCCATGTAGTTAAACAGTCTGTATTTTTCAGTCTGGTCTTATCGTGGCCTTCACTTTTCCGGCCAGTCTCTGATAACCCCCAGTTATGTAAGCAGGTGCTGAGGGTAATGCCACATGGCGGTATTGCTGACTCTGTTTCTTTTGGGTGGACGGGGGCATTTTTTTGACCACAGGCTCTGCACACACTCATTGCACTGCAGAAGAGATACTTGAACTCCATCGGGAAACTCACCCCTGCAGAGGAGGACTCTATTTGGCAAGTGATCATTGGCCAGCGCGTGGAGGTAGGCCCCTCTGTTTGCTGTGCTTAGGGGGCCTTGGAAATGCCTGTCCAAAAACAGGCCATTTAGCAGAAGTCATACATTACATTATTGTCATTTAGCAGATGCTCTTACCCGGAGTGACTTACAAAGGTTACAGTTTTATCCATTTATATAGCTGAATATTTACTGAGGCAATTATTACATTACATTACAGTATTGGCACTTAGCAGATGCTCTTATCCAGAGCGACTTACATCAGTTACAGGTTTTTACAGTGTAATCCATTTATACAGCTGGATATTTACTCAGGCAATTATGGGTTAAGTACCTTGCCTGTGGTGATTCGAACCAGCAACCTTTCGGTTACGAGTCCTACTCCTTAACCACTATGCTACACTGCCGCCCTTTGTGGGCTCAAGGTAAAGGCCCAACAACAGTGCCCCAGTGGGGGCTCGAACCTGCAACTTTTCGGTTACTAGCCCTACTACTTACCACTACACCACAATACAGGCATAGATTTACTGTGCCTGCACCAGAGACATGCAGCCAGCACCAGTTTATCTGTTGGGTGTATTAGGAGCTTTCTGTCCATCAGAAAAAAAACAAGCTTGTTTAAGTTGTGTTTCAGGAGCCAGTGTGTTTTTGGAATCTGCAATTAGCAGTCTGGGTTTAGCAATCTGTGATGTAACCCTCTTTCTCTCTCTGTCTTGATCTCGTTGGTAGGTAAGTGACAGACTGGAGGAGTGCAAGCGGTTTGAGTCAAACTGGCTGAACGCCATTAACGTGTGCGAGCTGGCAGCTGAGGCGGCCTACAATGCAGGTGTGTGTTGGCACTGTGAACTCTGTGCATTTCACGCTTGCGCTTAGATTCTGGCCTTTTCACAGAAAAGTCATATTTACCGTGACCATCCTCTGCCTTTGGTGCACTGCATAGTTCATTTTCTAGCTTCAGTTATGGAAAATTTGCAAATTATTACAAACAAAGTTAGTGGGCACACTTTTAGTTAATAGGACTATGTGTAGATGCTCACAAACAAACAGTGTGTATTGCAAGGGTTTCTTCATTATAGGTATTGCATTTATTTAATTTTATTCATTAAATTGTAAGTACTGCAGGGTATCTGCAATACAGTAGAACTTTTCATCAACACGGACTTCAGTTTTGATAGGTTTTTAACTTGCATGTGAAGTACAAATCTTAAATACTCTCCCACCTGTTGGGTACAAGTTTCACAGAGCAATTGGAAAAAACAAAAGAAGGAAATCAATCTCAATCACAACCTGGTATTTCACAGAAGAAGCGCCATTACAGGGACTCTTAGCCATCTCACCCTGGCCCCCCTCACTGACTGAGCCCTGACAGGCAGGCGCTCTTAGTGTTTCTCCACCATATAAATCTGTCAGAGTTGTAATAAATACACCCTTTGCCACCCCGGAGAGGGGAAGGTCCTGCTCCAGCTGAGATAATGGAGCCCCTGATCTTGAGGCTCCTTGTTTGGGGTGTCCTGCTCTTATCTAGTATCGGTGTGCAGTTCGGGTGTTCACACTGTGGGGATGGTGTTCTCTCCTTTCAGAGGCTGTCAGTACCTCATTAGTTCTCACACATAGATGCAGTTTGTCAGTGGAGTATGGCGGGGGGGGTTGCGGGGGCTAGGGGGCTTCCGTGACACTGCTGAGGTGAAAAATGAACTGTTGTAAGAGAACAAATAAGAGTGTTTGGAAAAATAGTTTTCCACCCTCCAGGAGAAACTGTTCTATTAATGTATGGCAGGGTGGTGGTCTTCAAGATTATGCTGGATTGGATTTTGGTTTTCTTGGGGAAGGTGTCCCTATGGTCGTTCACAGTGTGCCAAAGTGGTGAAGCCTGTTACCTAGTCAGAGCAATGAAGTGGTAGATACTTTGTTCTCTGACTGTGAGAGAATTGGGTTGGCGTTAGAACCTCCTTTTGCTGTCTGGTGCCTCCTGATATTGGGGACAGAAGGATTGCAGGAGCTAAATATCTGTTAATGATACAGAGTGTTTGATTGAAAGTTCCCTCTCTTTGTGTCCCCAGGGGTGGAGGCTGCCTCCATCACCACACGCAACAACCTGCAGGTGGCGCAGTCACAGGTGGAACAGATGCGGCAGCTGTCGCTGGAGGCGGAGAGGAAGCTGGCCGAGACCAAGGCCGAGGAGATCCAGAGGATGGCAGAGTACGCCTCCACCATGGACAAAATGGCCGAGGAAGTCCCAGAGGCCTACCTGCGGGAAGACTAACCGTGACAACTGTGGCTAACACTGTCCCGGTGGTCCCAACGAAGACCATAAGAGAAAAAAAAACGGAAAGGAGGAAAAGGAAAACATTAAAATGTAACCTTAAATTCTCTCTCGATCTGACCGATTATGCAAGACGGATAAGCGAGTGTGATTGTCAACGCATGAGGCAGTGAGAGTTTACAGGGCGGTGATCATGGCCATATACGGGAGTGAGCAGAAGTTTTTAGCATCTTCCCCAGTGGCTCTGGACACTAGACAGTCACGTCCTGTTTCTCAGCTTGTGCTGAATGTCCATTGTGGACTTCTGCCAAAATGTCCTTGTGCAGTGGAAGATGGAGTGTTCTTGAGATTAATGAGAATTAATCCATTTGTGAAGGCCCTTTCAGCCGTTTATTTTGATGTCTTACACTATACAGGAATTACTTGTTAGCTGTTACTCAACACAACAGCCTGCATTGGGAAAGTTGATACAGTCAACACTTTTCATTAAAGGCACAAAATAACTAAAAGGGAGATACTGCTATGAATGGTGTTTGTGAAATTGATGCCAAAATGTTTGTCTGTACATTAAGGATGAAATTATGAAGTGACTTTTATTCACTACCAGTTCAGTGTGCATTTTCGTGATGTAGTTTTAAATTACTTCTAATGCCAAAGGCTTCAATGGCTTAGATGTTGTAAACTGTCTAAACTGAGTCTGTAACAAGGATTGCTTGTCATGGATGCATATGTAATAGGCACAGTAAAAGAGGACATAAAATAACCAAGTGATATTTCACTTAATTTCTAAATGTGTAGAAGATGAATTACACATTGTTAAATGTGCATATGTTGTTTAATGGTACAGTCAACTAAACAACAAATAAAGCATATTTTCCTACCAGTGCTTCCTCTGTGTTTATCACAGAAAATATTACTGATTTGATGGCATGAAGGAAGTCTCCTGCTGTTTTAATTCTCCTCATAAACATGGAAACCCCTGATGCTCAGAGGGAGGTTTGTAGCTACAAACACTGAATGTCAAAATGCAGAACACACAGCAGATGACACTGAAACAAAGTAATGCCTTAAGGAAGTTAATATTTTACTGATGAAAGTTAACCAAAGAGATTGCAGTTGTGTCTACAAAGACAAAACTTTAAGACAAGACTTTTTCAGCATTGTTCATAAAATTAACTGGAAATGGCTTTTTGCTTGTGTTGTGCTCTGCCTCACTGCACACAATCTCTTACCATCCTGCTTCTCTGTAAGTTTAACAATCATTTTCCCTAAAACATGGTTGTTGACTCTTCACAAAAGAATCCCATATAGTTCTCCTGTGAATACACTGTTTGTGTGTTCTGTTTTTTTGTGAAATTGATACATCTGGGTCAGAAATTCCAAATCAAAGAGCACAGGAGATTCTGCACTCTTCCCCTACTCTAACCCCAAAGATGAAGTGAAGATTGACTTAGAACATTACCATCAGTCCTCACGATGTGACAGGTTGTCAAGAAATGCCATTTCTGTAAAAGCAGGGGCTTTAAAAGTGAATAAAATAAAATTTATATAATTTCTGTTTAAAAGATATTAACTTTCACTCATGCTGTCATTGTTTGAAGTTTTATTTAGTTACATATGTTTTTCTGGGTTTAGGATCTTATGTGCTGAAAAATGCCATACACAGTGTAACTTGGCATGTTGGGCCAGTGCAAAAAGGTGTAAGATCCATTTCTAGGAAACCTCAATATTCACAGAAACGTACCTAGATCTGTTTAAGCTGTGTAGCTGTGATCACATCATTAGAACACCCGTAGCAAGGACGAGGGAAGGAATGAGCATTATTTTGCCTTCTGATCCTGATTAAGTGTGTACATGTGCATGTGTGTCTGCATTTTGTAAAAGTCAGCTAACCGCTTGTGCAGATATTTTGCTGTTTATTGCTAGAAAGCAATACCTGGGAATTTTGCCTGGCTAACCAACAGTGAAAAAAAAAACCCTAAAGCAATCCAATTGGGATATGCTGTATTTACAGACCAGTTTGTGGCCTGTTTGTCCTTTGCTAAAGAGTAGGGCAGGCAACTGATAAAAAAATTTGTGACGCCATTCTCTTACGTGCTTTGCGTTAGTCATTGACCATCGACCTTGTTATCAACCACTGGAAGGTGCAGTGCTTGCCAAAATATGTAGAGGGGGACGCCAGCTCAGTTTTTGTGAATCTAGCTTTTCTTGTTTTTGCTGGTGGTCTCAGGTTTTGCACAGTTGGAATAAGACTTTCCTTCCGATCTTTGGTTCAATGTCCTGTGGTCCATTTTGCAATAGTATCAGGTGAGGGTCGCTTTGTGTTTCTGCTGATAGCCAATGAAAACTGCATTGTTGGAGTGTGGGTCAGTTAGCAAACTCATTCAAATGCTGACACTACTCAACCGTTGGCATCTTTCTAAGCTGCAAACACCATTCTCAAATTTCCCCACATAATTTACATTTACTCTTTAGAAAGGGCCTAGTGGACTAGAAGAGCATTTTTCACTGATTGCTATTCTGAAAATGTGTTGATTAGTGCCCACTGGGAACCTGTGGGTTTATGGTCTTTATCAAAGTCAAGGCTTAATTGCTCAGTTGGAGCCACTGACTGGATGTGGTTTTGAATCACTTCTTGTTCTGAGTATCACTCAGCCGCTGTTGGAAAGCCCTCTTTAAAACCTTCAGGGCCACAGATCTCAATAAGCAGGCAACACACATGAGAATCGATAACCGAATCAATGAAAATCTATATTTCAATCACTGGGACCAGGATTACATTTGAACTTTTGCCCTCCCTGGCTCTGCTAATTCTGAATCACAAAGATAGATTGAATAGCCTGTTAATTTCTCCAGATCAAACCTCAGTAGTTATAGGCTTCCAGTCAGTCTTTTGGGGGGGAAATTTTTATGAGGAGCCAGGTGTGGACCATTTATCTTTACAGGTAAAGAGTTGCTTGGTAGTCCGGTGACTGTGTTGTGACTTCCAGGGTCCGGATCCAGCCTCCTCTGTCCATCCTGTTCCTATTTATTTTTGTTGACTTGGAGGCTCCCTCTGTTTTCTGTGGAAACCTGAGCCCACATCCTGTTTTTGTCTTTGTCAATAGATCTGGTGGTCGCTCTCAGTCATTCACATCTGGGCTTTTGTCATGTAAGATGCCATGCTTTCACTCTATCGTTAGCACCTCTTCGTCACTTTTTATTCTCTGCTAACAGGCTGCCTCTGTTTGCTCTGTCCCACTTCCCCACCAGCATGTTGTAAGCTTGCTTCTTTCAGTGCTGATAAGGGAGAGACCATGTCCTCACCAAATACAGCAGGTCACTATAAACATGACCTTCACCCCTACTGAAAAAAAAAAACTAAGGTGAACCAAATCACACAATCAAAGTTGGTCAGAGGTGCTTGGATTTCCTTTTGTTTGATTAATTTAATCTTTGCACAGGACCTTTGAATCGAAACATTAGTTTGGAGAAACATTGGTCACTTGGAACAGTATGTCAAGTACTGGCATCTACATTACATTTACATTTATTCATTTGGCAGACGCTTTTATCCAAAGTGACTTACATAGGTTACAGTTCTTTTTACAATGTTATCTATTTATACAGCTGGATATTTTACTGAGGCAATTGTGGGTTAAGTACCTTGCCCAAGGGTACAGCAGCAGTGTCCCAGCAGGGATTGAACCGGCAACCTTTCGCTTACAAGTCCTGCTCCTTAACCACTATGCTACACTGCTGCCCTAGACGTGCTATGTGGCATCTAGACGTGTTAACTCAGAACACGCTAGCCCCATTCAGCTGTTAGCAGCTTCACACATGTTCATGTTATGGGAACTGCTTGAGTAACTCCTGACCTTTGACCCCTTTTTATATGACAGCGTTCCACATGAGATAGTCTCCAATGCATACACGACAGGATTGATGGGCAAGGTGTCCCTGCAGGCAGGTGTACAGGCTAATGAGCTGCAGAGAGATGGGCCCAGTGGTTGGGCTAAGGGGGGGTGGGAGGTTACCAGGTTTGGAAGTCAGATTACCTGGTCGTCATGGATCATTAATTACTCTAGTGGCTGAAAGAGCTGACCTGTCTTCTAAATGGGTGAACCTGTCTCACCTTTCAGACACACACTAGATCTCATCTGCTTGACTTGCTGTTGGTAGTGGACTGTCCTAATTGAAGTCCCATTACTTTGAATGTATTCTTCTATCAGCTAGTCTTGTGCTTTCACTTTGATTTTATGTTCAGTTACAAAAACGGTAAATGTCTGAAAATGTCAAGTGATCCGGTAAAGGGTAGCAGATAATGATGGCTTTAACATGCCCTAAGGCTGCAATAACGGCTTTTAAACCGTCACATTACAGATTTGGCGAAAATACTTGCGGTTTCATTAACGGTCAAAAATGTATCTATTTCTTCATCTAAAAGCTCTTTATATTTCTCACCAATGTTCAAGCAAGAGGTTTATCTCCACTGGAAATGTTTAAGCCCCCCCTTTGGCGTTAGCCAATAGTGTTTCGCATCGAAAGCGCGTCGATGCCGCAAAATTCCAGCAGATGGAGCCATGAAACCATTCAAAAATATGTATACGGTCTAGTGCGCTTCTCTCTTAATCCTTTCCGATGTGGGGCCGTTAAGGTGTTCGCAAGTTCTTGCTGGAAAATATAATAATAATGTACGACAACAGCAACGTCATACAAAATATTTAGGCGATAAATAACCCAATAACTTAATTTCCCCCAAAATGCCATACTCTTAAGTAAGAAAAAATATTATAAACATTTGCACCGCCCTGTGCATTTATTTTAACATTAGTTCTGGTTGGGGTGGGCATGAGCTATTGCAAGGTTTCGGTTGAAGATATAGAAATGCAAAACCTCATCAAAAAAATGCAGGTTCACGGATATGCACATCTGACCCTGGAAAGGGGCCCTTTTACACGGAAAGGTGTTTAATTACGCACGCACTACACTCAAGGCAATAACAGGAACGGTAATTCCCTAAACCTAAAGCGTCCTCCGTTCGGACGTGTGCGCAGAGGTTCAGCGAGCAGAGTTACTGATCATTGAGAAAGTCTGAATGCCCTCCATATTCCACGCTGCAATGACCGCAGGATGAGAGGGGCACGTTGGCCGAAGTGTAGCATCCCACTTGCCCCAGGTAGTGCGCTGCGCTGCTGTTGTGTACTTCAGCAAGGCAGTGAACCTGAATTGCTACAGTGACTTTTGAGATTTCTGAATGAATATTAGATAAAATGCAATGCAAGTCAGCATGTATTAACTTACAATTAAATCACTGTTTAGCACACACTCTTATCCCATTAACCCATTAACTTACATGGCTTTTTTCATTTTACATTTAATGCACACCTACTAGACATGAACTAAAGCATTTTGGGACCTTGCACAAGGGTACAAAAGCTGTACCTTGCCTGGGAACTGAACCAACAACTTGATAAACAAATCACCTTTAATCACTACACCACAGTGCAACCACAATGCCATGATATCAATGTCTTGCCTCCTTTTTTCTGTCTGAGGGAGGAGGGATTTTTCATTTTTCTGGTGAAAGATTAATCTCTCACTGCAAGTCTTGACAACTGTAATAATATGAAGCTGCTGCACACCCCATAGCAGCTCTGACAATATAATTCCATCAGATGATTTTTGTTCTAGCTTTTTCATCAAGTATTCTTCAAAGACAATTTTCTTCCCCAGAGTCAGATTCAAGAAATTGGCCTGAGTATTTCCTTGGCATTTATGATAGTGCGCATAGTGACATAAACCTTGGATAATTTGGTTGTGACACCTTGGTTGTGATGTCAAACACCAAGGATGCAGTGTGAGTGTTTGCAGGAGGGTTCCTCCATTTAAAACCTACATATGATCCGTCTGTGGGCATGTGGGAGCACTGTGAGGACGGCCAGTCTGGCTCTTACTGGGGTTAGCCTGGCTGTAGCTGGTGTCAGGGTCAGGCTTAGAGAGATGACAGATGGGGCATTGGGGAGGTGACTGGTGACACTGGATACAGCAAGATCCGTGATACCTTTCTCCCTTCCCTTTCATCGCCTGGACTCCCTGCTCTGAATTCCTCCTAAGACAGTACACAGGGCCCTCTGCAGTTCTGTATGGCTTGTGGTAGTAGCAATGACAGGATGCATATTTTAGGCTTCAATATGCAAACTTGTGCAGTTTTATATATGAAAGAGCAGATCAAACAGGGCATCACTTGCTTGCCTGCTTTTTTCCCAATTACAAATTCCAAACCATGTTCAAATAGCAGGCTTTAATTTTGGCAGACGCACTGTTCTTATAACAGATTAATATGCTAATGTATGGTGATATGTGATTAAAGGTTGTTGCCTGGCCCTCCTTAAAGTGACAGAAAGGAAGGATTGCATGCCATGTTACTGCAGTCTAAAAACCTCCCAAATGTGATTTTTCATTAAATTGACTGTATTTTAATTTGCATTTTTAGTGGTGGATCGTCATTTTCTCTCTTGTTTTTCACTAACTTTGAGTACTTTTGTCTCTGTTGCTGTATTCCTCCTTGTGTGTGAAAGGGTGGAGGTTGAATGGTGGAGTTTCTGTATATGCATGTGGCAGTGTGTGGCTGGGATAGGGTTGGTTGTGTTGTGATCTCCCCGTCCAAAAGAGGAAAGGCCTTACCAGTAAAACTACAATTGAACTGCCTTAGAAATCATTTATAACCATTATCTTATGCACTAATTATACAGTAGTTGCAATGTAATTATAAGGGGTTGTCTACTCCTTGCTGTGAAGCATTACCTCTGATTATGTCACAGAATAAATCTACTTGCATAACTCAGCCTGGGTTGCGAAAAACGATTTCTCTCTCTCTCTCTCTCTCTCTCTCTCTCTCTCTCTCTCTCTCTCTCTCTCTCTCTCTCTCTCTTTCACCTCTCTCTCTCCACTACCCCACACCCACAGGTTTACATTAAACGTTTAGGAGACCAGGTCCAGACCTGATTCAGGCTGAAAGAGAGCATTTACAAGAAGGCAGTGTGGAGAGGTATGTTTTTGTAAGAAGGAAAGTGTGAAAGAAAGGGGAGGTGGATGGAAAGAAAGGAAGAGAGCACTTCCCACTGCACTAATGCCGGTGGCCACTTATTTTTCTGTGTTTTGTACGTTTCAAATGCTTTTCAATGTGACATTCTTGTGGGATTGCGATTGTGTTATCTCATAATCAAAAGGACATGCAGATTGTTTTCTCAGAATTGAAAATACACAGTGATAGACTTATAGTTTGATTATTACTATCTTTAATACCAACAATGCAGACGTTAAGGCTTTATTCCCCATTTCCTGAGTTCACTGTATTTAGTCATGTACCGTTTTTTTTGCCATTTTAAAAAGTACAATGAATAAGGGAGGAAAATGTGGGCTGGTGAAAAAAAAAGACTGGTGAGGTACCAGAGGTGAAGATAATTGGACGCTGGTGTAGGTCAGGGGGTGGAAAGCAGAGCTGTCACGTTGTTAGTGGACAGCATGTGGGTTCTGATGCGGAGGCCCGGAAGCGCTTGAGACGCTAATTGGACCGCTGGCATATTGGGCAGGTGCAGTGCAGGCATGCATGCTTTCTCATGGAAGACAGGGGTGGGTGAGAGCCCGTTCTGTGGCATGTCTCTGTGCTGTAATGCAGTCTGCAGGGTCCTCGTCAAACTTAATCGTTGCCTTTTTCTGAACAGCGAGTAAATATAGCTCTGGAGGCGAAACCCCAAAAAGCGGCTCTTTGTTGTAAGCGTGCTGCATGATTTTTTTCTGAGGACTGTTTCCTCCTACTATTTCCTACATTTAAAAAAATGTTCTGGTGTTTTGATAAATGATGTAAAACAAAATTATAACCTGTTCTTGAGACATAGTCTAAACTGATTTTTAAAAATGAAGTATATATGCAGTTACACTGTATGTGTTTATGACTCAAATTTCAGAAGATTTACTACATGTTGATGAATGGCAGGACAGCTATTGCACAACCTATATGATGTAGGAACTAGCCGCAGCATACATTATACCCATGTTTTTTTCCCCAAGGGCCAGTTCAGAGTTCGGTGCAAGCCGTAAACATTGACATATATACGTGCTGTATTAATTTGTCAAAAATGCTGTAGAAACAACATTTTATCATTTTTTATAAGAACCTAGAAACGTGGCAGGAGTAAAAAGGAATATAACAAAGATGCATAGAAAGATAATTTAGTACTTGACAGTAATTGAAGATTCTTTGAATTAATTAATTTAAATACATAATCTCCTTTTTACCACAACTGTTTTAATCTTGACCCTTTAAATATATGCACTCACAAGAAAGACTTTTACAAAAGGCTTTTACAGTGCGGCTCACGACACCTTTGGTAATACCTGACTATAGTCACGGGAATTTTTTTTTTGAAACGCGTTTTGCTAACCTCAGCTACAGTTTAAGATTTTTTCAGACAATGGCTGCTCAACAGAGACTGTCAGCGCAATTTATTATTTAAAATTGGACTGCTGAGTATTGACTGAATAGTCTCAACAAAGAATCCCCTGGTTTCGACTGAAAGCAATCTGAAGCATTCCTCATGCTATCAAAGTAAAGGTTTTTTGCTACGTTCTGAGTTTTACCGACAGATTATACTCGCGGTAACTGCTTGTTTGTTTGCTGCTTCATCCGTGTTGCGTAAAGTCGCATTGCGCGCCAGGACCAAAAATGCCGCTGGAAAGCGAGAGCTCATTAGAGCGGGGGAGGGGGGTGGGCGCTTGAGCCGTAAATAAAGTGGTGCACAAACAGCTATCTCTGAGGGCAGGACGCTAGTTTGGCAAATAGGACGTGCAGAGGGGGTCGGGTCTTGCCAATGTGACCGGAGAGGAATGCCTGCCTTAATTACGGGTGAGCTCGCCGCCTATAAAACTAAGCGTTCCAGACAGGCCGGGGATGTTCGGCTTCAGGTCACGGAAGACGCAGCGCCAGCGCCGCCTCAACTGCCAGCTCCTCATTGTTAATAACACAATAAAAAGTTTAGCCAGGTAAGAGATCCCTGCAAGGTCAGCACTATTTCGGGCGAATGGGAACACGGGGGAGGATGAGACAAGAAAGGGAGAGTCACTGCACCTTTGGTGTCAGGTTCTGAAACAAAAACTTTGTTTTTGTTTTTGAAACGTGCTGGTATGTAGATTTGCTTATGTCTGATGCAGCCAAATAACCTGTTGTTTTACTGTCAAACAAAAAAAGAATATATCTTGTGGCAGGACACCACAAGAGAAATGAGCTCCTGGATTTTGCTACCAAAGCAATGTCCTTGGCTTTTACATTCATAAAAATAAAAGCACACAAAATGTCAGCCCAGGGGTGATTCCCATAAGGAACCTGGTCAGTGCAAAACAATCCATTCATTTTATATCAGTAAAAAGTTCATAAGCTCATCTTACAAATGCATTTGCATGTCGTAACTCATAAAATAAACTAAATTTCAGTGAATAAACTGATCACTGATACAGATTTTGCCAGTGTTTTTCCCAACTGATCACCATGGCATTACATACAATTAAAATGACATGCAGTCAAGACAGAGAGAGCAATAAAGAGAGAAATTGGTTGGGGAAAATGGCATCATTTTCCACCTGCGGTTTTATTAGACTTTGATGACATAAATAAACCCATGAGGAGGGTATGGAGGGAGATATGGAACGTAGGTACTTTATAGGAGATGCTTTAATCACAGTGA
Organism: Megalops atlanticus; assembly: GCA_019176425.1. NCBI lineage: Eukaryota > Metazoa > Chordata > Actinopteri > Elopiformes > Megalopidae > Megalops > Megalops atlanticus. The sequence goes on along the minus strand of CM032883.1, from coordinate 32,781,285 downwards.
ATCTGGGTCACGGCGCTATAGTGCAAAGACTCGGTGGGACTCTATTAAATATTGCAGGAGCCTGGGGGACCCCACCGAGTTACTGTCCCCCTGGGGGAGCCCGGAGCCAGTCCCAGCTTGCTGATTAATGAAGATGTCACTCTAAATTGAAATAGGGAAATAAATACAGAGAGAGGGAAAAAAAAACACTGTTGATTTAGAGCCGCGCTTAATGGAAAGCTGTATGTCATTCCGATTTATAGGAAGAAATGATGCATTTTTAAAATAACACTCAAAAGAATTACACAGCAAAAAAAAAAATGTTGGGAAAGCCTTTTAAATTTTACTATTATTCAGCCACTGCAGAATCCTAAGAGAGCAAAAAATGTAGAATGAGAAAAGCATGTTTAAGTGTTTCCTTTGGCTTGAGTGTTTTGGCTTGTTTGCATACCTTGAAAATGCCTTGCACCTCCTTTACTTCCAGTCACTTCATAATGTAATTGTGATGCATTAGCCTGTTGGAAAGACCTCCATCCTGTGCCACCAGATAATTAGAATGCACTGTACAACACAATGCAGTGATGGTAGCTGGGTTTTAGGGGCCTAGTAGCAACAGCAGCAACTTGAAACAGGGACAGACATAGCAGGATGCCAACTACAGCAGACACAGTTTCTACACTGTTTGTAAGCAGACTGAGATGGCATTTACTTGTGGCACAGGTCATTTATTAATTGGCAGGATTAGTCTCTTCTCCCCTGTGTTGTTCGGCTAGTTAAGGGGTACTGTCATACAGTGATACAGTGGTTGTGTTCATGTACACATGTTCTGTTACCATTACTTTTAACACTAGCAAAGCAGTGAGGTTAGAAGAAAATGGGGAAGAGTGAGTGATGCAGAGTGAGGAGGAGGTGAAAGCAGGCAGAAATTGAGTCTGAGAACAAGGGAGGGTGGAAGAGATGTGGGAGAGAGAAAGACTTTGACTTTTAATTTCATGAGATTGGACAAAAATACTATTTACATATTTACAAGGTAGGGAAAAACAACACACATAGACAAAAATATCAACCATACCAAATCCCAAAATCAAAGAATCCATGATTAACCCAACCCCAACAAAGAAACATAAAATAGGAACTACTCTGATAAATACAAAGAGCAACACTGTCAGTATTAGCATGAGAGAGAGAGAGGAGGGGGGTCACTAGTATGTGTAAAATAAAGATAAATCCTTAACAGCATGAGAGAGACACGGGGGTAAAATGCAAGAATGAGAAGGATAGGTGCAGAGGCAAAAACAGAAAAGAGAAAAAGAGTGGCAGAATGCTGATCTGCTGGGCTGGACACCACAGGGGGGAGGAGTCTTTGTAAAGATGAGCTGAATGGAGTCTGTCCTCTTGAGTAAAGTGAATAGCTGGTTGGTTGGGCCATTGAAGCTGTAAAAGAATACTCTCTGATGATCATGTGCCGTACTACACCCACACACATGTGAACACACACACTCACACACACACACATGCACACATACATCGTTCTAAAGCTTTTAAAAATTTAGTGATGGTGCCCCTTTTTGTTTACTGAGAAACATGTGATGAAGTCAGTGCTACACATTGCTGTTCCTTGTAAGTACAGTTCAGACAGAGATATAATATCAGTGCAAAACAAAATATGCTGGTTCTATAAGTAACTATTCATTATGTCTATCATTTTCACTTTGGAATAGACAGGATAGCTTACATTCTCTAGTCCTTCAAAATGTGGAATGTTGGTGTACGTGCTAAAGACTTCCAGATTAACCATGACTGTAACCTCGGATAGTTTGTTCTTATTGAGATGATTCAGAAAGTCAGTTGCATCCTTCAGATTAAATGGCAGTTTGCAATAAAAGGGCACATGTGAAGGTCCACAATTTGGGAAACTTTGGAAAGCTGTTGGCTGTAATGTAACCTAATAGTAAGGAGGAGGTTGCAGATGTGTTTCCCTGCCAGTGCTGTTTCACTCTTTGGAAACTTAACTCATATGCAGCTTTACATATGGATAACATGTAAAATATACATGATTTGTAAAAGGATCTGGATAAGGGTATCTAATAAGATAATTTACTGCTAATTTACTGGCTGTGACTATGACCCTCTATCTGAGAGTACTGGGTGGTTGTTTCCTTTTACAGTCATTTTCATAACCCTTTCCAGCGATGCTGTCAGTTTTAGTTTTGTTTTGTTTGAATGGTATTGAGTACATATCTGAAAGTAAAATCATGGTTTATCAAGACTTTAACCTGTGCACCAACATTCCACACTGTGAGGGAGTAGAGAGTATGCGATTCTCTGTAACCCAAAATGAAACTGATATACATAATTATTATTTGCTGAGTTATTTGCTGAACTTGCCAGCTTTGTTTTGTTCTGGAATTACTACACATTTAAGTGTGAATTTAGTGAACTGCAATGGATAGCAATATGACCCTGTCATTTAGTAATTTAATTCTGGGAAAATGTCAATATAATTCAAAAAAGAAAGGAAAACAATATAGCCTACTTCATTCAAAGGTTTTCTTACAGTAATTATCAGATAGATAATTAACATAGTGAGAGTGGTAGACAGTATGGGATTTTGTCCATAGACACCAACTACAATATTTGAATATACTGAGTTCTTTATATAAAACTGTCTTTTTTTCTTTTTTTGGAGGCATCTGTATGTAGTAGTATCCCTCACAGAACCTGGTAGAACCACCTGTCCTGAACACTGATGGAGAGGGTTCATGTAGTTTTTGGGCCTGTGGTCCAAACCTGTTTACTAGCAGTTCAGACACTCCAACATACTTTCTGACTGTTCTTGGACAATTGTATCCGCGCTCACATGGTACTGTGTCTGGTGCAGCACATGTTTGCTCATCTGCAAGAGTATTTTATACAATTGTCCTGTTTGATGTGCAGTATGCATTGGCCGATAAAATGCATTGTAGCCTAGCTCGCTAGAAAACTAGCTAACTAACTACCAGGTGCCAACAACATCCCCCAGCCAAGAGCACATGGGTGTTTCAGTACAACCAGAGCTATAGTGGGTAGATATGTGTGTCTTTCCGGGTCTTAAGACAGCATAAACCAAAAATGGCTACTCTTTTCAGCCAAAAGCACTGCACACACTCACTGTCTGTCAGCCCCATGACACCTAAGCAAGGCCTGTGGATTCACCCAGGCCTCATGCCTCTCCCAGCGGCCTGGTCTCAGCCACCTTTGCCATTTCATCAGGAACAAAAGTATGTGTAAAGCAGGACACGTGGTGATTTGTTTTCGTAGAACGCCATAAGACGGGACGTTATTTGTGTTTACATATACATAGGGTGTATTTTCCTGTCACATTTCACGTGCCAGAAAGAACATGATATCACATTTAAAATAAGTAGATGTTCAGCACTTTATTGATATCTTTGCAGGGACATCAAATGGGATGAACCCAAATATAAAATTAAGTTTTTGTAGAAGTACAAGCAGAGTTTGTTTTGGTTTGTTTTTTTTTTTTGAGTGCTACATAAGCAGTAATAAGCTTGGCAGCAAATGTGAAAATAATTAATGTTCACTCTACAATTCAGAAGTTACCACTTTCTAGTTTTGTTACTTACTTTGCAAGTTCATCTTCCACTCTAGTCACCCTTATATTAAATTCTGAAGCAACTCTGAAGCAATGAGTCATATATTTTATTAGCCTTCTAGATGTTCAAGTAAGACTGTCTCATAGGAACTTGCCTGTACTGTAAACCAACAAATCAAAACAGTATACCCAGAGCAGATAATGCTTCTTACAATTCCTTAGGATCAGGAGAAAAGTATTAGACCCTGTTGAATGGGAAAAGGGAATTAAAAATTCGAATGACCACAAGAGGAAAATAAAATTCAAAGAATGGAACATGCTGCTATTCTCCAGGACCACAGGTCTAGAGATATATCATAGGAGGTTAAGGCTGTTAAAAATAAAAAAATAGTTTGATAGTTTGGATGGATGAAATGAGAACCAGACACTGTGGAAGACAGGCACATTGAAATAATATGATAAAACTGAAGATTGTTGCTCTACTTCATGGTGGAAAAATGTTTCATGTGATTGGCTTTGTGATGTGTAACTCACCATTGCAGCATATATGATTAAATCTCCAAGCAATTTGGTCCAAACCTGAGAGAGAATAACATGAGTGAAGAAATGCATCTGGAGACAGACAGATTGATTAAATGCGAGGACATGTAGTCACCAGTAACGAAACACACTGAAGAAGCTGGTAACTGTGTAGCCATGCTACAGATCTACAGCAGATACTTAGCAGCAGCTTTGTTGTGAAATAAAACTGGAAAATATTGTTACATCTTAACCTTTTTATTTTTTAAGACCCCAGTTTAAGACACACAATGCTCAGGTCATTGACTATGGCTCCCGTGTGGATGGTGACACCATTTTCTGGATTATGCTTCCAGGGCTGGATGGCTACAACTCTTCTGTGACTCAGAGTGTGAAACTGAGACATTAAGCCACAGCACATTCTTGCCTGGAAATTGTGGGTTTAAAGTAGGGCTTGCTAAAGCAGGCGATCAGGTGAAAACACAGGTGGGAGCTCAGAAGCTACACAGTTGCCAAATACTCTCTTGAAGTTGCACGATTTTTCTCAGATTTCAGTCACACAAACTCAACCCCAAAACCTCCCTCTTAACTTTTTATAATGTGAGTTTCTCTTTAGATGATGACATTGTTTTCTTTTTTTCTCTGTTCTTGTTTAGTTCGGCCCTGGAAGGTGCAATCAGAGCTTTAGCAGCTTGTTGATCTGAGTCGGCCTTTCTTCATCGAGGTGTGGAATACCTCACAGGACTGCGACGGCTCTGCAAGTCTGCCTGGAGACACCCTACCTGTAAACAGTCATAATTGCATTATGTGCTCTTGAATAAAAAATAGCGCCATGCTTGTACTGGCAAGATAAAATCCTTCTTTGGATAAATTTCCACTCTGCCCCTTTACCACAACAGCTTTTGGTGCCCATGTCGGTGTCTGTATCTCCAGCTGCACATTTTGACACTCCCTGTAAATTTACAGTCTTTTCCAGTTTTTTTTACTTTGCAGTCAAGAGGCGCTCAAAGTAACCTATGATTTCCTGCCTCCACCAAATCCTTGTGGCATTTGAACCAGAATGTGTGAATATGAGAGTTAGTGGGCACACAATCCTGCAAATCCCTCTGTTTTTTTTGTTTAATTTTTATTTCTGACCTCACTGTGATCCCCTTCCATACACACACACACACGCAGGCACACACACACACACACACACACACACACACACACACACACACACACACACACACACACACACACACACAGAAGATGCATAAATTGTTCGCCATATTTGTTGCCGTTGGATTTGGCTAATCCATTTGTCCATGCCCCGATTACATTTAAAAGAGAATAATGGTCATGAGAAATGGCCCTAGGAGCACAAAGGTCACTCTGGATTAGGTGGGTTTTTAGTGGTCAGTTTGCGGGGGAATAACAGACGGCTGGGATTAACACTGATGCCCTCAGAAAAGCACCCCTCCCCTTCAAACCCAGGCCACCTTTCAAAGAAGGAATAGACAAAGTGAACAATTATCCTCAGATCATCATCAACATCATCATCATCATCTTTCTGATGATTATTGCTAGATTTAATTTACAAATAAATGCCTTTAGAAATGTCACAGAAAAAAAGATGATCACACTATTACATCCCAGTAGTTTTTCACTGTGTGTACGCATATGCACTTGATTTTTATTCATTTTTGACTTCACCCTGCTTTTTGTTCAAAAGGAAGAACACATCTGAGCTACCTTTGGCTGCAATTGATGTTTTATTGAGGTTGTACTTCCACCAAAACTTCTCTGCTTTTGTATCCATCAAAACATTGATGCCTTTGAGTTGTCCCACATTACATCCCATTCACAATGTCATTCAATAAAAACAGATTCTTTCACATAGGTTTGGTTTCCCAGTGGATTCTTTATAGCTTTTTTTCACACAATAGGAATATATGCACAAGGAAACATGCAGGAAGAACGCCACAAATATTTGCCTGAGCAACACTTTCTCCCTTGTCTTGGTTTTAATGGCAGGCAATAAAGGTTCATTTGCAGGGCCCAAGTGAGTTATTAGGCTTTGGAAATAAATGTATCATTCCCATTGATGAATCAGAGGACAAACGCCATCCCCCCACCGGGAGACTAAGGGGCACTTTTGGGGTAGCCAGGTGATACGGGCCTACAATGTGAACTAGGGGGGATATTAAAAGTGTCTACCCCGCTGGTCCTTCATTACAGAGAGGTAATAAAACCATACAGAGGCTGGTGGATGAGAGTTAATCTTTACTCCAGGAAGCTGCAACATATTTTCACTTGGGATTACACATTTACCTCATGGGGTTAGACATTTTGCTCAGAAATGCCCTGGCCGACAAAAATCGTCATTTAATAATCAAAACATCAATTAAGAAGTCGGCTTTTGGCCAAAGTCTTACTGTTTCAGTTAATAGCTTATTATTGTGTGCCTTGTGCAAAACCAAGCAGGAGTGGGTGAGACAGGAGCATGTAAAATCCACATAACTTCTGTTAAGGTAAGGCAAAAACCCTTTAATGAGCAGTAGCTACCCAATCAGTGCTAATGAAACTCAGTATATCACTTTTTTAAGGTAATGCTATAGGACCCCATTGCTTCATAATTGCTGTCCTGAGATGTTGTATTGAATGTATACAATAGGTTACCATCTTCTGAGCTTCAAGAACATCCCTAATCTCCTTCTGGTAGAGCATGTTGAAGCACCTTTCCATTGCATTAGCAAACAGTGAAAGGATTTCTGTCACGGTCAGTGTCATGATTGCTATTATTAATAAGAAAAGTTTGGGAGTAACTTATTAGTTATGGTGAGAATGTGCTCTGTGTCTCATAAGAGCGTGAGTGCCTGCTCATAAGTTATATTATTTATTTATTTTAATGAGGTTATTGGTGGCCTCTGTAACTTGGAGCCCCTACTTACTGTGCTAACTAGGGCTACTACCATTGCTTGACATTGCATTGCACAAGAAATGTAGGCAAACATCAACATTACAATCAGGAAACCTCACAAGAGAGCCTTTCTTGCACAGTTATAATAATGTGTTATGTAGAGGGATGCAAACCATTACTTTGAATGGGATCTCGATACTGGAGTTGAACCCATTAAGATCATTAGCCCACAATAAAGGCAACTTCTTCATTTGTGAGACTGTATTATTTAGGTCATTTTACTGACAAATAAACTGGGAAATGTCGTGTTTAAATACACCTGACCATACAAGTTCCTTTTTCAAACTGTGAAATCCCTATCGTGACTTTTGGGATCTTTAGTCTTTCTCGGCATTGAACATTAGCACCACACCTTAAGGAAAGACATTGTTTTAATTGCTTTCCCAAAAAAGCTCATGGTCTAAAGACAAATCGCTAATATAATGGTACAGCATGTGCACGCCCGTTTTAAGAACTACATTCCTCCTCGACATTTTAAATTTGTGTGGCAGCCGCTCCAGCCGATCCAGGTTCAGATTATCCACCCACGGAATCATATTCAACGTATTTTGTGTTACCAGACAGACACTGATCCGCAATCAGTGCATTGGGCAGAATCTGTCCAGGGAAGCCAGTCGCCCGATCAAACCAGCATTCTGATTTCTGAGAAACTCTTTACATTTTTGGAGAACTCGTGATCAGTTTTGTTGGAAATGTATGACATCCGTGAGTTTAGCTAATGTAAACTATGAAAGAAACCAATACATTCGTGCATGCACGAGAATGCCTTATTAGTAAACATTTTGGTTGATGACAACTCGAAGTCAGGTGTGCCCCCTATTTCAGCGAGTGAAGTGGTACATCCCAGATGAGCCCCGGTCCCTATGGAGCGCAGTTGCTGAGGCACCGGAGTTTGGAAGAAGAGAGAGGGGAGAACGGAGTTTGCGAAGGGAAATTATGGCGGTGAGAGTGCCGTTTCATTGCCATAGGAGTACTCCGCTTCACACGAGAATGAGAGCCACGATCCTGATCCTACTTTTCAGCGTGTCAGGTAAGTTGCACGCTCGGATAATAGTATTATCGACTTTGGGAGAGATCGACTTGTTCGGAAAGAAAATTAAGTTTGCGTGCACTGAGTGTGTTGCGCGTTAAAGTGCGGGGCTGATGCTCAAACAGCTAGCTGGTCGCTAGCGAGCCTGATTCGCCGGGAAATGTCATCATGCAGTGCAAGAAGTTCTGTTCAAACTTAACAGACCACCTCGCCTGTTTTGAATAGTTGCGTCTTAAAGGTGTTTAACGGAGGAGAACAGCCGCTGAGAACAGTTTGCTGATTTTTGCTGCGCTCGACTTGCTTCGTTGGCTAACTAGCTATACTGATTGTTCATTTGGCGATTTTATACGTAGCCAAGAGCTCGCTGGCTACTGATCGGAATGTGCCTAGCTATGTGGACTGCGCTCCGGCTGTGCACGGCTGAGTTGATTGCCAGCCTAGTTGGCCAGGGGACGATACGCGGTCGCTTGCTAACTATGCTGTGCGTGGATCTGCGATAACGTCAGCGTTACTGTAACGTTACAGGGCGAGATAGCGGAATTGAACTGCGCAGATAAGGGTTACATTTGGCAGCGCGTTACGGTGGAATGCTGTACAAAGCATTAGTAGGCTGTTAACTTTACTGAAAATGGCAAGGCTTTTAATCCGCCGATATGTAATGTTTGCGAGCTAACGTGACAGTAATGTAAATAAAGATTTCACTTGGACTCGCGCAGTGTTGCTGTTTTAGTGGTCCAGTGTTGCAGGGTTTACTGTAATTTGGCTATCCATCTAGGCAGCTAACCTAGTTAATTTAACGCGGTAGCTAGTCAGCACAGTAATTTAAAATAAAATTATGCATTAACAACAGTAGATGGGTGGCCTGTGGCAGGAATCAAGGACTTTGCCATGGAAACTGCATTTGAAAGTTGTAAGGACAGAGTGGGAGCTAGTCACCTAGCAAACTATAGCATGAGAAAAGTTTAGTTAACGTTATTAGCTACCTAATTACCGGTAGTGAGCTAAACTAAGAGACTTACATGTTGACACTGGCGAGAATGAACACCCTGTAGAATAGAGTGAACAGTCCATGTATTAAGTTAGCTCATCGACACGTATGCATTGCTGTTTTATTATCGCTTCTATCCACAGCGACTTAAATAGTAATAGCTACACTGTAGCTGCATGCCATTGTATAAAACAGGAGCAAAACGTTAGACGGTGAACAAGCACTCAGCTAACTCTTGCTAAACATAAAACCATAATTATTATATCACAAATAATGTCTAGGAATTATCCTTTAGAAAATTAAAAATGAAACATGCATATGTCATGCCAGCATGAATCTAGTCTAATAATCAAGCAGAAAAAGACCAGCCTTGCATCATAATATTCGTATTATTGCCAAGTGACCCGTAAGAGCAACAGTGGCGAGCTACCCTCCATCATGACACTAGCTGAATCCATCGTGCCTGTGATCTGTAAGAGCAACATTTCGCTGTTTCAGTTTTTTTCTCAGGGGTTGGAGTGATCGTATTATGAGCGGTAGGCGTGGGACCGTGTGAAATCTGAGCAGGTTTGTTTTCACCTAGTCGCCAGAACTTGGGAGATCCAGTCTGCAGTCGATGGTTGTAGGGAGCTCATTCCACCACTAGGGGGCCGTTGAGGAAAAAAGCCAAGTTGGGAATGGTGCTCGGGAGGGGAAGGAACTACCAGACAAATCGAGGTTCCCAGACTCGTGTAGAGGTGTGAGGTCAGGTAATGAATCGTAGCTGGTAGCTGTGCAGCTGATTATCCCGTAGCTGGACAGTATCAGATTTTTGCATTTAATTCACAAAGTGACTGGGAAAAAAACAGTGAAGGAGCAGTTTGTCGAAAAATTATTAAACCATTCAAAGACCGTATTTATTTTGCTGTTTAGCTATCTCTGGGATTAATTAAAGTTGAACGGTGTATGTATAATGTATATGCAGTTGCATTTTGCTGTTATAACACGTTAATTTAATGTATTGACTGGAAGTTTCAGTGCACCCTTGCTAAACTCAGTCTTAGCAGTGTCATCCTGTGGGTGTGTTTGCTGTACTGTGTGCACACCACACATTTCCAATGCAAGTTCAAGTGCTGATGATAATACATAAATGCTGATGTATTTTGTCAGTTTTTTTATCAGAACTTTTAAAATTCTATTTAAGTTTATCATTTTTTAAAGGAAATCCTGTGTTTAATATTCTTGAGAAATATGAAGGTGCTATTCAGATATGTGAAAATCTTTCTTAGCATTTATGCAGTGTTTCTTTGGAAATAATAAGAGAACCTTTGGGTGTTTTTTCTGCTTCAGCCAAAATGTGAAGGAACATTAGTCTGCAGGTAGCATGACAAAATCTCTATATGTTATTTTCTGTGGATAAAGTCTGCATGAGGATCACATCTTCAGCCTGATGTATTGTAATCACGGATTGAAATACACATTCAAAAATGTTCCCGAGCAGTGTCCTTCAAGAGAGGAATGTGTATGAAGTGAAAAATCTGTTCTGATGGTCTGACTTCCCCTGCTGTTGTCTGTTCTGTATGTCTGTGTTTTTGTTCATATATGATTAATTTAGGCCTATCGTGATAGCCTTCTAAATTGTGCTGTACCTTTGGCGTGCAGCAAGGTACGTAACCCACAACTGCCTCTGTAAAAATCCCGCTGTACAGATAACATGTAAAAAAAAAATTGTAACCCACGTAAGTCTCTGTGGATAAGAGCATCTGCTTAATGACAGTAATGCAGTGTAATTTAATGAGTCATCCTCACGTCTCTGGTCCCAGCCTCATGACCAGCAGTTCTCTCCCAGCGAACGCAGACAAGAGCCAAGAGCACTTTGGCCACTGTAGACAGTGTTGACCTTGTGTCCTATCGATTCTTTCTGTTCGGGTGAATTCCTCCTTTGTTTCGTAGCGTGTTTCACACGCCAGGGGCCTGCATTCTGGTCAAAAATTCAAGAGAAAACAAAATACCCAGCGCCACGTTTCTCCCATCGGAGAATTTAACATCAGCGTTTTAACATAGTCAGTCGGTTCCATAAAGGGTTATTGAATTTTTTTTTTTGCTTTATGAACGGGAAGCACTCTCTCTCTCAATAACTTCCCATCATTATCATCATGGGGTAAGTGGTTTTAGAGCACATAAAAGCAGTTGTACTTCCAGTAATAAAAGGATGTAGGGCTTTTTTCAGGTCTGTCCAGTGAGCCTTAATGCTCTCAGAGTATCAAAAAGTATGACAGCGGAAAACACGGACACATTTTGGAAAGAATGCAGCTCCCTTAGCCTGCTGTGTCATCACCTGGGAATAGCACTGACAAACAGTGGCTTGGCGCTGTCATTTTTGGTGCAGTGACTTTGAGCACTTCATCCTCTCCGCTGTACAGCACCTAGCTTTTCCTTTGCCGTCTTCTAGGTAATGCAGCCCCCAACATCAACATGTCATGACCTTGTGACGGGGGCTCTTTGGCTTTGTCATTAAGCACCTGTGACGACTGACAGTGTCAACAGGCGGGGATGCCAGGGGAAAAAAAGGAGGGGGAAAAGGGCAGAAACGCTGAACCATAAGTGTGGTGCTGGTGCTGTTTCTGGTCCGATCTCTGAGTCTCACGCTCTGTCCATTTCCAAACCACTGTGGTCTGACAAAAAAACAAGCAACTATGCACGGAGTCACTAATGACGCAAAAGAAAACTAATCAAAACAATCCTATGTGCACATTGCATTCACCATTTATTGTAGCTGATATAACAGTTCCATCGTGATGTGTAATATTCAGCTGACCAAGTGAACATTACATTGGTGAGATTAGAGGCAGATACCTTCAAAAAAGTTCACTGGTGGGAAATAAAGTAAATTAGCTTGTCAGCTTTGTAGTAGCAAATCTAATCACCTTTACTGATTAATAATCAAAGCTTTTGTTTATAGTTAATGTGCTTAATCTGGCTGTGTTTTTCTCATTCTTTTGTGCTGAAAAGAACAGTGAGTGAGTATGCATATTTATGGAACGTACAGTATCTGCTTATTCAAAGTTTTTAGCTCCTTTCCACCTTGCTGGGTTTGCGTGTTAAGGTTGGTGTGTACATGTTATTCAGGGTGAACTTGGATCTGAATTTGTAAAAGTGGTTTATTGACAGCTATTGGTGTTATTTGAAAGTTACAGTGGAAACTGCATGTAAATTAAAGGTAAATTAAGTATGACTATCAAAACTTCTTAAAAGTGCAGGTACGGGTGTATATAAAGTATAAAATATAGGGTCTGTTAAAAAAAAAAAAAAAAAAAAAAACTAAATGTTCATACTTTATCCAGAATTTTTTTTATTTGATGCAGTGATTTGATTATGCCTTGGTCACAGTCCTTGGTATTGCATTGCTGTGTCAGAGCGCATGCTTTATATGCTACATTACATTACATTACATTACATTACATGCACTTAGCAGACGCTGTCATCCAGATCGACTTCCATCACAATAGCACACAAGTGTGACCATTCAGTTTAAACGAGCAAGAGTGTCAGAAGAGGCGTACAACACAGCCAGACCAGTGAGTGTGAGTGTAACATTGTCATTTATTTCACATTGGAAACACTGTGCTGCTGCCACAGGCACGCAGCTCCCAGTAAACACTGCTCAGCCTCCCATCATGGCTGCTCGTCAGAGTTTGGATTAAGTGGTCATCCCGCTCGCATAAAGAGAAAGGAAAGCTAAGAGGATTAATGGAGAAGCGTTCGGCGAGGTGCCTAAATTCCATCCCGTCCTGGGGGGAGACGACAAAAGGCGCCTTGTCTCCCAAACACCCCGTCCCCCCAAAGCTACCTAGACCCCCGCCGTAAAGCCGCGGCTTTCATTGCCTGTTGGTTTAAACTCTGACTCTTCCGTGCTCAGAGGATTCCCTTTTTAAAACACATGTCCTAATGCTTCTTCACTGGTTTAGCGCGCATTTGGGAGTTGGGGAAAAGAGCGCAACGCTGTCGCTGTTTATCAGCGTTTGAAAGCCTTCGCTCCGACCCTCGTCAGGGGAGATTTGTGGCTGCCCCAGGTATTGCGCACACCATGGATGCAGGACACAGTGTGCTCGATAGGCCGCAGCCAGTTCATCAGAATATCCAGATGTGACCAGATTCGCAAGGGCAGTGAGCTTACAAAAGGCAGAGGGGATTGACAGGTTTGATTGATGAGTTTTGTGCAGTTGTCCCATAGTCATAGTTGCATAAAAAAACTCAAATTCGTTGCTTGTATTGCAGACCTGTGCTTTTCAAACAAATATATAAAACTGTAAAATATATATAAAACTAAAAATACATTTATTTATATATTTATTTATTTATTTATTTATTTATTTCTTTTGTCTCTGGCTGTTGTAGTGCTCTGTATTCTCTGCACAATGAGCAAACAGAACTGCCTTATCTACAGAGACAGACTAGCAGGCACACTGCTAACCGAAGGTAAATGTTTTAATATGAGATTAAACCAGAAATACCCGCTCAGGTGTTCCGTAGTTCTGATGCTTCCAAAGAACAATTGGTACATCGGACCTAATTTTGAATGGTTGAATTTGAATATTTGTCATGCAAATAAGTACAGCGAACTGCTCTAAGGGGTGTGTTCCTTTAGTATGAAGATGAGACACACAGTCCCTTTCTTAGTCTGCAAAGTGGACAGGCTTGTGTTTCTTGCTGAAAGAAATGTGTAGAGACTAGGGAGGGGGTGGTAGCTTCATGCAAAGTCAGCAATATTCCCACATCAGATTTATGTTATTTTCATGACATTACTCTTAATTTTTTCTGACCATACAAGAGCATTGACTTCTAATGAATGGAAATTGCACCATTATAATTTTGGGGTGGGGATACACTGACCCCTGGTCACGTTGTTTGGATATGTAATGCTGCCATTACAGTGCTGCTTGTGTGACCCAACCTCCCTCATCATTCTTCTCCTTCCCTCTCCAGTCTGGTACTGTGCCTTGGCTTTGTTGGAAGTAGACCTCCCTGAAAAAGAAGGGGAACACTGCAATTTTTGATATCTACATCCAGAAAGTGACCTTACCTCCATAAACATATTGCCCTTGAGCAATTGAGCTAAAATACTATCATGCGGAGAAAATAACAGATTCAAACTCTTGGCCTCCGAGTCAGGTCATCTAACCAACAAACCACGTGGCTGGTAGCAGGTAGCTGTATTACCACCCAAAGCTAGCTTTTGCTTTCAAAAGTAGAAAGTGTTCAAGCAGATATGCTTACTAACTGATAAGCTTCATACTGTTCAAAAGCAATTAACATGTTAGTATACTCTGACACACCCAAACAATATCACAGGTAAAGAATGAAACAGTAAATGGTACTTGTACTTTGCACAACAGTGATAGGAGAGAGCATAAAATTTATTAGCGTGCTAGCTGCCGTCACATAACCAAGGTTATTGCTGAAATGCCTCATGTCAGTCTTTCAATCAGAGTATTCTGTCAATCTAGCTAGCTGCCTGGGCAAACAACTTTGGCACTGTATTCATAATGTTATTCCACACACGGCTAATCTTAGTCTGATAGTATGCCATAAATACCTGGCTCACCTGGCTCAAATTACACATGTGGTAGTTCTGAGACCATCATAAAAGCATCAGATTTCATTGATACTATTCATATCTGCTTGTATATTGTTGATACCCATGAAAAAGTCAGTGACTCTTGCTACACTTCTGATTACAATGACACTTGTTAAAGGGACCCCTTCTGGTCAAGTTTTACAACCATTCTTTCATAAACTTGTTGCATTTTAGGCAGTGTGTGCACTTGCATTGTGGGTGTGCTTTTTTACACCCTCCAGTCATATATAGCTGTAGCTCTCAAGGCTTATCGGGTAGCTGTTTAGGTAATTACCTATCTTATTCAGCTCCTGCCAATGGTTCATTTCCTGGCGTGACATTCAATGAGTTGTTTTCCAAAATCTGTAATGATGAGGAAAAAAAGGGATTTAGGAATTTCCAACATAATGACCCTTTCTCCTGCAAGACCAAAATGCCTTGTTTTACAAAATATTTAAAACACAACAGCCTTTCACATTTTTGTGCTTGCTTTCTGTGTGGGTTCATTATTTGGTAATGGGTTGCTGATCTAGAACTAGATTTTCTTTGTGAGACTAACTCTAGATGCTAAATCTAAACGCACGCAGTTTTAAAAAGGCTGTCACGACAATGACATAAGTTCCCGGAAAACCAGAGAGCTGAGCAGAAGCGCAGATTGATTTAAACTCGCATTCATCGCCTCATGTTGAGTTCCCCTGTCAGCCAGTCAGTGCTGTTGTTGACAGGAGGAAAGAAGAGCGGGAGGACTGAGAGAAACAGAGGGGTGGACATTGAGGAAGGGGAGCAGTTGACAGGAAATCGGGCCCACATTAAGGAAGGAACGGATGGAGAGTGGGTGAAAGAGAGGGGAGAATAGAGAGAGAGAGAGAGTTGTAGTGGAGCATCTTTGGTCCAGGTGGGATTGAGGCAGGGGAAATGAGGGGGTGTTTTAGTGACTGTGAGAGGAAAAGGGAGTGCACAGTCTGGAGGTACTGAGCTCCCTTTGGGCGCTGTGCCAGACCACCCTCCAAACCCTGCTGTCGAGCTCATGGGAGCTGGAGAGGGCCCCCACGCCCACGCCTGCCCCCACCTACCCACAGCAAACAAGGACACTCTATGCATGAAAGTAAATCTGTGATATCTATGTTGTGTTAATGGTTCTCTGGGTCCCTCTTTGGGGGAACTGGCTTCTGTCATAAGCCTTTTGTTGCATACATCTCTCCTTTTAAAGGCAAAATCTGTTAATGAATACATAAAATTTACTGTTCCAGGAAGTGTACTCAGGTTTCTTTGGGCATTATTGGTTATTCCATAACTGTGTCCTGTAGCCAGAGAACCTGTCCATACTTCTCTGTTTAGTGGTGCAAGCAGGATGCATTTGAGTGGAAAGCAAGGATTGTGTTTTTGGCAGATCATCCGGCATTGAGCTGATTTGCCAGCATCATCTCTGTTAGCGCTGTACAGATTTTCAGGTTGGGTGGTCGATGTTTGCCTAGGCATGTGCACCAATATTACCAATACTGATATTACAGAGAGCTGGTTTCTCATGCAAGTCCTGGGAAAACAGAAATTCCTGGATTGAGCATATGTTCTCACCAGCATCAGCAACAGTCCAGAGCTTTGTGTTTGATAAAGCAAACAAAAAAAAAAATCAGCCAATGTTGCGGTGCAGATTTTGTTTGTAGTTCATGTCCCTTATTGAGCCATCAAGTGTGTAGCACACATTACATCATTTTGCAGTATCTTAGCAATTGAGTATTTGTTGAAAAACCAACAACAATAAACAAAACTTGCATTTGTTGAGCAGATTCCAAAACTTGGATTTCAAAGATCTGAACTTTGGCCGAGATAAAACAGCAGTGCTTGTGCTTGTCAGTACTACTCTTCTGTGAATTTAGTGTCGTAGTTATACCCTTTGCTCAGTTCAGTAACTTATTTTTGCTGTTTTATACATCAGAACATAGCTTGAGATATTGGAAATAAAATGCAATTGGCCCGTCTGACGTATAACCAATACATCAGCGCAGCTTTAATCTCCTGCCAGTTTTCTGACAGTGGTTTAGCTGTTGAGATTTTCTCTCAATTTCTAAACAGTGAAATCACCACCGTACAGAAACCGCTTATTGATTGACTAAGAGGTTTTTCTACATGACCTGCAGCTTTGAAGTGATTAGAGGGCAGTCCCTGGGAAAAAAAGCATCTTTTATCAATAGTGTCTTGTATTTCTCTGTTTCATGTGAATGAAAGTTCCTGGCTGGCAGCAGGGTTGGCTTACATCACCAGCCTGAGGAGGCTGAGGTTCTGTGCTTGCATGGCATGGTTTGGAATACTTAGCCACGGGTGTAAGAACTCAATACCATCATAAAATATCATATTTAATTTTTTGACCTGAGTTCTCCATAAAGACACTGTGAAGAGCAAATTATATTTTGATCTTGTAAGTTATGTTTTGGCAATTTTATGCTTGCCTTGCCTTTAAGACATTTAGGGTAAGTTTTATCTGTTAGGCTGTTGTGGGGGCTTTTTTCTTCTGGTCAGATTGAGATAGCCTACTCTTTGTTGCGGTTATTGAACGTTCTTCGTGTTTTAGGTTCCAAAATGACTTTATAAATCTTCAAGCATAAATGAAAGCTATTTGACAGCCTTTTTTTACATAACATTACGTAACATTTTGTTATATTGTATATTTATACTTATTCTCTTTGTTGTGGCTCGAAACCCAGAATGCGTCAGGGGTAAGTCTCCACTTACTCAGTTCCCTTTTTTTCTCCCAAGGTCATGGGAAGAAGTGTCCACACCTCTGCCATACACCCCAGAGAAAAGGCATATCACACCTTAACTTTCCTCTTACCTCAGCCTTTTTCCTTATCGTTATCAATTTGATTTTATCTGAACTACTGGCCAGTCATCTCAGCCAGAGCAGCCCAGTATGTAAACACTATTTCTGTATTTGCTAAATAGATAACATCAGCTGCTCAGAAGATAACATCAACCAAGAAGTGCTTGACCACGTCTCCTTCAGCCTCTCTAAAGTTATGCGTTTAAGGTGTGGCGTTCACTTAGTAACAGATTCAGGCCAATCACACTTCAGTGCAAACAACTGTAACAAAATATGTTTGTGTCTTGTGTATAGACTGTGACCGTGCTTTGTACTCCTGAAGAGCATATTTGCGGCTCTGAGATAACCTCCAGATGTGCACTGGGGGAAATACAACACTGTGGCTGAACTGTGTGCAGGAACAGGGCGAGTGTCCTAAGGTATCGGATGAAGGACCAGAGTGTTTTTGAACATTACAACTGAATTATTGAAATAATTTTCCACCGTGCTATTTTCAGGTGATGGTAAAGAACTTCACGTCCTGATTTTATGTGTTAAATTAGCAGTGATTTGTGGGTAGTCTGTATTCATGGTGTTTACAGGTAAATTGGTAGGGGACTCACTCCGCTGTGAAGTCCTAGATGCTGATGTCTGTTTGTGTGTATCTGTGCCGGACTCCACTGTATAGTCATTTCTGTGCTGTGTCCTCCCCTGCAATGTCCTTATGTTACACTGCATAACATATTTGCCTCGCAGGTGTCCTTATCCAGTGCAGCTTGCCTAGCATATATTTTTACATATTTTATCCCGCTGGATATTTACTGAAGCAGATCAGGTTAAACACCTTGCTCAAGTGTGCAACAGCACTGCCCCATTTGGGAACTGAACCTTTGACCTTTGGGTTAAAAGTCCAACTCCTTCCTGCCCTGTGTTTACACTGGGACAGTGATAGTGTGTGCATGGCATTACATTATTGTCATTCAGCAGATGCTCTTATCCAGAGAAATTTAATTAGGTTATCCTTTTATACAGCTGGATAATTACTGAAGCAATTCTAGGTTGAGCACCTTGCTCAGGGGTACAGCAGTAGTGCCCCAGCAGGGAATTGAACCAGCAACCTTTCAGTCATGAGCCCTGCTCCTTTACCACTATGCTACACTGCCGCCCATTGCGTGCGTTGTAGTGTAGTGTTGTACACCAGATGAGGCTGGAGCTCTACTGGCTACAGAGTGAAACTTCCTGGTCTCCTCTCTCACCCAAGTGTGCTGCTCCACTTCAGAGATTTACAGGCCCTTCAAATCATAGCGGTCGCAAAACTGGAGATTAAGGGGGCTCATGTCAGTGCCGTAAAGCTTGACAAAGAGCATTTGTGTGATATGAGTGTGTACTGCAGGCCCGAGCACTGCAAGGTGAGCTGGTTTCTCTGCCTGTGAAGATAGGTTTTTTTTTTTTTTTTTTTTTTTTTTTTTGTTTAATTTCTGGCCCCAGACGTGTCATTTTTCGTGCAGCCACCGCATGGAGCGAGATGTTGATGGTACGGGGAAAAAAAGCCTTGGTTAGACTGTGAGGTCTGTAATTAAACAGCGTAGTTTTGGGGTTTCATTTCTTCAGAAAAAAAAGAAAGGCGGCGTGATTTGAAATATAAATAAATAAAGCAGCAATGGAGTCTTCTAAATTACAGGCTGAAGATAAAAATAGCAAAGGCACAGAAAGTGTGTGCAGAACAGGTCTGATGAATGTTAAGCTGTAAAATGGGCCTCTAGTCAGGAAGGCCGAAGTGACATCCACAACTTTGAGAGGAAAATGACTGAGTCAGGGAATGTATGAACATGTGAAATTGTAAACTCTGTAAGACAAATGGACCCTTAAAAGATTAATGTCTGTTTTTTTTTTTTTTTTTTTAAAAAAGCAAAAGATATTCTCTGTAATCAGGTGAATGCCAGTTTTATTTTTTATTTTATTATTTATTTATTTTTAACTAGCCTTTCTGAGTTAATCTTCTGCCAATATCGCTACGTTGCAGAACGTGATGTCGGCAAAGATTGCATTTATTGGTACAGGGTGGATATTATGCGTCGGAGGCCACGGCCCACTGGCTTGGTGCCAGGCTAATTTATCTTTTGCCAGCTCCAAGGATATTAAGAGGATAAAAAAAAAGACGGTGGATGAAACAGCAGGATGCAACACAGTGATTTACAGATGGCTCATCCATCTGTACTTTTGACTTGAACTTAATTTCACTTAAGAGGCGGCTGACTGGATCTCCCGGCTGGACCGAAGCGGCCTTTTGAAGGAAGCCCATCAGCAGATGAGCGCCGTGCTTTATTGCAGGAGGGGGGTGAAAGATCAGGCCGTGGCCACAGAAACGCCCCACCCCCCCTTCCCCCGCTCCCGGCAGATGTGTGTTTGTCAGAGGGGGGAGGTGGCCGCCCCGGGAGTCCATTAGTGAATGTGTGGTGTCTGACCTCCGGCCCTGGCAGGGTGCACTGTGGGACAGCTGCCCGCTGTGTGCGCGGCTCTAATGGAGATTAAAACGCTCGCCGTGCCACGGTACCGCCAAGGCTGTGCTTTTCTCTCCCTCCCGATGTCTTTTTTTTAATCTCTCTCTCCCCCTCATATCGGAAACCTGCCATAAGAATAGCCGTTCGGGTCTTTTGTTTCCTCTTTTCTCCTCTCTTTCTTTTTTCTCTCTTCACATTTCACATTTCACATTTATTCATTTGGCAGACGCTTTTATCCAAAGCGACTTACAAGTGAGGTACAATACAACACAATACAACCTTCTCCAGGAAGCATACGCACTCTGACTAATTGCATTGCTCAGCGTGGTTCTTGGTTGTTATACGGTTTTGTGCTGTTGCCATGGGTGGGGATGCCCAGAGATGGGCTGTGCCCTAGGCCCTCCAAGTACCCAGCCTATCTGAAGCTTTTTTCAGTGTTACCCACTTTAGTAAGGCAGCAGGTGAGAATTTTCATGCTTGTTACTTCTCTATGAATACATATTAAGGTCCCACATGTGCAGCCATTTATTTGGGACCATATGTCTGTCAAAGAGATGAAATTAAACTCGGCGACTCTCCGGATAAAGTTGAGCCCTGTGATTAAGTGAGCTGATGACAATTGTTTTCTGTTTTTGTTCTGTTTCGGGTAATAAGGACTTGATGTCACCAGGGACTGACTTTGACTCAATTTTCTAAGTCAACCCACCCGCTGTCATGTATGGTGCAGGCTCCTTCCTCACTCTAAATTCATTCGGGCACACTAAAGGCTTAAAGCTAGTAATCATTCTGGCATGAGGCTTTCCTCTCAGCCATTCGTTAACAATGGAGAAGAGAAGCCTATTTTGACCTATTCCTCAGCTTGTGTCTGCGAAAGATTTTAAATCACTGGTGAATTGGTTATTGCAGCCCTCTAGCATTTAAATGGCAGTAGAGTTGAGTCAGTGGAAAAGGTGTTAGTCATCTTGTGTGTGTGAGCGTGTGTGAGCGTGTGCGTGTGCGTGCGTGTGCGTGCGTGTGCGTGCGTGTGCGAGTGTGTGCGAGTGCATGTGTGCGCGTGTGTGTGTGTGTGTGTTTCCCTATCTGCTGTTTGTATTCTCGCAACAAGCAGCCTGGATTACAGCCTGCGCTGTGCTTGTGTTTTCTAAAGCCTGTGTGTGAGCCTCTGCCAAATAAATGAATAAATGATGATACAGGCCTGACCAGTGATTTTGAAAAATGATAATAGTGTAAATGGAATGGGATATTAAATGAGTGGACATTAGCTTGGCTCGGCTTTATGTAATAAAACAAACGTCATCCATGTTTAGGACGTGCGGCGTTTGCCCAAGTAAAGCTTTGTGTAGGATGATGTACGGTCCTGGACAGTTCAGGCGCTCAGTCGTCTGTGTACCATCACTTTGTGTATTTTGTAGTGTGATGCAGTGTGGTTTAGTGGTAATGAGCAGGGCTTGTAACCAAAAGGTTGCTGGTTCAATTCCCCTGCTGGGTCACTGCTGTTTTACCCTTTGGCAGCTTAACCCACAGTTGCCTCAGGAAATATCCAGCAGTATAAATGGATAAAACTCTAAGTCGCTCTGGATAAAAGCGTCTGCTAAATGTCAATAATCTATTGTAATGCTTTTACCTCAAAGAGAATGGTAATCTATGAAGGGTTCCTGCTCATTTCCAAGGTAAGCACCCCCCTGCCCCCAGCTTAAAAGGTTTGTTTGTTGTTTTGTTTTGCCTTTAATTTTCTTGGAGCGAAACGGTGTAAACTCCGCAGTGGCGCCAGTTCCACGCTGTATACTCCGCCGGCTGTGAGCCCGTGAGGTCTCTCCTGTAGGGCTGCTCCTCCTCTGTCTCTGCTCGGCTGCGGGCCGTGGTAAAAGCAGCAGGCAACAAACAAATAAACATACAGACACGTAGGAAGCTACCGGAGTGTTTATTTTTTTTCCTTCCCCCACTCCCTTTAACAGTAGCGGCTGGCTGATCTCAGGTCAGTGATTAACCGGCGCATGTGTAGTGAGAGTTTACAGTGGCTGTTAATAATTCCCCTTGAGTCTGTTCCTCAGGACTGAGGCAGAGCAATTTTTTTTTCCTGCATTTTCTCACAGTCCTGAGGTTCACCCTGTTTAGCGGCATGCCTGCAACTAACAATTAGCAGCTGTAATATTCGCTGCCCAGCCTTATTGTGAACACTATTAAAGGCCCCACATATGGTACCAGGGTGTACCCTGCGTGGGGTGAAATAAGCCCCGTTCCCCTGCAGGAGACTGTTCTGGAAGCCGCCCCTGTGCCGGTCATCTTGCGGAGTGAGAGGGGCGAGCCCGCACCCCCCAGGCCTCCGTCAGGACCGGGCTGTCCTGGCAGACGGGTGCTCTCCCTCTCGGCAGCAGGGGTGTGAAGCACGTGGCCTCGGAGCTCAGGAGCGGAACCTGAGAGCGGAATTAGAACGTGGCATCAGAATGACTGGGCATTTAATGTGGCTCTGTTTCAATCTCGTTGGGAGCTCTCTCGTTTCTTCACATGTGAGGAAGATGACGGCTTGCAGGCTGGAGGAGGGGTCAGGACACTCGTGACTCGGTAGAGGAGGAAGCAGAGATATGTGTCACTCGTGTTGTTCCTCTCGGGAGATGCTGAATAAGCAGCGAGGAGCTGTGAGGGGTCTGAAGGAAGTTTCCTCCTTGTGCTTGCTGTCATTGACTTTCCCCTCTAAATATGATCTTCATGTACGCAGCATATTTTTGGAGCGTATCCAGATTAATTGATTTGTCGTTTACATGACAAGAATTCTCATTCTCAAAAAAAGTAAACATTTGAGTGAGACCTGCAGCCCGGTTGGTTGTAAAACGTCTTTGGTATTTCCAAACTTCCCAGCCCCCTCGACCTCACCCCAGCCGCCCCCACCCCCTGCCCCGGTGTCTGTGTTATAAAGAGGCCCTGTTCCATCTCTCCTCAGAGCTGGTCTGGTGGAGCCTCAAACCCGCAACCCCTCACCTGGTTTTCATCAGGGGAGTCGCGCCGTTGAGTGCCCTGTGGAGGGGAGCAGGGGGCCACCTTGTCCTCGGCAGGGGACATGCGGTCCCCCCCCCACCTCCGAATGACCCCCTGCTTTGGGACTCCCGTTTTTTTCTTGTTCTTCATGTGGAGACCCCAGTTATGGGGTTTTTCGGTAAAGGAACATTCAAAGCGTTTAACACAAACCAGCATCAGCTTCCGTAGGAGAAACCACCTATGGAAACTCCGCTGTTAGTCTCCTGTGAGAAAGATCTCTGCCGACTGGCTCCAAGTATTTTCTGGCTCGTTCTCCTGGAGAGGATCTCTGTTCTTTTCCTTTGGTTCTTTGACCCTTTGATTTGTGAGAAATCCTCCCTTTGCATCGCAGTTGGTTTTTTTTTTTTTTTTTTGGTGCGTCATTGACTACAGGCATTCATTTAAAAAGTCATTTTCTGCGGCGTCGCCTCTCATAGGACACACTTGGTCTGCACTTGTTTTCTCCTCGCTTGATTGGTTTCTGATTCAAGGCCGGAGCGAATGTAACGCTAACAGATGGAGAGATACTCCTGCTTTCCTCAGCTGCAACGGCTGTCTGTGTTTTCCTATCCTTTTGACACCCTGATTACAAACTGTATGAGTGGCCAGCGATAGTGAATCTAGAAATCAAATTAACAGTGAGGAGGTGAACTTCCTGCTGCAAGAGTGAGTGAATGATGGGTGATCTCTCCTCTCTGGTACATTGAGTAGAACAGCCATAACAGCACTTTGTGTAGTGCATTTGGAAATCCAAACCCTTTCCAGTCCTGCATGGCTTCTGTCTATGCTGGTCTTTCTGTGTTGGCAGTCAAGAGCTGCATGTAACAAATCATTGAGCCTCTGAAATTTATTGTTTGCAGCGAGAAAGGGAACCTACAACTTTTAGGGTCTCAGAATGCGGTTGTTGTAAGTCATGGCAGAATGTGTAGAGCAGTGGAGTTAAATATCGTGCAGTCTCCATTTGTCTCCAGCAAAACAGCCTCCGGCGACATCGGTCACATCACCCACCCTGTTGCTACTGAAACATTTATGTTTATGTTCAGCCATTTAGCAGATGCTCTTACACAGAGAGTCTTACAAAGTAGGAGCACACAGTGCATCTTATAAAGTTCCGGAATCAACATAACTGGCCACCTCCAAATATGACTCAGCCCCTCACATAGTGCAGCAATAACTAGTGTCACCACAAATGCGTACATAAAAGCACCATTAAACCATCTTTGCAAACCAGAGAGATGCAGAAGCTTTGTATGGTGGAGGTCTTGCAGTATAAGTGGTTCATGGTATTGAATGGTCAGGGAAGTTGGGTGGGCGCTTTGCTGTTCATATACTGTATCAGCCATCTCTCTCTGTTTTCATGGCTTGCGTTTTCCTTGATTTACATGGAGTGGAGTTTAGAAGTGTGACTAAGCATGGTATCATTCACAACAGAAGGTGACATCACCGTCTAGGGCCAGCACAGGAATGTAGTTGGTTCCCTTGGCGGGAGACCTTGGTATTTATCTCAGTGAGCCAGTCCCATCTCTTGTAGTTCCATCATCAGAACTTAAAACAGACCAACCAGATTATATACTTGATAAGTCTACTGACTGGTAGTAAGGTTCTGTAACAGAAGGTTGCGGGTTCCGGTCCGAAGTAAAGGATTGGCTCTGACTTTGCATGGCAGCGTTTGTGGATTGCTTCATTAGTAACTTTGTGAACGGTGACCATTCACAATGAAAGTTACAGCTATCTGTAATAGAAGACTGACAGTGATAATCTGTTCAGCGCACCGAGCTGGGCTCTTTTATTACTGATGTGAATGTTGCTGTAAGGAAATCACATCCTCATGAATTATATTCACTTCAGTAAGCTCTAGTCATGGCAGTGAAGTTCAACAGGTTGGACAAGCAAGAATAGCATATTTTTTGTGTGTGTGTGTGTGTGTGTGTGTGTGTGTGTGTGTTTTGGGTCAGCTCGCATTGGCAAAATGCTGATTATTCAATCATGTGACTTACAGAATGTTTCCTCCAAGCAAATCCATGTTAATATGCTGTTCCCCTCTCTGTTCTCTCCGTGGAAACCCCTGCAAAGTGCTCTGATTTCCCTCATTAAGCTGGTTCGCTCCCGCTCCGTCTGCAGGCCCCTGCAACGAAATTAAAACGGCATCGTCGAGGTAATTTATACACAGCGAAATTCATTAAGAGCTTGTGTCTGTGGAAGTGTATTAATTAAGCAATAACAGCGAAAAATCTGCATTACCCGGGTACTTTCTTATGGAAATTGGAGTGGACGTCTCCAACAGAGGGCGATCCACTTGATGATGCCTCGCCTTCGGGTGTTGTGCATCAGAACAGCGTTCCTCTTTGTAGCTCAGTAAGGCTGACAGCAGAGATGCATGACTCCGGCTGTAATTATAATTGAGATTATCATGAATAAACGTTCATAACTGTTCAGTCTCAATGAAAAGAACGCATCATTTAGAGAACAGCTTGTCGAACTTTTGCTACAGTGTCGTAGTGAATGATGAATGTGCAGAATTTTCAGCAGATTAGAATTAATACGAAAGATGGGATCTGTTGCACACCACAAGTCAGTGTGATTGTGGCACTAGAACGCTATGTCGGAACACGTGAGAGGGATGTTCCAGCAGGCCTCTAGCACAGTGCTTTGGCAAAGATATTTTACAGTGCATTTTATTTTGAGGTGGACCTTGAAGAACATGTAAAATTAAATCGCCCTCATGTATTGGCAGAAATTTCACTGGATTGGAACGTTGGAACTTGAAGCATTATCCCTGCACATCTTGCCATAACTGATTTATTATGTGTAGTCAGTAAAATAATAGTGATGACAGTGATAAAAATAAAAATAAGAATTAAAATTATTAGCAATCATTAGTTGTAGAAATTATCATCCTTAGATTACTTTAGAGTTACTGCTCAGTGGAATCGTAGAGGTTTTATGATCAGTTGCTGCTTGTTAGAGAGGTGTTAGAGAGAGCTCAGAGCCCCACCTCCACAATTCTGTGGACACCTCCAAGGGCAAAGCTAAATCGTTGCTCTTGTTTCTGCACATTTTTTCCAACAGGGTCTCCCTCTCACATTCTCCCAGGTATAGAAGCCTAAAAAAATGCGTCCTGTCCAGGCCGTGTCCCCGTCCCTGTTGCCAGCAAGCTTGGAACAAAAGGCTTGCTTGTTTGCAGCTTTCTGGAGCTCTTCCTCTTCCTTTCTAGTTGTTTGTTGCCCTGGAAGTTTTTAATGAGGCACTACTGCATTGTGGTGAATGTGGATTTAGGAGGGCTGGCGGGGGAGGGAGGGGTTCGGGGGGTGGCTTCAGGGACGCCCCGTTCCAAGTCTGTCTAAGCACCCCACAGTCTGTACGACCTGTGTTTAGTGGTACGTGGGGTGGGTGGTGATTTTTGGGTGGGGTGTGGGGGGGGTGCCCTGTTCTCACTGTGGTGTCTGTTGGGCTTGTAATTGGGCCACTGACGCCAACTATCCCAGTACAGCTCAAAAAGGTATGAGAAGCTAAAAGTATTAGCTTGCTTCAAAAAAAGTCAAGTGCAGAAGTTTAACAGCAAAGTGAGAATTAGGATCTCCAACAAAAATATGGCAAGCTATAAAGGTCTTTTTGTTCGGAGAGCGCAAGTGTTTATTCAGCTTTACATATCCCACTATGTAATATATCCTGTATTTCCTCATGATGACACGCACAGAATGGCTGAAATAATCTGGCAAATGAGTGACATGATATAATCCCTGATTAAGTTTGTTGATGTTTGAGAATCAGACGATCACATGTTCTGGGTAGTAGACCTCTAATGAGTTGCTCCAACGTGCAAAGTGTTCACAGTAGAGCAGCATCAAGTTCACTCTGACCCTAAAGCTTCAACCTTGCACCCTGACTTTTCACCCCCTCTCCTGGACGATTGGTCCCCCTGGACCCCTCATATGTTCAGTGAGGTGTTTCATGTGTTGCTAAAGAGTAACCTGCAGGTTTTTTGTTCTTTTTTTTTTTTTTTTTACTCTCACGGTACAGGCAGGTGTACTCCCCCTCTTGTTTCCAGCTGATGCTTTATTCTGAGAGCTTTTTTCAGTAACCTTAAACCCTGCAGAAAGCGGCGGCTCTTGGTTGAAACGCAGCGCGTGGCTGATTGTGTCGGACAGCGGAGCCCTGGCACGGGCAGCTGAAAGAGCTGTCCTCCAACACGGCGTAATTGATTTGGCTTGCGGAGTGACCCTGCCGCTTTTATGAAATATACAGCAGCCGCGGTCCTAATGGGATTTTCGGACCACCGTGTCTTGCCTGGGACACTGCCAGCTCACTCTTATGAGTCCATCTACTGCCCTTTTCCCAGTCTCAGCCCTGCTCTGTCGAACCCCGCTGCCCCCCCTACCCCTATCCCTACCCCTGCACTCTCTCCCTCTTAAATCTGCTCTCACTGTGCTCGGTCTCCTCCCTGTCTGCCTCCATCCATGCCTCTTCCTCTTTTTCTCTCTCTCCCTCCCTCTTTCTCACTGCCACTTGTGCTTATAATCTGGTAATAGTCCAGGATTGTTTTTCCTGTCGGTTTTGAAAGGGAGCAAAACTAAATGACTAGAGGCAGACAGTAGGCTGAGTGGGTGTGTTCACGTTACTGTGTGCCCCCAGAATTTGAATGGAACAGCGGTTTGCACCCCCGGGTTTTCAAATTCTGAACTGTATGCAAACATCAGAGTGCAGTTTAGCGTTGATGGAGTTGTGGGAAACAGCATAGATCCAAAATGAGGTCTTCTGTTTGAATTCTGGGCTGTGCACACTGAACAGGAAGTGCGCCTCCTTATTTATGTGTTCGAGATTAGTAACCCCTTAAATAGTCTCCTTGAGCCGGAGTCTTGCTGCTCATTCATGGACATCAGCTCAGAGCAGAAGCCGCACTAGTCTTTGCTACATCAGAGTATTAATCTAATCGTCTGTTTCAGAAAGCGTCACAACTCAAAACATAAGTGGGTTTTTGGTAGAATTAGCACCCCGCTGCTAGCGCGGGTCCTTGTGTTTGCTCATGAGTTGTGTGGGAAGAAAGTACCTCTTCTCGCATTGACTTCATGTGAATCTAGTGGCGGTATTTCTTTGTTTTCTGTGTTTTTTTTGACTCACCACTCAGTCACTGCAGGGAAGTATCTGTGGGTCTTTAATATAAAGGTCTGCAGGTGCCTAAAACTGAAACCGCAGCTCGACCCAACGCATGCACTTTCACATCCAGTCCAACCTGGCCCTGTGACAATAACCCAACCCAGCCCTTAACCCAACTTGTGCAAAAATCCTGGTAATTACCAGACCGTTGCTAAGTATGAAGTCAAACCAAAGTCACATTCAGTGGCTCACATGTATCAAAATCTTACCAAAGCCTCTCCTCTTCAGTAAAGTACAGTGCAGTCAGTGAATAAAGGTCAATACAAAGAAAACAATAATAAATCTAACAGCTGTGTATCATTCAGCAGCATTATGGATGAACAAAATACAGTCCATTCTTGTTCACTGTATAATGCACTAAGTCCGAGTAAACAAATAAAAATCAGAAAGTTTGGCTCAACAGTTCAACAAAACCAGCATTCCTTTTGATGAAAACAGAGTGCACTTAGGAAAAAATAAATTCTTCCTGTCTAAGAAAATTAATCCTCTGTTCAAGGTCGATATGTTTGTTAGCCTTAAAAACCTTAATTCCCTTTGGGTCTATGTCATGAATTAAAAGTGAGATTTTTGCCCAGATTTTAGACAGAACTGCATTCAAAACCTGACATCCACAAATGTTAAGCCCTACGGGACTCAAAGCTAAAAGCTGTAACACAGCCAGCCCAAACCCAGCCATGTTTTGTTGCGTCGCATGGAGTTGCAGGGCTTCACTTCAGAGGCATGGTATGTGTGTCGTCAGGGTCCTAAAGATAAACCAGAGTGACTCTGCATTGTGTATGAGAATTTTAGCATCGTTAGACAGGAGATAAAGGCTACTGTTCTGTGGCTGGTACAAGTATTGTCAGTCAAGCACCTTCCTGCAGTCCTGCACTTGTTTCCCTTACAGTGGAGAAGATGGATGCAGCTAATTAGACTCGCACAAACCTTCCGTAACTGTCATTTGTGGAATCGTTTCCCCAGCGGTCCAGGACTGTGGGTTTGAAAGGGAGCAAAACAAAAGGAATAACAGGGGACAATAGGCCGTGTAGCTCTTTATCCATGGTGTCAGAGAGGAATGTTGGTGCATCTCCAATTATTCCCGCAGACTAAAAAAAGCAACTCGGTGTGAAAACAAACAGGGAAAACAGAGTTGGGCGGGAACTGGAATGGCGGAGATAAATAAGAAAGTAGACGGTGGTGATGATCATGATGGTCATAACAGCGACGCGAGTCTGTGGGGTGTGGCCGCAGTGGGGGCGGGAGGGGATGGGGGTTACACCCACACTCTCCCACCTATCAATCAACTGGGACAAACTACAGAACAGAGTTTTCTTAGCTCGTCTCGCCATGTCTCCACTGAATGCGGCATGGCCTCCCTCAGGGGTAATAATAATATAGAAAGCCCTGACCTCAGAACAGTTCAAAGTGGGTGGTATATCAAGAGAGAAATAAGCCTGTTTGAGGAGAGGGAAGGAGGGAGGGAGGAGGGGGGGAGAGGGAGAGGGAAAGGGGGAGTGGCTAAGGAAAAGAGGAAGGAAAAAAAAGCCTCCTCCTGACCAAGAGAATGCTGGTCGAATGCCACATGGACCAGACGCCTGCATTTAGCGAAGGCTTTAGCGTGGAATCCTCTGCGTGTTGTTTTTGTTGCCTCCTCTCCCTGATTGTTTGTGGTGCAGACTGCCATGAACAGTAAAGGAGCCTGAGAGAGAGGAAGAGGGGGACGCTTCTTCTACGGTAGATATTTTGGTAGACTTTATGGTAGACATTTTTTTGCTCACGGGGAATCATTTCTTACCCCCAGCGCTGCATGACCCTGTTGGAATAACACACCACGTTACATTACAATGCATTATATTTCATTATCGGCATTTAGCAGGCGTTCTTGTCCAGAGCAACTTGCATAGGTCATCATTTTGATATGTTGCCCATTTATACAGTTGGATATGTACTGAGGCAACTCTGGGTTAAGTACCTTGCCTTAGGGTACACAAGCAGTGGCCCAGCGGGTAATTGAACCATTTACATTTACATTTATTCATTTGGTAGACGCTTTTATCCAAAGCAACTCACAAAGCAAAAGGCAAAAAGCCATATAAGGAGTCACTATGGTACACTATGCTACACTGCCGCCCCACATGTCACAATGATAGATTTTCACTTCACTTCTCTTTTCCTGTGTCACAAGGTTCGTCATCCCCAACGCATGGGACAAGCTTCGCAAGCACATGGAAACTCAGACCGGCACAAATGGCAGTGATCTGCACGTGAACTGGTGTTGTTTCAATCAGCCCCCCCCAAAATGTTCTCCTTCTTCATCAAAACGTTTCTGGTGAAGAAATTGGCCTGGAATGATCCCATCCCAGGCAGTACTTGGCCCTGCGTATTGAATGATGCAGTAAGATGCAAAACAAGGGGAAAATCGCTCAGAGCCCGGGTTCAGCCGGCGGTACTTTCCATGTGTGTGTCATTTAGCGACAATGAGGAATATATTAAAGAGCGGTTTCCTTCCTGTTAGTTCAGTGCTGAGGAATGCTTTTCCCCCCCTCTCTCAATGCGAACGCTGTCCGTTAAATGGGCAGAAATCTCTCGGATTCTTTGGCTAATAAGGTCGGGAGAGTGAAAGAAACGCGATATTTCCTGGAGTTGCGCGGTTCTGTTTTGTTGTGTCCTCTGGACTCCCCTCTGACTTCCTCTCTAGACAGTCTCTTAAGAACCCGGAGCCAACGCCGGCTCTCTCATGCGGTTGGTCTCAGATTGCTTCATTGTCTGTTGACCGCTCCCAGAGCTGTTAACAATTTTTTTTGGTTCCAATAAACAAAGTAAACGCAGAAGAATATGGTTATTTCTTCCAGATACAGTACAAAATAAGGGATTTGCAGACCTCTGGATGTATGACTTCTGAACATGAGGAAATCGTAAAACTAAAACAAGGGAAACATCAAGATAGCCAAGGTGGACTTGTCAGATGTCCAACTCCCGTGCTCACATATGCTGTTATTGCTTTTATGCAGAGAGCATTTGTAAGCTTGAAGAGGTTTTGGTAACCACCCATGTCTCACTTTCCTCCTCTGCATTTCCCTCTGTTTTTTTTTTTTTTTTTTTTTTTTTGTCATAGTCTGATTTACTGAAATTCTGATGACAGCAGAGACTACAAAGACTGAGTCAATGGCATCCTCTAAAAGAGCATTTTTATGAATCACTGTAATTATGTCATCTTCCCCACTGACAAACATCTCTAATGTTCTTTCTCTGTTATGCTGTCTTTAAGAGCCTCTTGCTTCAAAGCCTGAGGAGTTTGTCCTGCTTTTCTGCAGACAGAAACAGAATGCTTATCACTGTATCTGTGGAAGGGATGTCTTTGTGTCCAAAACTGTGTAGAATCTGGAAAACAGGGCTATCATTACTGGTTGTCTCAGTGTATTGTCTCTGTGTGTGTGTGTGTGTGTGTGTGTGTGTGTGTGTGTGTGTGCAAGCGTGTGTGCGCGGGCATGTGTATATGTTGTGAAAAATAAAGTGGAGGAAAAAAACCTGTAGAACTGTGTCTTTCTGAGGTCTTTTGTGCAATAGTTGCAGAATACAGTACATTCACACATATACACACAAAGTCGAAGTGGAAAACTGTGGAACTTTTTATGAAGTCACTGGAAGATTAAAGGCACATATTCTCTTTAAACTAAAATGGAAATGAGAACGACGCAGCCCAATTATCAACGGGGGGGTCCCACTGTACCACGGCAACCCCCACCCCCTGCTAGCAACCCCCCCAGGCTCGCGGATACAGTGAATGTGAAAGAAAATCGCTGCTCCCTGCAGCAGGAGAGATGAATTGCAGAAATATCATAGAGTGGCTGAGCTTGTTAACAAACCACTTTGCTCCTGCCAAGATTGAGTCATCAAGTCCTTTTTTCCCCTCTGTTTAATAAAAATCTCCCTCTCGCTCCCACAGTTCCAAGTGCTCCACATATGTGAGGATGGCTATGCGAGTCTGCTTTTAGGGAGCAAGAGAGAGCAACAAAAACTGCTACTGGTCGTTGGAGGGCTTTGACCCGTATGTAACAGTCGCGGCTCCTGACTGGATAAGGGATCTGAAAGTCCTGGGAACCTTCCGGAAGCCCGAAGCCAAAGCTCCCTCCTCCTCCCGGGTCCTGTGTAAACGTGGGAAACCGAGGAAGTAGGAGGCCTGTCATGTCCAGCGAACTGCCCGTCCGTCAGAGTGTTTTTTAGCATCGTTCATCACGGTCCTACCACGTCCTGTGTGCGCAGTCCCGATGAGAACTCTCGGCTCTGGAACAGCAGGGTTCCTCTTTAAAGTGTTCATGCTTGCCCCCTTTTATTCTTAAATTGTGCAAAAAAACAACAAGTGTAATTAACACAGTTTCCAAGATGTTCTGCTGTTTTTTGCCAAGTAAATTATGGATTTGGGGAAAGGAATGTCTGCCTACAGTGCTGTTGAGTGTTCTGCTTCTGTTAGCTTTCTCCCCTAGTGTACATGCCCCTGAGTGCCAGAGACCAGCTTGGTGAAAATCGAATGGCCTGCTTCATTCTTTTTTCCCTGTGCCTTCACTGCTGTCTGGCTTTTTCCTCATGTTTCTGATGGAGTTGGTAGGATGTCACTGGGATGTAAATACAAGCAAGTTTGCCTCAAGTTGGTATTGTTTGGCCTTTGAGTGGAACAGTATCTCATTTTACCAGTACCCATGGTACTCCACAGATTCTCACTTTTGTTCTACTGTATGTGTCCCACAGGCAAGTTGTTCCATGTATTATCTTTCATGGTGCTTATTATGGGATGTTTAAGCACTGGAAACAGGGCTGTCCTGAATGATGATTTTTCCTCTCAGCCAGTTGTGTTGAGTTTTTATTTTTTTCCCCCATTTGAACCTGAGATTAAAGCTTGGAAGGAATCGTGTGACTTCAGACTGTTTTGTCTGAATCCTGTTGACAAAACACACCCCTCATGTCTGTCATTTGGTAACCCCCCCCCTCTTTCTGTTGCTGATTATGGGAAATTTCTTATGATTGACAGACGGTCCCCCACATACATAATGACTCTCATAGTGGTGGGGGGAAAAAGAGCTCTTCAGAAAACTGCTGAGCAAGAGAGGAGATGGGGAGGGAGAGCGAAAGGGAGAGAGCAAGAGAGAGCGAGAGCGTGAGTGTGGGGACAACTGTCGGCAGACAGTAAACGGAAACAGTAGGGGAAGTTGTCGTATTTCTCTCTCTGCCTCTCTCCCACAGCCTGCCGTGACCTGCGTTTTATTCAGGTGATTGTTTAGTGAACTCCCATCACCTGCTAGAGCTCATCTGTGGAGTGTCGAACCTGGACTGGTCGTGTTATTGTGGAAAAAAGGTGAAACTCGCTATTTTGGCTTTTCTGAGGCAGGGTTCGGGTGAAAACAAACTTGATGGGGTAGAGCAGAGAGAACATGGAGGAAGAAAGATTATTTAAGGAAAAATACTTCCTTTTGCCTTTTATAACTTTGTTTGCTTTGAACTGTTGTCAAGACCAGGGAATGAGATTTTTTTTAATTTTTTGACAAGTAGTTGAGTAGTTTCTGTGAGATTGATGGGTAAGGACACCAAAGCACTGATTGTACAAGGAGAGGGGGAGGCCAGAAAAAAAATTAAAAGGTAAATTCAATTTTCTTGTTATCTGTTTATGTCATTACAAAGTAATGGCTTGTGAATTTCACGGCTGTCGGGCAGCAGAGAGAGAGAGAGAGCAAGCACTCCTTGCTTTGCTGCGTCTTATTTCTGCATCTCAGGCAATAAATCCAAACTCCCTGCTGCAAATTGAATCCCGGGCTCCTTTGCTTCGTCGCGGAGGCCGGTGGTCCGGTGAACGGGGACGGCTGTAACGTGTGTCGCCTGGCACGTTTAACACGGCGAAGCAATGCTGTTTGGAGCCGTCAGGCTCCACACGCCAGCCGCGTCGTTTCCGTGGAGAGTAACGTCACTGGCCCCACGGCCTACCCTAACCCGATCTGAGATTGCGGCTCCCAAATTAGCCCTGTCTAATTACTATCTCTTTCACACAGCGGAAGGAGAGACGCTAGAGTACGACTCGCAGCCATGTCACTGAGCTGTACCCTCTTGCATTGGTCAACACCCTGCCAACTTTGTAGCTGTTAAGGAGTTGGAGGACTGTTTTGTTTTTTTTTTTCTGCCACTGCGGTTCTCTGTTTTGTTTTTTTTTATATAAACGTGAGCTTACATTCTTTTCCCACTCACTGGCATCAGCAGCCAGCCCTCAGGATGGGGACATGAAAAAAAGCTACACTCTGAGACGCAAGTGACAGCCTGAGACTGAGAACTGAGAACTGGGAGGGGAAAAAAACCCAGACTTAACAGGGTCAGCTGCTTTGTTTATCGGTCATTTGCCGTTTGACCGCTTGAATGAGTCCAGAACAGGGGATTTTTCCCCTTGATTTGCATCTGAAATGTTAAATCTTAACTTGCTTTTCTTGGAGTGAGTAATGTGAAACGGGGCTGTGTTTGAGAGGAGCTCAGCGGATGAGGGTGAATAACGGGATAACAGCGAGGATCTTTTAGGATCAAGAGCCTGAGGTTGAACATCAGTGACTGAGGTTGCTGAATTCCAGGTGAGTCTGCTATCTCTGCCCAGCCCTCACCTGTGAGACTGCCAGCCTGCGGTTGAAAGAAAGGAAGGAAATCCTTTTGAGTAGCCTAACAACTGAAAGTTTATTCGGCTGTACGTGAGGATCTTGAGGAAATTCTTTTAAATCATTAAGTGCTGGAGTGACTCCTGTCACAGTAAGTGAGGTGAAAATAAGCCCTGCCACTAATGTGGTTACCGTGCTGTCAGATGCAGATCTCTGAAGGTGACTTTTCTGTGTGGAAGGCCAGCACAGTGGTACACTAAAAGAGCCTGAAGGACTTTATTGAACCTGGAAGCCACTGGAATTCATTTTTAACCAACAATTGATTGGATGAGTTTGACCCCGGTCCTCATTCTAAAGAGATGTTCGACCTATGAAACCCCCCTGGCCTTTGGGCATCCGGAGTCACATTTCCTTACTGTTTGATTCTTAGCTAAAAAAAACTCCTGCTTCTCTCCCCTCTGGAACTACAATGTTTAAGAATGAATCAAAGCCTTTTTGGAAAATGCAGTGGTTGATATGGAAAATGGAGGCTCGTTGAAAATATTGCAGTTAAGATGTGAATTTTCACCGCAGCTAATCGGTGCCTTTGTCATTTGGCTTCCCTTGTCTTCCCTAGACAAGGGAAGCCACATATACTACCATACATCACATGACATCAATTAAACTGATGTAATAAAATGGCAAACGCATCAACAGAGCAATCAAATCGACAGACTCGACAGACATGCAGTCCTGCTTGGAATGGCACAGGTCTTACAGACAACGCCCCAAACCAACGCCCCGTTCAGACAGCAGTGTGGGTGAGTGCTTCAGGGAGCAGGGCTTGCCATTGTAATTTCCACTCCAGCTGTTTGAATGAATAATACATACAACGAAAACTGTCGTTCCGGATAAGGGCGTGTGGTGAGCAAATAAATAATGTAACATCCTGTAATAATTTGTCTGAAGACACCCCAGAGGTTGTCTGCGGGGCTTGTCTTTCTCTTTCCCTCTCCCTCTCCTAATGACAGCCAGGCGCGGCCCTTTACAAGTCCGAGAGTGTCATTATAATTTGCCGTGTTGTGAGGTCTTGACCTCTCCTGACTCTCAGTCCACCAGGACCATTGATTCCTGCTTTATTTTTTCCCCCCCTCCTCCTCTCCTTAAACGGTGGTCTTTAATCAAACGTGACAGGTCCAGGGTGTTACAGAGGGTGTTCCAGATAAGCCAGGGGAAAGGGTCGCGGGTTCGAGGGCCCCCTGGCTCAGCAGCGGCTCTATTAAACCGGATCGCGGGAAAAGGGCTCGGCGGACTGCACTCGTCTCTGGAGTGCATTAGCGTGCCGAAAAGCTTCAACACCCTCCGAGCAACAATGCGAGGAAGGAAGCTGGCTGGCGGGACCTGAACAATCCTGCCGTTTTCACATGCTCTGCAGCCAACCGCTAACACTCGAACCCGTGCTGCAGTCAGACGCTAACACTCGAACCTGTGCCGCCCAGCAGATTTATGGTGGCGTAAACCTACCAGACCACAGGCCTCTGTTTTTTCCCCTCTCCTTGTGGTTCCTGGTCATTGTTTTCGCTGGGATTTGTATAGACCGTGTTCCTGGCTGGGGAACAGCAGGGCCAGTCCAACGGGTTTATGGTTTCTGTCTATGTAATCCCAAGGGTGCAGCGTTTTAAAAGGAGGAGAGTGGGTTACACATAAAACTGGTGATGGCGGACTTCTGGCAGTGAGATTGCTTTAATCTCCCAGCTTAGATGCCTGGCATTCCACTTCCACGGTCTGGGAATGGCACTGAAGTCTCTGGAGAAGGCTTTCAGTGGAAGTCCCTGATGAATGTTTTCCCATACACCCCTGGTGTTCTCAGTCCACGGGGCATAACCCTTCTTTTGTAGTTTTTGAGCCAAAGTGCATGCCGATGCAGACCTCTGTTGAAGACCTCTGACAGGGGGTGGAGGAAGGAGTGGCAGAGATGGCTGCTGGTCTCAGTGGACACAGACCTGAAGCTTAGGGACATTTGTAATGTGGGAGAAGCAAAGCAAAGGTGCACCCAACTTTCCAGCAGCCAGGGTGTTAACCTTTTGAGGTGGCCAGATCTCCACCCCACCCACCTCCCAAGTCTGGCACACTGTTCTGACCTTTATGTCGTGACCTAGAATAAAAAACATTTGTATACATCAATTATTTATATTGTGCTTTGTTATGTCTCGTTTCCTGTTTCCTGAGTTTTTAGAATAAATTATTTACTGTGATTCGGTTAAATAATCATGACCGTTTGACTTCCACTGTTTGCGACCACCTGGGGTTCCGTTGTTATTGCTACACGTTTGTGAAAGATGCTGAGATGCAGAGAAGGCCTGACAAACCTCTCCGTGTAGCTGGGGAACCAAGGGCCGTGTCCGTTCCTGTCAGAGACATTAGGAGAAGAAGAATGAGGGAGAAAGTGGAGGAGAGAGACGAGAGAGCGCGAGAGAGAGAGAAAACATTGTATATATATAGAAAAAACCTACTGTGGAAAAGTTGAGAAGCCCCATGCCAGTAATACACTTCTGGAATTGAGAGGGGTATGGAAGAAACGGTGACAGGAAGGAGGTTAAAAATGAAGTGATTAAGTTTGAAAGCTCTGCCCTGCCTCTCTGACAGTCTCCCTTATTTATTCGGCCAGAGGAGCGAGCACATTTTTATGATGCCATCCATCCATCTGTCCCCTCCTTCATTAGTATATTGCAGAAAAGGAGGCAAAACAAAACATCCTTGTTGGACGAGATGAATGGGCTCTTTTTATAGTTTCCCCTAAATCGGAAATCGTGTGCAACTGGGGGGAACTGATCCTCGTCTGTGTATGTGTGTGTGCGTGTAGATTTTGGTGTGCACGTGTTTCAGTGTATGAATCCGTCTCTGTGCCTGCTGTCCCCGATGCAGCAGTGTGCAATCGTGACCGTGTGTCACCGTGCCCGAGTGTGTAATGTCTGCGTTTGACATGTGCGAGCAGGGTTGCCTCCATATGTCAGCTTTGATTCCCCCAAAAATCCGCCACGCTGCCAGCTCTGTCTGGAACATGTGCCATCGGTCCTCTCTGGAGTGACAAGCTGTTGTACCATGAATCGGTCAGCTGGTCCTTTTCTCCTCAGTTACCTTCTGTAGAAGACCAGCACCTCAAGAGGAATTTTTACAATACATTACCAGCAGACAGCCTTACCCAGTGTAATGTGCATGGATCACATATCATCCGTTTATGTGTCTGGATGTGTTCTCAAGCAATTCAGCTTAAGTACTTCGCTTAGTGGTACAACAGCAGTCTGCCCACCTGGGAATGGACCCAGCAGTCTTTGGGCTGAAAGACCTGCTCCTTATCGCCACGCCAAACTACAAAATAAATGTTTTATTTGCTTTATTTCAGTCTCCCGGATAGACTATCCTTCAGTTCAGAGTGTGACTGCGTTTTTCTGGATTGGGTTAACCAGGAATAAAAAGGCCAGCTTTCAGGGTTTGGAGAGACTCTCTCTCTCTCTCTCTCTCTCTCTCTCTCACACACACACACACACACACACACACACACACACACACATACACACACGTCCAAATCTGCCCGAGTGGCACATTGGCGTCTCCCCGCTCCACTTCCTCACTCTCGGTCCTTTTCCGCTTTCGTTTTCTGCGCCGCTGCACTCTGACAGGTGGAACATCCTAACTAATAGCTTCGTCCCCGTCCGGCGGTCCGATGCATTCTCCGCTGTCCTCAGAGTCGAGCGCAAAACTAAAGCTGACGCGGTAGAATTGACGCCGTGATGTCCGCCGGCCCCCCCTCCCCCGTCCTTGCTTTGGGACCGCACTGCACCCTAGCCACTGTGCTCGGATGGCTTCTGTTGTGTCAGGAAGAACAGGGTCGGGGTGGGGGGGGCAGCTGGCGGGACACAGAGGACATTTGCTCCCACGAATCGTCCCCCGCTCTTATCGTGTTTACACACACGCGGTGGAGAGGGGCAGGTGGGAACGCCGCACCAAGACAGGCCACTGAGGGCAGAGACCAGAGCACACCCCCACACCCTCTCCTCTTTGCCCTTCTGCCCCTCATCCTGTGTGTGTGTGTGTGTGTGTGTGTGTGTGACAGAGAGAGAGAGAGAGAGAGAGAGAGAGTGTGTGTGTGTGTGTGTGTGTGTGTGTGTGTGTGTGTGTGTTAGAGAGAGAGAGAGTGTGTGTGCGTGTGTGTGAGAGAGAGAGAGTGTGTGTGTGAGAGAATGTATGAATGTGCGTGTGAGTGAGAGAATGTATGATTGTGTGTGTGACAGAGAGAGTGTGTGTGTGTGTGTGAGAGAGAGCGCATGTGTGGGTGTGTCTGTGTGTGTGTGTGTGAGAGAGAGAGCGCATGTGTGGGTGTGTCTGTGTGTGTGTGTGACAGAGAGAGAGCATGTGTGTGTGTGTGTGTGTGTGTGTGTGTGTGTGTGTATGTGAATGTGTGCATGTGTGTGAATGACCTCCATTGGCTACTTCATGGGAAAAATTCAATTAAGAGAAGGCATCTGGGGGACAGGACCCGGCCTGCAGCACAGCTCGATGGCTGCTAATTGTTGTTCTAAAATCAATTACACCTGCGCTGGCTCACTCGCTGTCCGCTTGCATCATCCATCAGGAATGTTCCGGAGAAGTGTTTCTGAGAGAGGGCGCAGAATGGATGTTAAGTGATTCATTTTCCCCCCTTTTCTGAAGGAGGCATAATTGCATCTGAGTGCACTAAATGTTCACTTGGCTTCCCTTGATATGATTATTTCATTTTCAGCCAACCAGCCGTTTTTTTTTTTTTTCTTTCACTTTATACTTTTCTTTAATATGTTCTCCCTCTCTTCAGTGCTCTCTTCAGAGAAGGCAGTCATTTCCAGGTGTTATTACCTGTATTAATAGATTTTGTGGGGCGGTAGGTGGGTGTGAAGCTTTTTCGGTCGTTTGTTTTAGCTTTCTGTTGCTTTCCTCTACCGAGTGTTATTTCTTTTGCAGGGAAACGGTTTGTGTTGAAGGTTCACCTGGAAGCGTCTGGCTGTCTCACCTGTGTGAAACTGCTCTCCTTTTTGTGTTTGTGCATGCGCTGGTGCTTGTGTGTGGGTGTGTGGGTGGTTGTGCGTGGGAGTGTTTCGGGAGATCTTTTAGGCTCTTTAGGTCTATAGAAATACAGCTCTGCTCTCCTGATATCCCTCTTTTGACCCCTCATTCTTCTACCCTCCCTCTCTCTCATTCACTCTTTTCATCCCTCTTTCATTTTATTCTGTCTCCCTCTCCCTCTCACTCTCACTCTCCCTCTCTGTCTGTCACTCTCCCCTCCTCTTTCACTCTCCTTCCCTCTGTCCTTCACTCTCCCTCTCTCCCGTTCTCCTCTCTCTCTCTCTCTCTCTCTCTCTCTGACTCCCTCCTGCCCTCTCCCTCTCTCCTCTCTCTCTCTCTGACTCCCTCCTGCCCTCTCCCTCTCCCTCTCTCTCTCTCTCTCTGACTCCCTCCTGCCCTCTCCCCTCTCTCTCTCTCTCTGACTCCCTCCTGCCCTCTCCCTCTCCCTCTCTCTCTGACTCCCTCCTGCCCTCTCCCTCTCTCTCTGACTCCCTCCTGCCCTCCCTCTCCCTCCCTCTCTCTCTCTGACTCCCTCCTGCCCTCCCTCTCCCTCCCTCTCCCTCTCTCTCTGACTCCCTCCTGCCCTCCCTCCCCTCTCTCTCTCTGACTCCCTCCTGCCCTCTCCCTCTCCCTCTCCCTCTCTCTCTCCCTGACTCCCTCCTGCCCTCTCTCTCTCTCTCTCTCTGACTCCCTCCTGCCCTCTCCCTGCTCCTGTGTTGGATAGATCAGTCCTGCGGTCTCAGCTCAAGGCATTCCTCTGCACTTTCTCACAAAAAAATCTCATTTGTTCCCATTCTTCTCATGTGAGGTCTTTGGCTGTCTCCTGTGTGAGTGTTATTTTGACAGACCAGGCTTTTAGCAAAGTTTGCCTTTACACACGCATACACTGTCTGACCACCAGCTATTCAGGCTGCAGAGGTCTAACTCTCTCTCTCTCTCTCTCTCTCTCTCTCTCTCTCTCTGCCTCCCTCTCTGTCTCTCTCTCCGCCTCCCTCTCTGTCTCTCTCTCCTTCTCTCTCTCCCTCTCTTTCTCTCTCTCTCTCTCCCTGTCTTTCTCTCTCTCTCTCCCTCTCTCTCTTTCTCTCTTCCTCCCTCTTTCTCTGTCTCTCCTCTCTATCTCCCTCTCCCCTTGCCTCTTTCTCTCTCCCCCCCCCCCCCTCCTCCTGCCGGGGCGTCTGGAGGGCAGCATGCAGGGGAACCTGTCAGTCATCCGCGGAGCTCAGATCAGAGGTTTTTTTGGGGGTAGATCAGGGACAGCACGTTTTGGAAGGTGCAGCTGGGGGGGATTGGCACGTCGAGTGGCCATTGTGGAATGTTTGAGCCTGTTGCCAAGCAATGTGGAGGGTTTTGATTTACGATTACATCTTCCGAGCAGCTTGTCGCAATTAGTGATGTCGGGGGAGGGGGTTGGGGGCAAAACAAACGCTAAACACGCTTCAAAGAGGAAACATATCTTTTCCATTAACGTGTCCTTGCCCTGCTTTTCATTCTCTTTTTTTTAAATTGCATTTTTATTGATGTATTTCCCATTTTCTTTCATCTGTTTCCCCCCATCTCTCCTTCTTTACCCTCTCTCTTTCTCTCTCTCTGTATCTTCCTTCTAACTCTCCCTCCCTGTCTTTCTTCCTCTCTCTCCTTCCCTCTCTCTCTGTCCCTTTCTCTTCCCTTCTCACTCTGTCTCTGTTTCTCTCTTTCTCTGTCTCTCTCTCTCTCTTTCTGTCTCTCTCCCTCTTTCTCTCTCTCTCTGTCTCTTCCTCTCTGTCTCTCCCCCTCTTTCTCCCTCTCTCCCTCTTTTTCTCCCTCTCTCTCTCTCTCCCTCTCCCTCTCCCTCTCCCTCTCCCTCTCTCTCTCCCTCTCTCTCCCTCTGTTATTCCCCTCCTGTGGCGTCCCTCTGGGATCGGCAGTGCTGAGATATGCTCCTGCCTTCAGTGGAGGTGATGTTGTTGCCTCCCAGCCTCCCTTGGGATGTATGCATGTCGGGGCGGGGCACGAGCAGGGATGAGCCGTATGGAGAAGATGTATGGATGGATGCGAGGATGATGGTGTGACCAGGCCTGAGAGAGGGGGATGGAGGGAGGGCAGGAATGGGAAGATGATGAGGATGATGTGTGATTCTGTCATCCAGTTAGAGGGGAGGAGAGTGCAGAACATAAACTCCACAAGCGTTTAGTGTCAGAGTGCTCAATAATCCTGCCAGAGTGGCCTCACCTCTCTAATGCAGCACAGACCTGCAGATTCTGTGCATACATCTTTTGCTCCTCTGTTTAGCAAACCCCCTGGTATCGGGTTGGACAATATGTCATTTATGTG